>JAHREE010000363.1:6466333-6655397 GCA_033628505.1 Tringa tobata
GGGTTTTTTTGTTGTTGGGTTGGGTTTTGTTGGTTTGGGGTTGTTTTTTTTTAAACTGTCACAGGCTGTGCACCTAAGAATTGAATTGTCAGGGGCAGTTGGTGCTGCCAAACCATGAGCCATGGTGACCCCCTCCCCGAAACAGCAGCACCGGTGCACCCAATTGCTGGGAGCCAAAAATGGCCCAGCTTTCCCACAGTGCTTCTGCAGGTGGAGCTTCCTGCAGGTAGAACTGTAGTGCTTTAATCACGGCGCCTTTGGTAGCTCCTTGCCTCCCTACAAACACACAGCAGCAAACAAAACATTTGAAGGTGAGATTTCCACTCGCTCCTGCTCCTTGGGAATAGCGGGAAGCAGCCAAATGCGTCCGCTGCCCGCCATAGCCTACCCTATGCTGTTCCTTCTAGCAGATGGCAAGAAGTTTAGCAGCTGCTTTTTCCAGCATCGTGCGTTCCGATTGGGAAGGCTTTATCGAGCAGCTTGCTCCAGGCTAGTCATGTTTTGTCACTTTATACNCCTTTTGTCACTTGCTCACTGAAGCAAACAGGCACCATAAAGCTTTCTACAGTGTTTGTCCCAATCCCTGGAATAAGCCATTATCTTTATTACCAGTTCATGCTTGGACTTTGCACTCATAGTAAATGAAAAGGAGATGAGATAAATTATCTAACTGTGCATTGGTTCTTTTATAAATGAAGTAGTTCAGGGCGGTGGGTGGGTTTTTTTGTTGTTGGGTTGGGTTTTGTTGGTTTGGGGTTGTTTTTTTTTAAACTGTCACAGGCTGTGCACCTAAGAATTGAATTGTCAGGGGCAGTTGGTGCTGCCAAACCATGAGCCATGGTGACCCCCTCCCCGAAACAGCAGCACCGGTGCACCCAATTGCTGGGAGCCAAAAATGGCCCAGCTTTCCCACAGCTCTTCTGCAGGTGGAGCTTCCTGCAGGCAGAACTGTAGCGCTTTAATCACGGCGCCTTTGTTAGCTCCTTGCCTCCCTATAAACACACAGCAGCAAACAAAACATTTGAAGGTGAGATTTCCACTCGCTCCTGCTCCTTGGGAATAGTGGGAAGCAGCCAAATGCGTACGCTGCCCGCCATAGCCTACCCTATGCTGTTCCTTCTAGCAGATGGCAAGAAGTTTAGCAGCTGCTTTTTCCAGCATCGTGCGTTCCGATTGGGAAGGCTTTATCGAGCAGCTTGCTCCAGGCTAGTCATGTTTTGTCACTTTATACGGCAAAATTCTCCCCGGTAATCTGCGTCGTGCAGCATAAAGTCATCTTGACTCCTGCAGGAAGCCAGCTGCCACATGTTGTCACGTCTGCGCAGCCCCACCAGGCACGGCCTGTTCTCAGGGCCCAGCCATTGCCCCAGCAGTGACACGGCACAAGTCGCTGCCATTAAGGGCTGTTCCTTTCGCTTGTGACTTTGGTGTGCACCCTCCCTGCCCCCAGACCTGCAGCGCGTAGGGCTGGCGGGTGTGAAACCCTTTTTACCTGTGGTTGCTGGTAGAACGCACGGCCTGTGCCTCCAGAGGTGGCAAAGGTGCAGTAACATTGAATACACTGGAGACTGTTGGGATTCCTGAGGTGGGATCAGGAGCACACGCAGCCACGGCTCGGCTCAGGGAGGGGGGAAAAAACCAAATACCACCAAACCATGCTGTTCCAGAGCTGGTGCGTAACACATTGGCTCAAAGGTGGGAGCAGGAATTTAAGGCAATCCCAATGCACATTTCAGCTCGGACCTTCTGGGACCGATAAAGATGTATTTATTTTCTGTTTGAGACAGGTGCAGTACTTCTTCAAGATCCTGGATAGCTAACAGCCTCCCTCCTCGCCCAAGGCAAGAGACGCGCACACAGAACAGTGTGTTCATTCGTTTATTTGTCCAATGTTTCAACCTGACTGAAATACAAGATCAACAAGAGCACTGTACTCCTGGCTATTACATGTTAGAACATAGAGTTTTGCACTTTAGACAACATTTAACACCATTCTATGGGGTACTGCATTGCTTTTATAAAGTTTAAAATAAAGATTTATTTTCAAACATGTGACTTTGGTTTATTTCATACATTACACTTTCTTGCAGAAAAAATAAAATTGTACAACTGCATAAATATAAAATTCTTCCACCATGAAAATGGTTAAAACATTCAATAAAGACATTAGCACCACAGTGTGCGATGCCTCCAGCAAGAAAAAAAAAAAAAAAAAAGAAAAGAAAAAGAAAAGAAAATGTACAAAGCAAAGAGTTATGCCTATCACCGAGGAGAGTGATAGCCTGACCCGGTCTCTCACACAACATACTGGAAGATGAGGGAAAAGGTGGGGGGAGAGAGAGAGAGAGAGACAGCATTCGCTACAAAGCACAGTACACAATCATCTATTCTCTTGAACTTCACTTAAGTTAGTTTCCCCTGCCATCCCTCCAAATAAAATACCCTAACACCACAGAAAAGTCAGAAGCCGTATGGAGTGCTGTTAAATAGAGTCTCACAGGTGGGCCTTTCTTTGAAAAGGAACAAAATAATGAGAAGTATCATGCCAGTTCTAGTCCCATTGAGTATTTACACCTTGGACAGCAAAAGTCTTCGCTCACAAGAAGTAGAAAACAGATACAATACATGGCTTGAAAAATGACCAGAGTATGCACCTATAGTACTGTACACTAAATAAAATACACAAGGCAGCAATACTTAGGGGCCAGAAACACTGCTTACTACAAGTCAGTTATGGAATCATAATTTACAGTAAAAATGGGCATGTCCCAAGGCTCAATTTTGTTTTCTTTTGTCATTTACAGTAGAATAAATATTTGTCGCTATTGCTACACTTTGTTTACATTCTAACCTAGTAAATGCAGAAAGCTAGTGTAAAGCATATAGATTACGTGTAGGTCCCATACGTATGACAGTTTGTTCAAGACTAGTAGGTTTTCTTTTTTGTTCTTTTTTTTTTTTTTTTTTTTTAACCTTTTTAAATGGCTAGGAGGAGGAGGGGGAGAGAAGAGAGTTGTGCTTACAATCAGCTGCTTTTTATGTCAAATTTAATATCAAAGCGTCCCTGGAAGCGGTCTTTGTCACTGTAGAGGATGTTCTGCCCGTAGGCCCTGCATTCCACGCGCACCTCCACGTCGTAGGTCAGGTTGGTGAACTGCACGGCCACCAGCGGCTGCAGGTACCGCGGCTGCAGGAGCTTGCCGTAGTAGGGGTAGTACTGCAGGGCAAAGCCGGGGTACCCGCCCATCCCATAATACTCCACTGTGCCAATTTTGTCAGCATCCTCCTCTCTCTAGGGAGGCAAGAAAAAGGAAGAACGAACCGTGACAAATGGCCCAAACTCTACCTTTTGCAGCCCTTTTCCCCAGCGCCACCTGTTTTTTTTCCACCAAGACCACGGGCTCTCTTTGGCCGTCCCCGAGCCTCAGCGTGACAGCACGAGGACAGTCCCAACGGCGGAAGGGACACTTCAGCCCTGTCTAACCAGCAGCTACACAACGAGCACCTCCCAGCACCCATCAGCCGGGAAAGGGGCTTTTTAGTTAAAAACTCAACCACTTCTTTAAGCATTCAGGAAACACCACAGCTTCCTGCCATACTGTCTGTCTTTGGCCAAACTGCACGATCTTTGGCTTAAAAGTTTCCGTTTCTCAGCTGCTTTACAAGGCCAAGCAAAACACCTCTTCCCTGCGGTCCCTTTTTTTCAGCCACCCCTGCTAAGAGCTCCAGTACAGAACTTGGAAGCAAAACAGCTGCTTTTGAGGATCCCCCTTAACTACCCAGCCCTGCTTTTACCCCTCCCAGCGAGGGCTGCTCTAACTGTCATTTGTCACCTATTGGGTTCCGAGAAACCCCTGTTCTGAAGCGGGAGAGATCCCGAGTAAGAACCACCCCAGCTGCCTGCAGAAAGGCAGAGAGGGGTCACTACACTCAGACAAGGACAAAGACAGTCACCTCCCTCAGCCTCCCAACTCCACTGACTGTATTTTAACTTACCTTAGCACTGCAGTGGACGGGGATGAGATAGGGGTTGTATTTTGCCATCACCTCTGGAGGAAGGCTCTCATTTACCGGAGCCTAGAAGAAACCCAAAACAAGGGGACATCATTACACACCGGACAGGTCTCAGCAGACGGCAGCACCTTTGCAGCAGCAAAGCTCAGTGGTACCAAACACATGCCCTCAACCAGCATCCCCTCTAGGTCGGTTTGAGAGGCAACAGCTCTTGGTGGTGGTTCTTGGGACAGACACACAGCGTAACACAACCGAAAGCTGGGGAGCTTAACCCAAGCAGAGCGAGCTGTTCTTACAGCTTCACTGCTGCGGGTACCAAGGGAAGCACATCAGGCTATTTTTAATTTTGTGGTGTGGCTGGGAGAAGGGTTTCAGAGCGGCAGCTAGCGGGGCTTCTTCGTGCAAAACCCAGGCAGCGGCAGGAAGAGACGCGCTGCCGGAGGATTTGCCACCTGCCTGCCAGGTGTGCACAGCCAGGACTGGAAACGCAGGAGAAAGAACAAAGAGTGGCCGTCACACCCTGACATTGCTGAACTTCGACACCACCTACAGGGAAGGACAAAGGCTCCCAGCAGGCGAGGGAAAGGTGGGAGCACCAACTCTGATGTTGGGCTTCGGTCTCTTAAGGAGGGCAGTAGTTTTGCTTCGCAACCTTGCAGGTCTCAGATCTGCTTTGCACACACCTTGCCCAACACAAGAGCTACAGGGTCTCTGCTGGAGCGTGGAATGAGGTAAACAAGTATTGCCGTGGATACACTCATCATTTCTAAGCACAACATGTAAAGTCATTCCTTGACCAGCCCCTGCTGTCTAATGGAGTCGGGAGCTCTTCAGAGCTCTGTGGCAACCAGGAACACACCAAACCCTTCTCTTCCCCAGCCATCAAATGTGCCCATCTTATGTCATCCCACAGCCACCACATCCCAAGAACAGCACGTTCCTCCTAAACACACCCACTGTTTCCACCCTGGATCAGATGAGCCAAAATTCAACTAATTTCTTTTAGCACAGGACAGGCTTCCTTCGAAGAAAAACATTCCTCAAAACACATCAGCCAGACAGCACCGTTCCCTGTCCTCGACTGCACTGACGGATGGTGGTGAAGGCAGCTTAGCCCACCACACGCACCGTCTTCCAGCCTGATGATGGAGTGGCAGGTTTTCCACACCACTGAGAGAGTTTCTTAGCATTTAAATGTGTTAGGGGTAGGAAAACTAGAAGTAGAAGCCGTTCCGGTCGGGATTAACATCCTCCAACATTACTGCAAACGTTCCTTCAGGTGCAGGACAGAGCGAGCGGGTGACAGAGACACCCTACGGCACCTGGGAAGCTGCATTAAATAACCTAAAGATCTCCTCGCCTTTCTTGCGGTAAGACCTGTGCCTGACCCTCGGATAGAGTTTATGCTTTATAGCCTATATATTAGTCTGATAACGAATATCATCACTATTTCATTTAATAAAGTGGTTTTAGCAAGGCAGGCAACTCCACACTGCCTGAGGAAAGAATGAAGTAGATCAGGGCGTGACACAATGTACTGATCTTACTACAGATAGAGTCGGTCTGGGGCAGTCCCCGGGAAGCACGCAGGAACTTAAGATGGCTTTTATCGGTTGAAGACAAGACCTCGTTACAACAATTCAGTCAGCAGGCTCAGAAGTTACCAGATAAACAACTAGGTGTTTGCGCTGTGACTTATTTGCACTGCTGCTTGTTACCAACTTGCGGGGTGCGGTTTTCATTGCTTTTTAATGAAAAGTATTTTTGAAGACAGTTACTCGAATTGTCTTACAATTTCTTGTCTAAGGGGTTTAACACTGAGCTCTCTCCAGAGACAGAAAAGCAGGCACAGCAAATCTGCAGCCAACTCCTCCTCCTTATCAGTAGCCTCTACTAAAAAGGGAAGAGATACTTGCCTTAGGTTTGAAGCCGATGATTCTGTTGAGCTTGACAAGGATGCATGGTTTGCCATCCCTGTACCCAAAGGTGGGATCATTTATTCCAGAACAGTTTTCCAGCCATTCACGCCTGAATTTGCAGACCTTCTTCTGGCCCTGGGCATCATTATATGGTCCTCTCTCTTTGTAATCGGTCGGTACGTCTGCCATAGTCGGGGAACAGAAAGACAACCACATGCAACGTGACTTTTTGCTTGTTGGGAACAACAACATTTATGCTTCACTGTGTAGTTTGGATTTTCCCCTCGTCCAAAGAGGTAAGTGACACCACCTTCTCGAGGCTGACACCACAGACCTGCACCCAGCCACCCCTCACCTGTGGGCTGGGCCCAGACCAGCAAGTTTTGGGGGGAGAGAGGGGTGTTTTTTAACTGAGTATTCTTTCAGACTACAAGAGAAGAAACTCATTTGTAATCCACTGGCTCAGAGATATTTTTTGGCAGTGTTTACAAGCAGATTCCCCTCAGATCTATATGCACACATTATGAGGTGGTAAGTCCTATTCCGCATTATTATATATAATCTATTAAAGAATAATACTCCCAGATGTTTTGCTGGATTGTGTCAAGAGGACCGACAGTGGCTTTAGCAAAGTTGGCAGTAAAACCCCCATGGCTTTCAGAGGATAAGGTCAGAGCCACGCGACTTTTAGAGTCAGCTGCAACTTTCTCCAAGTGAAATCTGGGAGGTCCCAACTGTAGGACCTCTACAGTAAACTCCTAGGTACAACCCTGGCCAAATCTGGTCTGTCCAAATGCATCATTTAATGATCAGCCACACGACTGAAGCCAGAGCCTGCCCGTTTACCGACATGCCGTTGGCTACAATAAAAGAACAGCCAAAAAACAGAGGCCACCACTGCTCTCCCTCAGCTTCTGATGGACCTGACGAAGAGGCATTGGCCAGAGCCCTCAGCTGCAGGAAGCAATTGAGACTTACCCCCACAGTCCTGAAATACTATGTTTTCGGTTTGCTGATCAGCGCTGTAGTCCTTTAAGAACTTCTCAAGATTCTTCACATATGGCTCAAAACTTTTTTGATCGGAGACAGTAAAGGCAATTTCTGTCTTTTGCACCTGGGGGATTTGAGTCAGTCCTAAGAAGAGCAAAATCAGAAAGAAACATTAAATACACCTCAGAGTTGCACAGCCTCTGGGCAATGCAACACACGCCAAAAACGTAACTCATTCTAACAATCTCTATTTTTCAGACTTCAGGACTTCTACAAAACAGCTTAAGCTCACAAGAGGGGAGGCTCTGATGGGCTCTTATCTCCTCTTTCCAACAACAGTCTGTAATATACAGCACAGTGTTTGCAGCACTAAGCAGATAAAAATCACACAATCCAGAAGGGAGGCTATACATCAAGAAAAACAGCCAACCGCAGGTCCCCTGCCCGCTTCTGCCTCCTCCCCAAGGACGGAAGGGAAGCTGTGTGCATGTGAGACCAACCACACACAATAAAGTCCCACAGAAGCCTACTCTTACACGTGTCCTTAATAGGTTGACTTGAAAGTCTGCAAAACACACCAACGTGTTCAGGATAAAAATCAGAGCAACTCTCACAATAAAACCCGATAGGTTCCCCACATCAGGTATGATCACTCTGCTGGCTGCAGTCCATGCTGCCTTTGTGCAGTCTCCCTTGTAGGATGCAGGGCAGGAGACATTTTCTCACTCAGTAAATTCATCAGCCTGATGGTTTTCTCTGGTCTTTTCCCTCCGTAAGCAGGTATTTCTCACTAGAGAAATGGCCTTCTGAGCTCTCGAATCAGAAGCTCATCACCAAGTAGGCGAGCAGGAAATATAGAGATGTGCCAGGTCCTGGGCTGTGTAACTACCTCTACTCTTGATTTTAGGAGGATGAATAGAAAAAGAATGCACAGAGAATAGAAGGGACAAGATACGTGCCTAGAGATGATGAAAAGTGCCAAACCCTTCACTTTTCATTATGGGGCTTGGAAATAGTTGCTCCAGAGTGATGTTTAGGTCACAATTTAATTGAACGCACTGATGCATGGCTGGCATTTTAAACTTAAGTAATGGGAACTGAGTTCATGCTGCTTCTGTGGTGGCCACAGTAATTATTGTGGTCTTGACTTCTGTTCGGTTTGTCATCTTCATTTTAGCAAGAACAAGAAAAAGGAGCAGGGGAGCAGCATTTGCTTTGACAGCTTTCAGAACAGGCCTGTTGCCAGCAAGTTCCCTTGGTGCAAAACTCAGGCAGCTTAGCTGGCTGGCCCCAAACCACAGGAGCTTGTGACTCCAGCAATTTTTCCAAAGCCACTTGAGTGCTTCTGCTTAGTCCCTCCTCAAGGCAGCTCACCGCTCCCCCCGCCCGCTACCCACCGAGTTGGAATTTGTAACCTAGGACAAAGATTAGCTTTGTTCCCCTAAACGCAGCTCCTAGTCGCCAAAGATAGCGAGACACCCAGCGAGCAGCTCAGGGTTTCAAGTTTTATTCCAGGAAGCAGCTTTAACCACTCAAAACTCCCTCTGGTACAAATTGACCAGGTTGAGTGTTACAAGTTTAGAAGCAACTTACTACTCCACGAGCAGAATTACCTCCTACTCTCCAAAGTCAGTGGTTTTCAACCCCTTTTCAAGCAACAGTAATTGCTTTCTTGCTTCACTAATGGTTATAAATATGTATATAATAAATATATCTGGGTTCAATTTTAGTAAGGGACTTCAATCCCACCCTGCCGAACCCTCCTCATGTTACCACCCAGCTGGGAAGCAACAGGCTGAGTCACTTGAAGTGGCTATCTGGAATTGCAGCAAAGACAAGCCTCGGTTGCTCTCCTGGCTCTGCCTTTTCCAGAGTTCAAGTTACAGGTGTGTCATTCAAGTGTATAAATATAAAATTCAAGGAAGCTTGCCCAGGCTTGTTAAGCTACGGTCGGGCAGTTAAGCTATTACTTTTGCTCAGGACCTCTAAAATGAAGGAACTCTCCACCTCTGGTTTTTTGTCTTGCTCACAGTAATGCATAAAGGCACCAGGGCAGGCACGGCAAAGGTGAAGGGAAGGTCAACAATATACACCCCATGGTGTGTAAAAGCCACCTAGTCAAATATCCCTGTTCTCTGGTTAGGAGAGCCTGGCCCTGACACATACAGTCCAAAGCCAACCCTCTGCCCATGAGACAGGTGACTTGGTTGAGAGAACAAACTTCTGTCCCAAAGCATCCCTATCTTGCAAATCCGTACAGCTGCTGCAGTGGTCAGCCCCAGAGAACAGCCATTCCTGCCAGGCAGACTGGGCCTGTGGCCATAGCTGGGCTGCTTTCAGGCAAACCTTGGGCATTTACAGGTACTTGGATGAATCAGACTGGACTTTTTTTTTTTGTTTAGGACAAAAGCAAAGTAGAGACCAGTCTCCCCACGTAAGTAAGAAATCAAATCTCTATGAAGATGAAAGACTTGTTATGAAAATGGCTTTATCCCATTTAAAAATGTATTACTGGCTTCCACCACAAACTCCGTTCTCACATGCCAGCACTGACCAGACACAAAGCCCTAACCACAGATCTATTATTTCCTCCTTTGTTTTTCATCTGTACATCCCACAGCCAAAATAAAAGCTGCAATACCATCATCAGAGCAGTGCTATCACTGAACCCTTCTTAAGCAGTCTTGGTTGTTGTTTGTTTTGGGCTTAGTTTTTGTGGGGTTTTTTGTTTATTTGTTTTTTAAAGCATGTTGATTTGGTGTGATAAGAAGAGGTAACCTCTGCAGAACACTTTTAGAACCCTTCTGAACCCTTCTCTCACCCCCATTAGGGAAATTGTAGCAAGTAGGGATAACAAGGATGAAAAAAAAAGTTACAAGGCTGAGCCATTCCAGTGCTACATAGGATGGGTTGCTAGACACCTAGGGAAGTATGGGGCTCAGTACAGGGCTGAATAAGCCTCTTAGGGGCTTCACACACATGAGGAAGCCCTTCATAAGCAAGCTCTGTGGTGGAAAAGAAACAAAGCCTCAAGCACTTTCGTAGCCAGAAGTCTAAACAACCCTCTCCTCATCTTCAGACTATGATCTGTTTTGCCACAGTTCTGCATCTCATGCTACTAACACAGCAATGCACCACCATGTCATGCGTGGCGATGCTTTTCCTCACACATTGAAGAATCAAGTCTTACTAAAAAAATACTGACAAGCTACTTTTGATGACTTCCACAATTGGCTCGGAGTGCGTTGCTAGGAAATAGGATTACTGGTTTCATTTGACTGACACCGTCCATGTACATGATGAGAGACGCCTTGACTTGGTAACAGATACCACCTTCTGTTGGCTTTCTAACTCTGTGGATGTACCAATATACCTTTAGGATGTACCTAAAACAAAAAAGTGTGAAATAGGTTTTTTCCCCAGTTACAGTTTCGCTTCCGGACCACCACCGTGGATTAAAATCACATTTATTCAACTTCATTTAGAATCAGATTTTCCACATAGACTTTATCATTCTAAGCTGCAGGAGCAAGGAAAAAGTATTCTAAGGGTGAAGAGGAAGAAACTAGAAGTGGGAAGTCAGGCTTGTTATTAGGAATGGTTGTGTAAGTTCATAGTAACCACTCTTGCTTCATCATGCAACGTTCATTTCCAGGTATCATGCAATCTTGGTTCAGAATGAGTCTGAACACTCCCCTGGGATTGCAGAGATGACAAACTGAGTGATCACTACAACATTTCTATTTACCACCACCCCCCACCTTTCTCACTAAATGAGATTAGACTTTAAAAACCTCTACAACAACCGATGCCCTTCCAAGCTTCTAGTCACCCTCTACCCCATTCCCTAATTGCAAATAGCAGGTGCAAGTTTTCTATAAATGCAGCAAAATCTGCTTGGCAGATAACACGCCTAGAGCTTGAGATTCGGAGATTTCTTCCAAGCATAGGTGGCGAGATGACAAGAGATCGTAACAGAAAATTGCAACTTCACCAGAGGTGGCATATGCTCCTTGGGGCTTTCCTGACACCTCCCTGCTGCCATCCACGCTAAAGCAGCCACATGGGGAACACACACCCGAGCAGCCTTTTCCATGACACGCTTGCTGCCCAAGCACATCACGGCCAGGCAGCACAGGGAGCGGGGACACCTGAAATCCCCCGAGTTGAGCTCAGATTCCTCCTTCCAGCAGCCCCTTAAAGAGCCTTAGGCACAGCGAGCTCTCTCATCCCCGCACCAGACAGGACGCTGCGTGTCACAGGATGCACACCACAAGATGGCAGGATACACAGCCCAATTTTACTGGGGTGGGGAAGGGAAGGAGAATGGAGTATTTCTTTTTTTAATTTTTTTTTTTTTTAAACACTCAATACACTGTGTTGAAAAGGCAATAGCCTCATCCTTCCTTATTAGCAGGGTTATGTCCTCTGTGCTTAAAGCAGAGTCCGAGCCTGCAGCACACGTGGAACTGGGAAGCTGGGGCTGTCGCAATGGCAAGGCTGGACAAGAAGGTGAACTGCACTGTCCCTTCCCCCACCCCAAGACAAAAGAAAAGCAGGAGGAAAAAAAAAAAAAAGTACCATGGAAAGGTACAAAACTCAGCTTGCCCTGAAGCCCTATATAACATTCCTGTCGTGTTCAATGCAGAAACCAATTAGCATAGTAATGACACTTGGGTACAAAAATAGCACTTTATGGCTTTCAATGTTATACCCATGTCAATAACTCAATAAAACATCCTGTAGGTTCTGTTGCTGTTATGAAATCTGTTGTATTTCAGAACAGGAATGATATTATAGCAGCCTCCACAGCATTTTCTCCTGCAAATCCTGAAGGGAAGTGTAGTTCCTCCTTTCCCAGCTGTTTCGGGCTGACACAGCAGTGATTTGCCCAAGCAGGGCAGAGCACTGTAACAAGAATAAAATCAGGTTCTCTAGCTTCCTAGAATATATCCAGGGCTCTCTCTATCAAGCTGCCAATATACATACTTGGCTTGCAAACCCTCCCACAAGAACCAGGAATTAGAATTGCACAACGCCCCTATTTTATGTAGTTCATTGTCTGCAGTCATGAAAAATTCAAGTTTGATGCTCCCCAAGTGAATATGCCCACACGTGTGTTCATTGTCAGAAGAGCAGTTGTGCTTGCAGCACAAGGGAGAGACCTACGCAGCCGGGGAACGCAGGGATTGCTGGTCTCCCAGGCACAGCAGCGCAGCACCTCACTGCAGCGTCAGCCTCTCTGAAAACCTGTATTAAAAGGTCACTTTTGACTTGATTGTGACCTAATGGCTGCTGTGCTACATACAGGAGGAGGAACAGATTCGACATTAAGAGTCACCTTCCACCATGCTTTACCCCCAGCTTGTCCGCATCTGCAGAAACAGTTGTCACATGATGCCCTGAAAAGGATCCCGAGCTATTGACTGGTAATTATTTCCTTGAAGTCACATGTGTGTGCCATCACAGCTTGGTTCAAAACCCTTGCTTACTGGGCTCCTTACTGTCCTGTATTTGAGGAGCTGGATTCTGTTCCCCTTGATTTCAGTACACGTCCTGAAAGCCTATCACAAAGATCCCTGACAACCTTTTCATTCTTCCTCCATTTTGATTTCTGTAGTATATGCTACAAGAGTCTCAAAATTCAGTTCCTTTTTTTGGTTAAAAACAAAAAAGGGGTAAGCCCCAGAAAAACTGGTGCAGTATGCAAATTAAGAGATGAATAAAAATCCTCTGCAGGCTGAAATCTTACACAGAAATTTTACCACAGAGTTGCTTTTGAAATTTCTGCTCTTACACAGAAGGCAAACAGTTTACCTAGAATGAGTAATTATGTGACACCAGGCTAAACAGCAGGTCTATCTGGATGTGACCCAAGATCCATGGGCTTCTTTGCTAATTATTTCATGTCTGGTGAGACCACTGGGCTTCAGCTGGTGAGAAACACATTATTAAAATAACTATTCCACCATTAGCCACGTTGGCTTTTCTGATGCAGCTAATGGCTCTGGGCAGTATCAGTGACAGTTTTGTCCTTCCTGCAAATGTCAAAGCCCATTGCAGAGACAGAAACAGTCACTTCCAGTGCTCAAGACAGCTTTTACCCCAGCCACACATTAACACAGCAGTTCTAGTCTCTGTTCTGTCTTTAAAAAGTGCTTGTGGAAAGGCAATTATCTGAAAAAGATTATTCTTTACTGAGATGTAA
This sequence comes from Tringa tobata, assembly GCA_033628505.1. Taxonomy (NCBI): domain Eukaryota; kingdom Metazoa; phylum Chordata; class Aves; order Charadriiformes; family Scolopacidae; genus Tringa; species Tringa tobata. The sequence continues at coordinate 6,479,465 of JAHREE010000363.1, forward strand.
CACCATTTGGTGAGGGTAACATTCCCTGTGTTAGAGCAGGGAATAATCACAGCATAGGACTGCAAACAGCGGGGCTATAAGACGCCGTGCGACACCAGAGCCAACTTCTGTAGCTACAAGCCACCAGCCCCACAATTGTCCCTTAAATACCACTGTTATTAAAAGCTTCTGAACTGTTTTACACAGCAACTGGAGACAGATCGTTACCATCCCCAGTGCCAAGCAGCCTCAAGGTCATTTGTAATGTGGGAAAGCAGCAGTTGCGCAGCTCCCCCCCAGGCTCCGCGCCGCCGCCGGCTGCAGTGGGAATGGGACGGCGCAGCACAGCCCGGGGGGCAGAGCGGGGAGCCTGCAGCAAGGGCCACGCACTCCATTTGCCCCCAGCGAGGCAGGCTGGCCACCACGCTGCTCAAGCCACCATTTCAACTTGGATCAGAGACTAACAAAGACGGGTCACGCACCAGCAACTGCAAAACCCATCTTCAACCTCCCACGACACACTCAGTTGAAACACCCATTAGTAAGGAAGTGCTACCATCCCCTCCAGATGACACACAGCGGTTCAGTGTGGGCTAACACAATTCAGTAAGGACACCTAGAAGTGATACTTCTTTCCCTTTCTCCTCGTGCACCCCAGCTCCACAGATAAGGCTAACATTTTACCTTTCTCCCTTCACTTACCCATGGGAACACAGTGGCTATGAAGAAAGGAAAACTGAACCCAGCTTCTTCATACAGCTTATTCCCAAGTGAAGCCTCCTAGCCTCACTCCATCAGTTTAGGGAAGGGAAGAAGAGCAATCCAGGTTCAAGCTCCTCGCAGACAGGAGGCATATTTCATGTGATGCAAACTTTAGCTCTAGCAGGATTGCCTTCAAGCCCCAGTACTGTTAACACAGAAGGCTGAGAACATACCCACCCCCTACAAATATGTGTTACAGCAACAACATGCCTATTTCATCCTCCTTCTTGAGGTGAGTAACCAACCCGCCTCCCCAGAACAGCTTGCATCAAGTCAAACACGGGCCTCCTATTTAGTTACCTGGAGGTGCCACTCGATCCTGGTATTTGGGCTCAAATTCACTGACAGTGAGCAACATCACTTGGATGGTCCCGATGAATATACCTGCCAGGCAACCGTAGAAGATGACATAGAAGAGGAGGATCTTAACTGCAAGAGAAAACAAACAGGAATCAAATCAAGCCCTCAAGGCAGTCACATCTCAGGACAAAATTTCCAAACTCAGCCACTTGCAAGGAAGAGCCCAGCACACTGAATTTGAATGGCCAGCCCTGTTGCAGAGGCAAACACAGTGAGATTATTCCCCAATGGAGACAGAAAATATAAGTCCCTTCAGTTGTTTGGGGAGGGCTGGAAGCCCAAGCCCCTGAAAACCTAGAAATCCATGAATCGTGACTTGGGATTGTAAAACGTGAAAATTAAACCATGTTCTTCCATGTTTTAAAGGATCCCTCGGCTGACCCAGCCCTACCATTGCATGCTAGCACAGATGACAGACTTCCAGTGAAGCAAGTGCCCAGCAGCAAGAAGCCACAATATGGGTGTACCCTGAAGGACACTCATTCCACGAAGCTCTAGGCCTCAAAGCTATTTTCAGGAGAGTCTACAGTAAATATTTCATTCAGGTTCCTAAGCAATTATAAAGCCTGATTTCCCCATAGTAATTCAGGCTATCACCTCCAGTAAAGACAACGGGAGCAGAATTCAGGCCCAAAATAGCTCCAATGCTCAATCTTAAACATAGGAAAGTACTCAGACATGTCACAGCACCACACATTTAGCAGCCTTTTATGTCTACAGAGGCACTCCAGCACTGCTCATACCAATTAAAAGGTGAATTACATAATAATGAAAGAGTGAATTTAGTTTTGGTCTAAAGGGAGATGCCTAGAATAATCTTGGAGGGGGCGAGGGGGTGGAAAGAGCCTGGAGACACAGCACAGATCGGACTCTGGGTATCAGTTACCTGTTTACAAGGATTATCTCAACTGATTAACTGCACAGTAACATGCCGTACTAGGCATCACCAGGCCGCCTACAGGAAGGCTAAGCCAGCCCATGCCAAGCAACTATATGCTAATCAGGCTGCAGGAACCAGCAGGCCAGCGCAGAAGCCAAAGAGAGCCTGCTTGATCTTGGACCGTCCTCATCTAATTGCCAACGAAAAAGGAGGTGGTTTATTTGAAGGACTTGAAGTGATGAGCTACAGAGGAAGGGAAAGAAGCAGTAGGCGGATGTATTTCTCCTCATTCCCCAGCCCCATCATTAAAAAGAAAAAGCTCCATCATTGGAGAAGCCTCGATGAGAGCAGGCAGTTCTGGTTTTCTTTTCAGGTCTATGAAAGACAGGCGAGCAGGAGGGACAGCCATTGACACGGAGACTGACGGACACAGACAGGCACTCTATCCTCTCGTCTTCCTCACGTGCACCAGAGGCAGGGGAGATAACCAGGGCTGGAGGGCTGAGCTGGATGCGGTAACGTGGTGCTCCAGGAGTTAAAAGCACTCTTTGGTATCCAGGCAGCGTAAAGCAAATGGCTGTGACGTCAGGGATGGTGTGGAAATTTTTTCCAGAGCACGGTCATAGGAGGTGCTGTTGTAACAAACCAAACACTAATGCTGTTGTCTGCAGCGTAACGCCTTTCGAGTTTTGTAACATCAAAAGGCAAACACTGGGAGGTAGCTTATTTAATCAGGTTCCCAGCCAGGATGCTCTTAACACCAAAGACACCTTAAAGGTCAAAACCACTCCGAGGTCTCAGAAAACACACAGCGGGTCTAGCGACCGAGCACGACAGGGCTGAACGAGAAAGCTTCCTGCAACAGGTAGGTTTATAACAGAGGAATCGGATCATCAGCCTGCAGATGGACTCCACAAATGGAAATGGGTCCTAGGCAGATAGGTACAGGCACTCTGGGAGAAGGACCTGGTTCAGCCTCCGCATTTGAAGCACTGCGCAGTTGCCTGGTGCCTCGGGAGCAGAAAATACCTATCCATGCGCACCCACAACCCAATTCTGCTCACGTAAAGATACAGCAGAAGCCTGCTCTAGTCCGCCCGCCTGAGCTGAAGCTGGCAGCTCGGATGTGGCACCTCCAGCTGATCCATTACAGCAGGAACCAAATTCAACATCACAAGGGTGGCACACCAGTTGTGGCTGGCAGCAACTGGAAGACTGTCTACTTGCGTAAAGAAAATATTAAAAGCCTCTTAGTCTAAGTGCTATTTGAACAGCAACTAATAAATACATCATGAGCATTTAATCACGAACGCACATATAGCCATTTCCTTGTTGCAGAGGTATTAAAAGCCAATTGTTCTCTCTCGACGAGGTAAAATTAGCTCAGTTTCCTTTATCCAGAAAAAAGAGGGAGAAAAAAAAAAAGGAAAGCCACCTTGATGTCCAAGGCAGACGACAGCTGGGAGGGCAGGCTCCCCCGACAGCGATGCTCCCGGGCCGGGCCAGCGGCCGGGGAAGGAGACCCAAGGACGAGGCGCCCTCGCCAAGGTCGGCCCGCCCCGGGCTCCATCCTGGGGCCGGGGGCCGACCCTGCCTCACCCCCGGACCCACCTGAAGTCACACCTACGCGGTGCGGCGCCCCACGCACCCCAGGGCACCTGGGGAGAGTAGAGGGGGGGGCGACCGAGGAAACCCCCCCCTCCCACCCCTCACCCCGGTCCTGGCGCCAGCCCCCTCGCCCGCCCCGGGCCGTCCTCGCCGGGGGCTGCAGCCCCGCTGCGGCGGGCGGAAGGCGGGGCGCCCGGGGCCGTGCTGCAGTGCCCGCCGCATCGCCGCCCCCCGGCCCGGCCCCGCCGCCCCCGGCCCGGCACTCACACCAGCTGCCCCCGGTGCGGCCCAGCAGCTCCTTCTTCTCCGAGTTCCAGATGAATTTCTTCCAATTGCCGTCACCGTCCTTGGCCTTCCCGCGGGCCATGGCGAGCGGGCGGTTGGGGCGGGCGAGCGGCGAGGTAAAGGACTAGCCCTGGGCGGGCGGCGCCGGCAGGCCCCGGCCGAGCTCCGTGTGCCGCCGCACCGGGAAGGTCTAGGTGCGCCCGCCCACGCTGCGGGGCAAGCCGGCGGGGGGAGCGTGCGGGCTGGAAGGGAGCGGCGGCGAAGGGGAACAGGACCCGAGCCCACAGGGCACAGAGCGACCGCGCTCCCCGCCTGCCGCTCCCCTTCATATACACCCCGGCTCCGCCCCCGCCGCCGCCGCCTCCGCCAATGGGCACCGCCACAGAAAAAAGAAGGCGGGGCCCCGTGGGGTGTTGACGGGAGGGGGGCGCGTGGAGCGGCGGGGCTGCGGCAGAGGGCCCGGGGCGGGCTGCGGCGGGCGCGGGGCGGGACACGCGGGCACACCTGCACGCGCGGGCCTGCGCACGCGCGGTACCGCAGACACACACACACCACCACCCCCCCCCCTCCACGCGGTTCCGCAGCGGAGGGTCGTCGGGCTCGGGTCACGCGTGTGGCGGGTGCGGGTGTGTTTAAGGCAAAGCGGCGGTGTCTCCAGCTCGGGTGGCTCGTCCTGGCCCGTGTCACTGTGTGGTGTCACCCCCCCCCCGGGCCTCGTCGGTCCCGCGCTTGGAGGAAAACGGGGGGGAAAACGGGAAAATGGTACTTGAGGCGTGAAGGTGTTTAATCGTTAATCTGGGCAGTGATGGCAGGTAATTAACCTGCCGTGAGCCCACAGCACCACGGCAGGACAGGTGAAATCACATGGATTTACCTCCAAATTTCCTATGTGGTTGCAATATTGCGTTATCCCACATGATTTCTCCACCCTTTCTCACCCTGATATGTTATTTCAACTTTTAACTCCTCCATCCTTTTTTTTTTTTTTTCCCAGGATCAACACATAGATAAGATGGGCCTTTCCTTGGTGCTGCCCACCAGGTGCGTGTTCTGGAGGTCGCCTGCGAGAACGGCCTGGCCTGAAATCGAGGAGCACTTGACCCACCTCAGCACGCTCTTCTTGGATCTCAAGAAGGCTGTAGTCCAGCCACCATTGTCTCCCGCCCTCCTGAAGCCATTAAGCTCGCTGTCAGGGGACTGGTTGTGATGTGGCACCCTTCTCCAAGTGATCCGTGGCTGGGTCCATTCAGGCCAGACGCCCTCAAGGTCACACCACCACTAGCGGCAGTGACTGAGCAGGTCCTCCTTAGCTGTAGGCTTCTCAAAGCCTTGCGGGTTAGAAAGAGGACGGGTGTCACACAAGAGGCGTGGAGAGCTCGTGTGCCTGGAAGGCTGTGTGTGTTTAATTGGGAGCGTCTGGCTTGCTGAAGGCTCCACAATATGTTGTGCTCCATCAAAGGAAGCCAGGTGTCCCCACACGGATTTTCATCCTAGGTTGGGAGAACCAGCTCTCAGTGGCATTTGTGTGATGGGAAAGGGCTGATCAGCGGGAGGGGAAGAGGATAAATGGCATCTCTCTCTTCTCCTCGGTGTCTGGTCAGAGCTGGTCTTTTAAAGAGACCTGCTGATGGTGGGCGATAACAAAAGCAAACACAGACAGCAGTATCTGATACCCAGGTGAACATCATCTGCACGGCTGGGCGGACAGTATCAGTTACAAGGCAGGGCGGTTGTGATTGCAATCAAGCCAGTAAGTAGACGAGCACTGCTGGAGGAAAAAAAACACCCATTTTTAGCTCCTAGACCTCAGTGCAGTGACCGCTGTGGCCAACTAGGCAGTTTCTCCTGCCGCTGGGCCACCGGGTCTGCACCGGCCACTGGGGAACTGGACCAACTCTCCTTCTATTTATGCAATGTATGGCCCAGGTGTGCTACCCTACAAAGGGCAGCAGGGTGGGAATTACATGTGGGCACGCGGTGGTGTCACCCGTGCAATGAAGTCTACTCACAGGGCAGCCCACCTTGTGGACGCGGTGCCCTGGGCCACGGCCTAGCTCCTCTGGTCTGCAGAGGGAAACAGCACACAGGTTAGTGCAGGGCACACGCAGCAGCAGCAGTTGGTGCAGACCTCCCCTCCTTGCCTTTCTGCCCAAGCCAAAATTAAACAGGCACGGGACGTGCCCGCAGGTTCACAGTGACATTCCAGTCAGGGAAGTTTTGAAAGGGAGTCTACTTTCCCACAGCATTATTATGTCCTAAGACCAGGGAGAATGAGTTTGGAGAAAGTGGCTAGAGAGTATCTGAATAATCGTGTCACGATTACACAGTAAATGGCCACCCAGAAACATCGTCTTCCTCTGAGCACGTTCTCACTACAGGCTCTAATGGTGCTGGTGGAAGCCGAGCTGCAGGAGCTTCTGGCTTCATCGGTGTTTGTTTAAGGATCACCAGGAAACTCTCTCCTCTACCTGCAAGCTTCTGAATTTCTGTATAAATACACAGAGAAGTTCTGTTGGGTTGGCCGTGGCCAGCGATAGCAAATCCCCATGACTGCATAGGCTGGAATGGAGAAAAAGCCCTCCATGAGGGTTGCATGCTCTTCCTGCAAACTCTTCTACAGACCTGAGGCCTCAGCCCCATGCACGCTCAGGACACACGCTTTACTTGGCATTGGTCAATTATCCTCTCAGAATCAGCAGAACTCACAGGCAACAGGGTGCCAAATTTTATTCAAATTTATGTTTGTTTGGCCGCTCAGATATCAATCAGGCCGTCTCTAAGGCCACCACTATATGATCTGATTTTTTAAGGCGATAAGGGCCCGAGGCAACGTTGAAACTGCCAAGAACAAAATGTGCAAAGCTATCCGTGTCCAGCAGATTAGCTGCAGGAGGAAGGACAGCGCTGGGGAAAGGAACCTGGGAAGAGACAACCTGCAAGATGGAAGCTATTTAAGGTTTATCTCGCCGCCCTGAGGAGTTAGCACGTGAAGAGCACTCTGATTTTCTCCAGTGGGTTTGGGCATAGCCACCAGTGAGATCCCAGCTTCCTTTGACTCTCCTGCCTTGCAGGACTGGAAGAAAGCCCCTAGGGCAAGGAGAGGTGTCTCGCTACAGGACAAGAGGGTGGACAAGTACTTTTGATGTAGTGGTGAAAGAGAAGGGCCCGGCGCAGAGCAAAGCAAAGCGAGCATTTGTCCAGCGTGGTGACTATTCTGCCCACGAGTGCCGTTTGTGGGGGAAAATGAGATGGTCACACACAGGAACTTTGGGTGATGTGTGATCAAGAAACATCTCTGAAGATGACTGCGGGTGATGCTGCGATGTGCAGCAGAGGAAGGGGAGAGGCGTGCCAGGGAGCGGGTGGGGGGGGTGGACTCTCGCAGCCCGCAGGACCGAGTGTTAATTATAAGATGACAGAAGCGTGCAAAATGGCCTCAAGTAGTTACTATTCGTGGGCTGCCACCGCAAACAAATGGGGCTGGGCCTCCTGAGGCTGGCATGCCCGGGGGAGCCTGGAAAAGGGCAGCTGCTGAAGAGCTTGGCCCCAAGCCGGCACCACACACAACAGGTGAGAGAGGGCGAGGAGGAGAACGGGCCGCGAGAGCTGCTGCGGCCCTGCAGGCTGCCAGCCAGGGGCCGGGCGGCACTCGGGCATTTTACACCCCTCCGGGAGCGTGCAAAGGGCCTCGAAGGGGAGAGGGGTGATCCCCAGGAACTGCCCTCAGCGTCCCCGCCAGGCAAGTGGCAGCCTGTGGTCCCCACGCCAGCTTCCTAAAGCCCGCCTTGAAGACTGTCCTCCAATTTTCTGCCTGGGAGGTTCAGGAGAAACAGAGCCCCCGCTCAGGGGCTGCTGCACGTTACACTGGCCCGAGCAGGGTCTGTAGTCTCCTAGAGCACAGTATGACAAAAGTAGCTTTCAAGTTTTCCTCCTCCCTTCCTTGTCCCTTCCCTCCCCCTTCCAAGATGTAGGGATTAGGCTTATAGACATATGTGGTTGATCCTCTGAGCACAATGGCTGCATTCAAACAGATTAATTGCATATAGCTATGCAAAACTGAGGTAAGTTAAAAAAATCATCAACTTGTAGGCACTGAGAAGGTAAATATATATAGGAATAACCTACCCCCCAAATCTGGCCATAGGACCAGTATTCTTTTCTTTAATATCAGTTTGATAGTTGTGTAATATAACTTGTGGAGGTGCCTGCACAGCTCAGCATTGGCAAAATGACATGCAAAACAACAGCTGTTTAGATAGATAAGTGACTGTAAACAGCATTTGTGGATGGAAAACCCAAAAGTGTCTGGGAGGGCATTTGCCCCAAACTGGTCTTGCTGGAGAGGGAAACAACCATCAGTTGTCAACTGATCACGCTAAGGAGGATGGCAGGCATCAGCTGGATTAAACAGCAACCAGGGAACCACAAAGACAATTTTGAAACAAAGAACAATTTGGTCTGAAAAGCTGCATAAAGAAGCGTAACAATCTGTAACAGAGCAGGGAGGAGCCTCAGCCTGGGACCAGAGCAGCAGTCAAAACCCAGTCTGGCACACCACAACCTCTGCCAAGGCCAGACGCAGCAGCTTCCCCATCCACGAGACGCCGTCAGCGGCTGGCACCCAGAGCGTGGCCTGACCCTGTGGGGTGCAGCACGGAGGGACCCACGCTTTGGGTGCGTGTGGGTGACCTGCTGGGGTGCCTTTGCACCAGTGGGTGCTTTAGCTGATTATAGGGAGCACCGTGGGCACCCCTAGAGCTAGAGCGGCCACAACCCCAGTGGGAGCAGGGTGTAAGCAGGGAGGACCCCCATCCCCTGAAGTGACCCCCTTGCCAGTGAGAACAGGGTGAGTGCCTCTGTATGTGGGATGAGAACTGATGGGGATTAATTACAGAAGTGTGTTTAGGAACTTGCAGGAATTTATTAGTCTTTCCTAAGCGTCTAACGTGGTTGAACTGCTGTATTGCTGACATAGATCCTGAATGTATAGTTCACTGCTCATCAGTTAATTACATGTCCTTAATAAATCAATAAAGCATTTCAATCCTGATTTGGTTTAACCTATGTGAGCTGAGCCATTTTTCCCTGAAACAATGACCAATGAACATAAGTTTTTGACCAGTTCTGGCAGAAGGCCTATATGCTCAGTGACTGAGGAAAGAATCGCTTCATGTTGAACTGGAGACTAGGTGCAGGACAAGGGGTTGTTTCTGGGGTGGACTGGCTGGCAAGTGGAGACAGAAAAGGGGAATGTGATAGAGACACCGTGCTGTGTGCCTGATGTTTGATAACTGGGATAAATACTTCTGGTGGATGGTAGAGAGTTCCTCTGGCTAAGCACAGCCACCAGAATTTAAACTTGCCAGCTGTTTCTGATGTCCATCACCACTGTTCTGATGGAGGCAAAAGCAACTTGTGAAGGCAGCAGAAGTCAAACCATATTGCCAGAATTTCTCTTTTTGGCTGATGCAGGAAGAATGACTCTCACTGAAAATAATATGAAAATACTTTCTTGCACAAAATCCACCCTGTTTTCCTTGGCACACGTGGAAATGACCGCCACACAGGGAAGAAGCATTAGCCAGGAACTAGCGATGAAGCTGGCAAGAAGAACACACATTTTGTGACAACGGGCACCTGGAGCCCTTACTGGAGTGGCAGCCAGCTTCCTGGTACGCAGCCACCGAGCTCAGGCAGCTACGTGAGCTCCTGATGCAGCAGCTGCAAGTCTGGGGGACTGATTTGGCTTCACCCCTGCTGGTCCAAACAAAATGGTCCCCATTCGGCTCCTGCTGGATATAGCAGCATTATGCACCATTAAAACATTAGTTTTCTATCTTGACAGCAAGGTCACAAGGCTTCACCCTCCACTTGCTCCCAGCTATGGTTTGTAAGGGGTTTCTGATGGCAGGTTGTATTTGGGCACTAGCCTGCTCAGCTGCCCTGGTTAGAGCTCTGCCGTCTCCAGGGCCAGCCAGTCTGGGACATCCAGCACGAAACCAAGAACAAGAACTAAATAAACTCCAAAACTATTTTGAGGCCTGCTCTAATAGAGTTTAAAAAGAAAAACAAAATCAGAGTGGAAAAACATTTCTATCTTTAGCCATCAGGAGCAAGGCTTATCTAAGCAGCACCACACAGGAGCTGGCAATGGGAATCGTAAGTGAGGGTTCAACTTGTTCCTAAACATCTTCTTTTAATTGTTCAGTCAGGACCATAGAGGGATGCTACACGATTTACAGTGCCTGCCACAGGCCTTTCTTCTTCTCCTCATGGGAGGTCCTATCCCTAAAACAACTCACAGATGCCTGTGGTAATTTTAAAGATAACTCCAGCATTGTCCACACTACAAGTTCTTACCAACTGAAGGTAGATGACTCTGCAAACTGGGAAGCCTACTGTCCACTCTGGGCTTCTTGGTGGTCTTTGCTTTGATTTGGATTGGCTAGTTCCACTGCAACATCCTGTGATGACCAACACTGCACCCTCACCTGCAACACAGTAACACAATACATGTAAAAATCAAACACATTTTGACTGGAGAATCTCTCTCCAGTCCTCAACATCCACTTAATGTGACAAAAGAAATCATGCAGCTGTGATGGGAACTGTCTGTCTTCATTCCCCTGATGTAAATTCGGTGCTGTGGTAATCATGCTGGAGTCTAAAATTCCCTTTTCTCTTTTAACCAGTCCTGTGCAGACTGCAGCATGTCACAGAGCCTGAGAGGCATTCGCATACAGGCCAAAGGAGGCAGACATACCTAAAGAGAGTTTCAAAAGCACTGAAGTCTTTCTCATTATAACCAGTAGGAGTTAAGGACCTGACCTGTGTGGATGATTTGAAAAGCTGGATGGGCCTCAGTTTGTATTTTTAGATGCTTGTGTACCTTGGAAAATCTGCTTTGACTTTCCACAGTTCAGCCTTTCTGCTCAGATAGCCAGGATACACTTGACATGGACATTTGTACCAGACCTACATCAAAGCGGATCCATTCTGTAAAGGCATGATGGGAGCTGAGCACTCGTATCACTGGTGTCTGCAGATCCATCAGGTGTTTCTCAGAAACTGTTGCTTCTGGCTGAATAAGACACCATAAGTTACGGGCAGGGGGAAGGGAACACCATAAGCAAACCACACCATCACATTTGGTCTGACAATGGGACAGGTTGAGGAAGACAGCGCACGTGGTGATGCTGCTATTATTTACATAAGGTGATACCTTTGTTTTTCATTTATCAGCCGAATAACACAAACTCTTGGAGGATATAATAATGACAAGACCCCCCCAAGTCAGCTAGAGTTTTGAGTTGCAATTTTTTTTTCTTATGGGAAACATCCCCAAAATACCAACATGCAAATTTGTCCTTCTGCATGTTAAAGTATTCCCCAGGCAACCAGGATCGGGAACTGAACAGAAATTCCCTTTTCTCCCCAACCATATTTCCTTTTGAAAAAGTGGTCGCTACTTGGTAATCAAAGATTAGCTACTATCACCCAATGTTCAAAGAAATTCCCAAATGGACACTCAATACCAAAATGACCTTAGCCTTAGTTTTATTAAAAGCTGGTTTTGTCAATTGTAAGAACGTAAGACTGGCTATACCTGGAACGCACCAAACGTCCATTTAATCCAGTATGTCTTCTCCAGCTCTGGTCAGTAGCAAATATTTAGAAAAAGAGCCTAAGAACAGGGCAAGTACAGAGTGACCAATGTGACCTCCCAGGTGCCAGCAGCCTGCCACCTTGGGATTTCCCAAGCCAGGGAGTACACTGACAACTAAGTAAACTGGGTGTAGTCCCAAACCTAATCTGCGTCTCACTTTGGAGAAGCAGTTCGTATCTGGCACGTTACACCTCACCCTCCAATTTGGTGGCGTGACTGCAGCCTCCGCAAGTTCACCTGAGTGAGCTTTAGAGGCCACCAACTGCACAGAGGTGAGGACAGGTCTCAGTGCCAAACATGTGAACAGCAAGTAGCCTGCACTGGGCTTTGCACTGATACTTTTCATCATGGTTCAGCAAGAGGGTTTAAAGCTCTTTCTGGTCTTGCCATCTAAGTCACCATCAGCCTCTGGGGGCCCACAGATCAGCCTTCCCATGGGGCATCCAGTAATGAGTGGACCATAGACTTCACTGGAGGCATGCTAGTGTGTCTGATGAGTGAGGTACCTAGCTGTGTGTTCATCTTACCGTCACGGTAGTATTTAAGCAGTTACCCACACATCAGCACCTCCAAACAACATAGTAGTCCACAACATATGAGTATATAAAGAGCTCTGAATCTTCAGCTCTGAGCTCCTTCTTTAGATGCAGCCTCCTAGCTCATGGGAATTGCCTCTCATTTTTCGGTCTAGATGACCGACTGAGGTGGCCTGCATGTCACCTGTGGTGACCCAGTGACTCATAGTCCTTCCTTGCTGCACTGTGAGAAAAGGCTTGCCACATGGAAAGACACGCTCTGCTAGACACATATTAATTTATAAGTGCTAATTAATAGAATAATGGGTTGGTTAGGAAAGCCCCTGGTCGATATTGTATTCAAAATGCCCTCTGGAAAGAGGCTGGTGTGGTTAGTAAGATGGCTGCTCTGTTAAATCTGATACCTGTGTAAGAGAATCTGTCCCAGCATTACTGATGAGACAGAATTTAACAATGAAGATGTATATTTTATTCTCCAGAAGAACACTTTTGAGATGGCAAACGTTTGGTCACTGGGATGGTGATCAGTGTGCTTCATTCCTGTGACAAGCAGTGGGATGAATATCCTGTTATAAATGGCAAGCAAATAGTTTACTCGAAGGACTTTAAATGTCATCAGTCTCTTAGAAAATGCATGTCAGTAGGTCTCGTGACTCTGAAAGCAGCGTGGCTGTTTAATGTAACTTTTGCCTCCACCTAGGCCCACTGGGTGCCTACGACTGAGAAGAGCTATCTTTACACTCACAGCCTTCTTCCAGGTCAGGGAGGCTCTGGCCCGCCTCTGACCTGAAGTTCTGAAGCATTGGACAGATACTGCTGTTTCAGTTCCTCCACGTTTATCTCAGGGATAAGGTTTCCAGGAATCTACTGCCATTGAGTTCGTACAAGGAAATGGCACAGGGAAATCACCCCCATCATGTGCTCACAAACAAGCTGGCAAATCCCTCTCCCCCCTTTCAGCTTCAAAGCACATTAAAGACACAGCATTGTCACGGCCCCATTTCTAGCAGGTAGGTACGTGTGGTACATGGGAAGCTGGTGGCAGAAGACAGAGCAGAACCAGTGTTTTGCCACCTTAGATATGGCTTCATGCAGGTGATGGCACCGTCCTTGCTAGCTAGCAGGCACCCGGGGAGAGGGGTGCAGCTGGAAGCCTCACCACATGCAGCTGCCCAAAGCCAGTGTCTGCTGGGCTCACAAGAGAGAACTGCACACATTTTTCCTCATGCCTCCCACAGAGCAAAGTGCTTTCTAGGTATTAATGAAACCAGTCCAGCAGCATCGCTTTTATACATTAGGAAGGTCCCTTTTAACCAGTGGGAGAAACTGTGGGTTTGCCTACATGGAGACGCTCTGGAAACCTGATTTGAATGAACTCTGCAAGCTCATAAAACTTTAAAAAACTTAATTAAATCACACTAAAGCCCCACACAGGCTTTTTAACTTAAAGGTATGTTTATTCTCAGCAGTATACTTCACCTCCAAAGCAAATTGAAGAACACTTAATTTAGCCCACCCTAATTCTTACTGATGGTGTCCACTTTGATGCAGTTGATTTGCCTATTTGAAATTCATGCCTTTAGTTCAATTAGATGACTTTACTCCCTAATTTTCCTTTGTAAAGAAGCCCTTCAAGAGAGAGAAGGGACTTGTTAGAATTACCCAAAAGAAGTGCCAGCAGCCAAAGTGGGGGAGCCCAGACATACACAAGTATTCAGGGAAGCAGCTTTTCTCTCCACTACCTTTCTATCACTGATGGATTCTGTGAATTGCACTCTTCCTCTACCCCCACCACATCAGGCTTTGCAACAGACCCTAACAGCAGAGGCAAGACAAGAAGAGAGAGCTAGCAGGTGTCTTGTCTGCCTGCAAGCAAGACTGCCTAGAAAATTCATGAAAATGCCACAGCCCTTCAAGACTGCAAAGTCTGGGGATCATTTATTCTGCCCTTCCAGCACAACACAGACAGGATAATTTCATTCCATTACTTCTTCAGTCAGCCTGATAGCTTATCTTTGACTGAAGCATAAAGTCAGGTATTTGCTGCAGTCAAATTGTTCCAGGAATTTTGTTGGATATGTGTTTTCCATTAAAACTGATTTTCCTTTTAGTAAACTGCTTTTTTATAATCTTTTCCCCTCTGACAGACATGCCTTTCTGTGTAAATTTATAGTCATTGCTTTCTTGGGGATGCAGCTTTGGTCTACATCAGCTCATTAAAAAAAAAAAAAAGAAAAAAAAAAAAAAGAGGAGAAACCCCCATTCCTTTCCAGGGGTCTGAAATTATTACAGCAGTGTGAATGCAAATTTCTCCTAACCTCAAATACATCTCTTATTGTCACTGCTATATCTAGCTTCTTGAGGACGTGCAGTGGCTCTGTTTGTCTACTCTACCGTGTCAGCAATGAAGCTGGAGCAGGAACACCAAAGCCTGCAAGCTTTACCAGGTGGTCCCAGCCTCAGGCACTCCACAGGAGCCAAAAGGAGAACCTGCTGGGCAGCTTCAAGGCAGTTACACGAGCCATGAATTTAGCCTCTTCTCTTCCACCACCCCAACGGCAGTGTGAGGTTGGGCAGGGCAGAGAGATTCAAATACACATTGGGATAAAGCATAAAAATGAGCAAGACAGAAAAATGGAGAATAGCCTCTATAGGGCAGATCATTCCCTCACAAATATTTGAGTCTTACTGGACTAGACTTACCATCCTGCACTGTCTCAGCATTCTGGAATCATCAGTAACACTCAGAATATATATGGTTTCCAGTGCTAGATCTTAACATGACACTAAGGACAAGAAGCACTATTTCTTACCTTTTCCTGAGGTAGAAATGGAGAGATGGGGAAAAGTGATTTGACCTTGGTCACACTAGACAGGTGTTTACTAGAGAATTGGGTGCAACACCCAGAAGTCAAATGACAGTCATAGTAAGGTTGGGACCCTGATTCATAGATCCATCTGGCCAAAGCTCATGGGCTCCACAGCAGAGCTGGGCGCAGTCATTAGGTAGAGATCTCTGGACATGATCTCCTCTAGCAACATTCATAGATATCCACCCACCCCACTCTCTCTATACCAAGATCCCTTGGGCACAGACCTTTCCTCAGGCTGCCAGTTCTCTATCTGGAAAACTACAGTGCTCTGACAAGCCTTGTAGAAACAATGTTGGAGTCATCATTAACCTGTCAGAGACTTATGGCCAGACATTTATTATACCCTTACATAAGGCTGAATAAAACAGCATATTCAACCGAGCCTACGACAAATGCATTACGTTTGCCTAATTTTCTCATTTGCCACAGGAGAGAGTTAGAATTATTCTTTCTGAGCAAATGAGTTTCAGCTTTTCTCATTAGCTTTTCATAATCTTTAGTGCACAGATTGGGAGGAAAGGGCTTTCAGCAATTTTGGCTCAAAGTAAAATGACTCAAGGTTAAAACTGAGAGCAGGAGGGAAGGCGCCACCGCTCCAGAGAAGTTCCCAGCCTCCTTCTACTAATCTTGACTGCATGAGGAGTTTAAAAATGGCAAAAATGAAACAGCCAGACAAATTCTTACCCAGGTAGTGGAATGGGCTGTTCAGGTCAGACGCTGTGACTTACAGAGGCTGATCTAATGTAAATAACCAACTTAAAAATGAAGCGCTTATCTGTACTGAACTGTTACTTTTAGCCTTGGTTGTCAATTTAGAATTCTCTGGTGAGTTAACTTTATGGTGACACTAGACCTATGAAATCTCACATGTTCTAAGGCAGATAAAGGGGCATCCTGCATATAAGTTTCCATTTGTCATCTGTCCTAAAGGACCATCCACTCTCCTCCAAACCACTGCATCTTCCACTGCACTGTGTGCTGTATGTGGGAATTGAAAAAAGCAGAGGTGAACAAATACTGAGCACACATCTGCAGTATCCTGCTGATTAAAAATCCTAAATTAGAGGCAGGCCAAGAGCCCCTCGTGTGTTCTCCTCAAGCCTAGACTTTGCAACAAACGCATACCACTCCTAGGAGTTGCACCAAGGTCAGCAGACTACTACCTAGATTGAGTAGCTACCAGCACCATACAGCCTGAGTCACCACCAAGCTGGACTGTATACCCTATCATCTGTCTATTGCATGATCTACTCGAGATGGGGCTTGTCCGTACAGCAGTGGAAGCCACAACTAACAGCACTAAAAGAACGCATCCCTCAAAAGAAAATTAGTTATCCAAACGCAATTTTATTTTTTTTCTCCTCACAAAACTGTGTCAATACCAGGGCTTTCACCAGCTCTTTTTTTTTTTTTTCCGCACTCCTATCCAGCCCAGCTTCATGAGGGAAATGGTGAAATATAGGCTAAATGCTCTGAGCCAGCTAATCCTTTAGTATTTATATGAGAGCAATCAAATATATACAATTGATCACATGTAGCAAATGTTGCAGCATACAATAGCCTACGGCTAAAGGAGCAGACCATACTTCATTTTGTGCTGTTTTGAGGGAAGTGGGAGGGAGGAGTGTTTGTTTCCACACAACCCAGAGCGTGGGCAGGGCTTCAGGAACTTGAAGTGGAGGTGACCCTTACCCACTTCCACACAGCATCGCCTGCCTTGCCCTAGTCTGCAGCTGTGGGACACCGGCCCAGAGGACATTGGTCGTGACTGAGGAACACACACGAGATGCACGAAGAGTGGGAGAGTGGTGGGGGAAGGAGAGGTCCCCGGACTGCTGTTTGCCCCACCACATGTGAAGGAAAAAATGAGACTTAAGGAAGGTGATGCCACTTGTGGTGTATATCCTACGGCAGATGAGCTGCAATTCTTTGTCTGTACAATGTTAGAAAGCGGGGGTGGTGTTTTTAAAGATATTTTCTATACTGGAGCTAAGAATGGCAGGTTTCACAATGAAGCTGTTGTTCAATTAAACGTGAATCAGTGTGTTTGCAGAACTGACAGAGACAGGGAAGTAATAAAACAAAGACACTAAAAATTATCAGTATTTCTTACCATTTCTTAATGATATTTCTAATCTATGCCTTTGACCCTTTGGTAATTCTACTTTGTTCTCTGCTGCTGTAACATTTAGAAAGTAACTGAAAATTTTATGCCAGTTGTTAGCTTATCATGTTTGTTTTATGACAGCCCAAGACAAAGGCCAATATATCATGAAAGTCTAACTCCATATTTAGACTCCTGAGTAAATGGCTTGAATTTCAAATGAACAGACCTCAGTCTCTCTCACTGCTTTTAATAGAAAGTCAAGGGATCCTGAAAAATCAATTCTTTTATCAGACTGTCACATACGGTCTCGGGGACATAAATATTTATGCAAATCATAGGCACAGGCCTTCAGTGAACATCGTGTCATTAGTACACTTATTGGGCGGGGAGACTCCTTAGTATAGGAAGGGACCTCATGATGATATTTGTGCTTTTTCTTTCAAATGACTTGACAGACAGTTTTGCATCCCATCAGGCTGGTTGAGCCCCAAGGGCTGGATCACCGAAGACTTCTGTTGGCCTACGTACTGATCAGGGCAGCAAAGGGGTGAGCTGCCTTGCTCGTGTCACTCTTGCAGCAAAGGTCTATTTTCTGCCTGAGCACAGCCTTGACAACACGCCATCTCCACAGCAGAAACACCTCCCTGGTAAAACTCACTGGCATTTTCCAGCATTTACAATTGCTGGAAAAGCATTTGTAAAAAAGCCGTGGCTGAAAGACGTGCTCTTTTGACTACATCTGCTCACTGAGCGAGTGTGGTCACAGGAATGTATTGGTGCTTTACATTGGCAAAGCTTTCACTTCCACAAAGAGAGAAGAGTTAAATCAATGGCAGACCTATCCAGGCTATTGTAATGGAATTTAAATTTGGGAGTTACATTGGTATGGACTTGGATAAGTGAAAAACAACCTCTCCTTGACACATACACATAACCACAACAGTTGCGCAGTCATGCAACTATAGATCAGACGCTAGCCCGAAAAGTTTCTTGGTGACTGAAGAAAGACTTCCACACAGTTTGGTAGATAGCAGGATTATGCAGGAGAAATGGCATAAAATGAAGTTACAAGGTGGCAGATTCAAAGCTAACAAAAAGAAATGCTTCATCAAATGCATAGTTAAATTCTGCAGCTTGCTGCCAACCATCCTGTGGAAACCAAAAACAGATTTCAAAAAATGATTTGACAAAGTCGCGGACAGATCTATTAAGCATTATAAACCAGCAAGATTTTAGGAAGCTTTCAGGAACTCACAGCCTGGCAAGAATCCAGAGAATGGTATACCATTACATGCTTGCCTTTCTCATACAGTTTTCTCTAAACCTCTGCTACCAACCACCAATGAAGACAGGATACTAGACTAGATGGATGTTTAGAGTGATCCAATATGACCATTCTTCATTTAAAACCCTCTGTGTTGGTGCTAATGATTAACCTTAATGATGAGGGCTGTTAACCGTAGCAGTTCACCAACTGCTTCATAAGCAGCTGTTGCCACCCCTGCAGCCCAGGCAAGCTCTTCAAGAGACAAGCTCTACATTGATAAGGAGATAGTCATGCCATGTTTTCCCTGGGTTAATTTATCCAGCTGTTGCCTACAAGAAGGTAGAACTTCTCAGACACTTAGTTCACCTGGTGCAGCCATGCCCTAAGGGGTTCGCCCAGCTCAGAGGCAAAGGACTGTGGCAAGCAAAGATACTGATTCCAGGTCTCCCAACTGCTTTGCCAGTGCCCAAATGCCTGATCTGTTGTGCTTCTCAACTCAGAAAACAAGTGCAGGACAGGGAGGAGGTGGTAAAATAGGCAAGAAATAATAATTATGCAATTGGCTAAAAGCATAATGCAGTCTTTGATAGACTGGCACATCATCCCCCACTAAAGTTCACAGTGCACAGCCTTCTTCATTGGTGTGAGCAGTCCTCCCTGCACAGAAAACTGAACACAGGCTGGGAATCCTGCTGCAGCAGTGGTCATTACTGCTGGTATACATAAGGTCAAACGCTGTTTTAGCAAGGAATTTGTCCCCTGAGTTGTAACATGGGTTGGACTTGCGTACAGCAGTGAGGCAAAAACATGCAGTAACATGGTTAGCAGAGAACTGCGCTGTAACACAACCCCTTGGCATAGAGACCTGCCTGCGTAAATGCCATGCCAGGCACGATAGACGGGGGAAAGGAGTTCCTAATGCTTTATGCTCCCAAACATGACAGATCCCAAACCGTTGTGACTCCCCAGTGTTTTGCCTGAACCACTGCGCCCTCTTACTGTCTGCCACCAGCCGTAGTCCTGTCCCCATGGGCAGGAAACCCCTGAGGAACGCCGATGGGAAACCCAGGTATAATTTCTGGTTCTGCCCCAGGATTTCTCATCATTGCTTAGGAAACTGAAAAGGTGACATCCCTGTGCCTCCGCTTCTCTTATTCTGTAAAACAGGGTCTACGGCAGTTTTTAACCCCTAAGGGACATGAGAGGAATGCAAGGATGCAAGAGAAGCTTTGAGGTGCTCAGATGTAGCGATACCAGAGACCACCACAGCCCGGGAGACAAGCAAGCCCTGTGGATGGTGCCTGGCAGACAGAACCTGGATGAGCTTCTTCCCTGACATGCAAGGCAGGTGGCCACAAAGGAAGTTCACCCTGCCTATGGAAGACCTCCTGCATAAATTGAGGTAAATCCAGACTTCGTTTCTCTGGCCTGCTCAAGCTTTGTCTTAGGAGGCCAGCAGAATGGATGGCTGACCTGTGGAGCCTTGGGTCAACTAATCAGGACCTCAACTAGAAGGGGACACTCTGCCTTTCATCCAGAAAACTCTCTGCACCAGCATCACAAGCACCTTGTCCTGGCACAGCTGCAGAGCCCAACACCAAAATCTTCCAGCTCCATGCCATTGCTGAGAAGAATCACAGTTACTTAAGACTTCCCTGAATAACCATACAACTGCATGTTCCAGAACAGCTTGTTCTACCTCAAGCCATGTGGTTATTTCATCTATGTGGTGGGCTTTGGGGGAAACTACTTTATCACCAGCTGCAGTGGGCTGAACTGTTTCCTGTCGTTGATTAAGGAAATAAAGGTCATCAAGCACAGATTTTCCTGATGTCCTTGTGTGAAGTTCTTCCCCTCTGCATGCTCTCTGATGATTGTATTACTTTGCCAAGCCTTGTTAAAGCTTCTCCATTGTTCTTTGTGTGCTGTCAATCAACCACCGTTGCCGGTACACACTGGCAAGCTTTGCAAAGACGAATATGCAATTGAGATCCTTAATTAACGCCACGTAACATTCAGATATATTCACTGGGGAAGGGACATGTGAAAGAAATCAAGCAAGAAACCTAGCAGAATGGGGGGAGGGGGGTGGACCCCTTCCAAGGATTTTATCTGCAGAAAGATCTAATTAAGCTAGAATAATATGCAAGCTCGCTTAAAAAGAAAATGAACATCAAGAGAAGCTGAAGCTAACAACCAGCTGTCTCCTCTTTGAGAGTTAAACGCATTAGCTCCAGAGGCAGAAAAGAAAGAGAAAAATAGGCTTAGGATTTGTGTATCTTAAAACAAGTGAAATCTACACCCACTGGTATAACAGTGCAAATCTTCCACTTCATTTGCATCACAGGGGCATGTCTATTCACTAAAGAGAAATGTCCCTCTATTTGCCAGTTTAAAACATAGGCTTTGCTGCCTGTTGTTGACAAGCCTAGTCCTACCCTTCCGCTTTCTCCCCAGCCTAGCCCTGCTCAGGCTTCCTACCTCAGTTTTGCTGCTGGGGTGTATGTCTGAGAGGCAGCGCTGAAGGCAGGGTGACCAACAGGTAGGCTGGATTTGGGATTGAGGGAAGATGATGCCATATTGTTCACAGAGACCTCACGGGAGTCGGGGGGGGGAACATGATGAAATGTGTTACACCATCATTTCAAAAGAGAAAAAATAGGCTTTAGATAGTGATTTCAAATGTGTCTAAGAGAGATAGGTACCTAGGTGACCTTCTCAGGGAGGTGGACACCCAATCTCTCCAGGGTGTGTCTGCACTAACAGGAGTTTTCCAGCATATATATATTGCTAGAGCCATGACAAAAATATTTCCGTAATGGAGATGCCGTTCATACCACTGAAGGAGTTATTTTCTCAGCTACCCAAATAGACTAAGCTGTATAATTTATTAATTTTTTTACAAGCATAATTGAAATTATGGCCAGCAGTGGTATGAGTTTGATCTATATTCTCCCGTATACTCCCAACTAGTATACCCCATCCAGACAGCAAAAATTTTCAATGCAGAATAATCCATATGCACATTATCAGTATCACCGCTACCCTTTAGCAAGGAAAAAATAAACTCAGGGAAAAGTATTCACTCCAGTGTGAGACATCACACAGCTCTGCTGAAGAGTCAACTGCAGTAACTCTGATTTTCCCATCTTTTATTTAACTTTTCCATTCAGTGGTCTGTCCTCAGCTCTTGAGGATGCAAATGGTTCCTTTATGGTTGGGAAGTTTCTACCTCTGTCTAAACATTACCAGAAGAATAAACTTTTGCCCATCAACTAAAAGCATCATGAAAGCACAATCCAATCTGCAAACTCTGCAGGACAATGGAGAAGCTGAGCAGCCTTCAGAGCACAAACCAGCACAAGGTGCCTGGACTCCCCAGCAGTGACTTGTCAACTATGCATAAATTTATTCCCAAGGAGATACAGCGCTGTTGGAATCCAGATGAAGACCTCAAACTATGAGCTTTCCCTCACTGCTGCAGTTGTCTATTAAACAGACATGTAAAATATTATACTATTATAGATGGATTTGCTCAACTGTTTGTTCTCCCCTCTTCCTTAGCTGAAAGGTGGAAGGGAAACTGTGCATTTCTATAGTCCAGGAATCAAGATTGGTTTTGCCTAAATGTAGAGCAAATCAAAATATCTAGGTTTCCAGTAGAATGACCATTTTCCAAAGACCAAGCATGAACATATTGCTATGATTCGACTAAGAAGACCAAAATGGGTGAAAGGCTATCATTCTGTGCCCTTGGAGACTCCACTTGAACCCTCTCAGGTCTGGCTGAGATTTAACCATTCTTTTGACAACTCTCCAGCCCATTCACGTGGGCAATGCACTGAGAACTCAAGAGCAAAGCAGGGACTGAGAATTCCCAAATGACAGTGTTGAGACCTGCTCTAACTGAAGACATGATCTATCACAATTTCCTCTAGTAGAGGGCAGTGAGACTGGGCTGGTCAACACCCATCAGAACATAGAAAAAAATAAGATTATAAAAGTTTAGAGATGTGGAGGGCTTAATTATTTTGAGAACAGGAGAGAGCAGCCACTAAAGCCAAACAGCTTTTGAATGCAAGAACGAACACTCCAACTGCTGGAAAGTTTTAATATAGAAAATTAATAAAGGACAAGCAGGATAATGACGGATTACTGTATACTTTACATTCACATGTATAACGCCTGTGTTGTTCTTTTAAAAGGGGAAAAAAGCATATGAAGAAAATTAGAAACTACAAAGCAAGATTTGGATTCATAACTGACACACCAATACAATTACATCCCCTCCCCCTAATTTTATTTGAGAGAAATGATTTAAAATTCCTTGAGTTTTTAATTGCAGTTTCTCAGGCATTTCTATTGGGTCATATTTCAGCTGCAGCATTGTGTATCTACCCTTCTATTTAAGTAATACTTTGTTTTAGTGAAGAGGACAAACATGGCCTGGGAACAGACTGCAACCTCCTCCAGTCAAATTCACAATTGTAATTCTAGGCTTTTCTATCCCGCTGCAGTCTTCTGCTGAAAAAAATATATTATTAAACATGTGATTATTAAGGTAATCATAAAATATGACATATTGTTTGACTTCGCTACAATAAACCCCCCCTCTCTGATTGGCAAAAAACATCTTTGTCTACATCACATCTTTGTCAGCTCTCTGACTGGCAAAACATGTCTTTGTCATCAGTAGCATACCAGGCTACTTTATCCTGGGTTTTACCCATACACTCAGGAATGTTTGACATGACTATAAATAATTCAGTGCTGACACATAGTTTTTCAAAAAGATCTCGTCTCAGTTATAATGCAAAATAAAGCCAAGTGGCTGGTAGGAAGGAGACAGTATGAGAACCATGCTCGAACCATTTTCTTTACCTGAGTGACTAAACAGTGAAGACGGCACTTCTGAGACCATGTCTTTGTGGGAAAATGCACCCAGCTGAGAAACTGGAACAGGCAGAGCTGGTGGAAAATCCCCGGCACGGCACACAGCCCCTGATGGGAGAGCCAGCGCCAAACAGTTAACACATTCCTGGCCCAAAGAGATTTCCTTTCCACAAGTCCTGGCTTGTGGAGGGAAGGATGATCTGAGACAAAGCGCTTACAAGACACGTCTCACGGGGCTGCAGTGTGGGCAACAGGGGTTAAACAATACAAGCCATGGTAAGAGGGGTGGGAAGTTTGCCTGTTCCTGGGATGCAAGCAGCATGCAAAAAAAGCCCAAAGAAGAGGGGCCCAAGGGGAAGTTTCTTACTCCTGTCCACAGCATCAGGGCCTTGAGACAAAAAGAAGTCAAAAAAGAAAAGTCTAGCTTTGTCCTTCCAGACTGATAACACTGAAGACCAAGTCTCAGCTCAAGGCTTAGGATCTGGTATTTCTGCTTGTTCCAAGGAGGCTTCCTTGACTTATGACCTCCAGAGCAGGAATCTCCTGCTGAGACCTTGACTGGTAGAAGACAGGGGCTAGCTGTCCTTGCCTGATGCCCTTTTCTTCATTTCATGCCAGTCCTCAGAGCAGGAGGAACAGACAAAGCTGTTAAAGCTAGGACCACGTATCTCTGGCCTCCTGTGTGACATTTAGGCAAAGTCCCTGTCAGCCTCACAGAAATGCCTGATGGCACAGCGCGTTGCTGCATTTACAGCAACATCAACTTTCCTTCTGGAGTTCAAGGAGAAAATGCTGCAGAACAGGACTCCCCCCTTGGCTTTTTCTGCTACCCTTAAGGGCAACTTGGGACAGCAAAAGAGAGTGACCGCGAGAGTCATTTTTCTGCAAGGACACAAGGTTTTCTCCCTTGCAAACCAGCCTGTAGCACCCGATGGCGCCCGGGGCGGTGGTGTGCACTGACCCCGTGCACACATGGCTGGAGGCTGACGTAAAGCACCTCTGTCCTTCCACTCGGCCTTGTGGAGGCACCTAACACCGATAGCTGTGCTGCTGCTTGGCCACTTGCCCAGGCTGACCTGCAGCTGGACCCGGCGCCGGTACATACTCTTTCCTGCTCGCTCTGATGGCTTTCCACTGCCCACGTGCCAACACGGGGCCCTTCACCAGTGGAAACCTGCTCACTGGCCTAGGTGGCCCAGCCCTGCTCTGAAAGGACCCCGAGGAGCTGCAGGGTGCTGGTACCCTGCTGCTGCCGTGCCCCAAGGAGGCACCGGAGGAGCAGCCCCCAGGGGCTGGAGAAATGCTGTCTGGCACCAGCTTTGGTCCGGTATGCTGACCAAACCAGTTACACCAGCACCGCTGTCCTCCCAGCCCCCATGCAGAGCTGGCTGGGGACATGGGGAGGCCTCCAGGCAGACAGGGGTGGGGATGGGACCTGTGGAGCTGCTACGGTTCCTTCTTGGGTATTAGCCAAGAAGGAAAGCCACGTAGCACCTCAACCCACGTGGTTTGGGGCCAGCCATTACAGCCACTTGCTAACCTTGCAGGCTAATTTTGTAGCATGAGCGGGGCTACACTGTAAGTGCTGGTACACAGCACAATTAAGCAATTAAGCTACCTAGAGAAACAAATGTGAAGCTCTGCACAGAGCCATAGTTATACCTTATGCTTCCCATTTTCCAAGATGAATACTGATTTGTATTTTTCCCTGCTCATAACAGCCGTTTGACATCTTTCAGCCTTGGAGACCTTTCCAGTAAAATTTCCCATTTCTCTCAGATTGTTCCCTTTCAGCTTGTCTAGCACGTACAAAAGCCCTGTCCCTTCCTTTCCTTCACATACCCATCTTGTAGGCTGGGATCACACATTGATCTCATTTCTTTTGCTATCTCCCTGCCCCACCAGCTCCTCTCATTTCCCTCTTCTACTGCTCTACTTTTTTCCTAGTTCCAGGGAAGGCAAATCAGAGATTTCTGCTGTGGATTCTGTGGGGCTGCAACAAATGTCCTTCTGGCTGGGAAAAAGGTTGAGAGAGAGAAGACATGAAGCCTGACTTACTAGGCTGATGACCAGGGCAAGCTTTTCTGAGGAGTGACACAGTACGTGGGTAGAAAACAAAGGGCTTTCAGAAGGAAGCAACAGATGTTTCACCAAAAGTGACACAGACCATGCACGACTGATCCAGGCCAGGTGAGTGGCTCCAAGCCCCCTCATACACCCCAGTACTCGCCCACTCTGTGAGCCACACACCAGCTCCTCAGGCTGGAAGACATCTGGTTTACAATAAGCAGTGGACTTTCCCTATCAGTTGTTGTGTTTGTCACTGCTTTTCCTCCCCATCCTTGTGAAAGAAAATACATTATCCTCCACTTGTGCTTACATGTGATTAGAGATTGCATTTGGTGAGAGACAGTTGCTTGGGTCAGAGCTCCTGGGTACATGTAGAGCAGATGTCTGATATGAAGGGAGAATTTCCAAAACGTGGTAATTTCACACCACCAAGGCAAAGCCCTTCTCTTAAAGCAAAGGCCCCTAGCTTTTTCTAGGTGCTGATCCACTTAGGAATTTTCTACAAACATAAAAGCACACTGCAGTGGTGAATAAACTGACTTTATGCCAGGCACACATTTCCACTCACAACCGGCGTATTAAAGTCACCACCGTGCTTAACCCTCCCTCCCCTCTGTTTTGACTCGGGAAGAGAAAATCGTCCTCTGGGTATGAATGACGCCAAATGCCAGTATCCTTCGCTCATCCTCGCAGCACATGTGGCAACACTGCTTTGGCAATGCATCTGCCTCAGCCTGCAGCTCACCTAGTATCGGCCGTTGTGCAACCTCCTCCTGGAAACCCCACAGCGTTTTTCCTGTGAAGCCAGCAGGGGCTGAAATTGGGTCAGGTTCTGAACCACTGCTTTGGTGGGCAGGGGTGTGAGCGACTGCCCGAGCCGGCGCGGTTCCAATGCTTGTGCTTTCTTTCCCACCCACCACCGATCTGTTCTGCTGTGGTGTCCATCCCAAGCTCTCTAGGCAAAGGCCCCAGGCGGCCAGGCGTGGAGTGGAACACCTCGGTAGGGAGGTCTCCGTTTCAATGAGCTCATGCTTGATGCGATTCAGGTTACAGCTACCTGGGAGCTTCATCCAGGCATTGCAGCCCACCGTGCTGGCGTGCCTGGGGCAGCCCTGGCTGCTCGTGAGACAGACCGTGCAAACATTGCAGACAAGACGTGCTCCAAGCCATAACTTGTTGCAACACATTCGGGGTTATAACCTAAATCCATGGATGCGCGTTGTGAAAACTCGGGGGGGTAAGAAATCAAACCGCATGTGAGTGCCTGGGTGGCTCCTGTGTGCTGTGATAGCCTCTTCACCTCCCTGCACTACTCCCATTGACCTTGACTTCAGCAAGAAGGCTGCCAGCTTAAATCAAGCAAAAACTAGCAGTGCTTAGCTGTCAAATTCCAGTCAGTGACCTCTGGCAGGCTGAGCAACATGAGTTTTAGGCCTCCATGGTTCACATCTCACTTGCGATGGGCCCAAATGATGTATTCAGTTATGGGGCTGAGATCTGAACAGGCAACTGAAACTGCTCTAACCCAAGAGAAAGAAGAAGGATTTGAGAGGCTTTGGCATAACCGCTTGCCTTGCCACAAACCTGTCACTTGACCATGTCCAAGTCAGCACCTTGCTTTTAGACCCCTCACTTTGCTTCCCTGAAATCGGGGTAAGCGCTGTTTCAGCCTGGTACTAGGGGCTGGCACTCTGAGGCCCACGTGAAATCTTGCAATTATAGGTGACAGGCGCCCCAGAAGGGTCCACAAGAAAGAACTGGCTAGCACTGACACCCACCCCTTTCCTGCAGGACATCACTTGCACTTTCATGGGCACAAGACCCCAGTCCACCCAGAACAAATGCACCCAGAACATCCTTGCCTGTTCTCCATACCTCTGTGTGTAAAGACAAGGCTTCAGGCTCCAGGGCTATGAACAAGTTACTGTCATCAATGTTAAATTCACTTTAAAAGAAGCAGCACCAGGTTTTTTCTCACTTCCTCCCTCCCCACAAGTGCATAAAGTGCCTTTCAGGTAACAGGCCATACCCAAGGATTCCTCAAGAAGTCAACACAGGTTGGGTTAGCCAAGGCTGCTGTTGTTAGGATGACACGTCTCATAAATGCCTCCGTTGCTGCATACTCCCTGCCTGCTCCCAACCACTCTCCTTATGCTTCACGGCCTCTCTCCCCCTTGACAGGCTGCAAATGAGGTCAAAAGCTCTGGAAATGGTTTGCAGCACTTTTTTCTGTATATAATAAAAAGCCTCAAATGAAAGCATTTCTCAAGTCAGCACTATATGAGCAAAGAAGCCTAAACTGCAGTGTTGAATTAAAGGTGGCGTTGATCAAACTGCTGCAGTTAACTGACTTTGCATGGACAAACCAGGCCAGCAAAGTCTGTAAGGCAGCCATTCATCTCTGGAAGGATTGAGATGCCCTCCTCTCACACAGCTGAACAGCAGATTTGGTTAATGATTCATTAATGCTTACATTTGCATGGTTCTTCCATTCCATAGCAGCTTTCTAGCTGCAAATAGCAAAGCTACACATCTGGCCCTGTACTGCTGTCTGGTGAAGGAGAAGGCTGTATATAACCTACCAGATATGCAACCAGAGGGCATGGAAGAATTGAGGGAAGGGAAACTAAATCATAACATCTAGGACTTGGCAAGGGTGCAAGGTTAACACACTGCAAAGAAAATTAAATCCAGGCGATTAGAACTAGTACACAAGGCATCCAGACCTCACTATTACACCTCTCACTGAAGACATGACCAGTAGCACAGATTTTTCTAGCACTGTGGGGGCCTTTCCTGCTTCAGATATAAGATTGCCACCTACTGACCAGTCGTTCCTACTTTGGACAATACCCCAAAACTCTCCATTGCCCTCCCATTATCAGCACGACTCCACTTCTTTTAGTTAGTGATGTCTGATCAGATTGCAACCAGAGGTCATATAACTGTACAGACCATTAAACACCAGTTCACTTGGGCCGAAGCAAATGGCTCCATTATACTGAAGTCCCATTACTCACACAGCTTGCCTTAAACACCGGGATATTATCTGGGCAAGGCTGTGAAGGCAATAAAAATTCAATCTGCCCAAGATGTGGTTCTTGCTGGGGAGATCTGGATGTGGAAAGTATTTCCAGATACTTCCAGATCTGTGCTGCTTAATATACAATGGGAACACACTGCCAGCAGCTAGATTTACATATCAGGGACTAGAATATTTGGAGATGTGTTGTTGGTTTGCGGTACCCTGCCTCTACCTGCCAAATGCAGATCATAGGCTTTTAAATGACTTCTCATCCAAATACATGTTGAAAAGTATCCCTGCTGGAAACTTCTCACTGTAGCACAGTTATGTTTGTGCTGGAAAACCCAGCTATCACCACCCAATAAACCAGAAGAGTGTTCTTGGAGGGATTCTTCTCAGCAAATGTCCAAAAAAAGCAGATATTGTGAGAGGGTAGAAGGTCACGTAACACCCATGCTACAACGCTCTTCTCAGTCCTGTTCGTTACCTATGACAAGCCAGCCACTCCTTTTTTGCTGCTTGCTAGGCAGTTTCTAATTCACATAGTCTTTCCCTAGCTGCTATTTTGCTGAGTATCTCTCACACCTTTTTTGGAGGCCCAGTTTTCCTTTACAGAGCTGGGTAGCCACATTGGGCTAAAATCTGGGCATTTCCAAGTTTTCTCCCTTGTTTCAGTCACAGCCTCTGCCTCTGACTCAGGCTGGTCTTTCTGATAGGATCCCGGGGAGGGAGGAAACAAGAATAAATAGCATCACGCCCTCCTCATGTGGGTTGTGGTGCAGAGCTGAAAGAGAAGATGAGGAAGATCCTGGGTCAGGAAGGGAGGGGGTTCGGTTGAAACTAACCCACATTTTGAGGATTCCTTCAGTCTAATGGGGCGCTGAAGCAGGGGTATTACCAGCCTCTCCTTCTCTCATACCAGGACCCAAACTGGCTATTACTAGTGCCTAACGATCGGAAGTATGAGCTGTCTAGCTTAACCTCCCAGAGCTGGCGACAAAGCCACCCAAGAAGCAATTAATGCTGTCGGGCAAGATGAGGGCAGGTTAGCATGGTAAAGGTCACGGACACAGGGCACCCAGCCTCGACCAGAGGGCTACACTGTGTTTGCTTCTCTCCAGAGAGGGGCATTAAGGAGGAGTCAAGCACAGGCCACTTCAAAAGAATAATGCTTTGAAACAGTGGCAGAAAGCTAAAGAGCTTTACTGGCAAAGAGGGAGAGAGAGCTTTAAGGGTTTTGACAATGAACAACTGATCCTCTGACCTGGTTGAAAACCTGGTCTGGTGAGAACGGATAGTGACTCAGCCTTGGAGGACTGATTAGTACTCTGCATGCCAGGATATGCTGGCCTCAATTTGGTTCTTTGGAGATACCTGTGTGATGAAGAGCTTCTTATATCTGGCACATATTGTGAGTTTTAGGAGGCCACTAGGCTGAAATTGAGTCAGCCATTTACTATTGCAGTCAGTACCTTTAAGCCAGAAAGGCCTGACGGTATCCTAACCGGGGATTCCTTGGTATCCCAATAGAGGCAAGCTGAGATGAGAAACCACACACACAGAGTTCTGTGAAGTTCCCCTTAGAAAGGCCCCGTGTGCATGTGGATGTCCTCAAAACATTATAAAATGCTTTTCTTAGGTGCCTACAACTTAGTTCTTTTGCTCCTCAGGGTGCTGCAGCTTTTAATAAAACACTTTACTGCCTCACTGGTTGCACAGTTTCAAATCTCACTCTTGGCCTCCACCAAACAAGGTACAGCTACAGAGGCAATGTTGTAACCAGCACACCTCAATATTGCATTGGAAGCTTATTTTCTCAGATAGTAAGCCACACCAGCAAAAAGCCTCTTGCTTTGGCCTCTATCACTGCGTTTACGCTAAAGCTTGTGCTGATTGCAGTTGACTGGTAGGAGGAGAGGGAGAGAAAAGGTATTTTCCGCATTCCTAATGGCTCTATAATTTCCTAGTACAAGATAAGACTAGGTCATGTCATTGATCTCTGTAATGCAGGACATCTCGGGGCAGATAGGAGATAGGTAGAGGCAGGTTGCCCATTCTGGGCGAGGGACAGAGTGTCGCAGAAGAAAGCAAAGCAACAGCTCACACAGGACTGAATCCACACCAGGAGATCCCTTTCCTCTTTTCAGCAGAGCTACTATGGTGGAGATGAACCCCAGTACGAGGCAGGAACAGCTGTTTTTATCAGTGTGTGTTCATCAATATCTCTTCAACTGAAAGGACAAAATAAACTGCTGGAAGGATATAAATTTCCAGCCACTTTCTCTAAGAATTCAGAGACCTCCAGGTCAACATCTCAAGTTCACCAAGAAAGACTTCCGAGAAACTGAATCAGTGTTTGTGACAGTTCTAAAGACAGAAAATTATTTTCAAAAACCTAAACCTTTTCAAACTTTCCCTATATGCCTTAATGTGACAAAACAAGAGGAAATTTCTCCTTGTTTCCAAACAACAATTCTCTGTCTCGAAAGGGGAATGAAACAAGGAGAGGAAAATGAAGTCCAGGACACTGAAAAACAGTGAATGTAATATTTACCTGTCTATTTTGCTTTTGATACTCTGCTATTTAAGCCTCTTTCTGTTGGTTAGCTTTCTGCCCGTGTTCATGCATAGAAGAACGTGATTGTTGATTTGGGAGCCACAACTGTAGTATATTCTAGTTTTGCCAAGGCCCACCTGGGGGGAAAAAAAAAAGAGGAACAGTGTGTCATTTTACAACTTCACCTTATTCTTCTTGGGCTTTTGCTATCTCAGCCTGTTGCACCTCACAGTTTGAATAGCACTGATTGGCAGCGCAGTGCAACCATGGGCCAGGCACGTGTTCTTGAAGGGGTTTTCCCTCTGTGCTTATGTGGGCATCTGGGTGCCTCTTGGTTTACATAACTCTGAGAAACATCTGGGGCTTAAAATTCCTAATACCTCAATTTGTTGTGGAAATAAAACACACGCTTGTTGGATAAGGATGCTGTTTGCAGCTTACACCACTTGTTGAGTCAGAGGGAGGAGGAACTGAGGAGAGGCTGGGCTAACGTGCGCAGTTCTCTGTCCCAATTCTTTTGATAATGGTCTTGGGTAGCTGATTGTGCCCTTCCTGAGTACACAGAAGATGCCAGGAGACTGCTTTCTGCCAGCCCAGCTAAGGCTGTGTGGAGAGAAAGGCACGTTTCAGAGAAGTATTTTTAGTGCTGAGGAGCTGACAGACCTGGAGAGGGAAGGCACCTCTCCAGAAGCCGAGCTGGGCAAGCGCGGGACATCCATCCAGCCCATCCCTTTACCAAAGTGCCCCTGACCTGGTAGGAAAGTGCTTCTCGCAGAGGTGAGCAACAGCTGCTCACCCGCCTTCCCAGGCTGCCCCCTTCCCCGATGCCTCTCCACACTTCTGCAAAGCTCCCTGCCAGTTTTCGGGCCACCACATACCCGTCTGGCAGGAACCCAAGCCAGCCCAGCTAAGAAGGAGGTGCCTCTGCAGCTGCCACCCTCGCTGCCCCCCCCACCTTGGCCAGCCCACACAAGGCTTGCACCAGAAACCCAGCTCCGGGTCACTGACTAGCATCCACCCCTCCCAGGAAGACAGTTATTTTTTTTTTTTTTAATACGGTTTCTATTGTTCAGGAGATTAAGGACGTAGTTGAGGCTTGTGGCATTTTTCCTATGGGATCTAATTAGGGAGGAGGAAAAATGAATCCTTATATTTATTAACTCTTCGAAATCCAAAATAAGATGCAAGAAAGGCCCCAGCAGAGCAAGGCAAAGGCTCTGACCGTGGCTGCTACCATGTGTCCAGGGAGATGGTAAGACATAGGAAAATACACACTGATAATCGTTGAAGGCACCAAGTCAGCCTCCAGCACTGGTCTGTGTCAGTGGCAGTGTGCCAGTAACTGGATGATACAAAAAACCTGCATACTTTTATACAAGAAAGTTTTGCACTATTTTCCTTAAAGCTGCAGTTGCTGGTATCAAAGGGTTGCATAGGTGCTTTGATCAAAGGGAAACGGCATTCAAGCTGTCACAGCTGCATAGAAAAGCCTGAAAACAGAACTTCTCTGTACACCAATGGCACCCATATCCAGAGGGCATAAAAAAGGAATTTTTTTTTCCATTTATTTAATAATCCTTTGATTTCTAAATTTTGAAGGCCTCCTCCTTGATGACTAAATGCCTGAGATTAGTAGCAGGGCACACAAATACTTTTTCTTTGCACAATGATAAGCATTTTTCTTGACATTCAAGGCACCTTGGCTCTTCTTTTCAGAGACGGCAAGCACGTGGCACTACCATGACCTCCGCTGAGCCCTCTGCCTACCTCATGAACAAGTCTGAAAATACTTGTACTCAAAAACAGGTCCAGTAAAAAAAATAAAATAAAATAATCTTTGCGGCCACCTACAGATGTATATAAACCCAGCTAGAAGAAATATTACTGACGTGCTGCACAGTAGATTTCTCTTTCATGACTACCAGTAAACCTTAGCTAGCCAGCTCACTATTTACTAAACAGGGTTAGATATAAAATGCAAAACCTGTACAGAGAAGACTGCAATAAACTAGATTTCTCATGCACCTTGAACCATCTTATCTGTCCCAACTCCGGGAAGAGCCACTAACACTATAAATCTTTTAACAAATACAACTGAACGTTTAGAAAGGACCAGCCGGCTAAAGAAAAGTTTCCTTTGTGTCCCCTTGCAAATCACACCAACGTGTAGTGTTTGATCTTGTTCTACTAACTGGTTTAGGGTACTTTGTCCCAGGAGAATACAAACGGAGCCTCTGATCTCAGGACATAGGCTATGCTTTTAAGATCACAGAAACCGCAAGGCATACAGAGGTATTTTGCAGGACGTTAGTACTACTAATTACTTTTCTTCTCCTGTAGTCTTAGATTTACCCGAGTGTTTTGGTTTTTTTTAAGGGAAAATCACAAGGATACATTTTGGAGTGCTCTACAATAACTTTCGACAGAGAACATATGCTAATGTACCAGCAAGATGCACTGATATTCAGTTAAGAGTAGCCACATATATTATTTCCCATTTTGCCATTTCTCAATGACGCAGTTACTCCCCTGCCCGCTCTCAGATACCAGGATATGCCAGTTTTCTGACACCTGAATATAATCACACATTTTTCTCAGGTGAAAAATAGACTTTTGTCTATTTTTCAATGAATTTGGCTGGGCCAGCGTCGGTCAAAAGGTCTTAGTTCTTTCAGTAGATTTCTGGCTGGGTGCCTTTCTCTGTGACTGGGCTATTGGAAACCAGGTGAGCTCTGGAACTCAGAAATACTAGGGAACATCAGCAGGACAAAGAGTTTTCCAATCTTAACATTGTTACATTCAGGATTCATTAATGCCTGAGGTTTATGTTGGCTTGTATTTAAATATTAAAGCCTTAACTATGACCTCTTCCAAAACAAAGCCAAAGTGAATGAGATCCCCTGCCCCCCACCAAAAAGATATGACATAAAATCTGAATGTTATTTAGCTTAATTAATCCGAGTACCAAGCTTTTCCATTTTTAATTACATTGTCCAACTCTGGGTTTGCAAACTGCTGTTTAGATAAACCAATTTATGTGCATATGTGTGCAGTGTCAAGAACTGTAAAAAGAATTAAAATTCTTCTTTCTTTAAATTCTAGAAATGAACTTTCATTATTTTATTCTTGCACTGAAGAAAATGAAAGAACATGTCTTCAAATAAATGCATGTTTAATGAGAAATTATTTTTGAGCATAGATGCTCAAAAATCTGCAAGTATTCTGTGTGCAAATGTGATACACAGGCAAATGAAAGAACACCTATTTGTGTTATCTCACACAACCTTAATGTAAGCAAGAGCATCCTCAGTTAATAATATAGGAAGAGATTGGAAAGGAAGAGGTTAAACTTTTAATTGGTTGTTTACTGTTTCAGTCCCAGGCAGCATTTATGTATCTGCTCAACACTGGGATGTCTTAGGAATAATAGTGGGTGTACTGACTGTAAATAAGCTGCAAGTTACAAGCCTATGAACAAGCCCCGATCTGATGAAATAAATCACAAGTCAGACGCTCTTGTGGTTCGTGACATCACAGACACTCCAAGAGCTATTTATAAGCTCTACTGTGCACTGTCAAGAGTATTGCCAGTTCAGAAACGCCTGCGAATTAAAATGTTTAGGATTCTTTTCTTATGGTCTTTCTTAGATAGGGTGACCTATTTGCAGCAGATTCAAACCACTACAAAGACAGGATTGCTCGGAGCCACGGGTCAGGCGGGGCCAGACACTTGCATTGGAGGGGACCTAGCAAAGTTGAGTACGCAGGAGTCGCAGCGCTGAGCTGACTGTCACTGTTGCTCTTTCAAAAGTAGTTTTTCTTCCAGCTTCATTAAGGTGACCTGAAACACTGACAAAGAAATGCTTGAAGAGTGTCAGTGAGGATAAGATGATGAGAAATATGACGGAAAATGATCTGAAGGAACGCAGGGACGCAAGGCTGGAAGTCACTCCTGCTACTGTCCTGCTACCTGGCGATGTAGTCTCTAAATGTTACCGCCCACGCCACTGCTCGTGGTGGCTTTTCGGGTGGAAGATGGTAATGGTCAAAGTCTTTCTCTGGTATAGTACAGAGTTAAATGGTTTTGCCTAAATTTGCATTGTTCGTAGCACCTTAAGCTGCTCTAACACAACTGCAAAAGCTGGTGAAGCAGCACCGTAATTCAGGCAAACGTTTATTCATTCTTACAAATTCGTCCTGCTTTACAAGCAGCAAAGCATCATCTGCTTGTACTGACAGGCTTATTCAGATCAGGATCAACTTATTTCCAGGATCAGTCCCTTCCACAGGGGTCAGGGCAGCAGCAGAGCTTGCTGGCACAAGGGCACTTCTGAGGTGGCCAAGAAACTTCTCCAGGAAAATTATCCTGTGTGTGCATGGCTTTAGAGAGCAAGACAACACAAACATTTCTAAACTGACCAAAAGAGAGACACTGCAAAATCCTCAGGCACAATCACTGATTGATAAAACAAGCAACAGGAAAATAGATTTAAGCAAGAAAGGGAGAGTAATAGCAAGCCTTGGAGGCTTCTTACTATTTAATTCAATCAAAGAAAAGGTATCGTCTGTTTAGTTAAAGGCAGAATCCCCATATAATTAGTGCAATTATGCAGAAATACATTATTTTGTGTACATCAATTTGACTGCAACTTTCCTCAGTGTTCAACCCGTTTATACTGCTAAGCAAGCAGAAAGGCTGAACACGTCACCAGCAGCTCCTCCCCATCTGCTGTGCCAGCCCTGCTCCGAGGTCTCAGCTCCCCCGGGGGGGCTCTCACAATGGCCAACACACTGCTGCAGCTAAGAAATGCTCAAAAAGTCCCATTTTTTAAATTCCTTAGCGAAAGTAGGGGGCCTTCCTGGTACTGTGGTGCATGGAGGTTTACTGTAGTGTTTATTAGCAGGACTGATATAACCAGGGCAATCAGCAAGGTACTGGCACAGCTGGGGGAAAATGGACATCCCCAGGCACAAGTGTTTTTTGTGTACTGAGGCTGTACTGCCACACCAACCTATGCATATTTTGTTTGTGTCTGATTTTTACAGGAACTGAGCTTGCCAGCAGACACTATTGTTTTTAAGCTCTTCAGAGGAGGAAGCCCACTTCTCTGGAACAAAGGTATCGGTATTGCCAGCTGAAATTACGGGCACAAGGACTAACAGCAGGTGCCAAAGAGCTAAAAACCAGAATACCTAAGTAAATCCTGTATGAAATATGCATGATACAATTTCCTTCTGCTTTCAGGATCAAGTGACTAATTGTAATTAGTTGAATTGTTAAGGTAAAACCCATCTCCTAAAGGAACTCGCAAAGGATTTCCTAAAATAGCCCTCTGAAATTTCCAGGTCTCTTTTATGTTCTACCAAACAAAACTATAAAGCAGCCAAACAGTCACGAACTGAAAGTGTCTCCTCCCTTTCCCTGCTTCAGAAAGGTGGAGATGGTGCTCTCTTGACCTTACCGATGGCTGCAGTTTTACCCTTGAAATGACTCCTGTATTTCACTGGAAATAACGCTGGTATAGAGCAGGAAGGAATCAGGAGTGACGTGGCTGCTGCGATAAAGAATCTCAAAATGAGCATTGATGCTGTCGGAAAGCTTTATCAAGTAGGCCCGCCCCGCTCTTGGGCTTGAACTCAGCCCATCCTACTTTCTGGCAAACGTTTCCAATCAGGATAGAAGTCTTGAAGCTGAAAATTCCCGGTACCCAGCGGTGCTTGGTTTGGATTTGGCATTTCCTAAATGCATTCATCCTGGTAGAACAGACTCTGTTATCTCAAAAAAGGAAAGCAAATGCCTGGGACCTGCAAGGCTGGCAGGTCAGGAGGCTGGCTAACAGGCCCCAGTCGAGCACCCATGACTGGAGATAGTGACCAGAAGTGGTTCCCAGCTGGCAGGGGTTCAGCTTCCTGTGTGACATGAGTCAGTGGCGCTGGGCCAGGGACCAGCGAACAAAGTACCCTCAGTACAGCAAACAGAGACGCCAGGGACTGGGTGGCTTAGCAAAAGCTGGGCTCTTCTCTGGGTTTTTAGATACAGCCACCTACTGCTGGGGCAGCAGTGCTGTTCAGGCTCATTAGCTATTGGGACCATGAGCAGATGATTGCGTGGGTGTAAAGCTATTGGGAAATTTTCATTTCATTTCATTTCTTAGAGGTGGACACACAGAGAAGTAAAATTCTACTGCTGGCCACTGATACTGCTATCCCATTCTCCATACAACGCCATCAGAGATTTATAATCCCAAACAGCAAGTGTCAACCCACTAGAGGCATCTGTCCCTCACTTCAGCAGGGAGTCCCCGACAAGGTTTGCGTTTTGGCACTGAAACTGAGAGCAGTCCTACAGAAAGCAGTGGAGCCACCTCTCTGGTCCAGCCTTTTGTGCTCTTCTCTCTGCTATGCATGGACAGAGAGTTACAGGTCTGAACATGATACTGGAGACACCTTCGACTTTAAGCAGCTTTCTCATTTTTCTGAGGTCTATAATGCCACACCTAGAAATTTCTGAGACAAGAAGAGTTAGCATTTCAAATAAGCAACCTGATATTCAAAGCAGTTGTCCCTGACAGATTCCAAGTCTTTAAAACAAGGTTGTGCAGGGACACAAGTAAGGAGAAAACACTTGGATTAATGAAAGAAGTGAGTAACAATAGATTTAATTAATCAATAACCACACAGACACCCTTCAGAACCACTGCCAGCCAGCTGGAAAGTTTCTCTCTTGCGTAACAAAGTCAAACTCTAAGTGCTTTATTGCTCAATGGAGATTTTTTTTTTTAAGCCTCAGGTTTGCATTTCATCTGGAATTAGTGACCTTTCAAAAACATTGACCCTTTTGTGTGCACTCAGGTTTTTTTTTTTCTTCTGGTGAAAGGATGAGAGAAAACGTCAAATGACATTGAACTGATAGACTAACTGTAGGTATCTCAGAAATACCTATGGATGATTTCTTAAGAATGAACAACGTGTCCCAGTACACGTTTTGAAACGCTGACTCTGAGTTGATAGCTTGCATGGCCGTATCTGCTGCATGTGCTCATGAACACATGCTAGGAAATCTCAAAAAAATCTTTCCCTTTTCTCATGATAAGAGGCTGTTCCAAGGACTATACAGGAAGAGAGCTGGAGACAGAAAAACTATCAACCTGAAGAGACAAGACCTGAAGAGACAAGTTGGCCATAAAAAAAGGAGAGCGAACAGTGCTGAAGAGACCAGTCATGGCATGGCCAAACTGAGTCAAGGCTTCTTCGGAGATCACTGCAGGATGCTGCTATGCTGATGTACCCAGCTTGAATGCGGATGCAGTACAGATACTTTTATCCACTGCTGGGCCACAACATACTGCTTTCAGACCTGATTTAGCTAGGGAAGGAGGGGATTAAAAAAAAAAAAAAAGAGAGAGAGACCAAGCAGCAAGGAGCAACAGTAACAGTAAGTGTCATCTAAAGATGAATAGCAACGTAGCCTGTCCTTATAATAGCTATATGTGTGGTAAGAACATCTGCTGAAAGCACTTATGAAGTACTTTCCTCGTGATGCCTTTACAGCTAAGAAGTCACATCAATTTGCTGTATCTCAGGGGATTTCTAGAAAAATATAATCTGTCTAATCACATAACGACGAAGGATGCAGGTTGT
This sequence comes from Tringa tobata, assembly GCA_033628505.1. Lineage (NCBI taxonomy): Eukaryota > Metazoa > Chordata > Aves > Charadriiformes > Scolopacidae > Tringa > Tringa tobata. Next base: position 6,517,974 of record JAHREE010000363.1, read on the forward strand.
CTGGAATTAAAATTGTAATCCTTAGCAGGCTAGCAGCCTTAGCACTGCCACAGTTTTAAGACTCCTAGCTTGAGAAGGTTTCCAGAATGAGTCCCTCACTCAGCAAGGATGTTCATGTGGAGCAGCTGAGAGATTGACCACTGTCTACCATGGGGTGGATTGAGAGATATCAATTCACACAAACCTGGCTAAACAGTCCATCCCTCCAAGGCATTAACAATGGGAGCGTGACAGAACCTTCTGCTTTCAGCACTATGGACTTTAGATAGGACTTTTAGATACTTCAAACAAACTTCTTGGAGGAGATATGTTAATTGCGTTCTGTTAATTCAAAGACAAAGAAATTTTACAGAAGCTAAGCAACTTCTTTCTGTCATAAACCAATTATAAGTATCTATTATCTCAATTAACTGGTGTTACTCTAAGTGATAGAGATCATGCTGAAGGCTGGAGTCTAAAGTGAGAAAGGATCTTACGGATCCAGATCCAGTTTCACTTACCCTTGCATACATCAGAGGAACTGCACCAAAGACAAGGCAGGTACCATTGCTATGACCGGAACTGCACTGCTTGTCTTTATCCCAACAGGTCCTGTTTTCACTGCTCTCCTTCCTCGTGCTGAGATTGGAGCGTGCAAGTAGTCCAGGTGCATCAGACTATGCCCAGGACAAATACAGTATATTGGATTGGAACCACAGTTGTTATGATCTTCCAGAGTTAAGCCTACAGTGTTTCAAGTCTTAAGCATACGCTTGAGAGCTTAAGGTAAGACCATTGGTCATGGTCTATCACTGTTTAGAACCTCTATATTTAGCACAGAAAACCCTTAAAAAAAACAACAGCAAAACCAAAAATACTGAGACTACAGAAATACGAACAATCAGCAAGTGACTTGGGATGAAGAAAGAAACTTAATGAAGCTATCTCAAAGCAAACATACAGATTTTCATGTATGCTGTGGCAATTCATATATAGTTTTAGTAAGGAAGAAAGCTTACACTTGAGCAAATCTAATGCTTCAACTCAAGCCCAGTGGATGCTATTTAAAAATATTCAACAACCTTAAATGTAATGCTTATAATATAGTTACTGATAACGTAATTTAAAATCCATCTATTTTACCTTTGTGCTGTTCAGCTTCCCCCCCGACTTTGGATAAGGAACCTTAATTTCACAATTTTCACCTCATCTTAATTTCACAAATTCTTCTCCTATTTCAGCTCTGAAATAGTGAATCACTTCACCTATGTCAGAGTATTTTCATCAATAACATTTTGTTATTGTGAGTTTCATTATTTGTACATTTGTGAGTGTAGTCACTGAGATGCAGGCTGGCTTCCATAGCCAGCCCTGAAGCTGCCTGTTTCAACACAGGACAAGCCCATCTCCTCCAGTTTATCCCTTCACAAAACTAAGGACAAGGAGCAGGGGTTTTTCCCTCTTTAGTCCGCTCAGTCCAGGCCCCACTTCATGGAGGCTCCTGAAACTACAGGGTCAAATTACACCCGTAAATCTTCAGAAGTTCTTGTGGCACTTATTTTCCCCAAACCTCCTGTTAGAACTGTAGACTTAAGAGAAATCACATAAATATTGGGCTGGAAGGACCTCAGAGGTCTTTTCCTTACAACAGAGTAAGTATGCCTAGACCATCCTTGACTGACAATGATTTGTTCTTAAAGGACTCCAGAAACAGGGACTTCACAGCCTTCAAGGCTGTTTCACTGCTCCCCTCTTCCTATTTTCAGAATAAATCTACTTCTTATACTTAACCAAAATCTTTGTTTATGCAAACAAAGCTGGCCCCTATTTGTTGCATACTCCTGCCATGGAAGCAGAGAACAATTAATCCCTGTTCCTTTCACTGCTCCATTAGAAGATAGTTTTCCGTGTTCCTCCTCGAAATTATTTCTGCTACACCCAGCAAACCCAGTTCCTTCCATCATCCCAGTTTGGCCAGGTTTTCTAGACCTGTGACAGTTTTCTTTGCTCACTTCTAAACCCACTTCAGTTTGTGCCTGTCACAGAGACATGCTCTAGATAGGCTGATGTTTTTTTCTCTGATGTTAGCAGAGAGCTTCTTAAATACCTGAAATATGTCAGATGATACCACAAACTGGATCAGGTTTTCTCCAGCAAAGAGGGCAATTATATATAGGGAAATTCAGTAACTTTCTTTTTAGAAATGTTTTGATATTACCATCAAAGTTTCCCAGTACTGCCATATGTCCAGCGCACCAACATAGAAATCATCAGAATGAAAATGCCACAATTGTGCACATCACATTACTTTTGTTACCCTAACTCTTGGTCTCATCTCTTCAGACTATCTGCTTAATTCACTGGATGTGTCCTGTCTTAGACACCTTGTGAGCATTTTGTGGGAATTACTGTCCTTTATTGGATTCGTAAACGGTTGCTTAATGCCTTGGGACTTTATGGTAAGACTACGTGGTAAGATTGTGGGCATTCAGACAATATTTTTTTTAAATAATGTATCAGGTGACAAAGCACCCAGCAGCACAGATGTCAAGGAGAGTAAATCTATTAGCGGGACTAACGGGAGGAATTCAGACTAGAGAGCAGAGGACTAGGGACAGCAGGTCCTTTGCCCTCCAATGGCTCAGAGGCCCAAGGAAGAGGAGGAGCGTGGGGAGATGTCTGCACACCAGCATGAAGAGCTCTGTGAAATCATTTGGTAAGCCGGAAGGGGAAGAGGTGAGGTTATGTTCAGCACGCGGATGCAGGCCCCTTGACAGAAATGGCTTTGGTCTCAGATTTTCATTGAACCTCTTTGTTCTCCTCTGATTTTTTGAACAATGTGGTTCTGTTTCTCCCCATGAATGTAACTCCTTATGGGTAACTGCAGTTTTGTTTATTCTTTACATAAAACTTAGGAACTGGCTTTTTTTCATTCTTTATAGCAGATGAGCTTGTGTGGTCTTTCATAATTGTCCTTTGGCTCTCCAGGTTCGCAGAGATAGTTGGGTCGTGTCTGGATCATTACCATAAAATATAGTCAGGAGGAAAACTAAGGGAAGTCAGGCTGTTGTATATAGTGCTATACAATGTAGGACAGTTATTTAGGTACTCACTTCTCCCCTCACAGGGGTTCATGTTGTCATCAGCCTGTTTTCTAGCTTGCCAACACAAAATCACCAGGTGCTACAGAAATTGCAGGCAAGCCTGAGTTTAACAAGTGTTGCGCTTACGAACAGCATCTCGGTGAGATTCAGGGAGGCGAGTGATCTGTTTAACAACGGAGGTGACAAGTCACTCCACAGTTAGCAGCCTGGCACACTTTTTCCCAGCAAGCCAGCTTTATAGGCCTCCTGTTCATCACTGTCAGAGAGACAGTGTCAAAAATGCATACTGGAATCGTGGGGACACGATTAGGCCATTTAGCCCAACATGCTTATCCACTTAAATATTCTGCTTCCACTCAGCTCTTCTTTCTTACTCCTGCCCGAGAGCCTGTGATTCTCCTCCTTCTGCCTGCAGACACAAAGCTCTAGCTGATGCTTGATCTCATTTCTGTGACATTTCAGGCACTCTTCCTGCTGACTTGTTCCATCTGGTTATTACCCTTTGAGTGAGAAGTAGCTCTGCCTGCATCTCTGCTGAGTCTCCTAGTCTGTGTGCTGAGTGTTTCAGCTCCTCCTCCCTGAACAAGCAAGCTTGAGCAGGTTTATAAATAGGAGTTTTCAAGCTAATGAGAGGGGGTGCGGGGGTGAGGAAGAGAAACTGCACTGAAGTCACTTTGGAGGCAGATCCTAACGCTCTTCAGAATGACAGCTTTGTAGGCACAGCCACGGAGGGACATTTGGAGAGGGGATGGTTAACCACTGAAAGGGGGAAGGGGTTTAAGCCTTGGCTCTGCCACAAGTTTTAATACGACTTGGGAAAAGTCATACCTCCTCTCGGTTCTGCATGAGTTGAATCTTTTTCCTGCTTTTCTCCCAGCAAATGTACTGTGATGCCTGTGGGACAAGAATGGTCTATTCCTATGCATTTATTGCAGACCAGCAAAATAAGGCTTGCCTTTTGCTGGGATCTCCCAGTACAGCTATGATAATGCAGACTTCTATTTAGAGGCAGTGCCCTGGCTCATACCCATGGCATCCTCTTGCTGGGGTACAATATGCACCTTGCACTTTATGAAGTGTTTTTCTTTGTTTTTATTATCCCCACTCAGGGCTGATAAATAAAGTGGTGCAAGTCCTGCGGGGACTAAAATCCTTGTGCTGACTTCCAGCCCACTTTGCAGAAGGATAAGTCATTTCCCTTATCTGTACTATGAAGACAAAACAGCCAGTGTGACCTAATTTATACAGATGGCATGTGGGTCAGCAGCTTCATATCTGGACAATGCTCTGCATAGGCTACATGGTTTTGTAAATGCCAAATGTCACTGTATTTGGTCTCCAAACCAAAAAGCAGGGCCCTACACCAAACTGACAGCAGAGGAGTGGCTGTGAGGCAGCTCTCTAATGCCGTATGTGTGATGAAAGAGAGGTGGAGGCCAGACACACTAGAGGCAATATCAGACCCGAACAGCACATCCTGCTCCTGAGAAGCCTTCCAGGAGTAACAAGATTATTAGACAAATACTCTCCACTTGCAAACCCTAGGACTCAATGTGACTTCTGCAGTGCTTAGCAGATACGTGGAGGGGACATGAGGTCAGATGTAGAATAAAAACTGCGTACAAGTGCACTGGGTCATGGGTGATTGTCTGAGATTGTCCCTGATTGCCTCCAAACATCAAGATTCAGCTGTAAACCGCAGGATGTTCTGTCTCTCTTGTCTGCAGTGGAAAGAATCCAGGCTCACTCTGGTGCAGGACAGCCTGGATGTAGACATTATGCTCAAAACACTCAGTGTACCTACAAAAGAAGTGATGCTCCTGCGTCCCTTACTTCTGGACCTCACACAGACTAAATCTCAAACATGCTGTTCTCTTCACCCATTAAATTAGGGCTAATTCATCAGAGAGATGATAGGACACAGTCCTCCCCTTCTCGTATCTCCTCTTTCAGAAAGTCCTTTCTGAAGAGGTTTGGAAGCTTTCAGTTCCAACCGGGGAAGTGGTTTAAGATATTCCTGTACTGTCTCCCCTTCTGCGAGAAAACCTTGTTTAGTCCACAGTTAAAGCTGATCACTAAAAACAAACTCTCTGCTTTCCAAACACCCAGCTGCAAGAACTGGATGTTCAGGACAGCAACAAGAACCACTTAAAACATTCTGACATTGTGCAATATGAAGAATTAGCAGCAGCTTTGCAGGAACCCATTCAGCTTTATGAGGCATATCCAAACAGGAAGAAAGCAGCCCTCATTTACCTATCCCAGCTTAGAAAAGCAATATCCAAATGGTTCCTATATTTCTGTCCGTCAGGCTGAAGGCACATTTAGTAGGAAGATGAGACTTTTACCTACTCCTGGATAATCACTTCTCCACAAAACTCAGGCAAAAACTTCCACAACCTCTTACAGATAGCTTCATCACCCCTGTAGCTTACCAAGGAGTTGTAAGATGTGATAATGATGTCCTACCAGCAGGTTGCATTCAGATAGCAGTTTGGAAGGGGAAAGGAAAATTTAGCCCTTGTATTTTATTAGCTGAATGTGATGCTCTTCCAAAGCCTGTTGGCAAAGTTAAAAGGTTGATGGCATTTCAAAAGAGTCAGTGGAACCACAGCCAGCTCACGCAGGCTCAACTGGAGACGTACTGAACTTCTCAATGAAGTACTATGCTCCTACTGGCTCCTGTAATACAGGAGAAACAGGTCCTCTACACACTGAAGAGAAAATTTGTTCTGAGGGTACTGGGACATGGAAACACAAAATCCTCAGCACTATCACTACTGTTATCACTCTAGGAAATCCACTTTTGTTAATGTCCCAGAAAAATGTCTCTCTGTTGTAACACAGAATCTCAGGAAAGGTCTTTTTCAGAACTTCTCCCATCCAAGAACCACGTTTATTACTTGCCCTTTTCAGAAGCCAGATTTCTATCCTATATTGCTTCTCTGGCTCTAAAATATTGGACTAAGTACCTGTATCATCTCTTCACAAGCATCAACCATGCTTTCTGCTTTGCAGAGCATGTTGTAAAACTATAGGTCCTGTTTGATATCCAATCTCCTGACTGCCAGACCAGTGCTTTATCCACAAGAACACATTGTCTAACAACAAACGCATGAAACAGGACTAACTTTGCACCCTACTTCTGCACTACTGGCAGCCAGGAATAGATCTGTTCATTTCACCAGTGGATCTCTTTACTGATCTAGTACTGTGGTTTTCAGCTTGTGGTATGTGAGATCCCAGGGGTCTGTGAATTATTTTTAAAGAAGTCCATGGAAAAGGACCAAGAAAAGCAAACCTACTCCCCTCACAGGAGCCCACACCTCAGCTGGAATTTTCAGTGGCTGGCAAATTGGAAGAAGGTTGAAAACCATTTGTCTGGTGTAACAAGACAAGATGTGTTTCCTCGGGCATAAAATTTTGGGGAACTGCTGATAAACTCTGCCAAGTTTTAACAGTTGCAGTGCCTAGTTAGCACCTGTCTATGAAGAGCAGTATATGTGAAATAGCTAGGGGTGCACTGAGTATGCAGCAGCTATTCCTTATTCCATGCCTGGATAAGACACCCCATATGACTGGTAAGCTTTGTGTCACTTTGAGACAGTGCCAGAATCATAGAATCATAGAATACCAGGTTGGAAGGGACCCCAAGAATCATCTCAACCACACTCTTTTGGCAAAAACCCAGTCTAGACAAGGTGGCCCAGCACCCTGTCCAGCCAAATCTTAGAAGTGTCCAGTGTTGTGGAATTTACCACTTCCCTGGGGAGATTATTCCAATGGCTGATTGTTCTCACTGTGAAAAATTTTCCTTGTGTCCAATCAGAATCTCCCCATGAGTAACTTTTACCCATTACCTCTCACCTTTTCCATGTGACTCCTTGTAAAAAGGGAGTCTCCATCTTCCTTGTAGCCATCCTTTAAATACTGGAACATGGTGATATCTCCCCTAAGCCTACTTTTCTAAGGCAGAACTAACCCAATTGTCTCAGCCTTCCTCATATGGCAGCTTTCCCAGTCCTTTGATCATCTTTGTGGCCCTTCTCTGGACCCTCTCCAGCCTGTCCACATCTTTTTTGCAAAGCGGGGACCAAAACCGAACACAGTATTCCAGGTGTGACCTCACAAGTGCTGAGTAGAGTGGGATAATGACTTCTATATCTCTGCTGGTGATGCCCTTGTTGATGCAGCCCAGCATGCTGTTGGCTTGCTTTGCCACAGCAGCACACTGTTCACTCATATTGACCTCGTTGTCCACCAGGACCACCAGGTCCCTTTCCACAGAGCTGCTCCCCAGCCAAGTAGATCCCAGCCTACGCTGCACTCCTGGATTATATTTTCCCAGGTGCCAGACCTTACACTTGTCCTTGTTGAACTCCATCAGGTTCTCGTTAGCCCTCTCTTCCAGCCTGTCCACGTCTTCCTGCAAGGTGGTTCTCCTTTTCAAAGTATCCACTTCCCCACTCCTTGCCACACTTCTTGATCCCATCACTTCAGATCACAGCCAGTTCCCCACCACTGCACAGACCGCTTCTCTAGACCTTAATGCATCATTTTTTCTAGGAGGAGGCAGTAAATTAAAGGGCAGAATTCTCTAGGAGAATGCAGTAAATTAAATCACATGAAATCTCGACAGTGCAGAAAACTGCTTGTTGCACGGGGAACTATTGTAGGCTCCTCTGGCCCTTTCGGTTCCTCATAACACAACCAAGCCTTTCACAGGGTGTGCACGAGCCACTCACAGCGAAGTCCCAAACATATTTCAGCAAAATGTTTTCTTTTGGAAAATACAAGGTAAAGTTGCACTTTCTCTGCAAGAGCACACCCTGACAACAATGACATTGTGTCTAGCAGAACGGAAAAAGAGGATTTTCCATTTTTAAACTTTCTATGATGCAAAAGGTTAACAGTGAGAAAGAAAAGTACCCTGAGCCACTCCAAATGCTCCAGCTGAACCTAAATTACACATTTGAAAAAAACATACTTTAGGGAAAACATTATGGTTCTGTTCAAAAACCACACACAAACCCAAAAATGCTGCAGAATAAAATTTCTATTTTATCCTCCTCCCCCCAGCTTTACTAACAGGTTACTGCCCCAGAAGTCTTTGCAGGGTCAGCTTGGTTTTTTTTCCTTCTCTTCACAAGTACGTTGCTCTTTGCAAAGTGGGCTCTTTGCCCACTCGGCACCTTTTCCATATCGATCTTTCTACCATGCCTGAAAGGTTTACCCCATCCACATATAACCTCTGCCCCTTTTCATCATGGCCCTTTGCTCCGCACAACTGGTCTATGCTGCCTTGGAGACAGAAACACGCAAACCACAGTGAGATACACGGCTTCCAGCAGGGCAGGTAGCTGGATGAGAAGGAGGATTTAGGAAGCCAGGCAGCTCTGCAGAGGAACAGCTTTTCTCTAATTAGGATAATGCTGCTATCAGCACACAGTTGTTCAAGCCACAGAGTTAAAAATGAGCTGATTATAGATACCCATGCTCTGTACAGCCTCCTGAGTGGTTTTGTTGGGCTGTCCAGACTATTCACTGTTAATATCTTTCTGTCTGTGGCAATTTTTGTCATTAAAAGTGTGTGTGTGGAAGTGTTGATGAGGAACACTCTTCCTTCAAAATCCTGCCTGTATTTAAGTTTGCTCACAGTCTAGGAGGTACCTGTTAACTGGATCACTGGAGAGCTGTTTTCTCTGTGGCAATACACATTTAGTAGTCTTTTGTGTCTGATGAAAAATGCACACACTAAAATACCATCAGATGATAAAAAAGCAAGAGTGTGTTGCAGTAAAGGACGTTGCAGTTAACGGGAACACTACCGGGATAAATAACTAGCTTCCAAGTTTATCCCTGTGTTGTGGCATATTAAAGAAACGCTAGATAGAATCCGTTCAAAGTCACTGGTATGTAAAGGCACAGCAGCAAGAGAACCAAACCCAAGCCACAAGCTGGTTTATGCAATATCATCTAACTAAAGATTTAGTGGGAGTAAGGTATCTATCTTCCCTGCAGTGCCTGGTAGCAGCTTAAACCCTATAAAGTGGCTGTGTCTTTACATCTTTAGAAACATCTCGTCCTGCCTATAAAGCCAGAGCTATTTCAAAATTGATACATATTCAGACAAAAAATGCCTTAATGAGGACTGTTTATCCTTACTTTCCCATCAGTTAAATTAAATTGCCTGTCATAGTTTCTCAAGGCTAATAAAAAGAATGAAGCTTTACCAAATACCACAGTTGAGGATTTCCTCAGCAGTGTTTTCTCCAACAGACAACTCCTGCTATGTGTTATCAGTAGTCTGCAAGTATCTGGCTGGAGGGGATCGCTTCAGTTTTTTGGATGCATTTCCAAGGTCACAAGAATTTTCACACCTCTTACTGCTGGCTGCTCAACGGCAGGTAAAGGATGTTGCAGTTAACGGGAACACAGATTGGAGCTAATTATAGAGTGATTGACTTGCCACGGACTTAATTGCTTATTAGAAGTCACACTGATCTCTGAAATGGAGGCTATGAATCTCATAATATGCAAAGAAATATCCACCATCTGAAGAATAAACATGAAAAGCTCACTCAGGTCCAAGGAACACGCATTTGTACGCAACTTCTTGCCGTGCATTACACATTTCAGCACCAGTGGATGGAAGCCAGGTCTAAGTGTTCAGGTGCGAACGTCAGCAAGTGAATTTATGCAAGAGCAGCTCTAGGGCCCCAGTCTTGCCAAGAACCAATATCATGGCACAGTGCCAGCCAGTTACTGCTGAGTATTTGTATAGGGGGAGCACAGATATGAAGCTGTGTTTTCATGAAACTCTACTGTTTCACCAATGGGACTTTCCTTACGCACTTTGCAGTCTGGGCTCAAGAAGGTACCATGTTTGCAATGTACTGCAGTGGGGTTAACAAAGCATCCTTATTTTTTCCCTCCCAAGCATCTCTGTTCATATTTTTAACTCTGAGAGTGGTGAGCTTTTTCTTTCATTTAGCCCTTGTTTTATCATATCCATTGGAATTAATCTCACTGCTGACATGGCATCTCATTCCTCCAATGACCCCACTGTCTTGAACCTCACACGGGAACCCCAGGCACTAACTGACATTCAGAGACAAATTTTGCAGGGCTGTCTGGCAGCTACAGCCCTCCACTGTCCACTCCCACTATTCAGAAGCAGGGGCATGTGTCTGCTTTTCAGGTGCTTCATTTCACAGCTGAACGTGTGAGTGCACGTTTAAACTGAAAGCAACCAGCTCAAGGTAATCATAGAGTCAGAGAATCATTTAGGTTGGAAAAGATGCTTAAGATCACCAAGTCCAACCGAATGCATGTGTCTGTAAACTGCAGCAGCTCAAAAGCAGAACTGTGACACCTCACACAGCCGTGTAGACCCTGCTCTCTGCTCCCACCCATTCGTTAGGTGTCTTGCACCAAATCACAGCTGTGCTCCGTGGGTTCCCTCCATGGCCTGTGGCTTTGGACCTTGGCCCTGCTTGCCCCCTCTCCCCTTCAACGGGCTCCAACTCGCTCCTTTGTCATAATCTCTCTTTCTCAATTCATACTTTGTCATAAACAGTAGGAGATAAAGCCATGCCAAAGGGGATGGTGTTTGTACATTGCGCTGTACAAACATGAAGCTGTGGATAACATGGTTTTCCCTTTAAAAAAATACTCCTTTGTCTCTGAATGTGAGCTCTTTCCACTATGACGTGGTAGCACAATGAATTCCCTGCACTGAGACATTGCTCACAGCCTTGAGACAAGGCACAAAGGGAGTGCAAATAAATAAACAATACGGTGGAAGAAACAAAGGACAAAATAAAAGCAAGCGAGCAATAAAGAAAAAAAAAAAAAAAGAAGAGCGCCAGCCTGCAATGTTTAAAGCTGTGCCATGCAAAACCACCACCACCCAAAATGATGCAGAATTTCTACAGAACTGCACTAGCAAAAAGCCTGTGTGGAGTCCAGTCAGAAAAGCATGCTGACTCCACGAGCAAGGACAGATCTGGCAATTAAAGGACAAGTGCTTCACAATTTTCCCATTGCCTAGTGCATCCCATCCTCTGGGATCACACAGGGATCCTCAGTTACAAGGACTTTTCCCGCTTCTGAAACACAGCCATATTTGGGGAACAGGTTAGCAGTGTACAGCAGTAGCATAAAAGTTTAGGGGAAAAAAAAAGATATTTTTGCTGTTGCACAGGTCCTCCCTTCTTTTGTCCCCCCACTTCCAAAAGCTCCGCTAAAACTAAATAATCCTTACACCCACCAGTAACTATATACCAGATTGACTCCCTCTAGAGAGCCACGGGGAGTCTTCTACCCCAGAGCCATACAGGCTTCTGTGGTGAGAAAAAGAAGAAAAAGATAACATACATATTGCAAAGAACCAGGTGCACAGGTCATTGTATTGGAGGCTGGCAAGAACCAACACAGAATCATAGCAGTAAGCTCAAAGCTGTACTCACAATGCCATCCATGTTCTCTACAATTTTAAATTAGGCATTTCTTCTCAAATAGCAGTTTACTCCTATATCTTCCTTTCTGATCCCCTCAGACCAGCCTCCCTCCACAACTGATTCTCACTTCTCTTCCCTCTTCTTATTTTTCCCTCACTCCTTCTAGTCATAAAACCAACTCCATCCTCACTGAGCTCCCATCTCAGATCCCCCAAAAAACACTGATCAATGTCACTGCAGAGGAGTGGTTATCTGCTCGATGCTGAATGGCCCTGTGCAGACGACAACCTTTCCCACCACAATGGAAGTGTCTGGAGGCTTTAGAGGCTTTTCAGAGCAGAGAGACTCTACTTCAGTCTTATGTACAAAACATTTAATGCAACAATACACTGATCTCAGTGTTTCTGTACAATAGAGCTCTTGCTTGGTTGTAATCATCTGCCTAGTGTAATGTACAGTGCACTACATGGCAAACTGCATTCACTAAATACTACCTTCTTGCTCCCACATTAGGTATCTATGGGACAGGGAAAATATAGGTCTCCGATCTACCCCCTGGCCATTTCACAGTTGGCTTAAACTGCTCAGCCCCTGGGCTGTTGCACAATTCAAGCTCTTCTTTTGTGCTAGATCTAGTGATTTCTGCTGAGCAAGTTCTCAGCCAGATGAGGAAGGCAATCCCACTTGCTGGGTGACCCAAAGTGGCAGCTGGGCTGTGCAGTGGTGGTGCATGGGTGCACTGGTGAATCTCTCCAGTAGTTCTGTAGGGGATAAAGAACTTGATGAGAGCAGTGAACTCGCAGGCAAGACAGGGGACCCAGTGAAAGAGGGCTGCCTCTCTGTGTTCCTTTATAAACAGATTTCTGCAACAGAATATGCTTTTATAAGATCTTTCTGCTCAACTTGTTTATGTTTTCCCTGCCTCCTTTTCTCTCCTGGCTGTAATTAGCTGGCGAGTTTTGATGCATATTTTCTGTTCATTTGGCTTTTAATAAGACGAGAGCCAAGAGTTCCAGAAGATAGGCAAGAGCTCATTTCCCTTTTTCACTCTGGTTGGACCGCGACACCACTGCTGCTTAACTTGGCTTAAAAAGCCTTGGTGTTCTTCACCTGTTAGCCTTCATTCATGCTCCCGCACCTCACTCTTACTTGAGCTGACCTCAGTGTTTTTGCACCTGGCACTGAATTAGCTCAGGATGAAAAACAACTTTCCCCTCAAAATGGTTATCTGCTCCACAGCACTACGACATCAACGCTCATACCAGCACCACAGACATGGTAACTGAGTTGCAGGAGAAGAATGACAACAAACAACTATGGTAGAATGGGAGAATTATAACATTTCAGCTGGTAACTGCAAATTATGGTCTTACTGCTCTCAATAGTTGCAGCCTGCTAGACAAAAGTTGCTCAGCCCACTGCGTACTGAACAGGGTCAAAAGCTTGACCCAGAGCTGTGAGTCTTCTCTCCACCTTCTCTTAATAAAACAACAGAAAAGTACCTGCAACCGAACAACCCCTCCTCCCTCCTTTTTCTCAAAACACGTGATTCTTACACGATCCAGGCATCTTCTTCCCAAGAGTGAGTTCATGTTCTAAGGCTAGCCATGACCTGCAGTGATTCTTGTTTATTACTGTCTGCCTAGAAAATTGTGTAGGGTAAGAACAGAAATGTCTGTTCTTCAAGGACATTTCTCTGCATAGTATCTGTAAGGATCTTGAAACACTTTGCAAACATCCTGTAGTGATGACTCACATCTTCTCTTGTTGCTGTTTAATGCTGAAATGGAGGCCACAGTTTGTCAATATGAAGAATGTGATGGCAGCAAGGTCTTCAGCAACTCCTGCTTCTGCCCCTTCCTCACTCCTTCTTGTGCCATCACCACCTCCCAACAGGCTGACCCTCAACTGTGCTCTACTTCATAAACCACATGGTGTAACTATTCCAACTGAAAAACAAGCAAACCTAACAAAGGTTTTGTTGTTGTTGTATTTGATAGTCTCAACAGTTACCAGACTGATAATACTGCTGGGAAAATGCTGACTGATGATGAACACAGTAGTAACATGCAGGAATGAGCTCTGGAGGAAGGATAAAGCTAAGGAAAGGATGATGATGCTGAGAAGCAAAGTAGCAATACCTGAAGCCCGTATTACCAAAGAAGACTCTGTGTCATCAAGCCATCATCCCAGGCAAAGAGCAACTAAATCACTTGTCCACAGGGAAAGAGCAAGTTATTGGCAGAGAGCATACCCCCTCTCTCAACTCCAGGCAGGCATCTGCCCCGTTGGCCTTGTTTGAAATTGCAATGAGAAGGTAACTAGCACAAAGACAAACTGAGGCTGTCTCGCCCAGGTATATCATCAATAGTAGGCAGCTCATAAAAGTTTCTAGGCCTGTTCCTAAAGAGAAAAGAAACAGCAGCATCCAAATGCCTAAGCCAGGCCTTGTTTCTAAAGGCAGCGTGCACACACACCCCCAAGCAATCCACCTCTGCCCTCCTCCCTTCCTTTCTTCCCTTTTCCTCTGCTACCACAAGAAAATTGCACTAGTTAAGTTTAAAGTGGATTTTAAAAATAATTTTTAAAGTAGTTTCCTAAAGATTAGTTTTAAACCAGGGCAAAGAGCTGGGTAACCACCTCTTCATTTTCAAAGGGCTCTCTCAGTTTTGGGAAACTCAGTAGTGTACAGTCCCAGGAAGCAAACTGGTACAGTGGAACTGGTGAAAGTGTCAGCATGGATACTCACCTTTCTGTGATGAAAGCCTGTATGTATGAAGATGGAGGGAATCATCTGCAGTACCCAAGCCGTTCCACGCTCACTCCCACTCACGGTACCCTCTGTGTGGGAGGCTGCTTGGACAGCAGGGTGCACAGGAGCAGCAGGGTCACTGCTTCAACACAGCCTGCCCACAGCTCTCTGAGGGAAACTTCTCCCTGTTGTTCTTCCAGAGGAACGGAAACACCCCTCCAGCCTTTTATGAGATCCAAACAGGCCTGTCAATTGTACTTAGCGTATCAGAAAATGGGAAGAGAATAGGAAGCTGCATTTTAAAGCTTTGTAACCCATATTTAGCAGCAAGGCCTAGCAATTTAGTAAGCAACTCTATGCAAGCCTATATATATAATATAGTTAAACTATGTCTTGGGTTTTACTCTGTGAGCTGGCTTGGCTTCCTTACTTTATTGCTGCACTTGCTAAGCCTAATATTCTTGCTAACCTTTGGGTCACAGAACACACTGCAATCCCCAAGCCCATGCCCTCAATAAGCTAGCACTGTCCCCAGGACAAGTATTACTGAACATCAAACACCTCCTCAGTTTATGATACCCGCTCTGTTTCCACCTACCAATTCTTTTCTGTTCATCATCTCACTCTGGATGATGCCCATATTCCCTCACTCTTACGGAAGCATCGCCTTGGCTCCCAGCTGTGAACAGCTGGCAGGTCCCCTGGGTCCAGACAAAACCATGGCTGCCCCTCTATCACAATGTCTGGATTAGAGTCCCTGCTGGTCTGTCACAAGGGACAAAAGAGATGCTGCTCACTTTTCTTGTGCTTTGCTCCCGCTGTTGAAACACAGCTGCAGCTTCCATGCCAGGGGTAGCCAGGACACCAGCCTTCTGGCCACATTTCCATCTTTTGCTAGTCTGCCAGCCCCCTCTCTCAATGCTTTTAGCATGAAGCTTGTGTAGCAGGCATGTGCTGTGCTGGAGGAAAGTGTGTCTGGCTGCTGCATGGGGGAAAATGCTCCTCTTGTTCTCTGGGATTCAGGTACATGGGTAGTTTCCCAGCCAGCATGGCCTCAGCAATTAGCAGACAAGAGCTAAAGATGCTGCTGCAACACTGAAATTATGTGCTGGCATGAGAAAGAGAGAAGTTCCCACTAACGAAGCTAATATTTACCCTTGTTGGCAGTTTGGGGAAATGCTTCTTGTCCTTTCATATGCCTCAGCCATGCCTGCTGTGAGACAAACCATCATGTTAGTGCTAGACCTGAAATGTGTGCAGTAGCCCACCCTACAGAGGTAGGCAGCAGGATGCGGAAACAAAGACATTCAGTACAACCACACAGACTGCTACCATTTGAAATAAAAGAGCATCTTCATCACAAAAGAGTGCTGGTAAGGTTTTTCCCTCTCAACGGACCGCACACAAGAACAGGCAGGGATTTAGCAGTGAGAGGGAAAGAGTAGTGCAATGCAAACATCAAGACAAATAATTGAGGCCGTGTGTAGACAGGTGGAGGGCTGGCTCCCAATCAATAAAGCATTTCACTGCCCACAGCAGGAAACCGAAGCACGCAAACCAGCTATGACCCAGCTGCCTATTTTGCCTATTTCAGGGTGCTGGAGAGACAGATTGTCTTCTACTGCCGCCACCTCTGGTTGACTCAGTGCAGGGTGTGTGGACAACTGCTATTTCCAGCATCAGGGCTAGCAGCATGATCTGTCCTCACTTGGATCTCTACACAGGGTCACCACCACTGCTCCTCCCATCCATACTTCATCCCTTCCTTCCCTTTTCTCTCATAGCAGTAGATCTCAGTATCTGTTCCTCATACAGCGGCTAAATTCACTTTTGCTACATTGCTGGAAAACCTGACACTGCTCTAGAGAGGTACTGCTTTTTTTTTTTTTTTTTTTTTTAAGTGCACTCAATTTGCAGCGTGAAGATTTTTGATCTTACCAAGGGCAAGCTCCCCTTTGAAAATCAGGTTAGCTGCTGTAGCTCCTAATGGGACAACAGCCACCAGCAGCTCTGGTTAGGGACACAGCGAGCAGCCTCACAGCAAGGAAGGCTGCTCATCCCTTCCTGGCAGAGGCACGAAAGCAGTCCCACTTCGAAGAGCCCTGTAACAAACCAGCTCAGTATTCATTCCAGGTTGGCCCCAGCACCTGATGTCTGACACAGTACGTAGCTGAATTGCATTCTGGTGAAAGTCACGCTCAAGTTCAGACGCAAAACTGGCTTCTAACGCAGCTGCGTTATTAATCTGTTGAATGACAAAAAGAATCGCTAGGGATGCAGGTAATAAAGGAAGCAGTATGTTTTAAAACTTAACAAAAAATACTGATAGGAGATTTTAATAACTTCCAGTAGGAATCCATCACAAAGGAAGCTCTGTTTACAGCAGCTCCTCAACGCCAAAACATTTAGTCTCATTATTGTAGATGCTTAAGCAATCATGTCTTAGGTGGCTTTGTTTCACAGCAGAATTGATCATTAAAGATTACAAACAGAGTAGTAGCTAAAGTTCTGCAAAGGAAGACACAAAAGCACACTGTTAAAGAATTATAGACAAAATATCCAAGTATTGCGTTGGAAAATGCTCACAAGCGTAGACTTATGATCATATGACACACAAAAAGAACATCACCAAGGGCACAAAATCATGCACTCACGGGTAGGAAATGCCAGGATTAGAAGTGCCTATGAAACCTTTGTTCCCTGTTGGAGGTAAAGCACTCTGATATAATCTCCAATTGCAGGATCACAAGCTGTTTTGTCTGAGGAACTCATACCACACTCCTCACAGGGAAATGATGAACTTGAGCAGCGATTTTACAATCAGTGATATGTGGCCTGTGCACTCCCGGGTCACTGCACTACAAATTTCATCTGGACCAGATGCATGCAGACAATCACATTTTAATAATCTTTTCAGCCAAAGCTCACAAGATGGCATTCAGGAAGCTTTATATTCATATAGCGGACTTACACCAGCTGTGGAAGGACAGACCATACTTGACTCATCGTGAAGTCAGCGAAGCGCAGGCAGACTGTGCATGATATACAATCTGCCAGAACGGAGTGTCCCTTCGCTTCTTTAAAAAGCATTTGACATAGCAGGGTAAGTATGTACTGTTTCAGCACCATGCATCATGCGGCCATGGTACGTTTGCTCTGGTCCTAGAATTGGACTTGCCATCTCATACAATCATGGATCGAATAAACAAACGTGTTCATCCTTATTGTCCTCATTCCACATGAGTCTCCACACCTTGTATCCTGCCCACAAGCTGAATCCTGCACTGAATGCACAACCAGTATATTCCTTGGACATATTTCTCCCTGGTACTCTCAGCACAGCATCGTAGTCAGCAGGTCTCCACAGCACAAAGAACTGCTAGGCCGATTTACCAGAGCCAGCTCTGAACAACGCATGTGTCCTACAGCCATATTTTAACCCAGCTAAGTAGTCTTACGTTGTGCCACGAAAACACGCCTTTTCCCTGTTACCACTTAACAGACATATCCTCAAAACAACTGAGAGATGGTGGTGAAAGGATATTAACCCTGCTTTATGCACATAGGATTAAGTCTTAGAAATCACAAGCTCCAACTCTTTCTAGCTGGCCAGACGATCTAAAGGAAATTATTTTTTTCACAGTCCTTCTCCATTCAATAAAATTGGTCAATCAATGCAATTTGCAATCTTCCACAAAGTGGAATTCCTTAAGAAAAAAAAACCATAGCCCATTATAGATTCACTTAGCTATTTAGCTGGCACAAAACTTCTATCAGCAATAATTGTCCCTCTGACGCAATTCTCTTCTCAGACTAGGATAGTGGTGGGGGATGTGTCTCACAGCTGTGCCAACCTGTGCTCCCAGGAGCAGGTGAAACCATTTGACAGCAGGTGGCTGATTGGATTTTATTCCTGATTTCTCTTCTGCTTTGTTCCTCTGCAGCTGAGAGCCTTAAGCTGAGGGGGAGGTAAACATTAGCTTTTGCTTCTTTTGACATGATTTGTGGCATAGATCTTTCACAGCTCACTGTGAGGCTAGTTCCTGGCACTCATGTCTCTGTTAGATAGTGTGTTCTTTCTTCTCCATACCTCCCCATTAACCTGCTGACATGTATCTGCAAACAACAGAAGATAAATCTGCCTTCAAAATTCAGCCACGAGGCTCAGAGAGAAGTTCTGCCTGATGTCTGCAGGGAAAAAAGTACAGTAATCAAAAGTACAGGATTTGAGAATTAATAAGTATCCTTGCTAGAAAGGAGATTTACTTCATGGAAATCACAGCCAGTCTCTCTCTTCCAATTCTCACATCAGACTTAAAATGACTGCAAGGACAATAGCTGCCAGGGCAGAATACAGTTCACTCTACTCTGGAAGATGCTCTCTCTTGCTTCAGCTTCAAGAGGTGAGAGGTATCATCCAGTCTTTGCCAATGAGCAGCAGCGGTTTAACAAGAGAGATCAGACAGAATCACAGAATGATATGGGGTTGGAAGGGACCTCTGGAGACCATCTAGTCCAACCCCCCTGCCAAAGCAGTTCCACCTAGAACAGGTTGCACAGGAACATGTCCAGGTGGGTTTTGAATGTCTCCAGAGACAGAGACTCCACCACCTCTCTGGGCAGCCTGTGTCAGTATTCTGTCACCTTCAGAGTAAAGAAGTTCCTCCTCATGCTTAGATGGAACTTCTTAGGTTCAAGTTTGTGCCCGTTGCTTCTTATCCTGTCACTGGGCACCACTGAAAAAAGACCAGCCCCGTCCTCCTGGTACCCTCCCTTTAAGTATTTCTGGGCATTGATCAGATCCCCCCTCAGCCTTCTCCAGACTAAAAAGACCCAAGTCCCTCAGCCTTTCCTCATATGAGAGATGTTCTAGTCCTGTAGCCCTTTACTGTACTGTCTCCAGCAGTTCCCTGTCCTTTTGAGCTGGAGAGCCCAGAATTGGACACAGTACTTCAGACGCAGCCTCACCAGGGCAGAGTAGAGGGGGAGGATAACCTCTCTCAACCTGCTGGCCACATTCTTCTTGATGCACCCCAGGATGCCATTGGCTTTCTTGGCCACAAGGGCACATTGCTGGCTCATGGCCATCCTGTTGTCCACCAGGACTCCCAGGTCCTTTTCCTCCAGCAGGTCAGCCCCCAACTTGTACTGGTGCATGGGGTTATTCCTCCCCAGGTGCAGCACCCTACACTTGCCCTTGTTGAATTTCATCAGGTTCCTCTCTGCCCAACTCTCCAGCCTGTCCAGGTCTCGCTGGATGGTGGCATAGCCTTCTGGTGTGTCAGCCACCCCTCCCAGTTTTGTGTCATCAGCAAACTTGCTGAGGGTACATTCCATCCCTTCATCCAGGTCATTGATGAATATATTGAAGAGGACTGACCCAGTACTGACCCCTGGGAATACCATTTTATCATCTAGTCTTGGATGTAGGCATGGACAAAAGTACGCTCCTGACCTATAAGTCTTCTGTATTTATATTTACCAAGTTATTTCAAGCTCCATTAATTCTTTGAACCGGAATAACCCTTAAAAAATATCTTCAGTCATCTTTTGAATGTCCTCCTTAATCCTAAAATGAATTCAAGCTAAGAACAAGTCTGCACTTTTGTCTTGTCTTAGCCCAAGTTTCAAGTAGAAAACCTCTTTGATTCTGAGATCACTTTCTTTGTCTTGGAGAATTATTCCAGGATCCACATTTTCAGCCCAAGAATGATTACTATATATTCATGTTCAGAAGAATTTGTTCCAGCACTGGGATAAATCCTCACATCTCCTCCTGGGTGCCCCTGACCTCCAGACCTAGTTTTGACTTCTCTTAGTTATTTCTTCCAGCACTGCCTCTTAGATTGCCTCTTTTTCTCCATCTTTCCTCTTGGTGGCAAGAGAGGTGGTTCAGAGGACCACCAGCTTTGCACAACCACCTTTGATTCTCCCACTTTCTCCAGGGTCTGCCATGAAAGAAAACAAGTCTCATCTGTCCCTCAGGCACTGTGCTGACTTCATCACTGACTTTACAGCTTTATAAAGACAGGCTGACATCACAGACCAAGTGAAGATTCTGACTCTGACATGTTTTCCCCTTTGACAGTGGTCTTACTCCTTCATCTTTTGATGGAGACTAATTCTTTACTAAATTCCTATTGTCTGAAACAACAGAGCAGAAACACCTTTTCTGAGCTTTACATTTTCTACTTTCACATTAATTGCACAGATATTTTTCTCTAGATTCCCAGTGTGCTTTCCGTTTTTGTTCTGCAATTCCAGATATGGTTTTTCGTGTGCCTTTGTTTGGTTCCTGCATGACTTCCCATAATTAGGGATCTTGCTGGGACAATTAGGAACCAGCAGAACAGGGTAGGTAGTTTGAATTTCTGGTCCCTTTCACACATTAGCTCTTCAGAAAAGCTTAAGCCAGGCTACAAATACACAAGTCACCTCCTCTCTATCCTTTTCATAAGCTGTTCCTTGATTTCTTACAAAATTGCTGGATGCAGTAAGATTGCTACTGCATTCTGTCCCAGAATAGCACCTTTATGTCAGGTAAACTTGGATATGCAACCCAGAGCATTTGGCAATAAAGTGTGTCTATCTAAAGGCAATAATTAACATTTGAGATTTAAAGAGTTAATGCCTTTTTTTTTTTTCTTCTGAATTCTGATCTAACACAAAGGATCAGATTTCTGTGTGTGCTTTTATTCTGCAGATTTTCAGTAGGTGTGTTGACAAGCTTGTTAGGAGCATTAAGGCATCCTCTGCTAAAGTTCAGTGGCCTTAAAAAAAGGCTGGAACTTGGGTTCAACCCCCTGACTGGCCCAGATTTTCAATGTATCCTTGGATAAACCACTTAATACTCTTGTTATTCAGTTTCCCATGAGCCGCATGGGTAAAATAACAGTCTCTTTCCTCCCAAGGCAGTTGGGAAGGTATTTATAATGTAAAGCGGTGAAGCGATGATGCTGCTGAAGGACTTGGAATTACTGGTGAAAGGGGAGCAGGGGAATCTTCCCAATCTCGTCCTAAAATGACAGAAGAGTCCGAAAGACACATCATGTGTGCCTATGACTAATGTGGCTGTGCCTAATATGCTAAAAAACTAAATTAAAGACCACAGAAACACAACTGGCATTCTCCTAGTCTTTGTTATTCAGCTGTAGTTCTTATTCTCTTAAGCGTTTCTGTGGTGTTATCTAAAAATTATCTAACATAAACATTATCTCTTCAGCACTAATGCAAACAGACCCTTTCTTTTCACCAGTTAGAGCATGTGGCACTAGCAAAAGGGATTTTTTAACTCAGAGTTGTCCCTGGCGAAGGATTTTCCTGGAAGTGCCCCAGGATGAATGGACAGCTGTAGTGTTTTACTCCTCTTGCTTTTTTTCTCTTCTGTGTTTGTAAAGATCTTTAGCTGAGAGACAGTATTACTGTTATTATTAGTGAAGTATTCCTAGCAGCGTGCCAAGCATCTTCCAGACATAAATATTCACTTAGCAAGGTCCATTCTTACATTTCCAACTGAATCAATGGCAGAACAATCTCTCCTTGGAGGAGCTCACTGCCAATGAGCAAATAAACTCTCAGCAGCAGTGAGGAGTTGTAATAGGAAGATGAGGCAAATCACCTGGCTGTGGATCCCCCTTTCAACACTAGACAAGAAACACAGGGCTGCAACCCTTGTTTGTAGCTTGAGCTGCAGAAAGCCTTTCAGCAAAACAGTGCTAACACAGAATATAATTATAATCAATTGGTGCCGGCAAAAGGCAGGCTCTACAGATGATGATTAGCAAAATTAACATGTTCCAACACACAGCCCGAGGGTTTGTGCTTAGTGTCACCAACTTCAGGTCCCTTTGTGTTGCCTGCCCAACCCAGGTCTTTGCTGCCCTTTCTCTTCTATGTGCCCTGAGTCTCTTCCTGATGCAAAGGATGGCCATCTGCCTTTGCCTCTCACACAAATGCTTCCAGGCAGACTGCTGGTCTGCTGGATCTTCTAGATTCAGGCCTTGGTTCAGCCTCGTTTCATGGGAACAGTGAGTTCCCTCCCCATGGGGAAAGGAGAGGCACTGATGTCTTCTTACTTCTTGCTATGTCAGGTTGAAAACCAAAGTAGCTGTTGCAGGCCTCAAACTTTTGTGAACTGCTTTTCTTCAAACTGGAGTGGGCAATGCAAACAGCTACTTCAATGAGCAGGTAAGAAGCGCTACTTAAGAGCTAAGCATTATTTCAATGATCAACTCCTAGGCAAAAGTCCTAAGACACCAGTGAAAAATCAAAAATAAGTAACATGCCAAATTACGGATGTCAAAGAACACTGAAATATCCTTTTCCATTTTCAGATACACTCTTAGTTCCAGAGTTAATATTTGGGAACATCCTTACTGTTAGGAAATTCATATCTGCCCCAAACCTCAATGCTGCAAAGCCTCGATTTTCATGTGTGATAGTCCTCTATTTAAAACAAAAATCAGTAAAAAAGCCTGAAAATTATGACCTTTTCAAAATGTTGAACTTTCATCAGAGCTGAACTACATGCCTGACACTTCCTGACCATACACTGCTTTAATCAGGATCCCTCAACCCTAGGAACCATGACTGGCATAACTATAAGCTAAACTGCTTAAATCAGTCTAAGCCTTTAGAGCAGTTTAAGATAACTAAGCCACTTAAAACTCATTAGTACTAAGAGTTAAGCAACATCAACAGGGTATCAGAGATCCTGTATTACAGCCACTCTAGCACCGCAACTTTCTCAAACACACACACTTCCAGCTTCATGAACCCATTGCAAGTTTTTCTAAGTTGAGTGCAGCTGAACATCTGCCTTGTGATCTTGACTTGATGATCAGTCCTGATATAGTCCACAAGTCCAGTTTGAAGCTGATGGGGCTATCCATCTCTTAATATTTATGCCAAGAGGTAGCTTAACCAGAAAATATGGAAAACTGTCTTGCTGGTCTTGTTCACATACTTAAAAAAGTTAGATGTGTATTATTTTTTGCCACCACAGGCCTGCTCCTACAGCTTTTGTCAGAAGAGGCAAAATGTACATAAAACAGTATATGTACTTCAAAACCCCTACTTTTGCCTTTTCTTTCTGACACCTAGTTATTATGATAAAAGGTCTGATACTTTGCCGTAATCCTTGCTTTTAGCCACCTATGTGCTCTTCATTCACTCTGTAGTAGTGCTTTCATTAACATAAGCCAGAGGGAGAGGGAATGAGAGGAAGAAGACTGACATAAAGGAAATGGCAATACTTTGAAGCTTCTTAAGGAAGAGTCATAAGTCCCAGAGGAGACAGTTTAATGACCAGAGTCTGGAGGTGGATGTAGCTCTCCAGTTGGTCACCTTGACATTGTCATTTCTCAACTGTTTCTCTATAGTCTCCACTCCCTTCCCATGCCATAACGGGCAGTTGAATACGGTTGCAAGGACAGTCCTGGCTTCTGAATGGCTTCAACATTAATGGTGTTCTGTGAATTACATTCCACAATGCTTCCAAAGTATTAAAAGAAAGCTAAACAACAGCAACATCAAATTTTCACCTTAGCCCTCACAAAGTTTATCATATATAGATGGAACATCAGCTCCTCATCGGCCTTTTCCCAGCTGCGATAATGGAGAAACTACTCACAGTGGAAAACTCATATCCATAGACTTTCGCTAAGAACCCCCAAATACCTAGTTTGTCAGGGAATTTCAAAATTATCTGCTGAACATGAACAACAGACCCAAATTCTGGATCTGGAGAGGAAAATCCTCTGCCTGTGGCTGACCATATTCTCTCTGGTGCTTGTGCTCTTTGTCTGAGGCCTGGCAGGTGCTGCCGCTGCTGTGACACTTCAGGTTATGCTGATTTCCATGTGAAAGGCTAGGACATTTTTACAGAATATAGTTTCCAAATTCTAGGTACTTCTAACCAGGAACAGCCCGAGTGCTTCAGTTCTACACTTTTTTCAGATTTCAAGAAATACCACAGTAATGACAAAGGCACTTCTAAAAAGCAGGGCAGCTCTGTATTGACCTCCAAACAAGGGGAAGGAGTGAAAGCACCAGAGCTTTTCAACTGACAGTAAGATTTCTAATGTGGGTAGATGTACACATTTTGCATCATCTTGTTCTCAGAAATGGGTGATACTTAAGTTGCGTGTTTTTTTTTAAATTAAGCAAAAGAGGCCTGAGGGAGACATCTGACATGGAAATCTTCAGCCTGAATGTCAAGAGTTCAGCAAAGTTGCAAGGAACTTCGTTAAAAAAAAAAAAAAAAGAGGTGGGTGGGGAAAAAAAGACTCTTGTAATGGAAATGAATGATTGTGCAACCTTAACTGTGGGTGAAGGTAGCTATCCCTGCCTAGGATGAGTACCTTTGAGAAGCTACCTTCTCATATAAAAGCTGCAGAGCAGTAATAGGGGCATTGTTTGGCACTGTATTCTTGAATAGTTTTAGCAAGCACGGAAGACCAAAGACTAGGAAAAACAAGTAGATAAAAAGCAAAACAAAACACAGGCCAACAGTAAGTTCAGAGAACCTGTATTTTCCATACAAACTGTATGACTGCACATTATAATTTCTGGAGCAGGGCAAGGCTATGTTTCTGGGTTTGGTGCAGAACAGTTATAAAAATGGAGTGACTGAGTTTCTAGGTCATAATGCAATTCGTCACATATTCCTCTTTCTGCCTTCCAAAGTGTGATGACTCTTCAGTTTCACATAAGTTTTACTGAACTGCTTTTAACTCTCTGGGCACACTCTTCATCTGGGTTAAGTAAGTGTAATACCACTCAGGACAGGTCAGGATCTAGTCCTACTTAACCATCCTTTTCACTGATAGTTTACGAATGAAATCTGGAGTTTAAGTCACTTGATATGCAAAGTCTATCACTCTCCATCCAAGTTGCCATAACTGGATAATTAAACAGGACTGGAGATTAAATTGTACTTGAATTAAAAGGTTTGGACTCTTTGCTACAGTTTTGTCATTAAATGACTCATCTACCATTGATCAAGGCCTGCAATTACTGTAATACTGCTTTTTTCCCTGAGACATAAAACGAGATGGATAATTGGTCACCTTAGGCATGAGTGCTGCACTTAAAACATTTAAAATTACATAATCTCTGTTGTGTGTGTGCAGTATGGTTTGTACTTTTCTTTATTTTTTTCCAGTAGCCATACATACATTCTTTGTATTTCTGGTTTTTTTCTCCCTCTCTCAGAAAGGCATGTACTCCTTTTCAAGCTTTTCGTTCTAATGGAAATGCTGACAGGTTACAATGAACTAAATAATATTGTACCTTCTCACAAAGAAAACATTTATGTGTCTCCTTAGAGCACGTCCACTTCTGGAAGTTGGGTGCAAATCGAGGTTTGAACTTGCTAATCTACTTCAGCAAAACTTCTGTTCAACCTGCCTAACTAGGTTTACAGCCAAGTGGTTTCACAGGAGCCACAAGTGAAGTGAAAGTCTGTGTCAAGTCAGGAGGAAAATTTGCTGACTTTATTGTGGGCTGTGCTCCTGGGAGCTGGAAGGGCTTGTTGCTGGCCCAACCCTGGACAATGTGGATCAAAGCAATGCAAAATCCACTGTGGATCACAAAAGGTGGGATTCAAGAAAGAGCAGGTCTCAGGTTGCACCGCCACTAAGACTAACCTAGATATCTGAAGAGGGGTGGAACAAATACTTTTTGTTCTGTGTCCATCCAGAGAAAGGTTAATTTCTTGTGCAATGTTTTTCTGGACCTGAGTCTTGGTCTGAAAGACTTTCCACACAGAGAAGTGTTGCGGTCTAATCCCAGATGGCAACTAGGACCATGCAGCCACTCGCTCACTCCCTCCAGTTGGGATGGGGAAGAGAATCAGAAGAGTAAAAGTGAGAGAACTTGTGGGTTGAGATAGAGACAGTTTAATGAGTAAAGCAAATGCCATGTGCACAAGGAAAGCAAAACAAGGAATTCATTCACTACTTCCCACTGGCAGGCAGGTGTTCAGCCATCTCCAGGAAAGCAAGGCTCCACCATGGGTAAGGATTACTTGGGAAGAAAAAACTTAACTCCAAATGTCTCCCCATTTCTTCTTCTTCCCCCAGCTTTATACACCGAGCATGATGTCACACGGCATGGAATAGCCCTTTGGTCAGTTGGGGTCTGCTGTCCCAGCTCTGTCTCCTCCCGACTTTTTGAACACTATCAGCCTACTTGGTGGTGGGGCAGCATGAGGAGCAGAAAAGGCCATGACTGCTTAGCAACAACCAAAACCATCAGTGTTTTACCAACACTATTTTCATCCCAAATCCAGAACAGCACAATACCAGCTGCTAGTAAGAAAGTCAACACTATCCCAGCTGAAACCATGACAAGAAGCAACAG
The DNA here is from genome assembly GCA_033628505.1 of Tringa tobata. Classification (NCBI taxonomy): domain Eukaryota; kingdom Metazoa; phylum Chordata; class Aves; order Charadriiformes; family Scolopacidae; genus Tringa; species Tringa tobata. Next base: position 6,544,634 of record JAHREE010000363.1, read on the forward strand.
CACAGGAAAGAAAGTGCTGTCTAAGTATTTTCCTTGCATGATATGTGTGTCCCCAGCAAGAAGTTGCAGTGACTCTAAGAGGACAGTGGTGCCACCTTGAAGAGGCACGGCCTGTGAAGGCCACGCAACTCTTCATGTGTGGTGGATTGCTTGTGGAAGCTTGGCTTGTCAACTCCTAAATCAAAGCCATATTTCATATCTGCAATTTCAGTCAGTTTGTATTTTCTTGCCGCAGGGATAGTGAAGGATGTGCACTTGGTTTAGTGGCCTCTGCGGACTTCTGCAAGGATGCAAAGTAAATGGTGGGTACAACTCTCCCTGGTGTTTTATTCCTTCCATGCCCTGGCATTCTTTAGGAAACTCTGAGCAACAAGGATGTTTATACATCCTTGTTTATACTGGTGACATTCAGAGTCACCAGTGCACTGGCTTCATTTGCCCTGGGACTAGTTTTCATCTCTTGGGTGTACCTGTTGCACCATTGACACAGCTGTCATCAGTGAGCTGTGAGGCACCACTGCATATGCTCCAGCATTCATTGTCACCTCCATCCAGCGACGCAGCAGGGCCAAAGGGCTGGAAACCCATCCACATGTTGGGTAATCTAAGATGGCTCCTGGCTTTTTAACCATCTTCACCAGGACTCTCCTTTCTGCACTGCTACCCAGTTTGCCCACGGCTCTTGAAAACACACCACTTTGTGAAAATAAGCAAGCTTTTGAACTTTGGTATGTTAATCCTAAAAGAAAAAAGAAAATACAGGACCAGCAACCTGAAGAAACGTAAGCCACAGCCTGTCACAGAGATCAGCAAGAGTTTAGGTGCCTGCACTCCTTCTTGGACTTGGCCATTTGCCCGACAGCACTTATCATCAGACTTAGTTTTTCACCAACTGTTTCCTGCAGCTCACAGTGAAAGCAGACTCCCACAGACTTCCACAAGGGTTCTGCCAGTGTAAGACCATCCTTTTTCAGAGCAATCCTCCAGCACTGATGAGAAGAGTTTTGGTAGAAAGCCTAGACTGGGGAATTTCTTCCTTGAATAATTAGAAAATTTGCAATAGCATTCTTAGTGGTGTTATTAAAATGCCATGACTCAGATATAGCTGTGAAAATGTTAAAGACCTGATTTATTTTTCTGTTAGTAGAGTTATTTGTGTGCTTGGGATTTTCTCTTTGCAGGGTCAGAACAATTCAGTCTATCTTCACCACTTGCCTCTAGCCAGATTCACTTTTAGCTCTCCACGGCAGTGGAATAGTTTTAAATTAATACATAACATACCGAAATTGAGAAGGAAAGAATAATGGATCTTTTTTCTTTTCGGAATCTTAGCTAAATTACAGTGAAGTTTTGACCTTGCATTTAGGATAGTTCTGTAAACAAATGGGTAGACACATGCATGATCTTAGTAAACAGCTGCTTTAAATATATTTTGGGCCTCAATGTGACATTGTGGGGTGCTGACTAGCTTGTCAAAACCTGGATTACCTGAATCAGCACTCATTTGCAAATTCAGAACCTGAGACCTGATCCTTAAGGGCTCCCTTTCACTGGTGAGAATGCAATTTATTTTTTAAACTGACATAAATTTTCCTGTATCAAATAATGCATATTACTTCAGAAGATGTATTAGGTCAATGGTTTGGGCTGACGAAAGATTAAAATAGTAACATGTTCTAACTAAAATAATACAGATCTGAAAAGGCTTGGTATGGAGGAAAAAACAACCAACCCAAACTCAACCACACCTAGAAAAATGATCACCCTAGCTCTCAGAGCTTAACTCCTTTTTTTTCCCTAGGAAAAACTGTGATTCCTCTTTGTCCCACTGGCAAAAAAAGAAGGTGATTCTGGCTGATTTGCAGTTCTCTGGGCAACCACAGGAGCATATTATTTGTACCTTTCACAATTCAAATGCCAGAAAAGCATGGCAATGCCATTATGCCATAAGGCATTCAATAAGAATGAGGACCCAGTAAGATTTCAAGGACCATGAGATGGGTGTTTCTTTCTCTTCCTCTACCAGTTCCATGTGACTTCTCTGCCTTTTTAAGATCAAGCTGCCCTGTCCTTTAGTTAGCCTGCTGCCCTTCCTAGTCATATAGCCACTTGCACCAAATTGTGTGTTAATATAGCCAATAGTGTTAACCCAGCAGTAATGTTTCTGGACCAGCTCCATTTGATACCACTGGTATGGCTTCCCAACCTGAACATCAATTAGCAGCGTGTACACCCTCGGTGCCAGACCTTTGAGTGTGCCCTCTGTAGCCAAAACTCACAGAAATCCAATAGCATTGCCTGAAGTCCCCCCTGCTGCCTGCACAGCCACCTGTGTAACACCAGACAGAACTCCATCCCCTTCACCCATTCTCACCCATCCACATACAGTGAAGGCCCGTTCCCCCAGTTCACTCCCCCAGTCACTCTTTGTCAGCTTGTATACATTCAAGGAGATCTCAGCTGCTTCTGGTCTCCCTGTGGTGGGTCAGTGCTTGTGCATTCCCCTTAAGAACCCCCAGGGCAATCCCCACAACCGAGCTGGACTCAGGACCTTGGCCCTAACTCAGCATTCAATCTCTTCTGCTCCTTTGGAAAGAACAAGACATGTACACATAAGACTACGGCAAGGGCACCAGCTACAAGACTTTGTCCTCTCATTCTATATGAGTAAGAGCTTCCTAGCCACCTGCCACAAATCTGAGCTTAGTTTGTTGCATGCTGTTAGACAGTAACTATGATTGATTCCTGCAATTGCTCCATATCAGAGGTGGGTAAGTGAATGTTTACCAAATACTGGTACTTTGGAGTTTGCACAATATTATTAGATAGATCAGCATAATAAAACACTTAGGGATACTTTGATCTAAAAGCTGTGCATGTATCTCAGGTCTGAAATGTCCATGGTACCAGAATATTTGCTTATGTCCACAATTGCAAATTACCATGCATGGCACATATTCTTCCTGGCTTTCCCTTCAGCTCTGCTAAGTCAGATATTTTAGAATTCAGTGTCACCTGGCTTTGCCCTACACATTGCCACAATCTATTAGTGAAAAAAAAAGCCAACTTTTACTTAAATAAAAGATTAGAATTTAAGCAAAGCAGCATTTCTAGCAACACGATGTACAGTACAGATCTTCAAGGATTTTTAATGTACTTGCTTCAAGGTGATCGTAGTTGATCTCAGAGAAGAACTTCCCTGTAGACTATGATACTACACATCACCAGCTATTACCTTTGAACCAGGCTGTACCTGCTGTTACAGGAAACAAGTACTTGTACAAACTGGATAGTTAGTTCCCAGAATAGTGATTTTATAACTAGGGAGAGTACTCAGACTGCAGCCTTTCAAATCTCTGAATATATTATAACTTAACTACTTGGCAGCATTCAGGAGACAAAAAAAAAAAAGTCTGAGTGCCACCTTAATGAATTCTTACTAGCGATACAAATATTTGGGCTTCTGGACAAAAGACGATTATAGGTTAAATGATATTTGGATAGTATCATGTGCCTGATTAAAAATGGAATAAACTGCTAATGCAGTGAAGAATGCATCTGTTTACAGGCTGAATCGACTTCTAAAACAAGTGGAGAAAAATTTCTGAATAGTTTTCTCATTTTATGTACTACTGTGTACAAGTGACACATATGGTTTCCATTAGGCATTTAAAAAAAAACCCAAAAATCAAACAACAAAGGTGAAATACATATTACTTTAAACCCAGGGGTTATTATTAAGGGTTTTTTTTAGGAATTCCAATTCTAGTCTGAAAAACTGTTATGCAAAAATACTAGTAACTCAACAGAACTGCTGCCATGGAAATGGTTCTCCAAGAACTCTTCTCGCTTCAGTGAAATGCAGCAGAGTTTGTCACTCCCCCATCCATTCTGCCCTTGACTGCATTTTTTCTGCACCATGAAGGCAATATAATAGACTTCCCTCCTTGGGCATCATCACTGTGGCGTTTGCCTTCCAAAATAGCCATACAGTCTGAGGCTCACTAAAACCTCTGAGAAAAAGCATTGAGAAGGGAGGATTTGACTCGCAGAGCCTTTAAGCAGGTTTATGTGGAAGACCTGATTCAGGTCCAGTAAGAGTTTTAGAGGACGGTAGGGCCATCTTATTTTTTTAAAGATACTTCCCATTTTTATACAAACTTCAGTGACATCCCAAAATGATATCCCAGAAATCAGTATGACACGATGATACTTTTGGTGCAAGATGACAGACGGAGAGCTCTGGCAAAGAGGAAAGCTCTGCTTGCCTGTTGGGCCAAGCACAGTGCAGTGCGAAAGGGCTCCTCCTTTCTTCCTGCCCTGCACTGGATAACACTGGAAAGGTGTGGAGCACCTGGGAGCATTGTTCAGTCTCTGGTCTGTCATTTTTTTCACAACCCAAGTCATGTCTTCAACCTGAGCCTGCACAAACACAAACAGGCTAGTTTTAAAATGGCCAACATAGCTACAGAAAATGACTGGGTGATGGAGTTGTACTACTGAGTACCCTGCTGCCTCATCTAAAAGTGACCTAAGTCCATCTCTATGAGCCTGTGCTTTCTTCTTGGGAACAGCCCCACCTTTGTGTTGTGCAACAAATGTCCCCTTTTCCTCTCTGCCTTTCAGTTTCTTATTCATAAACCAAATATCTACTCACACCACTGAAGAAAAAAGCTTGAAACAGGCAGTGTACCTTGGATGGGGGAAAACCTGACACCTAGCTGACCTGAAATATGAGCGAGTTGTGTCCTTTTGTCCTTTAGTCTTAGTGCCTTTCATGTGCTCATTTTATTATATGCTCCCCCACATTTTTCTCCACAAAAGAGAAAGACAGAGTGACATTACCCACCCTTCTGCTCTCCAAACGGACAGCAGTTCACCTCTGTGGTGACATTTTTTCCCCCTTTTAACTGTACTTTACAGTAAGAGAGTATGTGGTCTGGACAAGTGATGAACAAGTGCAACAGCAGTCAGAGGAAACATCAGGAACTCCAGATACCCAACTCTGAGCTTCAGAGGGCATCCATCTCTCTTTCTAGCAAAAATAGGCCAGAAATACAGTAAGAATAGACCTCTCTCATGGGGTTTCGGTACATCAGCTCCTGTTTGAGGCCAAAGCTGTCTGAAACTTGGGAAGGGAAAGTTAAAAGAAATTTTGGTGCTTATAGGAGAGGAGATTAAAGAAGGAGAAGGAGAAGGAGAAGGAGAAGGAGAAGGAGAAGGAGAAGGAGAAGGAGAAGGAGAAGGAGAAGGAGAAGGAGAAGGAGAAGGAGAAGGAGAAGGAGAAGGAGAAGGAGAAGGAGAAGGAGAAGGAGAAGGAGAAGGAGAAGGAGAAGGAGAAGGAGAAGGAGAAGGAGAAGGAGAAGGAGAAGGAGAAGGAGAAGGAGAAGGAGAAGGAGAAGGAGAAGGAGAAGGAGAAGGAGAAGGAGAAGGAGAAGGAGAAGGAGAAGGAGAAGGAGAAGGAGAAGGAGAAGGAGAAGGAGAAGGAGAAGGAGAAGGAGAAGGAGAAGGAGAAGGAGAAGGAGAAGGAGAAGGAGAAGGAGAAGGAGAAGGAGAAGGAGAAGGAGAAGGAGAAGGAGAAGGAGAAGGAGAAGGAGAAGGAGAAGGAGAAGGAGAAGGAGAAGGAGAAGGAGAAGGAGAAGGAGAAGGAGAAGGAGAAGGAGAAGGAGAAGGAGAAGGAGAAAAGTGGGGAAGGAAAGGAGGGAAAGGAGGGAAAGGAGGGAAAGGAGGGAAAGGAGGGAAAGGAGGGAAAGGAGGGAAAGGAGGGAAAGGAGGGAAAGGAGGGAAAGGAGGGAAAGGAGGGAAAGAGCTTGAGGTTTTAAATAAGGATTTGGTTTATTTTCTTTGGATTAATTTGTTCATGCCCAAGAGCTAATAAGTCTCAGTGATCAGGACAAGCATTTCCCAAGGCCCTAGCAATCCTCCTCGTCCTCACATCCCTGCATCACATGCAGTCCTCTACAGAACTGAAAAAAAGTACAAAGGTGTTGCAAAATACTATGAAATCAGAATGGCAGGACCTTGTACTCCCTGTGTCCTTATGCTACAGCAAAGGGATTACAAGGGAAATGAGACATCCTCTAGCCTCAACACAGGAAGGAGATCCCTGCTGAGATCTGATGCTGCCATTGTCAAAAAGTATCAGCACTCAGTAAAACTGGTGGGAGTTTAGGGCATGCAAAAGAGAAGAAATGTAGGTCTCACCCTAGACATCTTCATGTAGAGCCCTTTGACAACAGCGGGAATCCCTTCCTGGGTTCACCTGTTCCAGGCCAGACCAGAAATGCCAGCCAGAAAACAAAGCAAAGAGATGCTACTATTTCCCTTCATTTATTTAGCCTTATTGTAGTGTACATAGACATGAAACCTGGGAAAACAAAAGCCCAGAGCACACCTTATCCTTTGGGGATGTTTACAAATTGCCAGTCCTTTATGAAAAGAATAAGCAGAAATTCAGAAGAAAAAAAATCCCTGAAGGTATTTCCTGGTTCCTGCTTAAGCATGTGAAAGAAGGAAGACTCACTCATTTTTGGACAAGTTCCAGGTGCATATTCTCACCTCCACATGGAGCTTTGCTTTTGGTAATGCTTGTATCCATGTTTGCCATTCAAACTGACAGTGCCATGAACAGCAGCAGCAAGCTAAAAGAAAAGGTTGTCTAGTGCAGATGGTGGAAACCCAGGCTTCGCAGCTACTGGACTACGGACAGCCCTAAGCAATGTATGTGAGGTGCAAAGGGAGGAGAAGGATTCACCAAGATGGCTTGGTGGCATGGGCCTTCAACCAGAGCTGACATAAGAGCCATCTGTTTCTCTGCCTTTTGTCAGCTTTTTGATGGAAAAAGATCAACTCTTACCCAAAATCCATTTGGACCTGGTCTGCAAAGTCAACTGCTCTTTATGAAAAGCTGCCATTCACTCAACAGCATGGCATTTATGTGAGGTTCCTGTTTTGATATGATTTCCTTGTGCTTGTGGTGCTGTAAAGCTGGGGGCACATGAGGGCAGGAATTTCCAAGCAGATGGTTGCCAGGGTTCTCCCTTCAACATGCCACAAGATCTGCTAGGCCAAGTTGCATTAGCAACCGCCAAGTCTAATATCTTGTCTGAGGCATCAGGCAACGTCTGCTTCTCCAGAGGCAAATTCAGAATGCCACGGATGCTGCAGCGCTGGCTATGAGGGAGAAAAATTCCTTTCTCCTAAATAAATCAACTACCCAGTATCCCATACTTATTGCCACCAAACTCCATTTTCTTTTCTGCTGTGTGCTTCACATACACTTCCCCAGTCACGTGATGGCTTTCCTTTCCAAATTTGGGGCGAACTCTATCTCATGGCAGCCACACTCTTTCGAAAAGGATCTACCAGATCCCTTGCCCTCGACCTTCCAAATACCACAGGGCACAGCCCAATAGTCCATACCAAACCGCAGCCAGGCATGTTCAGCCACCCTGGGGAGAAAGCAGGCAAGGGAATGGATACTCCTAGGGTCTTTCTGAGAATTCAAACAAGATCTGAAGTGTTGCAAGACCTTCCAAACACATGAATGTAGCCCTTCATGAAGGTGATGTGGGGCAAGTCAATTGGACTTGTGAACAGCACAAAGCTTTGTAGGAGACAGAAATTCTTTGGTGGCTTCTACTGGGGTATAAAGGACTATGTAAACATATCACACTTGATTTTCCAGACAAACCCAGGCACTTGAAACCAATGACAGCTGTCTAAGTCCTGTCCCACTGGAATCATGTAATCCAGCAATTTTTGCAGCATTTCATTCCTACCCAGTTATTTCCCTTTTGATTTATCTACACTAAAAATTTATGAGATGGCCCAGGAAATACCCAATACATGCAAAGCTGGGGTTAAGAATAGCCAAAGAAGAGGGATTAACTTGCATAAATACCTTCTGGAGGGGAATTCAGCAGCCACCCCACTTCAGTTTCTCATTCATGATGAGAAATGGCAATGCCTGTGCTGCTCATTCCTGGCCCTGACAAAGGGCTAATACTAAGAGGCTGAAGGACTAAAAGGCAAGTCCAGAGACCCGGCAGCCCCGTCTCCTCACAGATTTTCCCACTTTTCCTGGGGCTGGTGTGACACAGCTACCAGCTGGTGCAGCTGACTCTGACTGCCCTCTAGTGCAGGGATCAAACTTGCTGAATAAGATGGGGATAGCTACAAATGGAACTGGTACCTACAGCTGAATAGTGAGCCAGCTCTTGATCAAGTATTGGAGGTCTAAGGCTGTCAAGGAGACCCCCAGGTTGTATTCCAGGTGGCACACTGGCCATGAATAAGAGGCCACCAATCTGCTTTAAAAGTGCTGAGCAACCCATTATCCCTTCTGCTGTCACAGACAGAAATTCTTATGCAAATCACAGGTAAATCAGTAAAAAAGGCATCACATAATAATTTTACATTTTAGAAGTGTCAGAAATGGCCTCTGGGGGTGATGTGTTTAAGAGAACACTTGGCTAGTTCAGTCTCTGTCTCACATGTCAGTGGTTGACTACTGAACCAATTCATGAACCTTCTCATCTTACAGGAGGTTTTAGAACTTCTTTTCCATAAAAGAAGAAAATATAGTTTTGAACTACTGAAACCCATGAAAGCCCAAGAAAAAATATCCTTCTGTGCAACAGTGGAATCACTCAGGACAATTTTAAACAATCTTGATTTTTCTCATTGCTTCAGACTTTAGAGATATTGGTAAGACAGCAAACAGAGCAACCTCATCATTAGATTCAGCAACTACCTGCAATTAGATACAGCAAGATAAAATTACATTACTGGAGAGAAAAGATCTACTTACAGTGTTTCCAAATAGACATCTGAACTATTTATCTTCTTCTGTACAGCTGGTATATTCCGGCTATGGTTTTTATTGTCAGATAAGTGAATTTGAATGAGTTGGGTCAGAATGACTACATTCTTGGGATCCATTTGATAGCTTCCTGTTGAAAAGAGGAATTATAATGAGATGAATTTAATAATGTGAAAGATTCAGAAGAATGGTAATGGACTACAGAGCCCTTTATCTTTTAAAGTCTTTTGTAGCAGATCAGTTCACGCAAGATCATCCAGCCCATGGTCCTTTCTCTATAAGAGGCCAAGCTCTGGGAAAAATGCAAGAAATGGAATAAATTTGCCCTGTAATCCATAATAGATAGAACTTGTTTGAAAAGTATGGTTCTAATTAAGAACAGTTAGACAGTCAGTGGTAGTAAGCACCTTGGCTCTGTGGTGGCTGCCCATCCACATACCTTTGGCTATATCCCTGTGAAGTTTCTCACTCTTTGAAGATTTATCTAGCCTAAGCAAACTAACTATCTGCAAACATCTCAAACCCATCCCTCTTCCCAGCTCTTCAAATATATACAAATAGGACCTATCATGCTTTCACCTAACTAGAAATCAGCCCAAGGTATTGTGGCCACAGCTTATTTTAATTTCAATAGGCAATTAGAAGTCTGCAGAGCAAATTAACATCCTCATCTGGTTCCTGGTGGAGAGTTATCCATAGATAGCCAGATTGTTACAACCTGAAGGTAGGAATTCAAGGAAAGATACCGTGACATAGAGTCTAATTACGGTCAGAGCTTGAACACTTTAGTAGAAATTGTTACCACTGTTGTACCTATTCTGTGACTAGTTAGAAGATTTACCTTCAAGGGCACTTTTTAACCTGCAATAAACGCACCTGAGCAGCTCCTTCTGGTCACCTGAGTAACTACTTCTTTTGAGAGTACTATTTGTACCAGTCTTGCTAGTATATCTTTTGTGATGCCTCCACCAACTACAGTCAAATGATTGGGCATTGGCAGCAGACCCAGGAAAAGAATTCCAGTTTTATAACTGTTTCTTGCTCTCGGCACTACACAGCTACATTTTCAAGTTAACAGCAGCATCTGCACATAGATAGTGTAATTTCCCAGTAATAAAGATATCCTTGGTGCTAGCTCCCACTGGCTGAAAAGAGCTGGGGACACAGGGACAGACACTCACAACGTGGAGGGGAATGTTTACCACTGGGGCAGCAAACTGATTGACAGCAGTTGAAGGATCTTCAACACTGCCATTTTCCAGTTTAATTGTCTTATTTCCTCAGTTCCTTTGGGAGGATTGTCAGTGTGCAAAGTGATATATAGTTGCTCTTCCTCTCTCTTCCAGAGGTATTCTTAATAAGTACCTGCTGCTGCTGCCAGTGCTCCTGCCATTGAGAAAGAGAGACCATTTCAGACCAACTGGTCTTTTTGTCTCTATAAATGTGGTCATATAACAGCATAACAAATGAGCAGTTGTATAACAATTTGGTGTATTTGATAACAGCTGAAGGAGGAAGACCATCTGAAAGGGACAAACCACCAAAAATGCCACCTCCCTTAGAAAAAAAGAGAGGTGCCACTGTAAATGGAGTTGGAACAGGCCAGCTTGTATGTCTGAGAGAACAGTCTTAAGTGTAACACTGACCGCAGGGGTACAAGTTTCTCTTAAGCCCTCCTCCAACATTGTGTTTCAACTCTATCCTGCAGGGACACTTTCTAAGAAGTATGCATAAATTTCACGCCAAAATACGGCTCTATCTAGCTTAAAATCACAGTCATGGGAAAGACTCACATTGGATTCAGCAAAGTTAGCTCAAGCCCTCCATCTAACCTAACCTACTGCCGATAGCTATGTGTGTCCCTAAATGGCCCAGATGTCCCACACTGATAGCACGTGAACAGTATATCATACTGATCATAGTATGGAGCAATAACTCGACTGCTATTAAACTACCCAGAGCTAATAACTAGGAATGCAGAGATAAGCACAGCACATGGTAATTTAACAAAGGTCTAAGGGAGCTTCATGAGCTAGCAAGTACTAGCTCCTCTATGTCCTGTTGAAAACTCCAGCCTGTGGATCCCAGTCTGATCTCCTTTTCTCTCAGGACCAGGCATTGCTATTCTGAAGTCGGTGCAGTGCTATTATTGCATGAGCACAGGAATAAGTTAATATTATCTGTCTTCTCCCTTACATGTTCTTATGCAGCAGTAAATAAAAGCTTGAAGTAGCTTATGCTTAACGAAAAGGGAGCAAGCTGGCTAGGTTCAGAGCATGCACACAGGCTGGTACTCCTGGTAGCAAATGAGCTCCTTTCCTGTAGTAACATCTGCATCTATCTAGAGGCAAGCAATGAAACAGTCTACTATCATTACTATTTCAGAACAATAAAAGTAAATATAACAAGACACAACTGCTTTTCAATTACAATTACTTTTTTATAGCATTGTGCAAGGTAAATGCTCCTCCATCCTCCCACTTACCTAATATGATATTTGTTAAGATTAAGATTCAGATTTAGTAAATCAGACAATCTGAAATTCAGTTTTCCACAGCAACGTTAACCCTGCCCAACAGGGCTAGGCAGGCAGCAGGATGTGACAGACTATAAATCTGGCAAATAATTTAACTCTGCACTGTTGTTTTGCCTTTCACTTTAGGACTACACTCACATTTATGCCAACGGAAACACAAAAGCAGAACTCAAAGAATTCTCTAATGTAACTGCTTTAAAAAAAGTGTACTTATACCACTGATTAACTCACAATTAACCTTTACAAGCCCAGTTCCATGCAGGTAGTATCCCATCAACCAATACCTTCCATCAAATGTAACTGCATTTGGGTATTTAGTATATAATTACTTTCCCTGAACAGTAGGCTTTAGCAGTTCTTACTCCCCCATGTTTTAATGACTTAGCCATCACCAGGATTTTTAATATAGAATATTGTGACTTTAAAGATGTCTCAGTCACATTGTAGTTACAGTGCAAGCCCGCTGTGATGTTGAACAGCATAGTCACAAACTTTCCCCACTCCTCTGCTGGGCTAGGAACTATGATACCGAAATCCGTGTTACATTATTGCCCTGAAACTGTCCTGGAGTTCCATGTCCTCCAATATCTTGTAACTAAAAATGGAGCTCTCAGCTCACCCCCAAGAGGTCACTAATTAAAATAGGTATTTTTAGATTCTAGGTATACTTAGATACACTGAGAGTGATACTATAAATATTGTGTGGATTTATTTCCTTATACACTTAGTCTCTAGAAAAAGGACAGAAATTGTACCTTCAATGTAACAACAGCCCAACTTATGAAAATATATACTGGATATAAAGCAGAGGAAAGAATAAATTCAGAAGGCATTCAATGACTTCAGTGGTTAGCCTTTCAACTACATTAGTGGGTGATGGCAGAAACAAACAACTGCAAAGCAGCAACCGAGTAGCTAAATTTACTTCATCGTCGGCTCCAACTACATTTTAAAGATAACTTCATTTTCCCACTTTTTTGCCTTCCCTTTTTATCTTCCCTCCCAATGAAAAAAGCATTCTTTGCTATCTTAGCTAAGGCTAAGAGAGAGGTTTCAGAGAAGACAAAACGAGGGTATCTGCAATTTCATCAAGCTCCTAAAAGCTCAAAGTGAGAAACATATCCATAACTCCAATGCTTTGTGTTTCCTACAACAGACCGGGTGGACAGAGACATCAGAGGGAATTTCCTGTCCCCTCATGGGTCTGTGCAACACTTTCTCACCACCTCTTCACCATGTCCTGATGCTCTATATCCCATGTGCAAAGCAGAGAAGGCACACCTGAGTCACCTTCTGGCTTGGGAAGGAACCTTGAAAGGACTACAAGAATGCTACAGAAATTGCTGAAATGCTGGGAATCAATGGAAGGGGAAAATCACACTACTTCATCATTTTTAAGACCCATAGTTTTTAATATGGCATATGGAAAAAATGGTTTGTTCAATACACTGTTCAATACATTGCTTACATTAATGGCTTATGCAGCTGTATCGTACCTAGACATTTTCTTGATGCTGATGCATCCACTTTCATAAGATATCCCAAAGAGAAAGGCTACAGCTATTAAGAGTGTTTTACACTGGGAGACTGAAATTGCATGACAGCTAAGAACTGAACGCAGGTCTTTGAATCCTGGACTAATGCTTACATTATCGTTTCTTCCTTCCTTTTTCGTCCCTAATTCTGATCATTAAGCATCCACTGTGACACAGAGTAGCCGAAGAAATGCATTAAGATTTAGATCTGTGTATTTCTTCTGTTCTACTCTCCTAAATTCCTCAAACATCAGAATAAACTTACGTAAGAACAGGCCACTGGATAGGCATTTTTAATGCAAGATCTTTGATGCTGCAACTCATTTTCTGCAATGGACCCTGTTTTTATGCATTGCACACAATGTATTCAATGTTCCATGAGAGCAGACCTGCTCTCTACAGAAGAAAGATGCTGTAAAGAGATCTAAAGAAGAAAATAAGTTGAAATGCACATTAATCAATTAGGAAGCCCTTGGCAGCCATTCTAAGCTGTAGTAAATGTATTTTGCTTCACTGTAGTTTTGGAGAGGATAGGTGCTTTTTTAGGGATGAACACATAAATATTTCAGATGATGAGCTGCTTATTTTGTGGACTTCAGTTTTTTAGTGCAAGCAAGAGAGCTGCTCTTACCCTTAACAATTATAGCAGCTGTCTGTCATTTAGAAAGCTGTAAGCCCCTGACAGAAGCAGGTCTGGTCTCATTACAGGGAAGAAACTGAGGCACAGATGCTCCACTGAAACACAACAATTCTCTGTGGGAGAGACTAAGCTAGGTTTCTTTTCGTGCATGTAGGCTACTCTTTGTTATTCAGTATAAAGCTACAGTAGTGTACAGTTCATTGCCAGTGAGGCTTCTGCACTCAGACTAATACCTAACGTCCTTTTAAGTTACACAGCCTAGAAGAGAGATCTGGATACATTTAGCAGCATTACTGTAAAATGGTTGCAACTTTGCTAAAATAATATGGGTTTAAGAGAGACGAAATTTAGTGACTATTCAGTGAGCTTATGTATTTGTGGGTTTTATGAAAGGTGAAGAAACATCATGGAGAAGCAACACTGAAACTTTTTGTTCATCTGTTAGCCAGACAAGGAAACCGGCAGTCGGACAGGCAAAGCTTCCCTTTCAGAATACCAGCAACTGCAACAGATGAATTATTTATTTGGAGACCTCTACTCCATCTACTCATAAAGTGGGATTCAGTCACTCAGCCAGTCACTCATCTGATTTTTTCCCCTCTTCTGTTAGGTCCTTGGGGAACACTATTCTTTTCCAGGGCAGCTAACTCTGTAACATCTATTTGTAGGAGATATCCTCCCCTGCACACCTAGATGATGGCATGAGGAAGTCCCTTGCTGTCACTGCTGCCTAGAATAATGTTTTCTGAATTATATTTGGAATGAGGCAAATGAAGTCAATACAGGCTAAACTAGGAATCTGATGAAACTCCATTATCAGCTGATACGCCACTGAAGTGGAGCCCAAGCCCACGCTCCCACAGTAAGTAGCAAACAGATATGTATCTACAGAAAGGTATATACCTCTAGAAACTCACCCCATCTATCCCAAGAAAAGTTGTTTCAGTTCAGAAAGTGTAAGAAAATCCAGAGTCAGCTCATGTTAGCATGAGAAGCCAGGGAACTTGAGCAAAAACTTGCTAAGAAGTTTATCTGGGTGACTTTCAACCTAACGAAATCCACCTCCATGTGAATTATCAAAGCTACTATATATCTAGTTGCCAATAACAAATTCCACAGCCGTGGCTGCTGAGGGGCTGGAAAGAAATGGGAAACAATCCCTCTTTTAGGCCAGTTTCTTGCCCAGCCCCTTAGTACTAGCAGCTGTAGCAGTAAGCCAGGAGAACGGACAGAATCAGTTTACTTCAGTCGCAAATCTAGTCTTAGTCAAGGATATAAACTTCATCTTCTAATGACTATAATGCAGCTTTTTGCAGCTTTCTGGTATGATCCACATATTCTGCTTAAGTTGCTTCAAGCTATGTTTTTCTACAGGCACAACTATTCCAGTTGGGAGTGTGTTGTTGTTTTTTTTTCTCTTGTTTTTTTCTTTTTCTTTTTTTTTCTTTTCACATGCAGAAATGGTTGTATTGGCATCATACACCTTTATACAAATATAATGTTCATTCACAGTAAAGGAGAGATCACAGAGCTTTAACTCCATCAGGATATTTAAAGCCACTGCAATTTCTCTGTAGACAAACCTCATAATTTCCAACACTTGGAGATTCATCTATCACAGTTCTTGAGATTTGGCTTGTCACAGTATTGGAGAGCTTCCCAAAACTCGCTGTCCTGAAATATTGTCACAATATGCAGGATTCTTCCCTGCAGTCCCACTTAACAAAAGCAGGCAGAAGTTACACCCAGGAGCCACCAGCCTTCAAAGTCTACAGCCTTTTGTTTCTCCTCCACAGAGCTGACCTTGAAATGTACTTGCTGCTATTCTCTCCCTCTCTGCTCTTGCACTGAAGAGCTCACTCTGCTCTGCCTGCCTGACGTTCCTGAGTCATTATCTGTGTCTTAATATCCATCTCTCAGTGTCTCATGTGCAAGTTAAAACGACAGAAATAAAAAGCTCCACTTTTAATAACATATCTCAGCAAAAAAGATCCAAAACCATGCCCGGCAATGACCTTCTTACGGACTTGCATTTTCTCTGTTGTGAGAAGCTGGAACACATTGCATCAGGTTTCAAAGACCTGACTGCCTGTGGAGGATGCTAATCTCCTCTCAGCAGAGAGAGAATTACACTAATTTGCAGTGCTATCAATTATTTTGGAACAGTGAATCCAGTCCCAATGGCTCAAAACTGCTCCTACCTTCTTTGATCCTTTAACCCTGGCCCTAGCCATGGCACTTCTGCTGCCTCTGTCTGCTGAGGATTCCTTTCCACAGCCTTCAGGAGGAGCTGAGCTAGGATAAATGCTGAAAGCAGGTGGGCAGTAAATGGGTTGGGATGAGCTCAGAAGCATCTGCTCCCGCCAGCTCTTTGTTAGCCATGGGGGAGATGCGTGAGCCACAGCCACCTCTCTCCACAGCAGCCAGAGCGACAGTTATTGCCACATTCCTTCACTTTTCTTCTGGGACTCACTTTATCAATCTTTCCTGCTTTACTGCTACAAGCTGACAGCTAGGACCATAAGGATAGCTTGAAGCTGAGAAATTCCAAAGATGGGAAAACACCTTCGTGCGTCTCCCCAGAAGGTCACAGAAAATATTTAGGAATCAAAAAATAACTTCTCCTCTTGAGTACTGGTACAAATCTAAGAACAATTCTATTGTCTCTTTTTCTATTTTTTTTTTAAAATTGGTCTCTCCTACCAATGTGTCCTTGAAATGCCCAGCCTCCCAACTTAGTTTTGCCAGATGTGGACCTGAAAAAAACTCCCAAGCGTGACTTAGACTGTGTCTTAGAACTCATCCTATCCAAAAGTTTCTGGCTGAGGAAAGAGGAATCCCATAAGGGCGGGAAGTAAAAGGATGATCTGCCCCAGTAGAAATGTGAGGACAGAGGTGCACTGAGACCTTAAGACCTTCAGAGGCAGAAAAACACAAGTGTGCCTACTATAACGAAGCAATGCCTCAAAGACCTTCTCTTTGTCTTCCTCCTCTTGAGAGGCAACCACTGGCATGGGTGTTTTCCTGAAACCCACAAGTGGTCTCCTCAGGCTGCATGATCCATTTATACACCAGAACCAAGAATATTATCATCCTGAACACAAGAAACAGTGGAGATTTACAAAGACGCGAAAACATTAGAAGAGTTAGAAAACACCTAGTGGACAATAGAGCCATGGGAATTTGATACAACAGTCCCACGGTTTACTGAGTGTCGCAACAGCTTCTAGAATTGCTCTGCAAAGATGTCCCGCAGAAGACTGCATCAGGCTCTGAGGACAGCACTGGCTGACCTTCTATTGGGCACTTTGACTTCAGCCAACAAGCCACATTTGGGGAGACAAGCACCGTCTTTGGTGATATGATACTGTTTACAAGCCAAGAAATCAAACAGCTGCCAAACTTCTGACTGTAGGCATGGCACAAATTGCTTAATTTTGCATGTAAATGGCAATTAGGCATTTAGATCACTCGAATTGGAAAATTTCACAGCAGACCATCTGTAATGTGCAGGAGCAGTAGTCTTAAGCCACAGATTTTTTTCACTCACCTGTAGGAACTCAATTGTCTGGGAGCAGGGTATCCCTTGCTACTCTATAGGGAGAAGCTGCTTGTGACTTCACATTCCAGTGATGACCTCACATTGGCCCTATACCAGTGATTTCTATGGAATTATTCCTGGTTTACCACATTGTAGAGAGGAAAATATGGGTCACTGAGATGAATGTGTGAAAACTGGCAACACTGAGAAGATGTCACCATGCCCTGCCACCTGCATCTCCTACGCCTGAGAGACAAGCCCTGAAGGGGAATACCCATCAAAGAGCCTCCACCTCACATTACATACCGTAATAAAAAACCCCGGTGATTTATTTATGTTGCCAAATTAACAGAAATGCTCATCAAAAAATTATCTCAGCAGCGTCTAATAACAAGCTTTTTAGAGGCCTATATTTTTTCATAGCTGCAACTCTTCAAAATTGTAATGCTTTGTTTTGACTTGACTAAGGGCTGGGGTGGGTAGGTGGGTGGTCTGAAATCCATATGGGCCGCTTTAATTACCTTAGTCACACCAGCAGCTTCAAGCTACCACAGCATCCTCTCTGTTTTTTCCTGTTAGTAATGACAGAATCTCAAGTTGAAAAAAAAATATTTTTTTCCAGTTTAATTAGTTACAAATCACGTTTACACCACAATTGTCTTTCTAGAGATCCTCAGATTATGAGGTGTTTGCTGCCTGGTGACTGGTTTCTCTGACTAAGTTTTTAGAAATAAAGAGCTCAGCATGTTTTGTTTAGTTATTCTCTCACTGACTTGAAATAATACTTATTTATTCCACTTTTTTTGGTGGTCTTGCTTATTCATTCTCATTGAGTTACATCTATGAGTATTTGGATGGGAGACCTCAAAGAAAACCCTTCTCAAGAGTTGATCCAATACCCCCACATGGTATCAGTCTTACGCTTCTGAAGATGCTCTCTGATGCACTGTAAAAGCAAGAACAGACCAAGTCTTTAAAGATGCCTTTTCTAGAGGGTCACTATTGGAAATGGTGTACCTCAATCAAAATTCCTAGTACTTCCTCCCACCATGAATGTCCTAGCAGCATCTGCTTGACTGTTTTCCATTTCCTGGAAGGATTTGGTACGTCATAGTGTCACAGAGTATCCAACAGCTGCTGTTGAATGCAGAAGTAGCTACAGCTCCGCAGTGGGTGAAGTTTGTTTTGTGCAACCTTAGAATCTCCACATTCTTGCAGTCCTGAAGAAGGTTTCCTGTCCTACACGATTCCTGTCCTACTTCCTTTTGATTACCAAAGTCAAACTTTCGCCAGGCAGGCAGCATTTTAAGACTCCAGGACTGCACAAACAACAATTGGGATTGCTTGAGAACAAAGTGAGATTTACTTGGGTACAGTACAGCCACATTATTCATGCAAATCCGCTGCCAAGAGAGTCTTTTCATAATATACAGCCTATGTAGGAGCAACAAAGTGAGGAAAACAGTCCACCTGTCTCATAACTGGTGGGACATCATAAATCCTGGGTTAAAAGAGCTTCAACTCTACACCATAGGACTGCCAATTTCTTTATGCCTTCTCTGTTTTTACTGAGGCTTCTGTATTCCCAGGTGCTGTTGCTGTCTCTCTCTCTCCAGGCTTGGATGGCTACACTCCTCCTTTTTCTTTAAGGCCATCACTGCACTCTCTGTGGTGGCAGCGCTCAAGTACACCAAGGGAAGCTAGAAAAACACCAGAATGGGCCCAGATAAGCACCAGTAGGGAAGTAGTGTGGATGGCTTGAGGGCTTGAGTCAAGCACATACCAAGATGACCATTTAGACCTGTCCTTGTATCCCCTTTAGGCCATAAATCAGCTTTGTCTCAGTGGGAGAGGCTTTTCTTTACCATTTTGTTCTCGGCTGGTGATCCTTTCACTAAGGCTGGAGACTGTGAAATGAAAGGGGTGCTGTTTTTACTGCACTGCAGCCTGTGAGGTGTGGAAAGAAGCCACCATTATGACCATTGGTCCTGACTGCAGCTTGTGTGGATGCTGTTGTGATGGAGACTGCACGTGGTGTCAACTAGCCTGGGGAAGAGTATCCAACTGGCAAACCCCTCAAACTTCAGGCTGGCAAAGTAGAGTTTCCATGCACTTTGTCACAAGGGACAGCTCTGACTAAGAGGTCAACAGTCAGCCAGGTCCTTCATACACCTTCTTCAGTCAGCTCCTTCATACACTTCCTTCTATTGCTTATATTACCATACACATGTTAGAGGGCAGGAGAAACCACCAGGTTTCATCAGCCTTATGTTCAGAGGCTGGTATGTTTTTATCAGGAACCAGATGGAAGTGGAAGAGGAGCCTTTGAGAACTGCAGGGGAAATAGTAACACAGCAGTCAACTTGTCCTTGCATCAAGGGCAGCTAACATTTCCTGATTGTGTTAGCAAAATAAGAAAGGCTCTCCTGGGCCAAGTGCCCTGGCACCACAATGCCCCAACTCCATGCCTCCACTACCCAGCAATGTCCCATCCAACAGCACTTCAGTCCTGACCCAGGGCTTATGGCCAAGCACCATAACATCAACAGAACTGTCCCTGGACTGCTTCCTGGTTGCAGGCAGGTGAGGAGCCACCAACTGGCTGCTCCTAGGGGCTTGGTGGGACTGCTGATGTGTCTGCGGGGAGAGCCCATGAGAGTTTCTAGGTGTTGTCTAGATTTGCAGACTGGATATATTAGGCATGGTAGACCAAGCCGGGACTCAAGCTATGTGCAAGATTGTTGTTCTGCAATTGTATTTCCTTAATCTGTGGTGTAGCCTGTACTAGTCAGTGGGGTATTTTGATGGAGAAGGCCCTTAAGAGTTATCAACAAGTTGTGTTGTGGTAAAAGCAACAGTAAACAGAAGTTGCTAATTTAGTCGAGGAAGAAATTTTAGGGTCCGATTGGTTTTGCTCCCACAGTCAAAGATTAAATTAAGGATTTGGGGTTGGGCATTGTTGCTCGTCTGGAAGGTCAAGCAGAATGCCTGCATGTGTCGAGCAATGTTGTGGTGCGTTACCAGGGGACTCGGCAGGAATCAGAGGCAAAGGTGACTCCCGGGGCTGGGGGAGCACAATTTCTGACACACTGTCGCAGCATACCACAATGTTTTACGGCTTGTTTAAACGTGGAAGCGTGCCAATGGAAATGCCAAAACACATGTGCAATCCCAATGTGATCCATTCTGACAACTTTATAATGTATTTTTTATCTATGCAGATTGCCTAATGCTAAGAAGCCCTCAGCTTCACTTGCATTAGTGAGTTACTTTTGTGAAGTTTTGCACTTATTTTGGCCACTCTGTTTCAAAGGGAACAACTTTTGGGAAGAAAATACACTGAAAGCAATTAACCTGACAGCTTGTATCACACCTTTCTTGCCTGAGCTATCTAAATCCTGCAGAAAATTTATAACACAAATACACTAGCTACTATCTCATTTTCCCTTTTCAGAATCTCTGAAAAATTCAATCTGTTAAAAAGATCACAAATGGGGCAACCAGTAATGATGACATTAATATAAAAACTATTTTTTTCAAAAACAGGAATTATTTTAAATTTTTTTTCTAGTTTTTAAACCTCTAACATTTTAAAGCTCTTCTTAGCAACTGTCAGGGAAACATGCTCTAACTAAATAAAATGAAAGCTGACCCTTGTTTAAGCCCATAACTCTGACACAAAACCTCTGACTGCTGAGAAAACTCCCAATAAAATAAGGAAAGCTGGTGGTAACTGCTATAGCGAGCTCTTGAGGAATCCGTCATGGCTGGTCTGGGAGAAAGGCTGAAGCAAAGATAGCTTCATGCTAGATCTAAGCCAGCACTGGGTCTCAAACTAGCCTACCAAAATAACAGGAAGAGCCTGTAAAGCTCTTTCCTGATGAAAGAAGACTTTCTCCTTTGGGGCTTAGGGTATCTCTGTAAAACTGTCTCTTTCCCTAAATCTGCCTTTGCTGTCAGCAAGGAATACCTGAAATCATGTAGCTTTGAAGGCTTATTCAAATCAGAGACAGGAGTTTAAGGAATTCCGAGCATTGAAAAAATGTCACTCTTCATAAGCCTGTTTGGAAGACAATTTGGTTTTAGCTTGCTCTGATCCTCAGGGATTCTAAAGAAGAGGTCTAAACCATAGTAATATTATTCTCCCCATCCAGATCAAAAGGTAAGAGGAAAGTATACAACACTCCTCTCCAAAGCCTACCAGGAGGGCCAGAGAAACATCATTCGAGGTGTGCTCCAAGGCCCACACACAGCTCAACAAATGCATCACCACACACCGACCAAAAATCTTCTCTCCTTTCACCTCTTCTCAATTTTCTTTCATCTTTTCTTTTTCTTTCCCAATCTCTCACTAACTCCCCCATTTCATTCCTTCACCCCATTCTCTCAAACCTCCTTGTCTCTATTCCGTTTTTCCATCCATTTTCTTCACAAGATCCTTCTCTGTTGTCCCCCCTCAAGTTTTCCCTAACAATTCACCTTGTTCCTCCCCAAAGCTCTTGTTCTCCTCAGGGTGTAGAAGAGTTGACCCAGGTTTGGATTCTGAAGCTGGATCTTACAGGATCATGACCTTAAACTATTTCTTTCTGGTGCTTATTTGTAAAGGGCTTTACCCTCCTGATGATTACTGGCAGCATCAACTCATCCTCAATAGCTGACTTAACTTGGGATCATACAGCCCAAGAAAAAACCTACCAAGAGGTATGTTCCACTGAGGAAATGCCTCTTTTGCATGGGCACATATTCTTCCTTCATCTCCCAGGTGATTTCCGTGGAGTCTCTGTCTTGTGGAAGTGGCTTCCATTTTTCAGACATCCCTCTATACAACTATAGGCACTTTACATATAATTTCCAAAACATCCATTGCTTTGCTGCAGTCATCTCCTTTCCAAATCCTGTCAAGGCATTTGGCACTTCTGTGGCCTTCCAAATGACGGCACATAAGCTCTCTGTCATGAGGGTTATGTAGCTTGATTTAGCTTATCTCCTCAAGTCTGTGTCAGCAGAACTGAGGGCACATCTTGACATCCTGGATGAGGTACCCAAAGTAGGTTAACTATCTGCCTTCACTTACAATGCAGCATCTGACAGTGAATGTTTAGCATCTGGTGTTTATCCATTTGAGGCTGTGGTAGTTATTTGTAGCTCAGACCAAGGGGTTCGTGCTCAAGAGACTGTGACAGCCTTCACTGAGTCAAAATGTGCCAAAAGAACAGGACCAGGAAGAAGCTGTCAGGATGAGTGCATTGCCCACACGTGCCCTAGGCTCTACTCCTGTTCCCGCTTAGGGATATCGTAATAGCACAAAGACTCACCCAGAGTGAAGGGCTAACTGTGCTAGATAACACACAAGCATACTGTTGAGGACAGTCTGTCATAAAAAGTGAGGACTGAAGCAGATTAGAGAAAGGAAAAAGGAAGCCATATCTTCCCCAGATCAAAGATGGGAACTGAAACAGTAACTGTGACTTGTCAAGGTCACTCAAGAATTGAGCAACAGAGATGAGAACAGAAATTTTTATTTTTCTGAGTCACAGCTCAGTGCCTCAGTCACAAGACCATCCTTCATCTCTCACTCTTATCCCAAGGGAAGAACATGTCATTCCTATTTGCTTACCTAGCAGCGGTCCTATCTACAGGTGATAGGGTCCTTCTCAGTGAGCAGGGTACCAACAAGAGCAGAGTCTGAAGTATTAGGGACACATGAGAGCTTGCCACCCTGCTGCAGGCACATGACACAGCTGGTGTGCATTAGAAAAGCCATCTGATTCATACAGCACCCTCAGATTTCGTGCCTCATGAAGTCTATGGAGACAAGGAGAATTCACAGCCCGATCCTCCTCAGATTAAGTTTCTGAACATTTCCTTTATGGCATGTGGAGAGAATCTGAAGGAGAGCTCAACAGCACAGATATTTTCCTGGCAAGGGGACGGACCTTTGAAGCTCTCAAGTGGTCCCAGAATAAACTTCATGACTTGGGAATGAACACTATGTGCTGACAACGTCATCAGTTCACGGCTTTAAAGGCAACCTTCAGGGCAGCTTTTCTTGTGCCCACTGCAGTGCTGTGATCCGGCCAGATTTTCTAGAAAGAATGCAAAGGGTTGGGTGGGATTCCTCCGTGGGATGCCTCTGTGGGAATGCACAGTTGTGGGGACATCAGCTGGGTCAGCAAGGGATGGGGGACACTCAGCATTGAGAGGCAGATGTGAATCAGAGCTTTCTGGTAGTGCCAGTGTTGGGTTTAGTGCCTCTAGATGGGTTGTCCTCAGAAACCTGCAATCTCACTGCAGAGGGAATGGAGGTGTAAGGAAATCACTGGGGTACAGCATAGGAGAGGAATTGCAACAAAAACAGTGACCCAGTTTAGGCCGGGATAGCATAGCCAGGCAGATTATGGAAGGCTTTACAGATACCTAAAATAACAGTATAATGAAAAAGCAGTAACTCTTATTAAGCGAATCTTTGCAGAAGATGGGCCGGGATTTAAATAGGAAGGTGGCACTGGACAGATCACTGGTTTGGGATGCATGATGGCTAAGGAGCAGTGTGCAGGACTAAAAAAAGTTATTCTGATGAAAGTAGATGTGGGGGCAAAATCCTGTCTCTATTGAAATCTGAGACAGAAAGATTTCACTGGAGTCTGAGTTTGGCTGTAGAGATCTGTTGTACTTGTAAGCCGGCAGGAACCAATTTTGCTCATATTCTCAGCATGGTGGATGTACTGTACTGCTATGTACTTCAATGCCATCTAGACCTGTTTATGAGGACAACCTCTACTAGCTAGAAAGTATAAACCTCTAGTTACATCATACACCCCATCTCCAAAATCTTTGAAACTTTGGAGGAGTTCTTGGCTTCAGACAGATAAGCTGAACAAGCACAGGTTTCCCTGTTCCTCCATGTGGACCTGTGAACTGTTTCTTAGATATCTCAAAACAAAGCTGTTTTCTGCATGAGGGCAGGCACCAGCCCATTCAAGACCAAGTTTCATGATCTACATTTATACTCTAATAGAAGTTTCACTTCACACTCCTACTAGGTCCCAGGCAGAGGCTGTGCAGCAGAAGCAATAGGAGGAACTAGCATCTGCCTGCAGGGATGTTCCTGGGCTCAGGACATTTTCTGACAGTGGGAGAGCAGAAGCAGTCACTGAGCAAGACAGTTGTCTTCAACGGGGAGTCACACTCAGCTCCTGGCGTTAGACAGTTGGATCTTCAAGTTCGTGACCATTTTTCCTTTCTACAGGGGGAAAAGGATTAAAGGCATTATTAGTGTCTTACTCATATCTGCCCCCAGTTTTAGGAACAAATCAGTAATTGCGATCACAGCTACAAGCAAAAAGCTGGTAACAGATGAGCTGGGTAGGTTCTGTAATTGACAGAGAGAAATCCTGGGGTCTCCCCACTGAGATTACCTTTTATCCTTGCAGATTCTCCCACCTGGTGGAAAGCAGTGTAGGAGAGCACGACATACGTAACTACACGACAAAATCCTACACATGTTGCAGCTGCCTGCCACCACGTCCTCAAGCAGACACAACCTTTGCTGGAGTTTAGTTCACTACTTGTTCCCTTCCTCTTTCTTATGCTGTGTCCCCATACTGTAAGGTGATGCATTGCCACATCACCACATACTCATTAAAGCCTGTGATGACAGTTCCCAGAGCCAGCAAACTCCCACAGCCACTTTAATCACGGGTCAGAGAAGGGGTAGCAGGAAAACGGCAGCTGGAAATCACCGACAGAGAAGGGGATGTGACAGCTAGGCAGCCTGATGAAAAAGGCCAAGCAGGAATACGCATGCAAGGAGAGAAGATCACGTCATGGGATCACCACTTCTGACCACTGGATCACAGGGTTAGAATCTCTTGCTGTTGCTATGATGTGATGCTTCATATCAGTCATTTGGCTAACATGGAAGAATTCTCCTGAACAAAGCAGAAAGCTTTGCATGAAGCTTTGCAAAGGAGCAGCTGATGTGTGAAGTGGGCTTCCCTTTAATTATCTTGCCAATCAAGAAAGTGATAACTATCCAGGGGGTAAGACTGAAGTGCAATAGTGGAGACAGTGAGATCCGAGCCCTCAAGCCTTCACCACACTGTGTGAGCTCCTCAGCTGGGAAAGGGAGAGAGTGAGACAGATCTGTGGCCCGAGCTTTGTCAGAGAGTCTGTGGTACAAATCAGGCCGAAAGCTGACCAAAAGGATTGCACTGAGGCAGAGTATAGCAGTGTTTCTTAGCAATCCAGTCTTTATGAAAGAAGAAAAAAAAAAGACACAGTTCAATGCTTTTACTTTATAATAAACCAAAAATTAGACTAAAATTTTGTATATGCCTTTATTTTTCCCCCCTTCCGTTTATATAAAATAAATTTATATAAGTATAAATTTACTTTCTCTGTCTCCTTTTTGTTGTTGCTTGTGAGTAGGAATGTAGGTGTGTATTTTTTATCAGTGCGTCTTGTTACAGCATTTTGTAGAAAACCTTTAATGTCTGACCAAGCACCTGTGGTCTTTGGACAACAAATTCCTAAGCACTAAGCACTGACATGAAAGGCCCAGCTTTATGTCTCTCGCTTCTCTTGTTGTTTAGGACCAGATAGGGGAGAGCACACATAAATCTCTAGCCACTACAGCGGTCTCCAAGGGACACATACCTGTGGCACAGGTAGAGCAAGCTCTAAATTTCTTTTCATGACATTCTCTTTGGATCCATTTTAATATCTCTCTCTCTGTTAGCTGGGTAAAATGTTAGCTTATGTCATCTTGCCCTGCACACTTTTCTCTGAGACAAATATTAACTTGATTCATCTGAAGATCTGCTCCATTATGATTAATAATTTCTCAAGACACTTACGGCACTAACCACATTTATACATAACTGAGTCGTTTCCCTTGTAAGCAATTGCTGCAATTGCAGCAAAAGTTACATCCATATAAATGGGACAGTGACAGGAAGATTGTGAAAGGCAAGAATCTCTGTAACTGGCTGTACAGTCAGATATCATGTTCACTGTATCAGTTGCTTTTAAGACTCCCTGCTTGGAAAGACACACATATGATGAGAAAGGTCTCCTTTCTCATCACAACTTAAACACATTAAAAGTTCTGATACTTCAGAGAAACTCTCCCTACTCAAAGCACCAGGCTCACACAAGCTCACTCACCCAAAGGCCTACAGTGGCATTGACAGACCCTTTCAACACTGCACATAAAATTTGTTTCTGGAGACAGAATAATTATAGCAGAGTGTGAATGATATATAATTAGCCGTTTTCCCAAATGAAAGCACATGTAGAGATGAGCTGCAGCTCACTCTGCTTGTTGAAGGATGCACACATGTGAGTTCCCTTGCATTATAGATCCCCCCAGAATAGTCGTTTCACATCATTTCAACAGTCTTGCATAGCAACTGCTGTATCCACTGCCTTTGCTTTCCTCTCTGCCAACCCTTTTTCTCTTCCATGCATTATACTGATGGGAGTTGCATGTGGCCGATTGGCTCACATGACAGTGAGCCATTGCCACGTCATGTCACTGTCATGTCAGTGAACCACGAGAGGTCTGTGTCCTCCTCTGTGGTACCCCTGTTACCCCAGATGTTCTTCAGTGGATCACACTCACCGGCTGTGCCTGGCATGGAAGGGAGGCACAGGGGAGACAGAAGCTGCAATGCCACAGAGAAAACACAGAGCAAAAGCTGCCTGCTGAGGGAGAGAATGAGGTGGGAATTAATTGTATGAGTTTTACCCTCTATGAGCAAGATCTGGCAAGTCTGTCATATTAGCTTCTATCCACTGTATAAACCNTTTATTATTCCCTCCTACAGATTGGCTCTAAAGCTGTATGCACTGTGGCAGTCAGAAGAATGGGCTCGCATTTCCCTAGATTACACCCTTTTCCTTTTCTTAGAGATAACAGAAGTACTGCATCTGTTATTCTGCAGTCAGACAGTGCCACCACCAACTTGATAGATTAATTAAAAATCCACCCTGGAAGACTTGCCATTTCATGTGCCAGCTATCTCAATATTCTGAGATATTCTGGTTCCTGTGACTGGAGCTGATCAAGATGCTTACGTTCTTGTTCATCTTAAATGCAGTCATTTCCTTTTCTATACACACAGCACTTGCCCTGTGTTCTCCATTGTCAGAACTACTGAAAACTGAAGTGTTATTCATTTAATTCATGCTGTCCTTGGGTCACACCTATGATCCCTTCATTAATTTCCCCAAGCATGCACAGGTCCTTTCCACATCATGTCACAAAGGAATCTGCTGTCTCTTTTACTTGCCTTTGCAAGGTCTATCCCAGGTTAGTCTTTGATCATTCTTAACTAATTAATTACAGTTTTAGCCCCTTTGCCCCCCGACACACAGCAACCATCACTGTGACCTGCTGCTTACTTCTGGTGCAGCCTGTGCTTCCTTCACTCACATTGCTCTAAATGTACCACCGATAGAATCAGTTTGCAGCCAATATAGAAGAGATGTCATAGGGGTTTGTATGGGTTTAACATTAGTCATGTTATAAACTACTAAAAATTAAACTTGTTCAACAAGTGTATGAAGATACGTCCTAAGTCCTTCACGGAGATTTAAATGAAAGCATTTCATGCCCACAACTCAATTGCTCTGGGCCAGGGAGAAAGAGGCATTTTCTCTCCTTGTCTGCTCTACACGTTCACTTATTTTGTAAATTGTCTCTTTTGTATTTTTAGAAGTGGATGTTGCTAGGGCAACCAAACTAGCTGAACATTTTGTTTCCCTAAGAACAATACATGTTTAAATATTCAGGCAATTTTCCATTGTTCGGCAGGAATGGTGAGATCAGTCAGATTATCCAGACCAGATGAGGGAAGTTTAGGTTGGCTTTCTATTATATCTAAAAGCCTTCAGTTTGCTGACAGCCATTCAACAGCTCTGTCCAAGGAGGAACAATATACAGCAGACACATAGACTACCCTCCATAAATGGGAGAAATGTTTAGTTTTATTGCCTTCTGTTAGACTTCCCACAATAATGCAAAGCACATATTTATTTCCAGGTAGCCAAGCTACAGTCACCCCTGTGTTAAGGCCAACACAAGGCCTGCTCATGCTCTGAAAGCACAGCACCAGATGATGACAGTATCATACAGGTCAGAAGGGGCAAATAAAAGATCTATCCGATTTATCACATCCTTCCCTCTTGCCCGGTCTGTAGCATTCAGGCACATGTTTCAAGCATCTCGAAAAGATTTAGAATATTGCTACAGAGCCAGCTGCTGCTGGTACCCCCAAAACTGGGATGGACATGGGATCCTGCGAATTACTCTCACCAACCAGTACAAAGCTCACCAGCTTGGCTTCCCAGCTGACTTTGCACTGGAGCAGATTCCGAAGGGCCGGCACAGCCCATCCCACTGGCTGATCTGTGATGGCAGGAACTGCCACCTGGTGAGTGGCTTGGAGCAGAGTTTGGTGTCCATGCCCTGCAAGACAGCCAGAGCCATGCACTGAGACTGAGATATCTTGAAGTCTGCTTCTGATTTTGACACGAACATTTCCTGGGACGATCACTAAGTGTGCTAGCTTCACTTTCCCTGCTGGCATTGTGAGATGGCTAAAACTATAACAACCTGAGGAAAATATGATTATAGCTTAAAAATGTTTTTCAAAAATACTATTATAATGCTGTAAACATCAGGGAGAGAAGAAGGGAGATTAAAAATTAAAATTAAAGAGATTAAAATTGTGAAAGTGGTCAGAATGTGAGACTGCAAAAGGCATAGAGGCACAAAGGGCACGGTTGAGAAAGGGGATGTACTCCCAGAGCTGATCTCTAATCCAGAAGCAGGGAGCAGCCTGATAATAAAGGATGGAAGGCGTAGAGGAGAGTCATGATGGGAAGATAAGTGAGGAATACAGGACTGAAGCTACTGTCAGCGACAGCAGAGGTGCTGCGCAGTAGAGCAGGCACTCCTCCACTGAGTGACACAGCACACACCTGACTGACTAGTGTTACTATGGGATGGAGCTATTTACCCTTTTCAGTACATCTAGCTCCAGAAATGTGCATTTCCCTCTTCTTTCTAAATATCTTTTCTGGACACGTGAGCAATATACTGCTAACACTGGATTGCAAGTTATCAATCCATAAAGAGAACTTTAGAAACCCACTGGTTTTCATCACTTGGCAGTTTCTGAGTGTGTATTTGTGCTCTTCTCTGTCTTTCTCTTTTAAAAAGTAAAGCACATTACTTAAAGCATTCAAATACTTCAGCCTGACAGCTAATCAGTGGAAAGAGGGTTGTGCTGTTCAAAGAGCTATAGCAAGGTCTCCTAGTTTATCTATGCCAGATCCAAGCATACCAAACAGTAAGAGAAGTGTCCTAGGATTGCCAAAGGTACTGGGTTGCAATGGCAGTGTTGGCAAGGAGAATTAGTTTTCAGGAAAATAGCTGGTTCCTAGGATGATGGACAGCTAGGCAAAGTCTGAATAACTAGAAAAGTCAATGAATCATAGCCTGACCTAACCATATGAGCCATAAAAGAGCCATAAAAGTCCTAGCCCCAACACAAGATAATCTGTATGGCTTTTTTCTGCCCCATGATTTTTCCTGAAAGACAAGAAGAACTGGCAGATTAGATGTGGCCCAGGATGGGTATGCATCACATCATGGGTAATTAAAGTGCTGCCAAAAGTATCGTTTGGGATGATTTCGACTGCATCTCTCCTTTACAGCCCTCACTCTCCCTCCAGACTAGAATGCCTACCTGAACAGTCTGCTCAAGCTCGGGGCCTGGCCAAGCTGGAGGTCTAGGAGGAAGGTCAAAGTCCAAAACAGGGCTCTCTTTAGTCAGAGACAGGGATCTAGCAGATGCTTAGACTTCAGCAAATGGAAAGAAGAAATTGGGCAGAAAAAAGTTACTCAGAGGTCTAGGAATGAGGCAGATTGGTCCAACCCGGGGTCCCAGTTTAGAGGAGAGTCCGAATTCATTACACTGCAATACACCTACAAAAAAGGTAGTAGTTTCAACTTTTGCCCATGGTGTACTGAAACCTCTGTGTGATTAGGACATGGAGCACCTGAGCTTCACACTCCCATGAGCCAGCCAATTGTAGGGAGCAAATGAAGGAAGGAAGAAAAAATTGGAAATTTCAGACTAGAGAGGATTGGGAGGGGGTACCAAAGGGACAAGGGGAAGAGGGGAAATACAAGGTTTGCTTGCTCTCACTGCAGCCTATTCTTCGAGCATCAGCAAACAACAAAGCTTTTGTTTCATCCTCACTAACTCTTTAAATGTCAGTGTCTCTGCTCCTGCCAGGTGGTACCTATAAATTATTCAGTCACCCAACTACATCGTGTGCCCAAAGAGTGAAGACTGAGCTGAACAGGGCCAAGACCCAGAAGAGATTATGTTAATTTAAGAAAGAGCACCTATTGTGTAAAGAATCAGCTACTTTCTCACCATAGACACCCTCAGGAGAAAGAAAGAGGAAGGTGCCCTAGCAGTACTGTCAGATCAGAGCCAACACAGTGGTGCAACCAAGTGTCAGCTGCAGCCAGCTGTCTGCATTGAGTCTCTTTGGGCAGGAGCGGGGAGCCCAGGGATGTTGCAGTCCAGTTTATTCCACGTTACACAGTACCTGGCCTAAGCCAGGATTAGTTTCAAGACTGGGCATTGCCATTGATATTACTCATACCACTTTGAGCAATGCACTTGCCCTCCATCTGTCTCAGTTTCTTCACCTGTGAAACAGAGCCCGACAGTGGCTTTGCAATGGGTGACTGCTTTTCTGGCCCTGGCTTCTCTGCCTGCTCTACAGCTGCCAGCACAGCAGTCTGCAGGTGGGTCTGCTTTCAAGTCTGTAGCCTTAAGGGAGGCAGCTTTCGCTACAGGAGGCGACGGTTGTATGAATAAATGAACAGTGCAGTCAGTGCTACTATGATTATTACAGACAGCAGTAGTGGCTGATACAACCTCTCAGAAAAGGTGATTATGGCCCAGAGAAGGCAGGTGGTGCAGGCATACAAGACACGCATGCCTACCACTTTCAAATCCTATTTGCATTCATATATGTGAACTCACTGCAAAGTTACCCAGGGAAAATCCCCTCTCTGAATACGACACAAAAAATACCTGAATAGTCCTCTTGTGACTATTCCCCAGTGTACCTGCCCCATGACAAGGCTCTGTGGCCTCTGCACACAGATGTGAGTGCTCCATCTGACCTGGGAGAACCATCTCTGTCATGCACAGCAGAAAGGACACTTTCCATAAAGGAGCAACCAGGAACTGCACTGAGAATAGATACTGCTCTGCACTGAGCAGTGAGCTTTCTATTCAGTTTACAGAAGAAACATAGCCATGGGCTTATGGGTTGTATGGATGAGATTTCTCTTTTTTACATATCTGCTCTTCCAATTGTTGTTCTTAATAATCATTTAGGGAACAGGAGGAAGGGGACCAGGAAAAGAGGGGATAGAACAGCCAAGCGGAAGGTAGGTGCTCATATTAGTCTTGTGAAGCATCTAATTGGGCTTTCTTACTACAGAGTAACTTTATTTTTACAATGTAAAAGCATGAAGTTAAAAATAAAGCTGTGACCTTATTGTTCCTGCCAATAGAGCAAGTTGCAAATCAAATTTAAAAAAAAAGTTTCAAACTCAAACATGAATGAAAAGGTTTTCAAGAGTGAACAAAAGGGAGGTTTAGGTTTGACTCCAAATTTCACTAGTTCCTCACTACGCGGACATACTCCTGATTTCAGTGCCATGAGTAAGAGGTGTTACAGAACCATGCAAAAAATGCCAGAGATGCGGGGGCAAGAATCCTGTCGGGGCTCAGGTATTAGATTGGGACTTTGAAAATATTGCCATGATTTCCATCACAAATCCATAGAGTTACAGAAATGCTAGGGATTATTCACATTGTGGGAGGAGCCAAGGGAACACAGATCTGGGAGGAGACCTTTCGCATGAGCCAACTTCTCTTAAGGCAAGCAGGAAGCACTTTCTGGTCTATCTGCAAATAGCATAAATGTCTTTTCAACATTGCACACAACAAACAAGTATTTTCATACACACCCACCCCTCTTTCCTAGGTAGCTGTGTACAAGGATTCCTTTGGTATCACCCCGAAATATTCAATCCATTTGGCTTTCCTAGAGCTTTTATATCCTACACTGATGCAAAGAACTGGCAGCAGATTTATCCCTACATTGGCCAATCAGACTGGAACTTCTTGACAGCAGGCCCAGAGCTGAGGATACGGGGAGATGAGAAGGGAGGATCTCCATACATGAGGGGATCTCCACACAGGCTTGGACAAGCAGCCCTTTGCTTTGATTTCAGAGCGATAATAATCTTCTCTTCAAAATGACAGCTTAGGGCTCAGCTGCTGCAACGCTGGTTTTGGAATCAAATTACTAGAAAGGTCAAAATCATTAACATGTGCTTTAGGAAGAGGGAAAATACCAGGCAAAACCTGTAAGCTTCCACTGCTGAAAGATGCCCCCTGGACTAGCAGATGCTATTATTTGCTTCATTTCACTGTAGGCAGAAGGGTGTCCTCTCACCAAGGGAACAGAGAAGGAGGTCATTCTGCTTGGAGGTCTTTCAAAAATGTGCATAGCAGAAGGAGCCTCTTGTGACTTTGTAGAATTTAAAAGGCACAAAACAGTGTTAGAGGGAGTGAATGAAGAGATTATTTCCCTCTTACCTGGCACGGCCCTAGCTTGTACACTCTCCATAGGGCCCCCTTTTGCATTCTGGACTGTTGGGGATGGTTGTCCCAGTGTTAAAAACATATGGACTTATTCCTGCTCCCACATCCAGCAGGAGAGAGCAAGTATAGAATTGGTGCTACACCCAAAGGGCAAGACCTGAGAAGATAATTTTGCTCATGCCTCCATTACATGGGCTGGGGCATAAGCATAATAATTATTACACTACAGTTCTTCAACAAGAAGTGTTAACAAGTTAGAGAAAAAAGAGCAGACAATGGCTTCCACAATGATTGAGCTATAGCTTTGTCATTCTTGTTTACCAGATGCCTCTGCGAGGCTACCTGAAGACACCTAGGACCTCAGCAGTGCATTAATCATCAAAGTAGCCAGCAGATCAGGGCAACATATGTCCCTTTTGAGAGCATTCAAATAAAAAGTTAAAACATCTATCAAGAAACAGTGTTAGGTTCCTACAAGGAGATGAATTTGGGGTGCTTCATGCACTATTTGCCTCCTTGAGCTGGGCCTCACTAAGTAAAAGCCAACCCTACATTCTCCAAAATATGACAAAGACCACACTGAACACAGGACAGAGACAACCTCTGCCCTAAACTCTTAAAGTTTAACAAGACAAATTGTACTTACAGGCTTCTTTCCCACTGATGCATTTAACCATCTCCTCCCATGTAAGTTGCCTCTACATTTCATACACCAGTGGTGCTCTCATATTTGCCATGTATACTCCCGGGTGGATAATAGGATTCACCTTGATGTGATAGTGCCAATGTCTCTAAAGTAATCTGGCCCACGAAAAATCATCTTTCTAATCCTTGAGAATGTCATGTGTATTAGCTGCAGCCTTTCTGGTATGAATCCTCTCGAGTGGATTCAATTTCACACTAGTCCTAGCAAGACGGACCATCCTAGACTAGGAATTCATACCCCCTACTCCCTCTACAGCCTCTAATCTTCCGAGATACAAGCAACCACTGCTTTTCCAATGAGATCCACCTATAAACCTATATATAATTTTTCCTTCCCAGAGCAGGGAGGTTCGATATGGGAATTTGGAGGCCAAATGCTTTCGACTATTTCCCTTTCATAGTTGTACACCTGTTTGTGCGGCACTGCATATTCACACTCAGTGTTCACCTTCACCTGCAGTATTAAGTTAAGCTTTTCCATAGCATTTTTCCTTATCCATTTCCTCTTGACCCACAAAAACCTATTGCCTGAGTTTAATGACCCATTCAAGTTGGCTCGGACTCAGGTTGTTAGCCACAGTGTTCAAAACTGCTAGTCTTTCAGTGCTTTTCCATAACTCCCCTTGGGCTGCGTGTTCTTGGTCAGTTACTTACTCATTACTTCTCCATCAGAAGTGAACCCTCTCTAAGACAGTATATACCAGGTTTAAATCCACCTGCAATGCAGTCTGATGGGCAGGCAATATTTCTAGTATTTCTATGGAGACAACCAGATCAGCTTCCAGCTACCCAGAAGAAAATGTATCCCCAGGGTATTGCAAGGCTGAGGACCTGGGAGGTGACTGCAGAAGTCCTCCAGCCTCACCTGAGTGAGCACGCCTTTTCAAAGGACACGCTCCAGTACAGCTTGGCACATTTGTATTTGCTTGGCCTAGCTTAATCTGACCCAAGGTCATGCAACAGCAAAAATGTACCCTTCATGCAGTGTACTCTTGTGAGCGTTCACCTCCGCTGTATGCTTTGTGTGCTCCTTGTTGCAGTTGCCACACGATTATTCTCACATTCATTGCAGACCACTGTGGCACAGTCTGACTTTTTTGTGGATTTTATTACTTCTTTGCACTGCATTGTGTTGGCTACAATACTGTCACTGCAATCAAGTATTTTCGTTCAGAGCAGAATGAATGTTTGAAGATATGATTACCCTAATTTACCCTATTAACCCTGTACACAAAACTTAAAGGTTATTGCAAGCACCCCCACTAGAGAAAAGACATGTCAGAAACAGAAAATACAAGAGAAGATGTTGCTCTGTGCTGAGGAAAGGCAATTCAGGAAGGTTGTCTAGAGGTCATATTTAGTTTGCCTTTACTGTTGTGGAAGGGGAGAATGTTTTAAACTTTCAGAACTGAGTAGCTGCCTCAGGACAGTGCCCCCTTGACTCCGCTGTCTCTAGTGGAGACCTCTCATTCTTTAGACCTGGACAGTTATTTGGGCAAGAGTGAAATAGCTGTGGTCATGACCTTGCTCTCACCTTTCCCTATTACCACAGATTTCTTTGGCAGCTAGTACTTTTGGGGGTGTGAGAGCAGCGGGAAGGATTGCGTTTACCTGACAATAAGGTCAGGACTTGCCTTTGTGCAGGAATATAACAGATGTAGCGAAAACACGAATCCTCTGCTCCTCTTTTCACTCTGGCATCCAGCACCTCCATGCAGAATTTCCTCAAGGGATGGGAAGGGCTCAAAAATGAAAGAGCTGGCTTCAGGCCAGCACTTGGTCCTTCACTTGTTCAGGCAAACTCCTGAGATGCCCTATATGTGAAATGAGTTGCAGACCTCTGCCTCTGAGG
The DNA here is from genome assembly GCA_033628505.1 of Tringa tobata. NCBI lineage: Eukaryota > Metazoa > Chordata > Aves > Charadriiformes > Scolopacidae > Tringa > Tringa tobata. Next base: position 6,579,980 of record JAHREE010000363.1, read on the forward strand.
GAATTAGAGTTAATAGTTTAATGTTCTCACAGAAAAAAAAAAAAAAAAAAGCGCCATGCAGGCATTTTGAGCAGCCTCCCTGGGCTGTGTATTTCCTTCATGCGGTTTCAGGAGAGATGGTTGTTAGGGAGAGGGAGTAGGATCCCATTTTGTATGCAGATTTCAGTGCTGAACTGAAGGCCTTAGTCTCATGATGCTGGGGCAACAGCGGCAGTATCTGGCTGTTCCTTCTGCAGTGATCATCAGATGACCTTGAGATTTACTGAACTGGGGCAGTACGGTTTCTAAAAATAATCCATTTTTCCAAGATCGTGTTTTCAGCTGTATCAGAGACAATCTTAGTGAAGAGTAAATTCAGTTGGGCATGCCCTCCCTTCCCTCTTGCCCTTCCCCTCCCCCCCAGCCCTCCCTTACTCTGGGTTGTAAAAAAGCCTCCAAGATTTCTCTTTTAGCACTGACCTTCTGAGCTATCTAATGATGAAGATAGGAAGAGGCTGCAACCAGACAGTGAAAAAAGAAAAGCCTTTTGCTAGCAGGGAAATGTGTGAGTAATATACACACTGTTGGACAGTGGCCAAATCACTCTAGTAACGGCTGTTAGTTCCCCTTACCAAGAAAATGATCAAATGAGAAAGAGAAGCTGCAGTCGGGTGTCAGAAATGCTGAGTCGCAAGAGAAGAGTGCCGCATCCGATGGAAATTTACCCAGGAGCCAGCGACCTTCACAAGCTGGGGACGAGGACCGAGGGCTTGCAGGGATATCCTGCCCTCACTCACACATTGCTGTACTACCTCCGTGTCACCACCCAGGCAAAGCATGCCCTGAAAAAGGAGGCCAGGAGATGAGCTCAAGATCTGTGCAAGCTCTAAGACAGAGTGGGCTGCCAGGACAGCCTCCACAGCACAGAACAGTGTACTGCTTATATGGCGTGAAGGATGGCAGGCCCCACAGCACTGCCCAGTCTATGGTGATTACTTGCCCCATGTGATAACTTGCTGCTCATCTGGCCCTTCCCCTGCTGCTTTGAACACAAGGTCTTGAAATGAGACGGTTGGGTCCAGCTGACCCATGCCTGGGGCTACCCCGCCTGGAGACAGCAGGTAGCAAAGGTGACTTCACAGGTCCCCGCTTTTAGGGCTCATGAATAGTGCCTTCTGTCAAGCTAGAGCTTCCCCAGGGGCTGCTTCAATGCATGCCCTGTAGCCATTTTCACAACGTTTCAGGCACTTACTGTAAGCAGAGCACAGGAATACTCCGGCTTCATGATTGTCAGGGGGTCTGAGGTTTGGGATATCATCAAAACATCTCCTTTCCTTCTCACTCCCAAGTACTGGGACATAGTCGATGGCTTCACCTGCAAGTTTGCAGCATGTCCCCAAGACAATGGGGAGTGGGGGAGGATGCACAATAATGCCATAGGACAGAGGATACAATGCAGTGAATAAGAGTTGTTGCTGAAAATAGAGGACAACTCCTTGCATCGAGCTGGAAGAGGGAAAAAAAAGGGAGAAAGGGGTAGCTGAAGATGCAATGATGGGGATGCTGGCTAGAGGGTGCTAGCACATACTCCTGGGCTTTCGTCAGGGACTAATACAACACTATTACTGTTTTTCCTTTAGACAGTTTTCATTTCCATTGAAAGAGCTAGAGAACCTACTGTCTGTTGAGGTACTGCTGATAGAGAACTGTTAGTCCCCAGTGAAGTTCTTGTCCCTTTCGAAGACGAAGGGCTTCTGGACTATGTGAAAGATAACGCTGTCTTTGCAGCATGGGGGAATGATAAATATCCAACTGCCTCAACCCAGTAATTCTGCGTTGGCTAAACATGACACAAAATACGTTATCTGCCTCACATCATCCTTGAAATCACCTCTCCTCGCACTGTGCTGCAGGGACTCATTCTTAATCCTCTGGACTATACCGGATTAGTCTCTCCTGGTTGTGCTAATAGAGACGGTGCCAGTCACCAAGGCAACAGCAGGCTCCTCAGCCCCCGAAAGGAGCGTATCCACGTGGTGAGCTGAAGATCGTGGCTCAAGCACACCCAGTCCCACGATCCACACGCTTTCCTTTTGTACACTGTGCTTTTTGTTTGGCTATATATTGCTTGTGGCACAGCATCCACCCTGCCCTTCGGAAGATCCAAGGCCAGGTATGAGAGATTCGGTGCCTACTGTGGTGACAAACCAATGGGCTTCTGGGACACCTGCTGGCGGACTGGTGCTTGACACACCAGGTTGTGTGAAGTTCAGGCCCGAAGTTCAGTCCAGAAGGACTATACCCAAACTCCAGAGCTTGCATTAATTGTCTCCTAGCCTTCTTAGTGAATATCTGTGGTGAACAACACAGACTGGGGGTAAATTAGATCCTGAAAGTACGCTCAGACCTAAAACAAACTCTCTACGTAGCTATGGCTTACAGAGAGCCCGGCCACCACTAGAGGGAACAGAAGGCCACAATGAATGACAAAATTATAAGATTGCTCTCCAAAATGAGTGCAGTCAACCAGAAAATACTAGCAGACATTCTCCATTAAAACTGGAAAAACATACCTGAAATATAGACATCTCCTAATCTGGTAAGAGGAGGAAGTGGAGATGGGAAATCGAGAGCAAGTAGGGATTTTGTATCTTTTCCTGTCCTCTAAGCTCCATCACCAACTCTTCCTACAGGCAGAGGAATAAAAGGGGACACCTTACACCTGTGCCTCCCTGAAGATGTTGAGGGTAGGCCAGAGTCAGTGGAGATCTGGGCCAGTGAAGGCTAATTAGTGCCATGGAGGGTCACAATACCACAATGCCAATGGGTTCCCACCAAGGTCTGGGCTCCTAGGAAATTAGGCAAAGTTACAGCCTAGGACAGTGTGTATTTCAGGGAAGAGAAGATATCATTGTTGTCACCTATATCAAAAAGATCCTACAAGCATCCCAAACCCTCTCTTTGGCATAACGTGCACACAGAAGCAGAACCAGCTGTTTGCTGTCCTGGGCTTGCTCCTGGGTGCTCTGTGGACACATAGCACTGCTCTGGGCTGCACCATCAAGCCAGACTTGACATGCGCAATGGTGGGAAAAGAAAGCACCAACAATGACCAGCTAGAAAGTGGAAATAAAATTTTGCCCAAGAGGTTAGAAATTACCTCAGCTTCAGCAGCTGGTTATCCAGCACTGAGAAACAGGAGCAAACAACGAACAAAACAGTGCAAATCTTTAGGAGTTCTTGCCTGTCCTCAGGGTGCGCAAGAAAAGGGCTTCACCAGTCCCTGCTGCTGACTGTTCCTTCAGAGCTATTCACACTGCCATAGGTACCCTTTGGCCTGTGCTGGGACAAGAGCAGGGTGCCTTGCTGGGCACCCTGATACCAGGCACTTCACAGCAGCCCTCCTGCTGGATGATGGTGCAGAGCAGCCAGGAGCCAAACCCGATACGGCGGCAGAGTAGTCCTCACGCTTCACATAGCAATTCTGCCTAAAGGTCAAGGTTGGGAGAATAGCGCTGTGGGAAGAAATTGCATTCTTACTGCCTCTAGTGCCAGCCATTTCAGTATATCTTTAAGTCTTCAGAGCTGTCTCTTCCCTGGCTGATGGATTTATGTGCCTTCGTGCTCTGTTTCACTATGTCAGTGCAACTGCTCTGACTTAAACAGATTCACTCCTGATTCATACTGCTATAATCAAGAAGAGCGGCAGGCCTCCATGTTATTGTTCCCAGGAATGAATGCTGAAGGTCTTTTTTGACCTGTGCAACAGCTACAGGGAAATCTGTAGTAGAAACTGTCTTCCTACTGCCCTTGTCCATATGACTCACCTTGATCCTGTTGTTAACCACTACTAATGTAATTCCTAATGCACTTTATTTTGGCTTTAGGCTGCCAGTTTTAGTTCCACCTCCTTCTTAGGCACAAATTTTCCTCTAATTTCTGTTGGTGCTACCCTGCATGGAGCGAACCATTTCGCCTCACTCACACAAGGAAATCCCACGCAGCCTTGTGCTGCAGGTATCGAACAACCGCTGGTCATACTGCAGTGAGAAACTCGGTTCAGAGGCCCCCAACTTAACAAAAGCTATAGTACAGCTCCAAAGCTAACTAACATACCTGGTTCTTTTCTGGCCCCTATGCTCCCCTGGAGGAAGAAGAAAACCCAGGGTTAAATACGGCTGCGGTCACTGTGGCTGCACAGCACAGAAGTCAATGGAACAGCACGGTGTCAATCCAGCCCAGTCCCTGTCACGGCACTGTTCGGATCTGAAGTTGCCTTTACCCTTTTCTCCCCACACTCAGGGCCAGTCCAGCTACCCCTGTTGCATGCCAAGCACAGCAGCAGTTTTGCTTTCAGCTTCTTACCCCCAGATTTGCTCACACGTGTACACACACAAGTGTATCGACACCCTCACTCACGGCCTGCCTTTCCTTCTCTCTCTTCATCTATCTTCAAACGTCAGTCTCACAGAGGTACTGAGGCTGACTCACTCCGAGGTTACATGCTTTCTTCTCCTCACGACCTGCACATCTGAGCAATCCTCTTAGGCCAACCTTATCTCAGAGCTTGCCTGTGGGAGGGAATGATGTGTTGGGGAAGAAAGCACAACTCCTTTGTCATTGACAGGGAGGCCTCTGGGCTCCTTTGCTGCTGGTGAGACGTGCTGATGCCACAAAACATAGTAGTGGGAACAACTCATAGATTGGGGAAATGCCAGCTGCAATTTCAGGTCGTCTTTAAGGAGAGAATGACCATTTGCCTCTACTTGGATCCCAGATCAGGCTTGAAATTTTGACCCTGAAAAACCAGCAGGGTAGATGAATCGAAGATCTAGAATTGGATTTTTCTCTGGTCTTTTCAGGCAGGTTCTTCAGGATTTTTCTGTGAGACCCCGCGCATCCCAAAGAAAAGCATTATGGCCTCAACCCATACAGCTGTAGACTCTTATAAAGTGTGTGGTTATGATCCCCTCCTGGCCTGGTCACCATGGGAAAACCATTTCTAAGGCAAAATGTATTTTCACAGCAAACTAAGCTAAGAAAAAACATCCTGCTGTATAGCAGCCTATTGGCAGCTTAGAAAAATCTGGCCCATCTAGACTTCAGCCATTTCTAGAAGGCCAAGTTTTGTACTACTTTCGCCCCACAGATGCCACTGGAACTTTGCTCTTGACTTCTGTGGGGCCAGGGTTTATTTTAAGGGTATTTTACCTCATCATAAACCTAAAGAACTTCATACACTCTGTGCACATAGGCCTTAGCTACCCATTCAGGGAAATGTTATCTTTGTGGGATGACCATGGGCTGACAAGACATCCACATGCATATAAAATCACCACGTCAAGGCCCTAATTCTTCTGAAAATTTGTGCCTCCAAGAGCTATGCAAATTAAGCAGTTCACCTTCCCTTCCCTCTGGTGGAAAATAGGCTGAATCAAGAGAGGAATTACAAACAGGACTTGACAAAGTATGTAATTCTTCAGAACAATTAGGGCCACAGCATGGGATAGGAGCTGCGCACTTCACCGCTCTACCCTGTGTTCACATCTTAACGTCTGCTTGAGAAGTTTGCCACTGCTCCACAACCAAGAAATGGCTGAAGCACTTGAAGTATGCAAAGGCCAAACAAAAAATGAACCGTCTCACACGCCAGCTCTGTAGCTCTTAAGCCAACCTGCTTTCCCTGGAGCCAATCTGATGCCAAGATGATATCACCCTACCTTTTGCAGGAATTCACACCTGAAGAAAAGAGGGCAGAAGTGAAACAGTGAAGCCACACATTACCTTAGCATAACCATGCTTATGCAGGTAAGCCTTAGGGACATGGGGAGACCATACCTTGTAGTATGGACAGAAACTTGCAATATGTCCAAGGGCATCACATCAAAATGGTCCACTTTAGTATTTGCACTGCAGATAATTACTGACAATCCCTAATTGTGAAGGGATACATAAATATATATCTAGAGGGAGAGGGACATAAAAATACATATGTAGTGAGGGAGATATATAAATAGGGAGGGATATGTAAATATATATGATATTTTGCTAAATAAATAACTTTTTGCATACCTGTTACCTCATGAATATATCTTTACCTACAATAGGATAAGAGTTGTGGTGGCTGTCTGTTTGAAAGCTCCAGTAAGAAGGGCTTCTGTCAGACAACTTTGTTCTCACTTTGATGTTACAAAAGCCAGGCTGCTGTGGGTTACATGGTGATAGTCAGTGGATCTCAACAAGCCACGAGATAGCTCAAGCATTGCTTACTGGTGATTAAGCATTAACAGACACCAGTCAAAAGTACAGCAAAAGAGGACATCAGAGAGCAGTGAAACAAGTTCCTGCTGCAAAGCTCCAGCAAGGTACAGAAAATGTCATATCTACACGGCAAGCCCCTTTCTCTTCCTGCTTTTGGCAAACCCTGCCACCTCTGCAAAAGAGTTCACTTTGCAAGCAAACAGCAGGGGCAAGGTTTAGACAAGGGCAAAACCAAATTGCCTTCTTGAGTATGAAATGCAGAATGCAAAAGACAACATCGGCCTGGAGAGTGCAGCAATCCATTAACATAAGCTTACATGAGCCACATTTTCCATGTTTCTAAAATACAACCGAAGTAGCTAATATCTCTTATGTGGCAGGAATCCAGAGAAAGAGGCAAGCCAAAGCAAGACTGGGCTGTCCTCCAGCAGAGTGGTTTAGCTTCAAAAGCTGAATTGCACTTAAAACTTTAAGGGGGAACAAGAGGCCAACTTTAGATGCTTTTTCACCAGCCATACATGAATTTCCAACCTGAGGAGAAGTTCCTCTCTCCAGATTAATAGTCCACCATTAGACTATAGCTTAATACATATGAATGATGCCATTTAAGCAAATGGGACAACTTTCATCATTCCATCAATTAGCACAGCTGACATTGGCCATTTCCAGTATACTCTCTGTTCCACGTACAGGGCAAATTTCTCCTCACACAGTAACACACCTACTTATTTAGCAGCAATCCAGGGCAGAAAGTAGGGAGGATTGCTTTTGCAAATGAAGAGTGCTTGGGAAATTCTGAGTAAGGCAGAATGTAACTAGCATCTAGTAAGAAGTGGCACAGACGTGCATGGATGAGTAATCGCGTGTTTAGAATAAGGCTGTGACAGCCTCTACTCTTGTGAAAAATGGCATAGCAGGGAGCTAATTTTTTGTCCCACCTGAAAACTGCCATTTCCAGCAGTAACAGAGCATCTCACATGAGGCTGTTGATCCACTTGGTACTGGCTGAATCTCTTGAGAATCTCCCATCCGTATTGTTACTGCAGTCACTGATGCTTTTCTTGGGTATAGCTAAATGGAACATGCTACAAAGTTGGATCAGCTGGTAGCCAGCTTATCAGTGTGGAGCTACTCTTTCTTGTGGCTGTTTTGCCTTGCCTTGTTCATACAGATAACTGGTGATGTAAAACAAGTGAGTAGAAAAAATAAAGCTTTAAAATCAAGAATTATTCCTCTAAGCCCACTCAGAAGACACAGTTTCAGAGATCTTGCAGTGTTTTTAGGAGAGAGACAGGTTAAAGTCATTTTAGGGAAGATATGTAGAGCCAAGTAATCTCAGCCTGAGTGATCTGCAGCATACATGTTGCATTGAGCAGGCTAAGGGGGAAAAAGGCTATAAGCCTGCTTATATCAACCCAGTGCATACAGAAGAGCTACCCACAACACAAAAACACTGTTACGACACATTACTCTGCTGACAGCCTTAGAGTGAAGGGAGCAAGAATTGATTCAATTTGGAGACTGAACTCCTACCTCTATCCAGGAGTGAATGTGAAGGAGTAGAAGCACTAGAAGAGAGTAGAGGAGTGCAAAGGAAAAAAAATATTGTTCTTCTCTTATTGAAATTGGCAGACAGATTCCCTGGTGTCCTTACATTGGCAAAAAGCCTCCCCTCCTCCTTAGCAGCTGCCCCTTGTTTCAATGTAATGAAAACAAGATAACAAATCTATCCAGAAAAGGCATTTACACTGTGCCTAAAATACAAAGAGTGCCCACATCAACAGAAATCACAATTTTGAATTGGCTATTCTTACTTCACAGAGTACACTGCCCAGAGTTTTTTGAAATAACCATGTGCAGAAGTTATGTTATTTTGGGGGAAGGTTAAAAACCCCAAACAACCCAAAAAACCCACTCAAGCCCTAAACACTTCCCTTTATCCAGCTGCATCATACACAGATTATTGTCTTTTGGGGATGCATTGCAGGGTAAACACTGAAAATTTCATCCAAAAGCATTTGGGTTGGGTATTTTTTTCAGTGTAGGAATAACAGAAAGAAAATTTGTATTAGGAATATCTGTTGAAATACAGGCTGGGAAAAGATGGCCCTCATCCCCACATACTACTGCAGATAGTCACATGGCAGATAGTGAGTTCAGAACGGCCCAGGGAACACTGTTCTCCAAGACTACACACACTGTAGGTTCCACAACATTTCAGAATGACCTCTTATATAAAGCAAAGTACTAATGGCCTATAATACAAAGTTAAATACCAGCACTATAATGGGCCACAGGAAAAAAACAGGAGAGATGATAATTACTGCCAGTGTTCAAAGCCCCTGAAGTAGCTGGAAGTTTGCTATGGAAATTCCTAGCTGCAAGCATGTAAAAGAGAAACAGGTACTGGCAGTGTGTGAGTGCTGTATGGCATATGCATACATGAAAGGATTGATTGGAGATCAGGTCCAGATTCACAAATCAAACCCCACTTTTAGGGATAAGACCTGCTGAAAGAGAGGGTAAGACTGTGGCAAAACTGTAGAAGGAAAAGAAGACAGGAGGGAAATTACTCATAAAGGAAGGGAATGGCTAAAAACAGAGGAAGAATGGAGGTGACCTGTTTTTTTCTTAATTTTCCAGTTTTTCCATGACCTTGATGAACAGAAAAAATTCTATTACCCTCAGCAAGTTTGCTGATGACACAAAACTAGGAGGGTTGGCTGACACACCAGAAGGCTGTGCCACCATACAGCGAGACCTGGACAGGCTGGAGAGCTGGGCAGAGAGAAACCTAATGAAATTTAGCAAGGGTAAGTATAGGGTGCTGCACCTGGGGAGGAATAACCCCATGCACAAGTACAGGTTGGGGGCTGACCTGCTGGAGAGCAGTTCTGAGGAAAAGGACCTGGGAGTCCTGGTGGACAACAGGATGACCATGAGCTATCAACGTGCCCTTGTGGCCAAGAAAGCCAATGGCATCCTTGGGTGCATCAAGAAGAGTGTTGCCAGCAGGTTGAGAGAGGTTATCTTTCCCCTCTACTCTGCCTGGTGAGGCCCCATCTGGAGTACTGTGTCCAGTTCTGAGCTCTCCAGCTCAAGAAGGACAGGGAACTGCTGGAGAGAGTACAACAAAGGGCTACAAAGATGATTAAGGGCCTGGAGCATCTCTCCTACGAGGAGAGGCTGAGGGACTTGGATCTTTTTAGTCTGGAGAAGAGAAGACTTAGGGGGGATCTAATCAATGCTTACAAATATTTAAAGGGAGGGTACCAGGAGGACGGGGCTGGTCTTTTTTCAATGGTGCCCGGTGACAGAACAAGAGGAAATGGGCACAAACTTGTATAAGAAGTTCCACCTAAACGTGAGGAAGAACTGTGAGAGTGGTAGAGCACTGGAACAGGCTGCCAAGAGAGGTGGTGGAGTCTCCTTCTTTGGAAACATTCAAAACCCACCTGGACAAGTTCCTGTGCAACCTGCTCTAGGTAGACCCGCTCTGGTGGGGGGGTTGGATTAGATGATGTCCAGAGGTCCCTTCCAACCCCATATCATTCTATGATTCTGTGATTCTACGCAGAGTAAACCTTTCCATGCTTTTCCTCAGTTTTCCATGTCTGTAAAATGGATATAACATTTCTGTACCTCATAGATATAAAAGCCTCAAGATCCTTAAATGGAAAATGCTAGAAAGCTACAAAATATTACAGTGTAAAAAAGAATCATAGAAAAGCCAACTCAGAAAATAATCACTGGTATCTGTGAAAGAATGTCATTTTGGGTGCCATAAAGAACTAAGCCATTGATATTCTTAAAAGGAGGCATAGCTGAGAAAAGCAGGGCTCTATCCTTATTACCACTATGGTTCCCAGCAGAGCTTCCTACTGAAAGAACAGACAGTGTAAACAAATAAATGCTGATGTGATGGTAAGAGTGATTAATGAAGGAAGATCAGGATACCATTGTGTTCTGCACTGTGAACACCTAATGATCCTTGCTCGAGAGTCTCATATTTAGACTGTAAGCAAGAAATAACAACGAATAGAGTAAGCTGGTAAAAGATGTACATATTGCAATGAAATTGCTTTTTCTAATTAGGTTTCATCTTGGTGAAATGATAAGCGATCCCATCATCCCAGGCTCATGTTTATAGGAATTTGTATCTGTCCATTGTGAATGAAAGCAGCCAGCAATTCCCTGCTGCAGAGGGCAGAGACCGTACCAGACAATTGGTAGAGCAGTAACTACATGCAAATTATTTTCTCTGCAGTGGATGACAGCAAAGAAGGAATTTTTGGCAACACCCTCTCCAGGTTTTTCACTGTTCCCCAGAGAATCTCTGCCTAAGTGAAGGGCACTTACGAGGTACATTATTTCCTTATTCCTGCAGCTTGGGCATTATTTTGCCTGCAATGCTGCAGGAATCTTAGCATGCAGCTCTGGGTTTTGCCAGTCAGCTCACTGGAGTACTGAAGCAAAGCAATGAAGCCAATGCAGCAAAAATGCTGATTGTACTCCAGTCTGGGAAAAGTACTATTCATATTCAGCTCACGGCAAAGCCTGTTACAACGTCATAAATCCTCCGTAGCAGCAAGAGCAGGACAAGGGAGAGAAGCCTGCTGTCTCTGCTTTTCTTGCACAGCCTATTCTTGGCGACGTGCGTCATCCTCTCCTTCATCACCCTCCATCACTTCTGCACAGTGCAGGCAGACACCGAGATCTGGGTTTGCAGGGTTTTGAGTTAGCAAAGGCCTTTTCCACCATGACCCAAAGGCCACAAAGGCCAGGGAGTTACTTGCTGTCTATCTGCACGTCTGTGCTCCGAGTAAATTTGACATAAGAAATATGGAGCCCCCGTGGTGCCAATATTAACAACAATCAGAGTACAACAGCACTTTAAGTGGGAAAAAAGAGAAAAGGCTCTCAGAAGAAATAAAAGCAGCTATAAATGTCAAAATCATTTAACGACAGGAAATCATATATCTAGAGAGACAAGCTCATAGTAGTTATTATAACTGCTGGGTAAGAAACAATTTTTCATTTTCTGCTGAAGACTTGAAGGCTTTTTTTCTCCACCTTCTCCCACAATAGGACAAGACAGAAACTCGTGTGAGTTTTCCTTTAAAAAGAGGGACAGCAAGAAGCAAGAAACAAATAGTTAACAGCTGGGAACTATGGGCATTTGCTTGGGGTTGCAAGACATTGATTGTCAAAACCGTAGTAAGAGACAGTAACTTAACAACTGAGCTTACAGCATCAGGCCAGGAAGACCAAAAATGAGCAGAAGGCCAAACAGGAACATGAAGAGGCAAAGTAATTTGCTAAAGGACACAGAACAGCCTACTGGCACAGCCAGCTTGAGCTATGACTCAACCCAGAGTGTCAGGATTTATTAACCCAGGGCTCCAGGATCTACTAAACTAACACCTCCCGCTGAGCTGCTGATATTCTGAAGCTTAGGTTTAAATACACAAAAATATTGTTGGAAGGAAGATATTAAAAGGGTTTCAAGTAGTTAGCACAGTTTTTTTATTGGGTGTGAGCTTTGCCAGGACATCTGGAGAGCTGCAGCCCTTCTGGGCTAGGGACAGGGACAGTTCCCCAGGCAATTGGCCTAGCCCATTGCTGACATAAAAGAACATTGGTGCACTCTTTTTAGTTGCTGGGTTTTGCATCCCCCATAAAAATAACCAGGTGAGAGCTGCAAATGAGCCTAATATAGGCTGAGAAACAGTCTTTGACCTTCACTTTATGTGTGTCATGCATCTCCATCTGTGCTGCCAAACATTCTAAGGTCTCAGAGGCACGACATGCTTCCTAATGTGAAAAATATACCATTTTCAATATAACACCTTGAAGGGAATAGTGATAAAGACAGCTACAGAACAGAGGAGTACACAAGTAGCAGAGTAACAGCAGCTTTGATTCTGTTACCAAGTTCCTCTGGTCATAAAGATATTACATTGCCATGCACTGTGACTTGCAGGTGGAAAAATGAGAGGTTGTGCATTTTCCATCCTTAGAAGTTTTCAAGACTGGATAAAATTGTAAGCAATCTGGTCAGATCTTCAGCCAACCCTGATTTGAACAAGAGGTTGAGCCAGAAACCTCCAGAGGTGCCTTCCAATCTGAACTACGCTGTGTCCATTGCAACATGAGGAAGGTGCAGTGTTGCTGCCCATGGTTAGTAGAACAGCAACTTCTGGCCCTTATTTCCTTCAGCTGATGCCAAGTATTTGATGGCTACGGAAGACAAAGACTTCCATTTTCCATGCTTCACCAGAAAACTTCACTGGGTATGGCTACAGAGGCAGCTTAACCTAGTAGTGCAAGACTTATCCACACACATTTCTAGTTAGCTTAAATCATGAGTTCCAGAACCAATGGGTGCTGACACTTTGCATCACACTGTGTGGATGTAAAATTTAGCCAGGCATTTCAGTAATGAGCAGAATTTGCTCTAAATTGTGTCATATTCCCTTGAAGGCAGTTCACAAAATACAAGCACAAACTATTTCACTAGTGCCTGTCATGCCTGCTTTTCTAATGACTCATCTTATGAACAACCCAAACACATAACTTTGTTTCCAGAGATTTTAGAGTTCTGCTGATTCTTCTGCTTTCTTGCATGTCTATCTGCATTTACTGGCAACTATTTTCTCTTCATTTATCCAAATAAAGCAAATGATAGCACCGAAGTTATTCTCTGTCAAGGCTACTCTTCCACAGACCCACAGTGCTCTCTGATGATGAGCAGTGGCTGTAAATATGATAAAGGTGAAAAGAGATATGGGGAGTCTGCTGCCCTAATAAAGCTGTTTGAATTTTCAATGCAATAAAATAACCTAGAGCATAGCACAAAGAAAAGGAAGGGATGCGTTATTCTGTGGACATAGTTGCCAAGCCATCAGAATTTGTGTCATTAGAAAAGCTAAATGCAGTAATAGCTATGTAGGTATTTTCCTGCTTCTTCGTGAACACAGTTAAAGCTGGGATCCAGCATGGAGGCAGGCACACCAACAAAATACAGAAGTGCTCTTACAAAAATGGCCTGCCATGTGGACAGGCATAAGGCATAAGCTGTGTGGTGCAAAGGCAAATCTGCGTGTTTGAAAGCTGAGAGCAGGCTCAGGAACTTCATGGCTCAAGCATGTAAAGACCAGATACTGAAATCATGTTTCAGGGGCTCTCCATTATGCTTCTTGTGGCGATGAGGGGGAGCTGATCTGCCCTAGCCCCACAGAGAAGCTGAACTAAGAAACAGGCAATTTGTTGCAGTAGTGATCTTTGTAACTGCTTACAAAATGAAGGGATAAGGAGTGGGACGAAGAACATCATGGATCAGAAGTAATTATGGCAGTGTGGAACTACTGCAAAAAAGGGTGTGGCCTCATCCTAAAGGACTAGGGGTACCAGCGTTTATGATTTTTGGAGTGAAATATCTGTACCTATACAGGAGGGTACAGAATAGGTCAAGAAAACACGTTTTTGGTTTTATATGAACTCTATCAGAATGGTATATGAGCCAGGGCGGTGTCAAACCTGTCTGTCATATGCACTGAAATAGTTCATCACCCAGCTGAACTGCAGGACTGTCAGGATCTTTGTTGCCTGACTGTGCTCTATTTGTCTGAACAGACACAATGACTACAGAGACCAAGTGTCAGATATTGTTGCACTCTCCATATTCCAATTTTTTGTTTGAATCCCCTGATATTTCCTGGGGAAAGGCAACCTTCCTTTCAGCTGCCACTCTGCTGTCACCTCTGCCCAGCAGGTGAGCAGGAGCTGCTCCTAATTAGCCAAACAGAGTAGCAACAAGGATGACCTCCAGCCACCCCCTGCTTACAGGATAATGAAGCCAGGTTTGTAAATGCCATGTAACAAGGGCCTTGACAACAGCAGTTGCCAGTCACACTTGGAGAAAGTCTATAAACCCCTTACAAAGGTGAGGAACTTGTATCACAAGGAGGCATATCTGACCTAGCTTTCATCCTCCTGGCTGAGGTATCCACAGCAGTAAAGATGGCGAGTCTTCGCAGCATGAACCGATGGCCACATAAATGGCCGAGGTGATTTTGTGGTCTTCGGTGCTCACACAGGGGGAGGAGAAGTCCCGGGGGGAAGAGATGTGCACAGAGCAGCAGGGTCTTTTCTGAGGCTGGGCAGACAGACCTCATTTGGCACAGACACAGAAAGCCAGGTTTATCATCCACCCACACGGACTCTGGGACTGTCGGCTTGAGCGCTCTCCTCAGCAACTTCTCATAGGCAACGGAGAGGGGTGGCAAAGAGGGGAGGAGGGTGAAGCAGCCCTGGGAACTGGGAGGACACAAGGAGAACAAAGCAGGGTGAGACCAGGGGGCTGGATTAAAACAGCAGAAGCACGGGATTGTCTCAGTGCAAATGCTAAGGAGCTTATTCCGGAGCAGGACAATCTGTTCTGCAGTGACAGGGTTAATTTTAAATCGGCAAAGAGCTTCTCAGACTTTTTCATTCCCACCATCAAATCTCTGGGGCTGGCAGCTGCTAATTACAATAATGCAAGGTGACAGTCACATGAGGAGTAGTGGATGACTGAGCGGGGCTGAAAATCCAGGAGATCAGATCACAATGAATTACAGTGACAGGACGCAAATTTTCTCTTTCTCTCTCCCTCCTTCTTTCCCCCACCACCTACAGCACCACAAAAGCAAAAAAGTAAAGAAAAGATAAATCATTTTCATTATTAGAATGCAAATGGACAGAGGCCACAGGGTGCTGGTCCAGGAGCTGCGTTTCAATGGCTGTGCTGTCACTCCAGCTATCCAAATTCACAAACCATATGGCCAAGAGGGACCAACTAAGCATCCCTTCTCATTTCCCACATAACATGGGCTGCCAGACAGCACCTGGCTTTAGTGACTGTCAAAGTAGTATCATTCTGAACTAGTAAGATTTTATTTTGACACAAAGAAGCCTCCACAAAGGAAGTACAAGACCTGTTTAAAACACTACAAGCTCTGAGTGGTCCTACTCAACATTCGCTTTACACTGTCCTGCATGATTATGGAGAGGTAGGGTCCTTTTCAAGGAAAACTGAGACACTCCTAAGACACATTCTCACCCTTATCTAGCTCAGAGAAAACAAGTTTTGGCTTAGTCCCATTCCCATGACCAGCAAGTACTGCCATTGTCACATCAAAGATCAATTCAGCCCTGACCTCAGACTTACCCCGTGGGACTGCAGAGTTAGTATGAGTGATTAGTTCAGATTTTCCCCTCCAGCATTTCTCAGTGATGTTATGATCTGTAGGTCATGGTCTATACCAGAGAAAGCCATGTGAGAACTTTCTAGTGACACCAAAAGTCTGTGAAGGAGAAACCTGCTCACCATCCACATCGGTTCGTTTCCATGACAAGGATCACAGTTGACTGACTTCTTAATGCTGTTCAGTTGGATGGCTAAAGCCACACCCCTGGAAAAGGGTGGCCCATATTAAGTCCCAGGTCAATAGTCCATGGATTTTGAAAATGCTACAGCTGGCTGCTGCAGCCTTTTCTAAGAAGTTTCCCATGGATTAAACTGAAAGAAAAGGTAACTGGTAACATGGAAACAAGCTTTGTGTGAAACTTACAAAATCAAACAAATAGAACTTGCACCTATTTTGTATCTCTTCTCAGATTAAGAAGAATATCTCAAAAATGCTTTGATTGCTTTTTCTAACTTCTGCTGCATTAGAATTTTACATTTTTCCTACCCATTTTATCACAGCAAACTTTCTCAATGCTTCAAGAATCAGCTGAAGCTACACTTAAAGATGAAACTCACAACTTAAAGCAAGTTGAGAGAGGAAGAAGGCAATTTTTCATAGATCTATTCAATATTCCTCATGCGTTAGGTTTAATACCAATTTCACTCAAATGTCCAACAAGCCTACTGGAGAAGAAATCTCTTTCTGAAGGAGTCCTATAAAGTTTTAGAACATTTCTGCCTCCAGTGTGATGACTGCTCTTCCAAAAAAGCTCTCCAGCTATAGCCAGTAGAGACCATCACCTTCTAGACAGCACAGAGATAGCCAAGCTTGAATTTAGTCCAAAGACTAAATATAAAGCTATTATATTAAAAAAAAAATAAATGAGGAGATCATTGATGAAAAGGAGAATTCAGTTACTCAGCTCATGTATAAAAAGGTCCTGGTGAAATGCTGCCTGCTAAATCTGCGAGGAGGTTCAGCACTGACTCAGCCTGAAGCATTTGGTGCTCTCCTGAATCAATGCCACCTGAATTTCCTGTAGCCTTGGGGCTTTTTTCCTTTTCTTTTTGGCAGCTTTGCCTCCAAACACTGCACCCTGCCTGACTAGGCTTAATACAGGACTGTAGCTAGAGACCCGTTACAGTTTTTAAGTATACGTGCTAAATGAAATAGCGAACAACAACAGCTACAGCAATAAGGAAAGACCATTTTTAGCAAAGAGTACTAGGAAAAAACACCTAGCTTTTAGCAGTGACATGTAATTGGAAAAATACCATGCCCTGTTCTGACATTTCAAACTGCAATTGCAAACACTCATCAAATTGGCTCATTGTAATGATCCTGGAAGAGTCGCTGTAATTACAACAACTCTGTAATTTGCAACAACTTCAGGGAATGAATTTATTAGCACAAATGGTAAGAGCTACTAGAACAGGGCAACTTTTACAGCCTGCTGCACAGAGTGGGGAGGAACAGTTACATCGCTGCTCTGACAAAAGCCTGTATTACTATGATTAAACCATGCAGGAGGTGAAGGAGCAGGAATCATCCAACTTCACTATTCGCGAGCAAAAAATGCGTCATTTCTGTTTATAAGCTGTGCACGAATTCTTACTATATGGATGTGGTAGTCAAGTTACACAGTTCCTCATGCCCAGATTTGAGGAATGGCTGCATCAGAACCGGTTAAATATTCCCTAATAAATCTGTTTGAAGTCCCCTTCTTTGGAGATTTTCAAGACCCGCCTGGATGCCGTCCTGAGTAGCATGATCTGACATGCTCTGGGTGGTCCTGCTTTGGCAGGAGAGTTGGACTAGATGATCTCTATGGTCCCTTCCAACTCTAAAAATCAGTGAAATTCAGTGAAATTATTTCAGGGGAGACATCTGAGGAAGTCGGTAATGATGGCAATAGGCTCCTGGGTTATTTAATGGCAGAATATCCTGTGTAGACATTCTAGGATGTCTGCACAAACCCTGCGGTTGATAAACATGTCTCCCCTTTCACAATTCAGCTCTCTTCCTCTCTCCAACTTTTCCCTGCTCAAAGATGGGTGCCAAAGGTTCGTCACAAGGGTTTGTGACTGTCACTTTTGTACCCAGTTTTGGGGGGTAAGCTGATCTAGGAATGGTGATCAGTTTTTCACTGATTACTCGAAAACTACATTTTCAAAATATTAGATTTCAGAGTTGCAGATGGAAAAGATTTATCATGGCATCTAGCCGATTCGCCAGACCAGGATAATTTGTTTCAGTTTTTCTTTACTAATGTTTCGATGCAGATTCCTTACCCTTTCCTCAGAGACTTTATGACTTAAGTTTCGCATTTCTTGTTTGCTTCTATAACTTAACCCACGATTTAATACTAGACGTGCAGACAGGAAGCTATTTCAAAAGTAATCCAAAAGGCTGATGATAACCTTGGAAAAACAGCACTGCAGCTAGCATTTTTTTCTCCACAGCAATATTCCAGGTAGTTTCATATCAGAATTTTCTACAGCTGCTTCCAAAGAGAAAATAGCTTTGGAATATCCTCCAGTATCACAGGATCTTTAGTAGTAGCTTCCCTTTTACAAAGAAAGAGTTATGCAAAGTAGAAACTCAGCCAGTGTCTCTGTAGGGAAGCAGCAGGAAAATGAGGCTGGGAAAACGTGTGCTTTGCCAGGGCAGAGTCTGATGCTGACAATCTAGATGCTGGAGTTTAAAATCTGTTTCTAGGTTCGAGGTACTGGTGGACATTGGGCAGATCACCGGACTTATCATGTAAAATAAGGGGGGGTTTAACTTTTCCTGCTTTTCAAGAAGATGATTGAACTTAATCAAAGTACTTAGAGAACATCAAGTGAAAGGTGCTAGAAAAAATATCACGAACAGTAGGAAGCCTTGACAAATGAACTTCAGCCTTCACCATATACATTATTCTGAAGGAAGGTAATAACTTTGAGCTAAAAGGTTGACAAGCATAATCTTTGTCCCTTGGGAAACACAGCTTTCTAGCAGCTTCATCCTTCTCCACATTACCAAGGTTTCTGTAACCTCATTTCAAAAACATAATAAAGGCAGCCCAAATCCTCTCACTTTTATAAAAACTGACAATTCAGGAAGCTTATTAAAAAAAAAAGAAAAAAGTCATGTTGCAAAAATGGTACAGAAAAGTAATCAGGAATTGAATTCAATTTACAGCTCCCAGATCATGCAGCCTCCCTGACTCATCCAAGCCACTCTGCTTTATCAGAACTGCCAGCATCACTCTGAAACAGTGCGCAATAAAATATGGAAAATGTGTTCAAAATGTGCGACCTCACTGATGCAATAAGGTAACACAAAAAACACTTCCTTCTCACTGTGAAATGCCATGATGCGGTTGCATTAGCTTGGAAGCAGATATATATTGCTGCTGCTACTGTCACTGCTTCTGCCCCACCTGTTCTGTGTACAGAGAAGTTCCATGCTCAGGGGATACACACTGAGCCTCCTTCACCAGCACAAAATGCAAAGCTTCACTTCTGGCTGTAGTTCTGGTTATATGGGATGGAAGCACTCGCGTGTCTAAAGGATGAAGCGCTGTGAGATAACACCCTTATATTCTTCTTCTAGTGGGGCAAAAAACATGGTTGCTCAAGAGTCAGACCTTTGTAGACACAGGAACCTCAGCAACACGGCTACTTCGATAAAACCAGATAACATTATTTTCATGCAACCCATTTTTGAAGACACAGGTCTAGTTGCACCTGTCTGAACCTTTGTTATTCTCATTGCAGCTCTAATATCTCTGTGTTTGCCAAATAATAAACAGAGCTCTTCTGTTCTTTCCCCTATTTTAGTATAGAGCTTGGGTGCTAAAATAAAACCCATTAAGCTGGCTACTGTTATTCATTTGAATAGCACTACTGTGCCTATGATTTTAGTTCAAAGCTCTGCAATCTCTCTGCATTTCATGGCTGTAACATGGCATGGTAAGAACCATGCAGCATTTCTCCTAATGGCTCCAAAGAACTAATAGTGCCTGCAGTAATGCCCTAAGTAATGCTGCATCTAGTATCTGCAGCAGGAGACAAACAGAATAATTCAGGTTGGAAGGGACATCTCTCCTAAGGCTTCTAGTCCAAACTGTGCTCAAAGCAGAACTAACTTCAAAGTTAGGCCAGACAGGGGGGGTATCAACATTAATCACTTTCATCTGCCATCATTGGGCAAGACAGAAATTAAATACTTGTTTGTATGGATTAAATGAAGCATTTCTAAGAACTGATAGAGAATAAAATTACCAGCCAGTGTAACAGATTCCATGGCAAGGAACTGATAATATAAGGTTGGCCCCAGCATCTCATATTTGCTACTTCATCGACACTTTTCCAAAGATCGAATGTGCAAGGCACACAGCTAACAAGTCAAATTAAAGGGTAATTAATTTCAGAGAGGGACTGATTCTTAAATATTGCTGAGTTTTTTCCTAGTGCAAACTCTAGCTGAAGCCAAGCACAGTCACCAAGCTGCAGACTAGTTTGCAGCTCTCCTAGCCACTGGCTTTTCAACTGCTGTTTGATTTACTGGTCAGAACAGAATAAGGCATAGTGATTAACATGCCAGTGAGTCAACGGAAACACAGCTAAAATTGCAACTCTCAGCACTGGCAACATCAGTGGAATTACCTAAGTTGGAACAATGGTGTGAAATGTTCACAAAACAAGTCGCATGTAGCCTCAGCTTTGCTCCATGAACCGAGCAGCTGTGAACTGCAGAGCTGAATGAGAATTACTCAGAAACAAAATTCATGTATGTACACTCTTCTCTTTTTTTAACCTCTACAGGAATTTTCAAATCACAGTTCCTCCCACTCACAAATACCACCCCTCTCCAAGGTGACTAAAAACCATCATGTCTCTCCTGTAAGAAATTCTGTTCTCTTCTGCTCTTATTCAGCATCAGAATGAAGCGTGAAATTTAATATTAAAATTTCCCACAAAACACTGGATCCAGAAACAGAGAACTGTAGATTTTCAGGCAGTCCCTGATCAGGACACGTCTGCACTGCCACGACTGCTACAGTGGTGCGTTGTAGTTCCACATCTCTTGTGTTCACTATCTTCCCTGGACAGCTTTTTGCCCCAGCCAAACCGCTTCTTGATCACAGTGCAACATGGAAGTGCCACCCTGTCCACTAACAGGGATCAGGAAAGGAAGAATGTATGTAGGAAGTGACAAGAGACATCTCAAAGCTTCACACACATGTCAAAGGTAGGCAAAGGAAGACTCTGTCCTGCTCTCCATAGAGCTGTCCTCCCGCTTCTCATCCCCCCTTGCCCCTGGTTTTGTGTGGGTTACGTGAGGACTTCCTTCCAAGAAATGGTGTTTATAAAGGGTTATGTGAGTTGAGGATCAGATGTATATGATAATGTGGTGCTTCCTGCTAAAACATCTTCCAGAATGCCTCTCAGGCATATACAGCAGTGTACAGTGCTCCCAGATGTTGACTACGTGTCCAAGGAAGTAAGAGGGAAAAAACATACACTATTGAGTTAGCTGAAAAGTTCATGTGAGATTGTGCAAGTCAAGTCTGTGCTCTGGTGCCCATTGGACAACTATGGGGGTTTAAATCTTAAATTTCTTCTGTCTTTGGACTTTTTCTACCTGTATGCCCTACAATTACCTAAGGTCTAGAGGAAGGCAGCTCCAAGGAAAGGGCTGTTCTGTACTGTCTCCATAGCTTTCTTCCACAGGCAGCTGGGGCTGCTACAGCTGGGAGTGAGGCTCTGAGCTAGATCAGCAACTCTCAGCTGCCAGGTTCATGTGGCTCTGCACTGGCTACAAACACGGACAACTGAGAGACTGCTGCACTGTGCTCCTGGCAAAGAGCTGAACTTCCTCTTAGAGTTTTGTCAAACAAGGCTCTACTACCAAAAAAAAGCCATTAGCTAAAGGCACAATACCTGGCTGAGGAGGCTGAAGGCAGCTTTTGAGACCCAGGGCTGTTAAGTAAAGGCACCCACCTCCTGCGATGCTTATGCTCCTGCAAAGCAATGACCAGGCATGACAGGTTTGGAGATCCCCAGAGAAGAGCAAGTCCACTGTTACCCATCACAGACCTTCAGCAACAGAATAAAAGCTCATACACTTTTTTTTTTTTTTTTTTTTTGTGTGTGCATGGCCCAGATGGGGAAGAAACAGTCTCTGGATCCTTTGTGGTGATTTCACTGGAAGAGACAGGATCTGAATCTAGAGCTAACCCAAGGGTCACACATTTCACTAGTAACACAGCATAGACAATATATGCATGTGTGACTATGTTAGATTGACTTTGGACTGTCTTACTTATTAAAACATGCTCAAGTCCCACAATTTTCTACGGGTAATAGTTAAGTAAACATTGCTAAGTAAAGCACACCACTCCTAAATAGGGTGGTTTCCTTACAAAGAAATTATCTGAGGATGTGGCATATAAAAACATTTCTGAGTGGCAAGCCAGGATTTGAATTTGCAGCACAGCACTTCCTCAGCAGTAGCCCCATGCTTCTAGCCCATGATAAATGCAAGGTAGCTTAAAGGGGCCTTCCTCGAAGATTTCAATAAGCTATGTATGGTGACACATGAAGTTTATCTCATTGTAACTTGCTTCTGTGCTTTATCTTCACATTAAAACATCTGCCAAGTCTACAGTTTTACAGTGCTCACACACAGTCATAGCAAAATCAGTTCTGCCTGAAAGAAGGTGATGCCCTACTTCTCAGGGCGGGCTGTTTCCATGCCAAGCCAGCCTCAGTCATTCCAGCTCCACCTCCCCTCCAACCAAACCAACCCAAGCTGTCTAAAGGACTTTGTACAACAGGAGCAGTTAATTTCCCCACCTCGCCCAATTCCCTTCTTTCTAGGAACTGGTAGAATTATGTCGCACATATTTAGTGAAAAGAGGGTGGGAAAACACACACATGATCACATTTTGCTGCATGTTCCTAATGATGGAAAACAGTAACTTCAAATAGAGCTTTAATTTCAAACAAAGTAGTTTTCAAACTTAACTGCTGTCTTGAGGATAAAAGTGGGATGTCTGTGACAGTTGCACTACAACGTGTATCTTGCTCTATACAGTAGCTCTGCAGCAAGGGATCACAGATGGTTTGTGGTGGTGGGAAGACCCTGTTCTTAGGGCCTGCAGCTTTACTGTACTTGCAGAATTCCACCTTAAAAGTAATTGGACGTGTCTGTAACTCAGAGAAGGTTTGCTAAGCAATGACACATTGCACTTGGATCTGGAAGCATAACATCTGGAAGCCAAATGTTAGACACGATATAAAAGGGCCAGCCCAACAAACCAGTGGGGCATTTCTAAGCCAGGAACATCCTCAGGATGGACCTCATCCTTCTCTGTGTATTCCTGCCTCTGGTGACGGTGGCATGGGGCCAGTACGGTGACTATTACTACGGCCCCTATAACTACGGAGATAATGATGAATGGGTTAATGTGTACCGCCAGGGTTTCAACTTCCAGTGCCCTCACGGGCAGGTGATTGTGGCTGTCAGGAGTGTTTTCAGCAAGAAGGAAGGTTCCGACAGATTGTGGAACTATGCCTGCATGCCAGCAGCCCAGAGCCTCGGTGAGCCGACAGAGTGCTGGTGGGAAGAGATCAACAGGGCGGGAACCGAATGGTAGGATACTCCCAATCATCCCTGGAGGGCACGGCCCTGATACCCCCTGTGGAACGCGGGTGCTAACACTGCGGTCAGAGCAATGCAAAAAGCGTATTAATGCCATCATAAACTGTGGCTTCACTGCCCTGAACAACTGCCTGAGACTCATTAATCATGATGCATGCATGGGAGATGATCGGCATCGCATTTGCCTTCCCTGTAGCAATTTCTTGCTGGAGGGTCTCAGTGTGCTTTAGAAATGCTGTGTTGTTTGGTCACTCCCAGGCTCAGCTGCAAAGTGATTCGGGGTTGCTATTGTTGTTTCACAGATAAGGAAAATGAGGCAGAAACCTTCAACCAGGAGAGGATAGAGTCCCTATTGAAAGGCCATACACTGAATCAGTGAATAAATTAGGGAACAAATTGTAAAACTCCTCACTCTGATCTCCTGCTCTTATCACTAGAGAAAAAAATCTCTGTACTGCACTGGCTTTTCTCTTTGTATTTTTGTTGCTAAGCTTTTTGGCTTAGGCCCAGTCAAAGGCTGTTTTCTAGTCATGCTGGTATTACAGGAGCCAAAAATCCACACTAGTGAGTGATGATGGTGGCATATATATACGCATGATAATGACAGCAGAAGATCATATTAACTCCCTAATGCAGTTGGTTTTGGTTAACTAAATGTTACGTTTTCCATCAAACTTTGAGGCAAAGTTTAGGCCACAATAATTTCTGGAAATATGCATGGTGTTTCATGTTTATGCAGCACATACCCAGTATTTCATTCCCTTCTGATTTTTTTCATGAAACAGGAAACACAGTTTTGGAGAACTCTGAGTTTGAAATGTTACTTGGATAGAATGAAATGAATGCAAGAATATTTTCAAATACTTGAAATAGTTTTGCTCCAGAAATTGCAATGTGATTTTTGTTGATTTCACGTTATATGGGAACAGGTTAACAATGAAATGTGATGCTTCTGCTTTTTAAATGATTCAAAATTTTATTCTGAATTATTCATGCTCTTTCATTTACCACGTGATATTTTCCTATGGCTGATGCAATTGCTAAGGAAAAGATTGACCCTATACTTAATTTTGGAATTAGAACTGAAAAGAAAGGGGGAGGGCTGCAAAACAGGCAGAAAGAAGACACTGTGATAACACCGGATGACAACTTCATTTTCATACATTGATGCAGTTTCTACTTATTGCATAGTAATTTTTAATTAGACCTTTCTATTGTTCAAAATAAAATTATTATTCTCTTTCTACAAATCCCTGGCAGCAATTGCTCAAGTTCACTTCTCACAAACAGGATGCTGTGTAAATCCATACAAAACGTTTTCTTCTGCTATCTAACCATGGGGCCACATTCATCATCATGCCCCATATGCTTAGCCTGACTACATCCACAGTGTATGATCTGACTCTCATTTCCTTCACCTCTTCAAAAAATCTTTCCACTTTGTCCTTTTTCTTGCCTACATTTTTTTGCAATTGCCAACCCTATCTTTTCTACAAATGTTTTTATTTTCCAACCCCTCTTTAATGTGATTAACTTTGTTTCACCCTCCTAGCTTTTGGAGTTATTTTAGTTATTTCTTCCCTAGCTCACCTCTTCGATCCAACATCCTTAAATCTATCTGTCTTCTCTCCATAGATCTGCCTCTTTCTTTCTCCTATCTATTTTTAGGGGAGGGTGGAATACACCAAAGTGATCAGGGAACACATACCTCTTTGCAAAGGTCAATTTGTGCTCCTAATTACTTGAGCTATTTCCATACATCTTAGATTGCTGTGCCTGGTTTTCTGCAGTTTTCTGTACCCAGGGCTGAGCTGGTTGTACCGACAGTACTTCACGAAGAGGCTTGCTGTAAGTCAGCACATCCCTCATGCTGCTGCTCAGTAACCCAGCAGGCTCATCCCAAACTGGAGTAAAAGTGTGGGCCAGCAGGCAGATGGCCTGGAGTGTCTGAGTGCAGCTCAAACCTCAAATTAATGTGAGAGCACAGATGTAACCTGTGGGGTCTTTGACAATCCCACACCTCTCTTGACAGCTTTACTTCTCATAGCTGCCTTTTTTTTTCTCTTTCTCTCCCATGTCCAGCTCAGTCCTACTTGGAGCCATCCCCAATTCTAAAGAGTTTCACTCAGTAATCAAGTGGAATCACAAATGAGAGTCACAATCTGTAGCATTAGATCCTGTTTGGCCACCTCTGTTTCCCAGCTGATTTCCTGATGAACCAAATATTAGCACTCTGGTGGACTCACTAGTCCATTCCTCATCCTTGTAGGATGGACTTTAATATTCCTTCTCTAGCTCTGCTTCACAGGGTATTTTGTCTCACCTTGCACATCACATCAAGGGAGATTCGATGGCTTGTACTACCAATAACTACAAAGCTGCCAAGTTTTTCCTAAAATTTAAGCTGCGTTTCCTCTGCTGTAATTGAGGGTTTTGTTCCTTGCTCTACCTTCACTGAGTAATGAGAACAAGCACACTGCATCCTTTGAAAAGTCTCTTTAACTTATTAATAGGTAGCAGCTATGCCTTTCCCTCACCTGCACACCTTCAGCCATGCTTTTGCTTTCAGGCTGAACACGTCTCTGCTCTTCTAGTTCTCTTTTGGAAGTTTTATATTCCAACACTTCTAAGCAAGTGCTGATCATACGTACAGCTCTCCTCTGAATTTCCTCCAGTTTCTCAGCCATATCCCAGAAACTCTAGTCTGGCAGAAACACCAAAAAAATGACCTCTGACAAATTATGTCTACGGCATTTCACAAATCATCATTCCTCACTGTTGTGCAGCTGCACAACAGAGACAAACCCAAGAGAGTTTACTTTAGAAAAGACAACAACCTCAGA
Source organism: Tringa tobata (assembly GCA_033628505.1). Classification (NCBI taxonomy): domain Eukaryota; kingdom Metazoa; phylum Chordata; class Aves; order Charadriiformes; family Scolopacidae; genus Tringa; species Tringa tobata. The sequence goes on from JAHREE010000363.1 coordinate 6,605,949, forward strand.
AAAGCTTAAGAGAGAAAATTAAGTGGAAATATAAAGCAGAGAGAAGAAGGATTCTATAACTCATTATTTTCTTTGGTGATTAGCACTCAGGGGGAAATGGCAGAAATGGATGTGGGGACCATAGGGATGGTGGAGTTGGGGGGACTGGAGAGCAGCAGGGAACCACTGGCAGAGCTGGTTTAGGTAAGTTTGTTTCCTACACTAACATTAGGTATTATATGGACTTCTAGGATAAAACTTGTAAGACTTTGCATCTTTACAACTATGAAAAAATTATTGAACAGAAAGAGGGCAATGACACAGATCCACATTAGGCATCTAATCACGATGCCTAATTTATAACCTCGGCTCCCTTCTAGTGTCAATGGAGAGAAACAGGTACTCTAAAAACTGCTCTCTGGGGCACCCCATCTCTCTTCACAAGCAGACTCATGAAGACCAATCACCTCTGACAGTTGCCTAGAATTACCAACTGGCACTTGAAGAATACATCTAACTACAAGTGCTTGGCTTAATAAATGTATCCCTAAAGGTAAACATATGTGTACATGCTCTTCTGAAGAGAGCATGTTTATGTTGTGCTGAACAGACATGAGAAACTTGCAAACATGTTATAAGACTCATAGAGAAAATTTTGGCAAGAGATTGGATGAGATGATCAGTGATACCTTTTCAACTTCATTAATCTGTGCATGTATTTAAAGTTACAAAGGCTTTGTTGAATCTACCCCAACACCTTACTCCTGGCCCTACTGCCTCTGCAATGGCTACCTGCTAACCAAGACACTGTTCAATACTAGGAGTAAAATTTGTTCCTGGATGATTTGGAAATACTCATGTTTGGAGCAGGCATAAGTCTTCAGGACACCCCCCAATTCTACATGCTTCTGCTAATTATTTATGTGCTGCAACATTACACGGAATTCTGTCTTTTCAGACAGAATAAAGCTTATGTCTTTAGCTCCATTTGCTCTGGAGGAAGTTTGACCTTGGGTAAATATTTCACCACCTAAGAAAAGGTAAGGTCTGAGTGATTGCAGGTGAGACTGTTCTTTATGCTTTGCTGAATACTACAGAGTTGTTTCTACAGACTAGTCTTTGAACAAGGTACTCAAGTAAAACTACTTTTCTTGCCTGAAAGTACCAAAGGACAGAGATCAAACAAACAAATGAACACAAGCTTGCAAGTGAAAGACAAGCAACTCTTCCTTCCAGGACAAAATCTTTGTTTTACACCACATAATACAGATGGAACTATGCCATATCCCCCGTGTAGTTCCAGTTACCCAGGCACAAAACAGAAACATTTCCAGCTGAGTGATATTTAATGCCTGTTTATTGCTTCTTTTCCTTGTTTAGATTTCTGAGAATGTGTTTGCATGGGACTTGGAAAAAACAAGTATCTAGATTCTCCCTTCCCACTCCCATTTTCACTGTCCTTTGCCTTCTCTTTAAGTGCACAATACCCACATGCAGATCCTTTAAGTAGGTACACAACCCTGTTTCCCACAAACTGGGTGCAAAGACAGACTCATGAGCAAAGGAAATGTCTGCAGGAACCTCCTGTTCAGGCACCGGCAGCAGACATTGGTATGTCTGCAAGGAATTGCTTTTGTTCTCAGTCCCTGACCAATCCCAAGTCTCAAATCTGAGGCTGTATTACCCAAACCTGATAATCAAGCCCTTTCAAAATATTCCAATTTGTGCTATCTAAACAAACAAGTTAATTTTCTTCAAAGCTCTAGGTTTATGTTAAAGGGATAGTGCTATGAGCTCTTAGTACATCTGTAATTGACTGAGTCCAGTGGGAGTATCTGAAGAGAAGAGGGGTGTTTCTGTAGATAGGGAGGCCTCATCAGCATCTGCCAGGAAGAAATCAACAGGGTGATTGGGCCTTGCCTTCCCTTTGGGCAGGGAGGAGAAATAAAGTCATCACAGGCCCCCAAAATGAAAAAAAAAAAAAGCTGAAGATGATAGTGAGGTTGCCTTTGGCATGTGGAAGTCATGACAACACGTCTCGGCACCCCACAACAGATAGTGGAGACTCCTCATAGAAGTGGCCACTGGAGACTGGCACAGCCTAATCAAACATGGAAAAGTAATTCCCTTCATCTGAGTGCCAGTGTTTCAAGTGTCCTGAGCCTTCCTCAGCCACTTATCTCTCCCCACTCATCTGTAACAGACTGACCATTAAATTAGCTTTCATCATGCGACTAACCAAACTACACAGAGGAGGAAACTCCACAAAAACAACACAGGAGAGCAGGACAGGGCTTCCCCTGCACAGCTCTACCAAAAGGAAATTAAGTTTTGGATACTGGAAGTAACAGGTTTTGGTGAAACAACATTCTAGTAAAACTATCTAATGTCCCATTAAAAAATGCCTCCCACCCTCTAACCATGGTCTTACTGCCTGCATGAGTTTAGGCCACTTCTGTCCGTAGGCACTCCAGGGAGGACTGCAGATGAAAGCACGCAGCATTATTTCTCTTGGGTCAGTTTGCCATGTCTGACATATCTCCATAATATATTGATTGATTCTGCTGTGACAGGCTCTTGAGAGATGACTTTAAAGTACTTAATAATGCAAGTTTTACAGGAGCAATCTGGTCTACAGCAAAACGGTAGGATTTTTTTGAAGTACATAGAATGACACTCCCAGGTTACCCTGTTGTAAGGAACAAATCACCCTTAATGCAGCATGACCCAGTGACTACTGAGCTGTGTGTCAGACTGCACGTTTCCAGAGAGCTTCAGGGAGTGTGACCGGTCAGTGCAGCAGGGGCTCAATGAAGGTTCCAACAGCACCACTTACTGCATCTTGACCTGGGCTTCCCTGAGCTGACTTGTAGTGAACAGGTTTCCTCTTTGGGTTGTCATCCTCAGGACAACACGCTGCTCAGGCTAATTCCTCACATATCTGAGGGACAGAGGACCTCGCAGACAGGTTTACAACACTGCACCAGCATTAGATGGGGCACAGCACTCAGGGGCTTTGTCTAGCAAACAGAAATCAAGATGTAGGCATAATTCTGAAATGCCACCACAACTGGTGCCATTGATCAAAACAATTACACTGTTGCAAGCAGTATTTGTCTCCAGAGTGGCAGGCAACTTTGAGTCAATGAGGTACACGCTTGGTCACTGAGGCTATACAAGTATTTGCAAATAACACAGCACAATTTAAGTAGATCTGTAGTATGAAGCAGTTCATGCATGGACCCAAAATCCACATGCACATTTTCAGTGAGTTTGTGTCAGACCAGCTCTAATTTGGTCTTACAGATAAATGCTCATAGGTGGAGACGGAAAGCAGGCCTCAGCTGAACTAAACCAATGGACGCACACTTTGGTTGCCCATCATGACAGAACTCAGCTGTACAACACTCATTAAACAGATCAGAAGAAGGTTCAATAAAGGAGAGAGGCTTTCCACGGCAATTGTAGTAGGATGTGGAAAGTCTCAGCTAGCATATCCCTGTTACTATACAAAACTTCACCCAAAATAGGGCTGTATAGTTTTTCTTACTTTCTATGAAATACCGCAGTCATTTCCAACAGATGTAAATGAGGGAAGGGAAGGGCAACTTCCCATTCAACAGCACCCGACCCTCACCACCACCAGTCTTCCCACTCCTCCATCTATCAGCCAGCTCACCTCCTCTTCTCCCAGTAACAGATCCAAAAGGCAACTCTACATGCATCGCAACTTGAGCCAACTAGAAAAACAAAACAACCTATCCATTGCCAAGTTTAATCCCACACAGTCCCAGCTGGTTTCTCATGCTCTTCGGCATTCACCTAAGAGGTATCTTCCTCTCTTCTTAGCAATGTCAGGATTTCATGCATGAGGAGAACCCAGTGACATTAATTCCAAATACCAAATTATCCTCTTTAACAAAAGTGCTACAGAGTAGGTCTACTGAAAAAGGCTTTTTTTTTTTTTTCCTTGGCCATAAATCAAAGCTTTTATTCACCATACTGGTTTGCAGGATTTGCTGCGACAGGAGTAGTGAATCAATAGGGAAGGAAGAAATCCTCACATTTTAAGTGTTGTTCTCAGATTAGTGCATAGAGCACCTGCCTAAAAAGGTCTGTGGGGAGGGGTTGTTTATTTCCCTTGAAGAATTACTTACTGCTTGTAGGAAAGAGGACAGTTGGGAAAAGGAAAGAGAATAAAAGATTTTTATATGAGCTCACAAATAAGCACTCCAATTTCTGAGAGTATCTCTTCAATTTTGGAGGAATATCTGGTTTTGACTTGAAAATTAGAAAGATCAGGTGAAAAAACCTTGTGTTATCTCAAAGATAATGAAAATTTCTTCTACATTGCTATTATCTTTCTTTCACTGAACTTAATATTGAGCTTGAAAAACAGATTGCAGGATTTTGTGCGTACGAGACAAGCAGAGAGTGAGAAGTGAGCATGAGCTTAGAAGTATATTTCAAATTTTACTTTGAATGTTTTTAAAGCGAAATGGCAATTTTCATTATAAGACATGACATGTTCAGTTACACTCTCCATCTAAGAAATTTTTAAGGCAACTCTAAATATAATTTTTTTTTAAATAAAATTTTCATGAGAAGATAGAATCAGGATCAAAAATAACCAAACCGTCCTAAAGTTTGGTGCCCAAATATGTATCCGTGTAAGGATGAGAGTGTTATTTTAGCTAGATTTTTTTCAATCCACAATAGAGAGAAGGGTCTCTTGGTGATGTCTCTCAAGATTAATCTTTCCATTAAAACTAGAGTGTATTAGTAGAGGTGTCAAAAAAAAAAGTTGTAGGGGAAAGAGAGTGGAAAAGACACAGGACTTCCCAGACTGAATGTGAGCAGGTGGGGAGAGCAAAGAGAAGGAAGAGCACTCCACAAAGACAACTACGGGCAGGAATATCAGATACTGATTGGTGGGGATCAGAAATTGCAGGGAAATGCCGAGCTTCTGAGCGGAAGTGCAAAGGAAAAGGAGGAACTAAACGTTCCCATTATTGTGCCTATGCAAAAGAGCTAGAAAATCTTCCAGGGCCACAAGGATTTGAGCAGTGGAAATGCATGTAACTGGGAAGGGGGAGAAGCAGAAGAGGAAAGGAGAAGAAGAGAAGAAGATGAAGAGACACAGGTTTGGTTCTACTTTACACAGATTAATGCAGAAAAGTGCTCATCTTGCAACAGGTACAACCATTCCCTATATTTCTGTGTATCAACCTTTCTTCCATCAGGGTAACACCAATCATCTGTAGCTATCCAATATGTTTACACAGAATCTTAGCCATATGTTCCCATGGCCTATGTGCCAAAAAACAGAGCAACTTCCTATCAAAGTCCTGCTGAAATCCTCTGAGCGTGAGCCAGACTGCCTTAGTTGGTGTGATACCATAGCAACATAGAGTCCCCATCATTGCTTAACTCTGAAGGTCCTCAGAAGAGTCTCACAAAGCACAGCAAGTATGTGTGGCCCCAGCAATGTGGGAGATGAGGGGATACAAACAAATGTAAATAATCTTGCCTGAACAACAAAACACGGTGGAAGGGAAACACTGAAGAGACTCTGGCTTCAAAGGAGGAAGCTGAAAGTTAGGTAGAGGAAATCATCCCTGCACTGGTCAAAATTGGTCAGTTTTTCAGCTTTTGCATACAATCACTTGAGCCTTAGGCTTTGTGAACACAGACATCTGTATGCACAAGTGAATGACTTTTGAAACACTAAACTCTGCTAGACTATTTGTTTTCACTTCTGGGAACTCTAGGCTCATTAAAAGAAATTAGGAGGCCACTGAATAAAACTAGGGAAATTTTTTGTTATGTGTTAATCATAAAGCTACTTCTGAAAGTGTCTTTTGCATGTATTTGATTTTATGGTCTCACAAGGAAGGTTTTGCTACAGCTCTAGGCTGCCAGTTTTCCTTGATGAAGGAAAAAGAAAGAAAAGGAAATGGAAGAAATTGAATTCCTGTAATTTTCTCCAATAGGGAAAAAATGAGGCTAGAAGGGTGCTTGAGAGAATGAGAACTCAACAGCTGAGTTAATAAGCTGTCTGTTTTCATGCTCTTCTTGTCTTTAGTCTCCAAGAAGCAAGCTATTCAAACTGATTATCACTTGAATTACTTTGGGTATCAGTGTCCAGATGCTTGTAGGGTGCGCAGAAAGAGAAGCATATACCTACATGCTTGGAGATCATGTCTGCTCTACTTGAAGGTAGTGATTTACATCTATGACAGAATTCCTGAGTACATAGAAAATATGAAGCAGTGGATTTTTCTTTTGAAAGTCCAGTCATAAAATTCATGCGAGTCTTACAATTTCATGACATCTGAGTCTCAGTTTTCCTCATGTGATTGTTGTCAAATCATGATTTCATCACATGCCTATAATATTTTGAATTAAGAGTACCTTCTCCTGGAGACAGGTAATTGAGAAATAAATAAAATAAAATAAATTGCTGAACTTCTCTTACAAAAAGTTTCTAAGGCTCCTTTTCGTAGAAATTAAGTTGAAAAAATTACTCCAGTGAACCCCAAATGCTCAAATACCAACAGTCAAAGATAAAAGTATTAATGGACCGCTTTGAAGTCAATCTCACAATTGGTAAACAGTTGAGAATGTCAATACCAGAACAATCTTCTTATCTGATTAGCATACTGGAATGAATACTTTAAAACAGTTTAAATAGTTTCAAGTGCTACATAAATGTTAAGACATTATTAGTTAACTACTGCTGCTTTCTTACACAAAATGGTTACTCAACACAAAGCAAGCGCATACAGTGCTTCTCAATACAAAGCCAAGTCCTTAGCTTCCACCCTGAATCAAAATTTTTAATGCTGTTTTCAGAAATGCTTGAAACTATCAGGGAATCTAATATCATCTTTTACTTATGTGTTCTCTTCTTTGTGCTCTTTCTTAGGTATCAAACCTGCTCAAACAATGGGTTGGTGGCCGGTTTCCAGAGTCAGTATTTTCCATCTGTGCTTGACCGTGAATGGCAGTTTTACTGCTGCCGCTATAGCCGGAGATGCCCATATTCATGCTGGTGAGTTCAAGCAGAAACCAAACCTCTTGGCTTCTTTTCCCCAACAGTCCCTATAAATTTCTTTGGCCGACTGGCCCACCAAAAACCTTGCTTGAAAAAAAGTTAGCTGTTTTTTTATGGGGAAATTATTTCCAATCTGGTAACAGGACTCTTGAGGATCCATGGTTAAGGGAAGAGAAGGAGGGCACAGTTATGCTGAAGGGCGCAATGCAGTAGGTAGCCCTAAATGAACAGGTCTGGGTAGCAGCAGCAGCCTAGCTATGCTGGAAACCATGACAGAAGTCTCCAAAGTGGAATGACATTTCAAAGGTGATGATATAGCTCCCACTATAAATCCAGCAGATTTACAGGAGTAGGAGCATCTCCGTGCTACGCAGTTGTGCCACAATGACTTACAGGAATGAACTTACTGCCAGTTACCTCAAAAAGAACATCCTCTGGCTGACAACTTGTGATTTTTCTATTTGTAGTGTATACAACTTGCTCCCTCTCTCAAGGCTGTTTGAAGACCTAAGTCAAAATGAGCTACTGATCATAGTTCAAACCTAAAAAGAAGTGGTCTCACCTCAACACAGTATCATAACTGGTGCTGGTAACCTCACAAAGACAATGGAAAAACTGAGCTCCACATCCCGAGCTTCCTAGTGTCCCCAGGTGTGATTTCTCTAAATTGAGACATAAGCACAGTAGCGGACCATGAGAAAGCTCATATTACTCCTGTCCATTCTGTGTAATGGAACTCATGATTTTATGCTCCAGGGCTATTAATCCAACTATTCTCACTGATACGAAGAACAACCCAGTTGTTCTGTTTCCGGAACCCAGCTTTGAACTAAACTTCCTATTGAGATGCATACAAACTGTTTACCTGCCCGTTGGTCTTACTTGTCTGGCTGGCTACTGGCCAAACACAACAGCAGTGCCTTGCTTTGCATCCTTCAGTCTCCTTGCAGCCAGGAGGAAAATAATTTTTATTATTATTTTTAAATATTTTAAATGACAGAAACTCTCTAACTAAGTCTTTGAACGTTCATCTACCCCCTTGCCAGCCTACAGATGTTCTCTGCCTGGGGGTTTATTTACATACCTGCCCAGGCTCTTCCCTCTGAAGGAAACTCACTATAACTTTTAAGCAGTTCTTCCAATCTCTCTTACTCTTCTAATATTGTGTATTCTAATATACAATATTGTAATATTTTCAGAGAGACAACAGAAATCTTCTCTGACCTCTTTTGTTGTTGACAGTTCTGCTTCCCTCAGACGTCGTCTTGACAACTGGGAACAGCTTTGTCTCTCTGCCTTGCAAATTGGCATTCAGAGCAATGCAAATCCTAATGTAAATGTTTGGGGGTACTGATGTCTTGCATTTTCATCTCAGCTGCACATGAACTCCCATACTGCCCTTCTATTTCCAACAGTGACATCACTCCATTTTTTTATGCTTGGAAAAGAATGTCTTATGCAGTTCAGATACTACTACCTTTCCATGAAGAAAAGGCAGCAATTCAAAGGCAGGTGAAGCATTTCTTCCTTTAAGCAGGATAGAAATCCCATGTGGGAGGGGAGAGCTGTAAAAACTCTGGGAAGACCTGTCACCTTGCTTGTGAAAAGCTTTTGGTGCATAGTTTGTGATTGTGGGTTCATTATAAAACCATTTTGTACCCTGTATTATCAAGCTCAGTCACTCCACCTAGAGCCCGGTTTGTTCTGTTCAAGGTACTGGCCTGTCTTGACACTTCCATATCTGTTCTCACCCTGGACAGTCTCTTATACAGTTTCTTCTACTTGAGAGCATTGTTTGACCTCACTCTTTGAAGTCCCTCCTTACAATGTATTTCTTCCAATTTCTTTCAAGCTCTCATTCTGCCTTAGGTTGTTATGGTCTGGATGGACAAACAACTAGATGGGTAAAAAGCTGGTGGTTTAACAAGCTTAGAAAGTGAATAAAGGGTGATACTCGGTCCAGGTGCCCACTACAAACAGAGCACTGTAACTAATGGTCTACCCTGGGACCCCTCCCGCTTAACATTTTATCAGTGACTTTGAGGAAGCAACAGAGCAGACTCTCACCAAGTTTGCAAATGACACCAAACTGGGGGAACCGCTGATACGCTTGAGGGCAGGACTGTTGTTCAGATGGATATAAAGAAACCTTTTCCGCTACGAGGACAGTGAGGCAGTAGAGCAGGTTGCCTGGTGAGGCTGTGCAAGCTCCATCCTTGGAGGTTTTCAAGACTTGACTAAATAAAGCCCTGAGCAGCCTGGCCTGACCTCATGGCTGACCCTGCTTTGAGCAGGGGTCTGTACCAGAGACCTCTTCAGGTCTGTTTCTGCCAGAGTTATCCTGCAATCCCAAATAGGAGGACTCCTCTGCTACATTGTCCACACCATCCAGCGAAACTCTTTCTCCTTTCCAAAACAATGTTCTCCTGCCTATTGTCTCCTGGGGATGGTATCTTTTCTGTTTTATTCCCTTTACCCTGCCTAAAGAGTGTCTGGAAGAGTGCAAGTTGTTATGCTAAGACATAAACAACATGAACTGCAATGTGGTAGCGTGAAACCCTGTGCCTTGGATCCACTTTTACTACTACAGATGTGACTTGTCTGAATTGTTAAACTTCAGTGTACAGCCACTAAACTTCCCATTCCCTAAGCCCAGGAGATCTCACTCACAACTTTACTTCCATCAGCATTTCCAAGTTATCGTCACAAAACCTTGTTCACACATCACACTTCTGGTCTGTGTCTTGCACTCTGAGATGCATTTCACAGAGACGCTGTGTTTTCCAAAGCAGTTCTGAGCTATCAAAGGTAGGACCTCAAAATGTATATGCATATAAGACACGATAAAAATGTGTGTACATATACAGTATCATTATTTATTACATTTCCCGCGCCAACCTATAATGGTATTTATTTTCTTCCAGAAAATAGCTGTTAATAAACTATCTGTGGAGAAATGGCTATTAACATGCTACTGACTCCTGTTTCTTGGTTGAAGCAGCTTAATTTCATGCAAAGGCTTCTATTACTATATGACTATGTGGAAAAGTACTACCAGGAAAATAAGTAACGAAATAAAATATGTAAATATAAAATATGTAATACCAGGAAAATATGTAATGTGGTGCCTCGTGGATCATGCATGCCACATAGGAAAATCCATATTCAAAGACAATCCACATTGCAGAATTTCTCAGCAGCCTTGAATTTTAATGTGCTATGAATCCTTTATTATGAAACCAAATTTGGGCAGAAAGGCGTTTTTAAGAAAATTGGTAATACTGAGGCATAACAAAACTGTTTTAAATTAGCTCTCACCTTGGGTATGTCATGCCTTCCTCTTCCAGTTGTCTCTCCACAGGGCTTTCTGGCAAACACAAAAGCAGTAAGACAGCTGATCCTTATGCAGGGCTTCTCTTGTCTGTTCTTCTTCAGTACTACATTTCTCCTGAAGTGAGTTGGTCTTCCCTACAATGAATGAAGACAGGTTTTCCCCATGTATATGAGCCATGCAAATGGTTGGTTAGAATTTGACCCATTTTTACAGCTGGAACATTCCTGTGCTTTTTGAGCCCTGCTAAAACTTATTGGAATACTAATGTATGACACCATCATGCTGACTGAAACCCATACTAAACCACCTTGCTTAACTTAAGAACATGGTTAAAGCCAAATACATGCTTAAGGACTTTGCTTGGTGGCATTTATATCCTTTCTCTTAGAGCCCAACAGTTCTGTTTCACAGCTCATCTTCCCACCATTAATTTGCAGTTTACCTGTACGGTAAGCCCATACTGCAAATAAATATACTAATCTTTTCAAGTGTCATAGTTTTGCACTTGCTATTTTTAAGTTTTTTTAACAAGTACTTTTTTTCCTTCTTCACCGTGCCAAGTCTTGTCATGAATTCAGCACATTTTTACCATACTGAAAATAATTAACATTCCTCACAGGAGGCAGAAAACCTCCCATTATTTTACCTGGCGAGGGAATGCTACCACAGTAAAATAAACTCTGTGCAGATTCAAACCATAAAGGAAGCAAATCCATCGCAGATGCAGAGACAGCGTTATTAACTTGTCCCATTAGAGCTCAGATTTTTTCTCTTTGCCAGGAAATTGAAAGCTTGACTCCATACTCTCAAAAGCAAACACATGTCACAGAGCAGACCCAAGTCTGCACAGACTGTTTATGACTGCTTCCCCTCTCCAAACAACCAGCAGTCCAAGTACCAGAAGGTCTGTCTGGAGCTTTCGTGGCTCTCTGTCACGGTAACATTATCCAGGCAACCATTACTTTTTCCAAGAGTTATGGGGCTTAAAAAACTTATTTGTTTTCTGCCACCAAAGACATATTGAAAATGACAAGATCCTATGCAGGTTTCTCAGATATTACCAACCGCAGAGATATAAATGCAGGTGGTGAACTCAGAATACATCTGGTGGAAATATGCACTTCTGGTGCAACCCAATTCCCATCCCTCATTATTTATTTTTTTGACTATTTAACTGTTGTTTTTTTTTATATCCCAGCAAATACAACCTTACAGTTCAATCTCCAGGACCATCCTTCAGAAGCATTTAAGGAGAAACCTGTTTGCTTAATATTGAAAAACTGGCTAATACTATTTCAGACATGTCTTTCTTGAGGAATAGGCATAAGGTGCCCTAAGCTCTCTGCTGCTGCTTGTAATTGTGTTGGACCAGCTTGTGTAGGCCTCCAAGAAGAACTGTAGTCCCACTGTGTTGGCCTCGTGGTTCCTCAACCCTGTGAGAGTTTATGGTTTTCAATACGACAGGATGGAAACAGAAGAGCGGTGATGTGTTTAGGTGAATCCACGATGTCAGAGCCTGGAGCCTGAACTCAACCCTGAAACGCATGTGCAATGGCCACATCAGAGAACTCCTCATCTCTAGAGCAGCTCCAGGACACCTCTAGTTCCCTGGCAGCCCAGCCATCTGGGATCTCTACTGGGGAGCATTGGTAGGAATTTCTGTAGACCATTTACTAAGACCTTATTTGGCTTTTCAGCAGAGTACGCTTTACAAAAGGGAATGCCTGCTGTCTTCCAGCTAGAGGAAGAATTGAAATTGATTAAAGAGCATATAAACCCTATGTTCATGGAATGTAACATGCAGGGTCATGGCTCTTGAAACAAAATTCTCCTTTAGGAGAGACATATTCTTGAAGCACTTGGCATCTGAAACAGAAAGGCCATTCAGGGGACACCCCTTGTCCTCAAAGGCCAGAAAGTTAATGTCAAGGCTTATGTTTTCCTCTTGAAATGGAACAGCTCCTTCTTCTGGCTGCAGCATTGTTAGAGGAAGAGTTCAGCAGCGAAGAAGAAAATGAAGGTTAAAGAGGAGCCATTTGTCTTGTTAGCACTGTAGTTGCACATAAGTAAAAAGTATAAGGCACTCCAAAACAACACATTTACTAGCAAGGAATAAGTATATTCAACAGTTGAAGCAGGAAACCACCGGATCCACCACTGACTGTCTTTGATATTTTAAAACACTCATTTCTTTTGTTTGCTTGATACCTGAAGGCAAGGCATACCCACTGTTCCCATTTGCTTCCCAAAGGGGGAGGCTGTACAATACTAATAAGGCCATTGGTGTGACTCCATCTTCTTATGGGTAAAAAATAGACTCATGATAACTATCTTTGAAGTCAGTCGTTAAAAGAGTGCTAGGGACCACTGTAGATTAGTACCAATTAGTACTCATTCTTCTCAGTGCTGAATGAGCAACTGTGTTTTCTATTAATCTCTAACATAGTAATTCTTCACCATGGAAAATAAACAACATTACTATTTTCAGACTAAAACATTAACAACAGTAATCCTGTTAAAGATTTAATGCCTTTTTTTCAATATGTTTCCTGCCCTGAGCAAGGTTTATAGAATTATAGTAAAGTACATTAGAAAAATGTGGGGATAGGTGGGGTGATGCAAACAGTCAGCAGATAAACCATCCCGCATCGACTCTACCAGCTAAAAACCCCATTATGAAAAGACTTTTTTCTGTCAGGTTTTCCTGCTCTTCTCCATATATTCCAAACCACTTATATCCCTCCTCACAAGCTTTTCTTCCCCAGTCTTTAATGTAGAATCACCTGCTTTCTCCTCTCTCGACAATACCACTAATGCTCCAAGTCTCTTCTGTCCAAACATCATACACCTGATACTAACCAGAAGTGGATTTGCAAAGCTAAAGCAGAAATCCTCTGTTTTCTGTATTAATTCTTGCAAATAAATCATAGGGATTGAAAAGACTACCACTTGCTAAAGATCTCACACTACTATTTTCTCCCCTATGAGCCCTTCCCCAAACTGAACACCTATGTGCATATGTATGTTTAGTAAAGCACCCCACTAAATACACCCTGCTAGCCCTTACACAGATCCTCTGCTGCCTCAGAGTTCATTTGGCACCAAATTACTCAGTACTTAGGTCCCACAATCAGTATAACACAGGTCTTCTCACAGCTACTTTGCAAGCCTCTCTTCTACGGCTTTCCCTCATGTAACCTTCTCAGGCATCACAAGCACCACACCTTGGTCTTAGAGGCTTTAGATCGTCCCCAACGGCAGCAGCAACTTTGTCTCAGCACTTGGCAATCCTCAAGCTTCCCACTGCTCCCCTAGCCCTGTTTTCTTTGCTAAGAGGTCAGTGCCAGAAATGCTTACAGGCCCCTCATGCAGGTTACTGTGGATGGCTCTTCCCAAATGGGTCTTGCCCTTGGGGTTGGACTCTTTGGAAGTCCAGACTCTGGTGAGCAAGCAAATCCTCAGCAACTAGGGCAAAAAGTCTCTCTCACTTGTTTCATGACTCCTCTCAGGTATAAACCATCCACTGCCACACATGGCTTACAAATGCTACCACATTTGTAAAAAAAAATTACCTGTCTGTAAGGCCCTGGTAGGTGGTTCACAGTTGATATGCATTAGAGAATAAAAAAAAAAAATATTTTCAGTTAAACACTTGATAATAAGGTTATACACCAAGCTACAACAAATGCTGAGACAGCCACCATCCTGTGATGGGCAGACCACTTTGAGAAGAGCCTTAATCGCTAAGTTAAATGACCTTTATCCCCTTCATGATGAGAAAACCAAGTACTGAAAATCCCTATGCATTAAACACTAAAGCATCTCTCAGTGCAGATACATTTTATGCGACTTATCCCCAGGATTCTAAAAACAGGGATAACAGAGAAGGGCTGGGTAGCACCACAGAGCCCTGCTACATGGAACTTCCTTCTAAAAGATACAGCATGATCCAGATGACCTTGAGATGCATGGGCTTCAGGGAACGGTTTCATAAATGAATACAGCAAACATCAAAGAGAACTGAATTAGACAGACAGACCACACAGACCCAAGTGAACTTGAGCATTGCTGTCATAGCACTATTTATAATTTTTCTTTCCAGAACAAAAGGAGTCAGTAGGCATCTGTCTATGTAACAAGACAAAGATTCAGAGCAGATCAAGTCCCTATATCATTTGCTTTTGGTAATTGCATATATTGGCTTTTCAAACATTTCTTAGTGGAGGAACCTTAAGAGGCTGAATGGTAATGTGAAGAACTTAGTAGAGAGGGAGGGGGAGATGACAAGAGGAAGAAAGAAAAGAGAGGGAAGCTAAATGAAGGCTCCCTACTGCATCCATTCACTTCAGAATAACACTGCCTGCTTCTGCAAAAGGTCTGTGAGACCCTTCACAGTAATTCAGAAGCTTGTCATCAGATTTACTTTTCAACTGAAAAGCTCATGAAACAAGTTCAAAGAATTGACTCTCAGTTCTGTCTCCGAGTAGAGCTGAAAGCAGCTTTTTAACCTTGTGTTCTGCACAGTCTTGTCTGCCCGGCACATAGCACTGGTCAAGATTACAGAACATTTTCCTTGCTGGACGCCAAACAGATGTTATGAAACACATTTGGTGGAACATATATAAACACACGCTTCAGAGTTTTCTCATAATAATAGTCCCAAAACCTGGAATTGATGGGGGTATGAAAAATGAAATCCTTGTCCATAGCTAGTCTTCATGCCACATGTTTTAAAAACCTGATGTGGTCCAGGAATCTTCAAAGATGAGCCATCAGAGACTCAGGCTACAAATTAGTAAACTAAATATAGGGACTGAGGAAGCAACCACACTATTAAACTTTCTTACCCTCCAAAACAGGGTGTCCACATTCTGTCTGTTAGGAATGGTACCTACCTACCTGCTAACTCACAAAATCTGTCTTTGAGGTATCTGCTGAGCCTGTGCTAGTTGGTCTGGGCTAAAACTCTCCAGGGGATTGTTCTAATAATTTACACGTCTAGGCAATGAAGTTACAGTGCCCAGAAACATTCTCTGCTGTTGTTTAATTTACTAGCATAGAGGTAGTCCCAGCTTCTCTTCTGGACCCAGCAATACTCTCAAGTTCCCAGATTCAGATTCATGGCTTCGCTGATGGGAGACTCGGGCATGAAAAAAGTCCTCCTCAAGGCTTTGATTTCTGTGCAAAGAAAATGGATAAAATAGAGACCAGGAAGCAGAGGTCAGGGATTGTGAAGTATATTCTAGCTCTCATTACAGCTCTGGGCATGGAGTGCGGGATCCCAAAAGCATCTCTGCAAACTGGAGGGCTTTCAGCAAGTTGGCTGTACTGAAGAACCAGCTTAGGCTCAGGTTAAGGCTCTTATGGGGTCATAAAGATGTATTAGATGTTCAAGTCATATTTGGCTGGGTAAAAAAGTATTAAAATCTGAGCTTTAAACTGTCTGACAATGACAAATAAATATATATTTGTGAGCACAAGGGGCAATGTCCTGAGAGAAAAAATTGTAACATGAGCCTTCAGTCAAAGTAACAGATAAATTAGGTTTGCTGTGGTTTGACAGAAACACACTCAGGTGATGATTTTTGGTATAGGAAAAAACATCAGCTAATGTGAGAAGTCATGAGAAACAGCTTTCTGTAATATTTGTATTTATTCTCTTTGTCTGGGTCAGTGCCAGTTTACTTAAAATCCATAATGGTATCATTTTGGACTTCCATGGGGCCTGGACTGAACACCGTGGCTCTAATTTTTCCACTTGCAGAGAATACTGATGACTCTACCTATTTATCCATCCTAACAACTGCCAGTGTACATGTTTTTTTTCTATTTCTCCTAGCCTGCAGCAGCTGTCTGCATGACCCGTGAAACACTGCTATTCATCTCTTATCATCCGCATAGCACTGTGAAGGCTCTGCAAATCCATGGGCCCTTGGGCAGACCTCTGACAATGGACATTGTGCCCAGGCCTGATCTTCTACCTCTCAAAACCACTTGGACATGGGTGTTTTTGTACTAAGACTAGTCACTTGTCTAGTGATTACCATGGCCGACGGACAGGAGGCACAAGAACAGGATATGTTCAAAGAAGTTGACTGTTGAGACTTAGGGATCTTATAAGGCCATGCTTGAGTTTCACATTCAGTCCCATTTTTCATCTGTCAAGGAAAATGATTTGTTAGGAATGATGTTCCAACTGAATGATGTTTTTCTTCCATTTTCAAAAGCTGGAATAAAGTCACATCTGCTCTACAAAGATTTAAACAGTATAAGAACAGGGTAAACAAAGTGATCAAAAATACATTTAAAATATACAGAGAGTAGTGGCAGTTTCAGAGGTTTTTTAATTATAATAAGTAGCTCTAGGGGAAAGCAGCCTAATATTCCAGAGTCCCTCAGTTTTCAGGTAAACTTTTGGCTTCTGAGTATTCCAACAGCTACTGATTGGGGCTTCAAATAACCTCAAGTCATCTCATTTAAAAAACTTAAAACCATCTCAATAATTATATTCCTAGTGAGTAAAATATTTGTTTGTCCTCAACCCCCACAGATTTAACAAAATGTAAACATGCACTTGAGTGCTTGGCTTGGACCTTGAAGCATCACTCAAGCACTGCTGCTGGGCTGAATTAAGTCAGAAAAACGGTTGTCACAATTTCTGTAACGGCATCTTAACCCTGTTAGTCTCAATAGGAGTTGAGCTGTTCATTTCCAGAGGGCCAGCATCTCCCTTACAGGGAACCTGATTCTTCCCTGGGCTGCCTCGTAGTGAAGCTGACACAACTCCACTAGCAACCCTCATATAAACTGGTGTAATACGGGGAAAGACTGAGTGCCAGGTTTCCATTCCTAACCTCTAAGATAATGTTGACATAAAGTACTGGTCACGGTCCCAGCCCCTTCCTACATCTGTTTATTATCTGCAAAATGTCTGCAAAACCAAGTACAGTATTACTTCCTATTTCCCAGGGAAGCAGTAACCGTAATTTGATTAAGTGCAGAAGCACTTTGAACTTCTTAGATAAAATAGACTGCACAAATATTGTCCAGGCCAATATTTTTACATTATAGACTAGACAGAAAGTGGAAAGAACAAAGATAAATTAATTAATTGCTACATTCATTTAATATAATTCATAAATGGATAAATGTTTGCAGCTATTTGACTTGGCAACATTTACAGAATTCTACAGCAGCAAACCAAACAGACTGACGAGAGGCTGGAGCAAATCTCTGCAATAAAGGCATAAGTACAAAGCCTAAGACATAAGTACAAAGACAAGCTTTACACTCTTGTTCAGGCTGCTTTTGTCCCAGAGCTGCAGATGTATATCCATATAATACTCCAGCTTGCTCTTAACAGTTCTAAACTTACTGAAATTTATTCAAATAGCTACATGAATTTGTTGTGTAGAAGAGAAATGCAGTCTTATATGTCAGACTGCATTTGTGGTGCTATTAAGAAACAAGAACTTTCAAAGAAACAGGAAAAATCTACTGTCTGAGTTACATTCAGTGAACCAGACTTTTCTATGAGAGAGTAAATTATTTTATCTTCTTTTTCCTTAATATAAAGGTTAACAGCAGAATATCCAGGACACTATGGAGAAGATATGGACATGATGATGTACACTTATGACTACTACATCCGTGGGGCAACCACAACTTTCTCTGCTGTGGACAGGTTTGCTTTTCATCTGTTTCACTAAACATTTGGAAAAAAAAAAAAAAAGAAAAGAAAAAAAAAAAAAAGGTTTTCCTTTTCTATTTCTCCCAAACACTGCAGGGCTATGCATCATCTGCTGCAGTACTCAGCATCAGGCTAGTACTTCTGAGGTACAAAGTTCACTCTGCATGTGGCTAATTGTCCAGAGTGGTGTATCAGGGAAAGGGCATCTTCATATACAAGGGGATCATCCGACATGCAACTAAGTAGTGAAAAACATAGCAATGGTAGGCCTGGCTAAATCTGAACTCCAGAAAGCATAATAAATCTTCAATATTGTTTCACACCTATCTCTAGTTAGAGCATCTTTTATCTAACCCAGTAAAAACTCAGCCTGGAACACCCTGTTCTTTCAGGGGATGAGGGATTTATCTTGGCCCACTTATCTTTGCAGAGAAGTGGGGAATCTGCCAGCATGCAAAGATAAGACCATACAAACTGCAGTCTGAATGCTGTAAACTGCCCAATCCATTGCAACACTCTTCTGACAGATTTGAGGCCACACCAGGGATTAAGGCAACGCAGTGCGCATTGATGACTTTCCAGAAAATGATTTCACTACATTTTCTTAATCAGTCCTGGTCGTTACTTGACCAGGCCCTATGAGGCCCTATGGGTAGTGAAGTTGTAGTTGGATCTTGATTCTTTCCTCTCAAGCTGGCCTCTCATACATCAACTGTGAGTTATTTCTTTGCTGATGTTTTTTATCAGACACCTCAGCCCAGTGTATTAAAGCTTTTGTTATCAAACACAGCGCAGACAGAAAGGCAAGGTGCGC
Organism: Tringa tobata; assembly: GCA_033628505.1. Lineage (NCBI taxonomy): Eukaryota > Metazoa > Chordata > Aves > Charadriiformes > Scolopacidae > Tringa > Tringa tobata. Next base: position 6,624,823 of record JAHREE010000363.1, read on the forward strand.
TGCACAGGCCTATCACTGCCCAGACTGGCTACAGGAGAAGGGGAGAGAGAAGAGAGAAGGAGTTTAAACACACCAGCATTTCAAGCTGTCTCTAATAATGCTCAAAGGACCTCAGGTGCTTTTGTCACTGTGACGCCCTCGGTTTGCTGGGCTTCACTAGGGATCCCCTCAGCCAAAAGATTACCTAAAATAAGAAGACCTTTCCAGAAACGATAACATGCTGTCAGACTGCTGCAGGTTCATAACTGTAATTTTTTGGCTAAAACCCATTAGTCTGTTTATTAACAAATGGAAACCATGTCTGCAAATAATTCCTACAAGCAGAAGCATAACTGTCACAGTTAATTGACTCTAAGGTATCTATTTATCCCTTCAGATAAAGAATTTAAAAGGTTGCAAGGGACATCCCCCTCCCGGGTTTTTCTCTTAAATATTCCCCAGTGCTAATCACGGCCATGGCAGAGAGAAGGGGAGATAATGCAGACAGTGTGCTCCCTTGCAGCTGGATTTCAGCCTCTTTCAGAATTGGGTAGCAATGGGGGACTGGCCAGGAACGGAGGCAGCATTTTGGGGACGTACACCAGGAGCACAGATCTTCATAGGTTATGGCACCACAGTACCTGGAAAGGGAAGAAGCCACTAATACCTTTGTCCTACCACTGCTGTGATACCACAGATGAACCTGCAATAGTAGCACGTGAAAACCATAGAGAAAATATTCTATGAATTGCAATCTAGGAAAATTTCCTGGGCCAATGAACTTTCTGGCCCCCAGCTTCCAGGATGACTAAAACCAACTTGTGTTGCTTTGCATGGGAAGTGAAAAAAATTCCTGCTATGCCCGTTCATAATTCAGATTCATGCAGTAACTCTCCTGAGTGGTATACTTGTAGAAGTTTGTCATTCTAAATGGTTCTTTGCAGCTGGCTGAGGCAGCATAGGAGCAAAAAAAGCTTTTCCCAGTCCCAGCCTGCCAGCAGCACGCACACTTGCAGCTTGTCTGTATAAACATGCTGTAGATTTTGAGACTGCTTTTCATTTTCAAGCATGTTAAAGTTGTGCTTATTTAGCCCATCATGGGCAATGTTCTTGAGCTAACAAGAGGCACAAAAAAAAGCTTTTGAAAGTATTTTAGTTTAAGCTTTCCTAATCACTTCAGTTAGGTATTTTTAGACTTTCTGAATAAACTTGCAGGAATCATATCCTCCCTTCCTACTCCCTAAGACATTGCATCACTGGGGTCACTGCTGATGCACAGATATTTGAGAGAGCACGTGATGCCTCTGGCAAAAGCTGTAGAAAGCTTAGAAAGGTGGTATGCCCACCTCCTCTTCTGTAATCACTCTCTGTGTGTTTCCACGCCTGTGTATCAGGAATGAAAGAAGGAGTTGCTGTTCGTATCAGAGATTTTAAGTGCTTATCTGCAGAGAACAGATTTTAGAAGTGGTTAATATTTACATTTTTCAGTCCCATTCTAAATGGGTCAAAAGGAGAAATAAATTGTCTATAAAGCAAGACAAAAGCAGCTGGAAAGAATTAATAGATGCTTGAAGTATCTCTGGGAGCACATTTGAAAGCGTGGTGATAATGCTGATGCAGACAGGATGACCTACAGACATAAGTAAGGGAGCTTTTGCAGGGAAAGGCAGTATCTTTTGTTACAGACTGATCCAGTCAGGTTTCAGAGATAGACATAGGGTATATGAAGCAAGTTGTAAACTGAAACTGCCCACATAGACATACACATTGTAAACCCCTGGCAAAATAGCTTCCAAAATGAAAAAAAAAAAAAAATATATTCAAAAGAGTTTCAAAATAGCTTCAGCCTGAGCTCTGAAACACGCTAAGTGGTGATGGCTTGGCTCCCTCGTGGAGCTTTGTTACGGGGCTATTGTCTGGCTGGATCTGTCTCGAATCCAGAGAGCACCACTGGAGCATTCACAGCCCAGCCTGCGGTGAGTAGCTTGGACAGGGATGCGGGGATTACCAAACGTGCCTGGTAGGTGTCACAGCTTGCCCTTCAGCATGTAGCATAAAAATAGCAGACTGTCATAAGGTCATTTCTGTTACAAAACTGTTCTCTGCTGCATTTATTTGGGTGCTCTGAATATCCAGTAGTTTCTGAACTGCTCAGACATTATCACTGAAAGGCAGATCAACACCCAGATACCCCAGCAGTGAGTACATTTAAAATGCCTGGACAAGCCAGATACCTTCCGAGCTCAGCTGAGCTAAATTATAGGGCATTTTAGGTCCCTAATAAGTTTCATATGACCAAAACAAGAGGATTTTGTCAAACTCAATATGAATAGGAATTCATACAATTTTTTCAACTGAATTGGAAGCAGATTATTTGGCAATATTTGGAGATAAAAAATATTTTCCCTATAGCATCAAAAATTCAATTCTGACAGCACTTGGCAGCTGGAGAGTAAAAGTGACAATTCCATATTGACACCCCAAGCTAAAGAAAATGCATTAAATTAGCACTTGGGGACTGGGTGTGTGTGTGTGTGTGTGTGCAGAACACGGGATGACACACCTATAAACTAGTGTAAAGGATCTGTAAAGGCAAGCTAATATATATTCTAGAGTATTACACACAGGGCAATTCCTGATGGCATCTGCACTCCCACTGGAAAACTTGTAAGGGATCCACAAATTGAAATAGAAAAGATAACAATTGAACTAAACACACAGCACCAATAGTACAAAGTAGTTGCCTGCATCCTGAAAAGTTGGATATATATGCTTAATTTCAAACACAAGTAATGCAAAAAAAGATAAATTAAGACACTGAATGCATAAATCTATTGGCCATCAACCCTGTGCATATATGCTAAAGTTTAATCTTAAATTACAACTTCAGAACTAATTCTATTCTAATAATTTAAAGCATGCTATTAATTCAGGTAACTAAAATACATTTATTTTAAAGAACTTGACTTTATACTTTACAATATTCCCTTTTAGAAAAATGACTTGATGTGAGCTTTTGAGCTAAAAGTCTTTCTGACAACGGGTGCCAGTTTAGCAGACCTTAATTTTGACCCATATAATCTTGTTAATCCACATCTGAGTCATCTTTTTTGGTTTTTTTGGTCTCTCTGGGTAGCTTAGTGACCAAAAGCCATCTTTGAAGAGCATGCAAACAGTCCAAAGGAGGACTTCCTACAATAAACCTGAAAATGAATCTTGCATTTCATTAACCTTTGGTAACAGTTTTATGAGGCAATTATAATTACAAACCACCTAGGAAAAGCTTAAAGGAAACCAAAAATAAAAACTATATAACCAAACACAGAGTATGAGACGGACGTAGTTCCAAACGAAACTTAGCATAAACTGGTGAAGTAGCATAGTATATTTCCAATTAAAAAAACTCAGTGAATGAAAGCTGAAATGAGATGCTTTATACCCACACAGAGCTTAAGAATTAAATTAGTCTTATTCCAGGATAGGGTCACCCAATCAAGAAAACCAAATAAGAGCAGTTAATACCAAAATCTGGGTGCAGGTGTCTCAGAACATCCCTAAGAGGCAGCAGGTTTTGCACAGTTTCTTCACTGTTTGGAGCTGGCCACCAGAAAACCAGGACTGTGCAGGGGTCTTGTAAAGCACGCTCCTATTGAACCACCTCAGCAGCATTACCTGCCCCATGCCTCAGGATTAGGATGTAACCATTAGCAGAATCCAAACTGTCAGAAAACCTTTAAAGTACTACCTGTTACCAATTGAATTGATGGCTGCCATCTGCAAGGATTATACTTTAGACCTAAACTCCTGGTAGCCAGCACCAAGCAGCCTAAATTGAATATTTGCTCCACAGCAGGACAGCATTTGATCCACTGAGCTCATGCCTTTTTGTCAAGGGAAAATCTGATGCACAATAAGCTAAGGTGGAAATTTGCAGGCCATTGCAGCTATTGGACACTAAATCACTGGCCCCTGCTGTTGAATCACACTGCTTCAGCCATGCTTCCTACTAAAAATCGTTAGGAGGTATTGTAGCACTCTCCTGAGAGAGAACACAGACATCCAATTACTCACAAACCAGGAAGAGCATAAACTCTCCTTACACTCATAGACATTTCTCTGCCTTACATGCGACTTGTGGACATCAAAGATGAGAAGTGAATTTAATTTCTCTCACTATTGATTCCTTCACATCTTTAATAGAGGACACTAGCTAGAAGACCTAGTGGTGGAAAAAAAAAGGAAAAAAAAAAAAAAAAAAGAGTGATTTCTGCTGTATGGATAACTCCCCACTTAGAAATTGCTTGAAAGTCACCCGCACATTTACTTTGTACACATTCCTGAGCAATATATCACGTGACAATAACTTTTGACAGAACCATCCTTTTTCTCTTGGTCACTGATTTAAAGTCAATTTAGGATTGATCACCATCAAGAGTCATTGTCTTCTGAAGGATACTCAGAGACCTAATTTTTCAGAGAACTGATTTTCCTACTTTGTAAGGGAGTGTGAAAGAATTATAACTATCATAGAATGACAGAATGGTTAGAGTTGCAGATGACCTTAAAGATCATCTGGTTCCAACCCCCCTGCCATGGGCTATCGGACATATTTAATGTCCTTCCAGCCCATAAAAACACAAAGCACTCAGAGGAAAGTCAGCTAATGGCAGACAGATGTTTTTGTTACCACAACACCTGGTGTAAAGTTATTCTTACTTGTATGGTCTTTATGGACTATTCAGTGGATAAGGAACTGGCTGGACGGTCACATCCAGAGGGTAGTACTCAATGGCTCAAAGTCCAGACGGAGAGCAGTCACAAGTGGTGTCCCTCAAGGGTCTGTGCTGGGACTGATACTGTTTAACATTTTTATCAGTGATATAGACAGGGGGATTAAAGGCACCATCAGCAAGTTTGCAGACGACACCAAGCTCTGTGGTGTTGTCGATACACCAGAGGGACGGGATGTCATCCAGAAGGACCTGGACAGGCTAGAGAGGTGGGCCCAGGTAAACCTCATGAGGTTCAACAAGAGCAAATGCAAGGTTCTGCACCTGGGCCGGAACAATCCTTGCCATCAGTACAGACTAGGGGGTGAGGTATTAGAAAGCATCCCTGAGGAAAGGGACTTTGGTGGTGGATGAGAAGCTGGACATGAGCAGGCAGTGCACACTTGCAGCCCAGAAGGCCAATCGCATCCTGGGCTGCATCAAAAGATGCATTGCCAGCAGATCCAGAGAGGGGATCCTTCCGCTTTACTCTGCTCTGGTGAGACCTCACCTGGAGTATTGTGTGCAGGTCTGGAGCCCTCAATATAAGAAGGACATGGACCTGATGGAGCGGGTCCAGAGGAGGGCCACGAGGATGATCAGGGGGGTGGAGCACCTCTGTTACGAGGACAGGCTGAGGGAGCTGGGGTTGTTCAGCCTGAAGAAGAGGAGGCTCCGGGGAGACCTAATAGCAGCCTTCCAGTACCTGAAGGGGCCTACAGGAAGGCTGGGGACAGCCTGTTTACAAAGGCCTGTAGTAACAGGACGAGGGGCAATGGCTTTAAGATAGAGGGGAGCAGATTTAGATTGGAGATTAGGAGAAGGTTCTTTACTGTGAGGGTGGTGGAGCACTGGAACAGGTTGCCCAGGGAGGTGGTTGTGGCCCCATCCCTGGGGATATTCAAGGTGAGGCTCAACAAGGCCCTGGGCAACCTGGTCTAGTTGGGGGTGTCCCTACTGACTGCGGGGGGGTCAGACTAGATGACCTTTGGAGGTCCCTTTTGGCTTGGACAATTCTATGATTCTATGATTCTAACCTCCACAGTTCTGGCTCACTAATATCTCTCTTGTCTCTCTTCCATGCAGGGATCGTCAGTGGAAATTCATTGTCTGCAGGATGACAGAGTATGACTGCCCATTTCAAAATGTTTAAAAAGATCAAGCGTACCCAACTTGGAAAGCTTGGGGACGGACAGGGTGGGATGAGGGTCAGTGATAATGGAAGAAGGGCAATTAGGCTCACAAAAAAAAAGTACTTCAGCTGTCTGCTGAAGATACAATTCTTTCCCTCTGGTGCTATTAAATAAATAGCCAGCCCACATGCTTGCAACAGCGATTTTGGAGGATTCCTTCAAGCTGCACTGGTAGTCGTATCCCCCAACTAAAATTGCTTATGACATACACGTTTATGATACACAAGTCTATGGCATACGCAGTTACCTTTTTTCTATATACATATAGCCATACTGAAAACATACAACTTCCTTTCACATAGCAACTTTGTATAAACTGCTTCCCAGCACAGAAACTCTGAATGAGGTGGAAACATACTTAAGCTTTCCAACATCCACTAGACTTTCCTGTCTCTACTTTGTATTTGGAACCAACCCAGTGATCCCTACCAGCTTCTCCAAATTTAGTAGCTGAAAGTGTGCTGAAAGCAGCATCAGGAGGTCTCTGGTGCTGCATCTGGTGTTACTTGTTACAGCCCTCAGCATAGCTCCATTGCAGCAAAGGTCGGCCTGCACAGGGGAATTCCAGGTATTTGCAACACTGGAAGACATCAATCCGTGATTAAAATGAGAGTAGATCCACCAATAAAAAGAGAAGCCTAACCCAGCTTTACTGAGAGTCTTTTTTATAGTGTTCCAAATGTCTCTAATGACATTAGAGCCAGGAGCTCTGCTCTGGGCAAACCCAGGAATAGGTCAGGCCACTCATACTCTCAGTAAATATGTATTCAGTAGTCAGGAGTCCACTTCTCAGGTGGATTGAGTGTCTGCTGTGGGTGCCTGTACAACATCCATCTGCCATTGGTAATATATTCTTGGCTTAGAATAGACAAATAAAGCTAATGACTTAGTTGACCTCAGTTCCTTCTCATGCCCTGTAAAGGATAAGCTGACCATGTTTCAGGCCCGCACAGCATTTGTGCAGCTGTAATTCAAGACAGACTATTGATCTCTTCCAGGAAGATTGGAGGTAGGGTTTTTGCTCTTGAACAAACCAGAATTTAGGGCTCAGTTTCTTAGCTAATGAAGTCAATGGTAAACTTAGCAGTGGCTTCGGCAGTGCTGGTTCAAGGGCCACGATGGACCTCATGAACCAATTTCAGGTTGTAAAGCTTCATAGGAAACGCTGGTGTCAGCCAGTCAGTTTCCATGTTCCAAGCATTTTTAACATATTTACTAGCATACCCCCAAGTGTGAGCATTAAAACTACACTTGTCCAATAAAAGAATAATAGGTTTTGCATTACTGTACCCTTGTTCTTTCTTGAGTTTACTTACACTAGCTTATTAATTTGCACACAAAGAAACCTTCCGTCATTCTCAGAGAACGTGATGGTGATTAGGGAGTTCCTGTGAGAGCCAGTTGCTGAGACATGTAAGTAACAGTGGGAAAGAGAAACCAAGAAGCCTAGGGAAGCTGTAGAAGCTTGTTAGGTGACACTGGTAGACAGGAAAGGGAGCCAAGAGAGCTCCAAACAGGAGAGCCAGGGAGTTGATGGAAAAGGCCGGGCACTATAATTAGGCACAGAAGGATCACCTCTGGGAAAACCTGCTCTACATGGACATTTATCTCCCACACAACTTCACCTTGACTACTTAGGCTGCTCTCAATTCTGTGCACACACCATGGGCTCATGGAGGCCTCTGAGGGGACAGTGCAAGATCAGCTTAGGATGATTTAGACCCACAGCACCACAGAATAGAGCAGTTCTGCTCTCTTGTCCACTGGAGCTGCAGCGTCATATTGCCCCATATGCCACCTTTTTTCCTCATCCCTGTCCCAGTCACTTCCTTCCACCCATGCTCTATTCCCAGCTCCACCCTAGCAGTGCATCTGTGTAGGATACATTTCACAGGACTCCTCTTCAGAAAGTTAAGTAATTCTCAAATGAGGAAAGGTGTGGGTGGGAAACAGCATGTATCTTGGGGAAGGCAGAAATGGGATGTGGACCAAAAAACACCCCAAAAAGCAGAACTGAGGCAGAGAAAGAGTGATTCCTGTGAAGTCCTAGGACAGCTAGTGAGCAAAGCTAGGAACTGAACTTAGTTTTTATCTCAAGTTTTTATCTAAGTTGCAGCATCTACCTCTAACCATTAGGTAACCTTTGCGTGTGGGAAGACAGTGCTCCAAAGCTGCTGAGGTTCAGGCACAGATTCCTCAGCACAGAGCAAGGCGATGACGAGCCTGCCTTGCAGAAGTTCACTGGCTTCAAAACCTGATCAAGCCTGATTTGACTTTCCTAAAGCTGTTCTGGAAAAGAGAGCCTTTCGACCTGCTTAGGACACCTGACAAACAGAACCACCTTTCACTTGTGCTAACACAAACCAGATGCCATTGCAGGAAAACGAAGAGAGTTGTGCCTATTCAGACCAAGTGCAACTGAGTGTGGATGCCCAGTATGGGGAGCCCACAGCTCTTCTTCATTCTTATGTGCTGTGTCGCACAAAAGCACCCCACCTACACTTGTACTGTACCCCTGATCCGAGAGCCAACATAAAGCCTATGCATTACTGAAGTCCCATATAGTCCTAACATTTTAAATAAGTCCTTGCTTTTTAATAAGTAAAACAACAGGAAGAAAGTCTCATTTATTTAATAAATAACAACAGTACGGTTTGAATTCAAACATCTGAGAGAACAGCACTCTTTTGTAAAAGCTGAGCATTGCCCCAGTTGTGCTACAAGGGCTGCAGATGGCATACTGTCAGCATTGTCAGTAATTTTATTTTAGATAAATTAGGGCAGGGTAATCTTTGCATTCACAAAGGGAAATGCAGCAAACTTCAAAATGCAAGGAGAAGCTTTGGAGCTTTTCTAACTCTAAATAAAAAAGGTGAACAAGAAAAGGTGGGACGGGCTGGCTGGGGAAGAGGAAACACGAACACTGACCCTCTTTGTGGGTCTCCTTTAACCTGACACTCAGTGAAGGCTGGTGCAAAGCTAAACCTACATCTTCCATTTGATTCACTCCTCTTGAAGAGAGGCTTGAGTAAGAGAACAGTGTAAGTAATTGGAGAAAACACAGACAATTCTATCAACCCCAAACAGTCAAAGAGGAGGACTTGACTGCTCTTCTTCCCAAATCTCAAGATTAACTTAAAAACCATGGGACTTTTGTAGAAAAAAGAGAGGTTTACTTTTTTCATGTATTTTGATTTCTCATTTTGCAGAGTATATATGCACTTTGAACATTTTTCAGCATTTTTTACTTTTAGTATTTTTCTATCACTTCTCAACAACACTGAACCTAGAAATGTGGATTTTAAGTGAAGGCTGTGATTCTTGTTTAATCACTTGACAATGAGAGCTGGGAATAGTTTTACAAATACTATGAGACTGAAAATAAACATATCAGGCTTAGCGACATAGGACTGATTAAAAAAAAAGAAATAGAGAACCCATAGCAGTGTTGAGATAAGGCATAGTTCCTGTAAAATCGAGAGACCTTTCAACCTCTTCCAGCCGAGTGTTCAGGATTTTGTAATACGAGATAAACCTGGCAGAGAGTCATGGCATCACCTAAGCAGAGAGATGCAAACACAGCTGAAGGGAAAATAGTCTGTGGATGAAGCAGAAGACCTGGCAGAATATCAGTTGGCTCTTAGGAAAACTTACGTAGATTTGACCCTTGACTCACAGCCATTGAATCGTTTTCTGGTTTTAAACCTGATTTAAAGCGCATGCTTTTCACACCAGCAGCATGTTACTGTAGTGGCCTGCATCTTTAAGGCTACAGTACTGTTTGCAAACAGAGAGTATGAACATCACCAGTAGTGGCACTTTGTGCCAGAGTTGTTGGCGTGAGCCGTAGGCAGGAGGAGTTCTGCTAATAACACATTATCAAACATAAAACATTGCTTGTGTCTAGATTTACTTTTTAAGACACAGCAGTTACACAGGGGACTGCTTCACCCTCACTACCTCAGGGCACTGGTATGTGTGTAGCTGATGCTCTGCATAGTAATCTGGACCTACGCATCCAGGAGTTCAGAAAAGGCAGCAGGGCTGCCCACGTGCTGAAAATGAAAGACATGCACAAGTGCTTGTGGGTCAGGGCCAGCAGGCTTGTCTCTGTCTTTCTGAGGTCCATACCCGAACAGCATTGATTTCAGTCTCATCCAGCTTGTAAACTTCAGCCAAAACCAGTGAAGTTCAGTCTTAAGCAAGAGTCAGGCTTCTAAATAACTATCAGGATCTTAGCTTAGCTGGTGCATCTCTACAAGGAAGACTGGAAAAACTGGACCTCGAGTTAGAGAGAATCAATCTAAGACTGTGCCAAGATACACAGGGATGGACATAATCTGTTTATACTTTCTCAGACACAAAAGCCCTTGAATTAGTCAGGCAGTTGGACTAGATGATCCTTGTAGATCCCTTCCAACTGAAATAGTCTATTCTATTCTATTCTGCTTGAAAAATCTAGCTGACTTAACCTCATGAAGAACAGGACACACTCTGCCTTAGGTTATCTTTAAATCATTTAAGAAGAATCAAGAGGAGTTTTGCTGATCTTAGCATTAAAGCCATGTCAATAGGATAAATCCCAGTATGTAAAAAAAGGGACAGGTACATTTTCGCAGGATATGAGCTTTAGTTTACATGTAGGACCAAATTCTTCAGGCTTTGCTTGAACCAGACAAGTCATCACACTGCAGAACCTGGTCCTAAAAAGATCAGCCCAAAATGTGGAGAACATAGAAGAGACATGTGCACAAGAGATGGTTCTATCTGAGAGAAAACTGAGGGGAATTACAAAAACTGAAATGAAAACAATGAAAGAGAGACATGAAGCCACCTGAAGAATATGCCTTTATGTAATTTCTTAAAATAAGTGCATGTTCCTCTGTCTTAGATGAGATGACTAGGATAATTTAATGCCAGCAAAAATTGAAGAATTTGAAGAAAGTTTCCTGAATAATTTTGCAAAGAAAAAAGCCAGTACAGTATATCAAACACCACCCTTGAAAAGCAGAGGATTTGCCAAGTGAAGCAGAACCAGCTGATAATGTTGATATAATTCTTCTAATCTGTGTTGGGAGCTCTTAACCCTTGACCAAAGAAAACAGAGATGACAACAGAAGGAATAAGCAAACAATGAAGCATGAGTATAAGGAGGAGGTGCGATCACAGATGAAGAAAGAGGTAAGAAAAAACCAAAAGCAAACAAATTCTCAACAAACTAAAGAAAATGGGCCTTTGGTACAACATATGGCTCCAGAGCTGAACTTCTAGCTTTCCATGGTTGTGTGAGGCTGCATACAAGGTTTTGCTTCAGCTAACATAAACGCATTGCTCAAGCTACTTAAAAGTTTGAAGTTACTTAAGACTCTGGCTTGGGTTCAGACCCATCTTAAAGTGAACAAACTTTTACTTGGAAATGGATATATTCATTGGCAAAAACACTGCCATAATTACACAAGTCATCCAAAATGAAGTGCTTTTGTCTACCATTGAAATCTAACAGCTGTCATGGCTATGTCCAGGGGTAAATGTAATTCCCATCCTCTGGTTTCCACCCAGGCAAGCTCACAGTTTTTTTTCCCTCCTCAACCCTTACTTCTGTTTCATTTGGGAGGCAGGGAACATGGCCTTATAGAGCATCTAAGATGGTTTTTTGTGGGTCTCACCTCGGTAGCCCCAAGCTAGGGTACTATAACCTGGGAGGCAAGCGACTAGCTTCTCCTCTGTCAATTTTGTGGTCAAGCTTCTCTTCCTCTAGTTTCCTGGTTCAAAGCCCACTGATAATGATAGAAGCCTGTCCACTGATTTTTATAAGGCTTGCACTATTCCTTGTGTACAGAAATAGAGCCATCTCACATGGCGAAAGCTCACATATCTTTCCCAGTCCTAAGCTGGCACTAGACAGGGGAGTAGGTTTTAATAAGATGTGAAGCAGTACTGCTATAATAAATAAATAAACTCTGATTACGATCTTACAAGGAAACTTCCTTTCTTCCTTCATCTTAATTTTAACTATTCAGAGTAAATTTGGCACTGGTGGAAAATCTGAGGTGGCCTTGAAGAAACACTTAATGGCATAACAGACAGGGCACTTTTCTGCCATGTAATTCTGAATGGACCTCTTTGGGGTCTAGGGGAACAGCTGAGTGCCTGTGGCTAACTCATCACCAGCTGTACTGCTAAGGCAAGCAGCAAAGGGCATAAGTAGTGCTAGTTGTCGTCACTTTTCTGCTAGAAACTGACTCATGGCCATACACTTAATTCAAGATCAGCAATCGAATAGTTATTAAATTGTAACAGGCTTGCACTTCTTACACCTCACAGACTGGACTGTAGCACAAAGAAGAGATTTTTCCAAGGAGTTTATGTGCTGAATGTGTTGCATAGGGTTGGAAAAAGTCACCCACTCCAATTTCTTCAAGTACAGTCCAGGGAAAGAATTAGATGAGACAAGACTGATGCAAACATCCTTATCTACCACTTAGAAACGCTAAATCTGAACCTTTTTACTAGCACGATCTGCACTTTTGCTGGTTCACCATTACCTGCTTTCCAGATGCCTCTGTCTGATGCCTGCCTTTGCTGCAGGTGGGAACCATGGCATACGTGTCCCAGACTCTGCACTTAACACTGAAGCACAGCAAACATTGAATTCACAGGCCAGTAACCTGAGCTATCATTTGCGGTTACTCTGCATTATTTAACAAAGCAGGCAGGAGGAAAAGGGCTTTGAGTAATGAAGTGCTGTTCAGCAGGTACAGTAAATACATGGTGATCTCACCATGGCATTAACCTGAAATTGTGACTGAGAGAGCATCAGTGTTCTGCACCCACTTCACAGAGATACAGCACATTCCCAGGATTACTAGCAAGAAATGTATGTCATGACTTGAAATCATTATTTTCCTCTGTTAAACTGAATTTGTCACCTGGCCAGTAGAAATGGGCTGGCTTCCTCAGCCATAGTGGAACTTTTCCTGCTTGGTGTGAGCTGAGCACAGGGCCACACTGGTTGCTCAGGGCCAAGGAATCTCAGCACCAATATCTCCATCCAAACCTCTGTGCTCTGCCTGAACTGCACACCATGAGCAGCTTTACAATGGAACTAGTTTGACCTGGCTCCTGTCAAGCCCTCTGAGATGCTGATTTCACCCTCTTTACCCTCACACCATAGTCACGATTGTAATGACTAAACAACAAAAATCATTAACATCAACAGTGAAATCATTGACACCATATGGAATTTCAGATATTTAAACACAATCCAGTGGGACCTCCATGTGTTGTTGAAAAACAACCTTAACACATTAGGAACCACAATTGAGGAGAGGAGAGGAGAGGAACTTTCAACCATTCCCACGTGTCCTGTCAGAGGATCCCAGGGAGAAGAAATCAGCACCTCCCTCTCTACTGTCCCTCCTCAGGAAGATGTAGAGAGCAATGAGGTCACCCCTCAGCCTCCTTTTCTCCAAAATAGACAAACCCAAAGTCCTTAGCCATTCCTCATAGCACACTCCTTCAGCCCTTTTCCGACCTTTGTTGCTGTCCTTTGGACACATTTGAGTACCTTCATATCCTTCATATATTGTGGGGCCCAGAACTGTATGCAGTATTCAAGGTGAGGCCACACCAATGCTAAATACAGTGGGATAATCACCTCTTTTGACCAGCTGGTGATGCTTTAATGGACCCCAGGGTGCAGTTTGCGCTCTTGGCTGCCAGGGAACACTGCTGACTCATACCGAGCCTGCTGTCAACCAGCAACCCCACTACATCCACCACCTTCCCCTCATCCACTAGGCAGGTGATCTTATCATAGAAGAATATCAAATTAGTCGAACAGTGTATGTGTGCACTTGTTCTCCATTTGTTGTGCCTGTTGATCTCATTGCTTGAGTTAGATTTAAACAACTCTGCTTCTGCAAAGTCAGATACATTCACTTGTACCACAACACTCAAATTCTATATACATATTCAATAAAACTAATAACATATTTCCATAATGTGCTGTATGAATACCTGCAAAGATAATGAGCTGTTGTTACATCTTTGTGAGCTGAAAGTTTACAGCAGCAATGAATTAACTCTTGTGATCAAGCACAAAGAAAAGAAAGAGCAAGTGACTAATATATATTATTCACCTGCCTGCTCTATTAAAAAATTGACTCAGCCTTCAGTCTGTTGCTTGGAGGACAATGCTAAATAAGCCAAGAGGGTAATCATGCAGTGTGTGATGAGCAGAACTAAAGAAAATCAAGATATAAATGCTTTCAGAGCCAAACACCCTGACTGAAAAAGATGGGCCATGGAAGACATGCTTCAGCTCCCATGCTGGTTCTGATTTTTCCTTTGTCGCTAAGGGTCTTAGACATAACAGAGAGCAGAGTGCAGTGTGGAGCATCTTGAAATGAACTTGGTAGAGCAGTCTATTTCCAGTTAGTCAGAGCTTGGCATTAACTATTTTATCATGCGTCTCCTGTTGAGTTAATTAAAACTATAAAAAATGGCTAGTGCTTCAGAGATAGCCGTCATCAGAAAACAGACTATTTTCTACTATTGGGTCTTCCTTTCTGCTGAAACCTACATCTTGCTGATACAAAGCCTAATGCTGTTTGACACTCTTCTAGAGGAGGAAGGTAAATTAGCCCACTGTGGCCCATTCTTTCATGATTAGATATATTTCTGTATCTCAACTTCTTTGCTCAGCATTTGCTTGGGTGTTGCTAGGTGCTACTCCCTGCAGCATACAACGCAGACAAACCCCCAGTGTTCTTTACTCCTTGCCTGTAATGAAATACTCTACTTTTCTGATTTCCACACAGACAATGAAATAAACTCTGTTAGAAATTGAGATTGATAGGAGTTGGGGAAGGATAAGGAGGTGACATCTGCCTCATTATAAACATCAGCTTGGTACAATGGGCATGGTCCTCCATACCCCACACCAAGTTCAGCCATAGATTTGAATGCCAGAGCCAGGCACGAGCCTAAAGTAGCATAAGGTCTGACAGGGAGAAGGAAAGAATAAATATATACCCTAAAACTATGTGCAGTCAACTTGACAGTAGGAAAAGAACTAATGTTTTCTTTAAATGTTACACTGATGAAGTGTGAAAACTCCAATTAAAAACAAATTAAGAAGGAATATTCATCATAAGAGTTTGCTAGTGAAACAGTCAATTGTCTGAAATCTTAAAAACTGAAGAGTGCTTGTGTGTGTACGGGATAGTAAACCTGAAGATAATTCTAGCAAAAATAATTACAACTGCCTGTTTCTTGTGGAGCTTTTAGGTTGAAAGCGCAGAATCACCCATATCATCTTCCAGGCTTCACCTAGGCAAAGGTCTTTAACCGATTCCTGCTAAATCCTTCAAATTGAGGGAACAAATCCATTATTCCGTTTAGAGGAACACGCTGCAATTTTTATCTTGAACGCTGTGCAGGGCAAAAAGATCTATGAGTCATACCAGAGACTGTTTCACAGCAAAAAGAAAAAGGGGAGGAATAGATATAAGAAAGAAGCCTCTACAAAATAATGGAGCTCTGGGGAATAAGCACCCACAGCAGGACTCAGATGTGATTAGGCCCATGAAAAACCCTCTTATAAGTCACTGTGAACAGTCCCACTGTGAATAGTCTCCACGGAAAGAGTGTTCAGTGGTTAAAGTGCTAGCCAAGGACTTGAGAGGCTCAAGGCCAGTCCCTGCTTGGCCAACCACTCTCCATGTGAGCAGAGTAGGTCACTTGGGTTATGCTCCTATGCCACATTGCAGAACAAGGCTAGAGATCACCCTGAGCTTTCAGCAGGATGATGCTCCTAAAAGCCTCACAAAGAGATGCTAACACACATTTTCAAAGCAATACTTTCATTTTGCCTAGGCTGCTAATTAATCCAAGTACATACTTCAGCAAACACGGCTTGCCTGATTCAAGGGTAACTCGGTTAGCACTAAGACTGTGCTTTGTTTCATATGTAACATAGGCATATGAAACATGCCCTGTGTCTTTTTGAATCTTATCTGTCTTTCTGTAAACCAGGGATAGGAATCATCCCTGGCGTCATACACAAATAAATTCAATGACAAGAGTGATGCTTGAAAATACTGTGATGAGAAAGCAGGGAGATAGGTCTAAATACAACAGATCAGATGAATCACAGTGTGATAGCACCAGCTCCACACTCTGGCGTTTGTGCTTGCCTAGCAAAAGAGCAAGGCCAAGAGCATTGTGCCCAGTTCTTCAGGGCTCCGCTGCCCTACAGGTCCCTCCAGAGCTAACACAGCAGGGTAGCAGCTTCCCAGTCAGCACGGTCACCACCATTACAATGCATGAAACAATGTTAAGTTCCCCACTCAGGTGACCATTTCTAACTCATCAAATATGGCTAGTTCTTCTGGGAGTGGCAGCGTGCAAAAACTCACATGGCCAGCGACCAACACCCTACCTACTTTGCCTTTTGCTGCTAGGCCAGCTACCACATGCAGATGGTGTCAAGGAACCAGCCATGGAACCAGCAGGACTTGGCTGCCCACACCCTTCAGGAATCACTCTGCTGAAAAGATAAGGTGCACCGGTGGTCTAAGCAGGCATCATCTTTTCCAGCCATGCCAGCTACCTATTTTCTGGGCTAGGGTCTTTCAGGACAGAGCTGTGGAGCTACTCTACTGCCCCTAAGTTACTAGGGCTGCACTTCTCATCCATGGGATATTGACTGTTATCGAGTGCTGCAGGTAACATACATGGCACAAAGGATGCTCTTCCCAGCCACCACTGCACATCTTCACTGCAGCAAGGAGGTAAAAGGCTCTTAAAGGATCAGAGTGAGGCTTGGATTAAAATGCTTTACAGACACTGATCTAAGTAGCTGCCAGGCATATCCCCCCTGACCAGATCTACCAGTTTTATATTAGAGTATAAAACATATACTTTGTATTTAGGAGGAGTTCAAGCTGTGATCGACTTGCATTGTTGTATTATCACCAATCCAAGTAATTTCATGTACTGCATTTTAAACTCTTCACATGGTGTAAGAATAGATTTCTTTAACTGAAAACCACCATAATAAATAATTTTTTTTTCCTTTTTATTTCTATTCTGTCTTACCCCGCACCTCTCATTCCAGGGACTAACAGTGGCTGACGTTGCCATATGCATGCTTTTAACAGTCAACAACATACTGGTTTTACTCAGAAGGAAAGAACCAAATCCCTCCATCACGGAAGGATGCTATAATATGAAGGTGCTTAATTACGGTTTCTTACTAGTGCTGATTCGGTGGATGAAAAACTGTTTCTTACACACTCCCACTGTCCCTTAAACAATGTGGCTCTTCCTGGAAAGGAAGAAAGGTCTCCCAGATGGGGAAGGCTAACAGGAAGTAGTGAACTCCACGTGTGTGTGTGTGTACATGCTTTTGCCCCGTTCAACACAGGGAGACTTCCATGGTGGTTATGATACCGGGCAAATTTAACTGTGCCTTAACCTTCTCCCAGCCCTAGGACTGTTTCGCCTACTGCCTCTACTCATGTCAGAAGAAAATAACTTCTCATGGAAGCCCACAACAGCATGTACACCATTACCATTCACTGATCTCCCAAAGAAGGGAAGAGTAACTTGATCCACTCACATTTCCAACTGTAAAAAGCAATTTCCTTTAACAAGTGTTAAGTTTTTCATGCAGTGGAGAGGGGCTTCAGCAAAACAAGTATTGCAGGCCAGAAGGCAAGGCAGCCTAATAGTCTCCAGCAAGTCGAAAACCTGAAGGCAAATTCTTACTCTAAATCGTGCAGTGGAAGGACCTTAAGCTGGTTCAACCTACACTCTAGGGAAGCTTAACCACTTCTGCCTTGGGCAGAGTCTGAACCAGACCACTACCCTGGTGAATGCCTGCTCAATTGGGTCTTCTGGGTAAAAGATGCCTGAGAACCCTGTTGGGTTTTAAGGCTGAAGCCAATTGAAACTGAGCAGCTGGGTTTGTGCCCAGCAGCATAAATTAGTCAGGATTTTCCTGGAAGATTCATACACATATAGAAATCATGCATCTCTGACTGAAACAGCTGCAGGGTGGGGCTTGAAAGGAAATGCCGAGGCACCTAACTGGGCACTTATGCTTCTTTGCAGAACTGGCTCTCTAAAAACACTGCAATTGTGTGTGCATCTCCTGTGGTAGCCCATACAAAAGAAATCAGACTCTAGGCTCCAAGATCTTCATACTGTTCATGTAAAGAATCTCACTCTGGAAAGTCCCAAGCCAGACTCTGAAGGTCAAGGCTAGCTGTAACTTGAAGATGTTGACATGAGGCTGCTTGATACATTAGCCAAGAAAATGTGAACCCTTTATAGCTCTGTGTTCTTGAAACTTGCCTCCATAGCTAGCTAGTAACATATGGACATGGTGACTGTTCTAGTTAGCACAGCTTTTTACAGGCTACAGAGCTTAAAGAAACTTTGGGGGAGGAGTAGCGTGAACCAAGACCCACCTGCTGGAACTGGCATTGGCTAGTGGATTAGGGTAAATGCTCACAAACCAAGTCAAAATTCTCCAAAGCTTGACATTAAATCACATTCTTCTATGGAGAAGGTTGCTATGTTTCTGTAATGGAGGGTTTTTCCGCTTTTAAACCACGGAGTGGTTGAAAGGGGTAACTCAATAATGATGATAATAAAGTTATGAGAACATGGTAAAGGCACTGCGATTTCATAAGGCCAAACTATAAAGATATTTATAACAGTCAGTACCCTTAAAACCTCCAAAACATAACCCACAAACAACCATGAAATGAATATGCTTAGGCGACTGCTGGGCTTAATCCAGTGCAACTTGAAATCAATGGAGGGACGTCAGGAACACTGGACTGTGTCCAGAAGTGAGCAAATGAAAAGCATAGCACAGAGTGGTGATCCAGGCAGCCTTCATACAGCAGGCTAAACACATCAGACACTGGCAGGCCTTGCATAGGACTTCTCAACGGAAAATCCTCAGTAAGGCAGAAATTGCCTCATTTTTGAGCTATTATGGGCATATTTTTCAACACCAAAGCTAAGGTCCCAAAGCTGTAACGAAGGCTTTCCACAGGGCTTAGTAGGTTTACTGTGAGTCAGGTTTAGTACAACATCATTCCCTGCTTTGCAAATCCCGTTAAATTGTTTCCACTCTCTCACCGCTGTGTTTCCAGTAAAGACTCGTTAGCGCAGACTAAAGGAAGCAAAAAAGAAAATCTCAGTTGCTTAGCAGTAAAACATACAGGCAGTTTCTGCAAACAGCTTGGATGTTTTGAGTGCTTGAACGCTGAAGGCCTGTGTACTTGGGGTGTTTCAAACAGGGCTGGACAAGGGAAAACTTTCACAATTTTCTATGTTTGTCATTGATTCTCAGTGGAGTATCTCTCCTTTGGAGATTTCTGTACTTCCATGGGCATTTTCAATAAGTGTTACATAAAGAAGATCCACAACTCCAGATCGCCTAAAGAGGTCCAAAAGACTTCTGCCTCTCTCTGCCTTGGTCCTGTATGGCCTCCAGGAGTCTGCTCGTGACCAGCTGGGAGAAACCCCTCCTGCACACTTACTTGCTTCTGATACTCTCCTTCTACAGACTCTCTCCTAGATAATAAAGACTATCTATCTCAGCTGACAAACCAACTCCCCAGGAATTCAGCAGGCTTTAGATTCGTGGCTGTGTGGCAACAGAATACGAAGCTGTGTTAATTTAAGGGAGTTGCTACGAGCCTGCTGTATACATGTACAGAGTGTAAGGTGAGTTAGGGAGGCACACACACAGAGCAAGACCTCCTGCCCACTGCAACTGACTCAGCATCAGAGCACTGCTGCTTCTTTTGTTCTTTATCTTCCCCAAAAATAAAAATATCACCCAGATAGACAAGATATGAGATACTCATTGCACAGGGAAAACCCAAGCAACATGAAGATTTGTTAAAGGATGCTGATTTAATGGACACATTAATTATAAATAACACATGCAGAAAGGGAAACAGCCCAGCAGCGTGGCAAATTGCTGTGCAGATACAAGACAATTTGGTCATCAACTAGGAAATGTGGCAAATATATTAGCTGTAAGAGTTATATGCCTTCTGAGATCAGCTTAACCTAAGCTATTAATTCTCTATTCTTTCCCTTTAACCTGACTAATAATGCTAATAAAATATTTACTATGTACCATAAAATATGTACAATGCTGCCTTTAACTGTGTGCTTGCCAGAGAAAGCACACGTAAAAAAAATCAAGCAACTTAAGAAACTTGGCTGATAAATATTCAGCTGGCATCAAGCAATGCCTCTCCATACACATACATATTTCCCTCAAGAAAGTGCAACTAGTTATTAAATATTCTTATTGATGATAACTACAGTAGAGCCCTAGTAAACCTGGAGAAATGTCTTTCTTCTTTAAAGATCAGATTGAGTTTTCTAGGTATGCTGCACTTAAATCGAGAGAAAGCTGCAAAAGATGTAAAACAAATGCCAGAATCTATGGCGTGTCCCAGTTGAGTAAATTGATGGTCTTGAACAATTAAGAGGCGCTCATTATAAATGTTTATTTTTGATGATGGGAAGTAGATGCAGGATCTTTTCTTTTACACAGATTCATTGGGGGAGAAAAGCTGATGATTATCAGCTGCCACTCACACTCATTATGGACTAAGTGCAGCCAGGGGCACCTTGCCACTGTCTGCAGCCAGTGCTTAACTGAATCCCAGGTAAGAAGTTTGGGGCAGAGGCAATGAAGACAGCCATTTCCACCTTCAGGAATCACCAAATGAACACAGCCTCTTCTATAATGCATAACGCTCACAGAAGAGAAACCAAGTCACCGTAACTTGATCAGGGACCAAATAACAATTTGCACGCAAACCACAGCTCCTGGCACCAAGCCACATGCTGTGGTGTCAACTGTCCTCTCTCCGGCACCCAGCTGAGGTGGCACAGAAGTGAACTAACAAATGAGGGAGTGGAGGCGGGGGAAATATTTTAGTCTTCACTTGAAACACATCGGAAAGTGCCCTCACTGAAGCACTTCCTCTCGAAGCTCCAAGCAGGCTCCAAGAGTTGATTCCCTGGCTTCAACTTCACATGTTTTCTTCATCAGAATTAGCCTGACAATGAAGGGGAAAATGGCAAAGGGATTTGTTTACACTGTAAATGGGCTCCCTGTTCACCTGTTACACGATTAGGTGGTTACATAAATGGTCCAAGATGTCACATTCCTCACCCGGGCACTGACCCTTGAAATAATCCAGGCAACGTGACTCTGAGTAGCTGGAGGGTCTATTTGCGAGAGGATTTGCCGAGCAGGACTGCAGCATAGAGTGTTCTTTCCATTTTTATGGATGCGTTCATCAGTGTGGATCATCGTTTGCAGACAGAGAAATTCAGACAGAGAAATTCAGACAGCGCTGATGGCAGAGAGTTTCCATGATCCATTCCAAAACTGGCTGCACGTCAATGGGATCTTAACGTTTCCCTCACCTTCCTTTTTTCTGAGTACCAGCATAAAGGGCAATCAATCACAAGTTCACCAGTTTGCTTCCATGTTTAAAACCTAGTAGATGGTGACCTCGCCTAAGTTTTTTCTCTCCTACCACCCCCTCCATGTTGATTATCTGATCCAGATCGCACATAAATCTGTGAAAACTTTAACACAGACTTCAACAGGCTCTATTATGAGGCCTTTTCCATCTACTCCTTCCAAACACACCAGTATTTTATGCAGTGCATTGTATTCAATAAATCTGGTGCCATTTGCCTACAGACCTCCAAGCATTTCCCAGAAATTAATAATATGATAACAGAATCAAATATTATTCTATAGCTGATTCTACAGCTCCTGAAAATTAGTCTAAGTGAGAAGAAAGGATTTATCTGGGATCATACTGAGTTAGGACCACAACTGCGACAAGAATCTTGCTCGCTTTCCCCTAAGGCATATTTCCTTTACTTACTTATTGTATTTATTTAAAAAAGACTGTGTAGGCAGCAGACAGTGAACTCCATCCCTGTTTCTCCTTGGAATATCCCTGAAGGTGGTTCTCACCTGTTGCCCTGTAACCCAGAATCAGGGCACGTTGTCCACTTTTCAGAAAAAGCAAAGCACCCAGGCAAACCTGAAGGCAATGCCAGCAGGCCATCAGCTGATATCCAAGAGGCACTTGCCTCCTAGATATGCGTCTTTCAACCATGATTGTCCATCAATTTACACACACAGAAAAAAAAATACATATATATGTAAGAGATGTATAATAGTAGCTATGAACAGAGTATAGAGCTGCACTGGTGCTGTATTCACACAACCAGGCACAGTGCCTCTTTAGAGATTATGTATTCCCCACACTGATGCTCTGGTGTCTTGTGCACCATGGGTTGGCAGTTCTTCCAGAGAAAAACTCACCTATTTGTACCAGCACATACTACAGAAACAACAGGGCTGCTGGGCTACTGCTAGTCCTTCACGCCACAGGTCAACAGGCTGAGGCCCGAGAAAACTTCCCTCTTCTTTCACAGCAGTGCTACAGAACATGCTCACCCACAATGAGGTTCATACCTGCCTCTCCAGCATTCAAACACCCTCCCCAGCTAACCAGCATGGAAGAGCCTTTTCATGTCCTCAAACACAGCAGTGCCTTCATTCGTATGAAAAAAGGATCCAATCTTTCACAAAACGAAACAAC
Organism: Tringa tobata; assembly: GCA_033628505.1. Lineage (NCBI taxonomy): Eukaryota > Metazoa > Chordata > Aves > Charadriiformes > Scolopacidae > Tringa > Tringa tobata. The sequence continues at coordinate 6,647,446 of JAHREE010000363.1, forward strand.
TTTCTGGTCAGTTTTTCTTCCATTTTTTTTTGACATTTTCAACAAACATCAAGAAATTATGACACATGTAGATCAAAATGAAAGCTAATGTCACCTGTTACAAATTTTTATTGGGATAAAAAAAAATAATTCAAAAAAAGCCTGATAACTCCCAATGAATTATGAAGCTCTGGTCTGCAATTACAATTTACTCCTGTCTCTATTAAAGGTGAGTTTATACAAAAAGAAATCTCATTACTCATCAATTTGCAATGTGCTCCAGTTTCTCATGAGATATTGGATCTAACTGATCTAGTATATTATTTCCCAAAAAAGGAGTGGCAAAACGGGGAGGGTAGGTATTGGATTGTTTGTGGGGGATCTCTTAGAGAAGCTATGTGACATGATATCTTGCAGCTGTTTCAATGGATGGTCTCTTCTGCACTTTCAAAGACAAATGATACACCAGACAGTCAAACTGCTGCTAACTCTATTCTATTTTACAGGAAGTCTGGGATTCAGAGAAAGGCAGCACACGAATTATTTGAAAGTTGGCTACAACTCCTGAATTTAAATTTAAGTTACAAGCCCATCTAGCCCCCCATGTAAAGCTCTGAGAAAGAACAGCTCACTTTCTGCAGAACCTAATACACCCATGCGTCTAAAGTGTACCAGGCTCTCTTAGCTTTTTGCATTTGTTCACATGAGAATGCTATAAGCTATCCAACACAGGAACTACCTATTCATATTCTCATTTCTCATATATTTACTTGTGCCTACTCCAATCCATGATTAATTCCTCTTGGGTATGCAAGGCGTGACCACAGCCCATTTAGGAACAACCAGCATACAGTTTTGCTTAGCACATTTGCTGGCATCATATTCGGTTGCAACGATGATTTATTTCCAAAATCTAACATTTAACTTCGATGATACTTATTTCTTGAAAGGTTGCAAGAATAACACTTTAAAGTGCGTAGAAGGTAATATGTAAAAACAGTGTAAACTCATATAAACTCAACAGCTTCACCTCATTACACATTTCCAGCCCATGAGGCTTTTGGAAGAAATAAATCAGTGTTCCCTAAGTTTCACACACCTGAATAAAATAAATAAGCAAGATGACATTAATTTAGAAGAAACCCAACATACAGGTGAAAACTGTTAATGTTTCTCTAGTTTCATTAGCATTGAATGACAAAATCTTGCTCACAACTGAACTTGACCTTGCAGATAAGCAGATTGGTTGATAATGACATTACAGCTGCCTTGTTTAGTTATCAACAGCCAGAGCAGACCATGCAACTGGCAACAGAAAGAATTATTTTCTTCTTATGATGTATCCTCTTCTTAATTTATTCACATACAGAGCAGTTTACCTACTTATTTCAGATCAAAGGACCTTTACTAAACAAAATTGGCACCTGACAAGGTAGCAGTTTGAGATAGCTTTCTTAAATGAAGAAACAGAGGAAACATCTGCAACAGAAGAACTGCAGATTTAGGTTTTAAAGACAGGGGAGTGTTATCAGGGCCAATGTCAAGATAGTCTTTTCAATAGGTGTTGGCGTGCAAATACATACACTTCACATGCTGCCACCAGAAACACTGTCCTTCAAAACAAAAAGAAAAGAGAACAGGAAAAGAAAGATCCTTTCAATACAGAAATGACGAGCTACTTTTGATCTGTTATCTTCTTTTCTGAACCTTGCAGGATTTTCACTTCAGATGCAAAAAGTAGCCAACAGAGAAGGTATTTACAGAGATTTTTCATCAGCAGGGTTCTTCCAAATAATAGAAGACCACTGCAATTCTCTCTTCTTCCTTCTTGGTTGACCAAGAAAGCTATCTAGCTACAGGTGTTGACTACGGAGACAGAGAAAGCATAGCTTCCTGATATTTTCTCATTTTTACATGTTGAACTCCACACATTTTGGGAGAAAAACCTGTAATCTATTTTGTGAAAACATCCTCCCGTAACACTTGCTGTGAAGGGTGGGCTTCAGCCTAATCAAATCGCTGTCTGGAAAAGTTGTGTGGGAGTCACATGGCCTCTCAAAATCATATGGACTTGTAAAATACCTTGTTCTATGGAGTCTTGGCAGGGGAGGTCCCTAGCCTTCTGTTGTGGGGAAAAGCAATTACTCTTACCTCAGGTATCGTTACAGGCCAAGCAGGTCATTAAAAATAGCTAATGGCTTAGTCAGCCACTAAACCTTGTCACTTGCCCATGCATCCTGTTACATTCTCTCAGCACACCGAAATAAATTTAACTAACTTATGACAATCAGTCACATCCTTTCATCAAGGAAGAAAATTAGGGAAGTAATTTGCTAAAAGATGATGATTTATAAGGTCCTTTCTGATGCAGGAGCAAAGAACTGTTTTTACATCATAACAACATTAAATCCTTTCAGCATAAACTAATCTAAATTTCTGCAGAGCCATAATTCTCACTTGGGCTTTTCTCTCACTATTACAGTTTTAAAAAAGGGAAGAAGAAATAAACTATAAAAGTGTGTAGGTGTGTGTGGATACACAAGGGAATAGTCATCCAGTTTGTTCCCTATTCATATTAAATCTTTGTATAAAATGATAGGTCAGAATGATTTTCAGGTTAAGAACTGATCTCATGAAACTGGAAACTGCTAGCTGTTAGCAAAGTTACCCTTGGGTCAAAATTTCGGTGGTACTTGTGCACTTATTTTTTCCCTTGTATCTTCTAGTTTACTGTAAGCGTGTCAACCTGCTTGATCATCTTATAATGACAAAGAGGCAGTTATAGTAGAGATGAAAAAACAATACAAAGAGGGCATGAAAAAGAAATAAAACAGAAATTAGTAACAGCTACTATTAGTATACAAACTAACATTAAACTGAGGGAAAGCACTTGCAAAGATGAGGAGAGAAGCAGGTAAACCTATCTGTGGCACTGAGTGATTCACGGGGGTTGTAACATGACTGATAACATTTCAGGTCCACATGACAAATCTAAATCTTGTCCAGTTCTACAGCGGTCAAAATCTGGTACAATCTGATGTGATGCTTGGTGGCTGTAGAAATCGGCTGATGATTCTAATTCTTCTCACAGGGCAGAGGTCAGTATTGTAAGGATGCTGCCCAGGAAGCTTAGAAGACCAAGGGTTATTTGCCCGAGCAAAAGCTTTCCTGCTCGTTTGTGTTCAACATCCAGTTTAAGGGGAAGCCTGACCAAACTAGTGAACACTGCACAGCCACACCTGCCTGTTAATTTATATACTGAAACTGTAGTAAACTGCTCCGTTAGGCAATAAGAGTATAACCACTGGGAGTACACATACAACATATTAATCAACTTGGAAGCCATTATTTCTGTCCCTGAGCAGAGATTCACTAAATATGGTACTTTCTCATTCAACATTTATTGCCTTTCATTAACTCCAGATGAAACATGAAGTCTCAAAAAACAAAAATAATGCTCCCTTCATTCCCCAAATGCTGGCTTTGCAAACTCAAGCACACATTTACCAGTAAATTAAGCCTTTCTACCAGCACCGATCAGTATAGTCTGCAGTCCTGCATTATGTGACAGTGTCATAGCTCCACAGCTCTTTTTTTAGATGAAGGCTATGTCGTGGCTGTCCATAAACCTCTGAATCTGATGGGCTCAATCATCACAGGGTGTAAACCCAGCTCATATCCTGCTGTTTGAGTGGGAAGCACACAATATACACTTTTCTCTCTCATGAAGAAGTGCCTTTGGAGAGTTAAAAGAAAGCAAAATCTGTAGATATTTATAGTGTTTGTTAAAATTACAGTGCACACAGGACTCAAAATGCATCCTACAAGCCAGTCTGTAAACAACCATAGCACCACATTCACCTGCCATAGAAGAACGGCTCCTTCACCCCCTTTTTCCACCCAGCCAAAACCCACTGAAGAAACCAGTCAGAAAACTAGCCTGACTACACAGCAAAATGAGGTCAGTAAAGGCTGCATCAGGCCTGAGGAAGGCAAGTATCTTCACCTGAAGATTTCCTGCCCTGACAATCAAATTTAGGACCTTTTAACAACATCCTGACCTATCCTATCTTGACAAATATACAAAGTGTAGGCAGCCAGTTCTCTTCCATAATTGTACCTCCCTACATAACGAAACTGAAATGAAAAGTGACCATATCTCTTACTTCATACTTTAGTACCCATCCTGCCTCAAATATGAGAGTGCCAAGGGAAAAAAAGCAAGTCAAACATACACTTTGTGTACAACATTCAATCAGCTATGAAAACCTAAGCACATAGAAAGCTAGAAGAATGGCCAAAAAATGTCTTTTGTAGCTATCAATTTGGGAGAACTACATATAGAAATTTTAGAGGGGAACACACACAAAAGCAGCTTATAACAAAGCAAGTCAACCACAGCCGTTGTTGTGGACTGCTGTTTCTAGGGTATTCCTCTAACAGTACTCTGAGGCTACACAAACAGCAGTCAGGAAAACCATAAAAGCATATGCACCACAGCATAAAAGTAAAGACCTTCCAAGTGTAAACCTGTAGCAGCTTTCTGTGTCCCCCCAGTCCCAGTTTTTCCATGTTTCTCCTCCAAGAGCTGAAGCAGCAGTAACAAGCGCGGGTACCGCTGTGCCCCAACTGGAATGCAGCTGGCTTAACTTACATCTTTTTGCCAGCTAGCCGGAGAGCATTTGCATTTTCAAGCCATCACCCGCAGCGACTTCACAGAAAGAACAAGTATTACCCAGCACTATTCAATGGCATTAATTATAATACAAATCTTGTTCTCGGGCTCATTCACCTCCTTCCAGGCTCATACTGGCGCCTGACTCGCACTTCAGCACAAATTCCCACTCTTCTTCACCACTGAGGGCTGAGTAGTAATTTGACAGACACTGGGGATACCACCAGCAGGACAGCTTTTCAAGCCTGTTGGCATGTCAAGACCTATTGATTTTATTAGAGCCTCTGGCAACTTAGAAAGAAAAATCTCTAGGGTTTTGTAGCAGGAATGCAGCTCCCAGAGTGGCTGCTAACCTGGCTGCCTTGCTGTGCTCTTAGAACCAACTCTGTGGATGGAGGATGACGAAGTTATAGCAGGCACAGTTCCAGAACAAGAGGTGGTTGCAGAGCTTTGTCTCTCCACTGCAGGCAGGCTGACGAACCAGTTACCTGCAGAACCTACCACCTGTGTCCCACAAGGAAAGTAAGTGGCCTGCTCAGCTTCCTGAAAATTCTTTTGGTGAGACTGGCATTTTCTTGTGGCAGCAGCTTGTTTGTTGCTTTCTGAATTACAGCTGTACACAGGTATTAGCGATCAAGTGCTGTAGACCACTTAGCAGCCACCACAACTCTTCAGACACCTATTCTGTGTTTTTTATTAATTTTGCTCCCTGTTAGGCTCTCATGGCCTAGCCGTTACTACGAGTACTCCGCTCTGGAGACTCGGTGGAGGCTGCATAGCTCAATATGAGATCGTTTTGCACTGGTGGACCATATAAATAATGGGAAAACATTCAAACCTAACCTGCAAACTAAAGGGACATCTTCCCAATTATATACCTTCTAGACAATAGGATTTATATTTTTTCACTCATTATTAAACACCTCACCGTTGCCAGGGAGGGACAGCAGTAAGAATTTCAACTTACCTTACAGCAGAACTAGAACTTAAATATATATGTCTAAGTATGATCCAGACTGGGCAATATGATAACTCTTGGCTGGAGACAGGAGAATGAAAAACCCTCAAATCATCAACTCAGAACAAAACATGTGGAACATTTGGAACTAGATGATCTTTAAGGTCCCTTCCAACCCAAACCATTCTATGATTCTTTGAATGCAAGAACAGCCTTTAAACAATCACAGTGACACCCTATTTTGTTTTAAATTGCTGAAAAAATGGGAACACAGCTAGAAAACTGTCAGATGGATTTTCTTCCCTGACAAACCAAACTAGCCTGCAGATTAATAATTAAAAGATTATTTTTCCAGTACCCTAAGCCATTCATTTTTCTCTTCATTAAACTCACATTGATATCTGCAATTGTTGCATCAATGGTAGTTCTTACTTCTTCTTCATACTATAGAATGTCAGCAGAGATTCTTACTACATTTCTTCCTTGCCTTTGGTAACAGAATGCATTTAATCTTGTGCTTACACACAGAAAACAGCCTGAAATTCTGATGGTTACCTGCAAAAAGTCATGGTTCTTCCTCTGGCGTCAGTGTAATCCATATTCTTTCCAATTCCTTTCACTAAATTGCATGTCCAAGGGGAAGCTAAGACCTATCACTTTGACCTAGCAATAGGTGCAAGTTTTGTGTTTAAGCTCTGTGCTGAATCGAGGTCTAAAAATGTATTTCACCTGTGGTCAAGCAAGCCTAAAGAAAGGCAAAGAAAGCAGGGAGGAAGAAGGCAAAGAGAAAGAAGAAATATAAAGGAGACAGGAAAAAAAAAAAAAAAAAGGAAGTAGCAATGGGGAAAGAAAAGCAACTGTTTGGTTAATAATTTTGTTGTATTTGATATGTATTTCAATTTGTGCATCCTGCAACACATACTTGATTTGTTTGATTGCTCACCTCTGTTAAAGGTGAGGTTTCATTTCCATGCCTACTCTAACCCAATATTTATAATAAGAAGCATGAATAAGCAATCACTGGGAAAACAAATCTCTCTGGAAGAGAAGGATAATTGTTTGGAAAGGAAATGACAGTAGGCCCCATGACAGAAGTCATTCTAGATTCAGATCAACTAACATTTTACACATCACCGTTACAATAAACTGTATTGTTTACGCCTTTTATATGAGAACTGAAAAGCAGGGAGAAAATAATCTTTATAAATTCCTTAAAAAAAACACATAGTCAATTTTAAATTAATCCCTTGGCATGCATGCTGTATGATGGCTATAACTATGGTGGATATGTTTAAACAATACTTGTGACCACAGGTACACATTAGTCAGGAAATGAACATAAGCTGTGACATATCTGACCTTCCAACATTAGCTTTTTTAAAAAATGTAAGCATCCAAAATGCAAGTAAGGAAATTAAAGTTACTTAACTTACTGCCCTTTAATAGGATGCGTAGACACTTTTGCGAATGACATGAGGTGCCTCTGTGCATCCTTAAAGATCTAATTGTGTTTAAAAATGTGACATCCTTCACTTAAATGAGGCAGGTTCTGCAATCAGGCTGCTGGGAATGTGAAGTTGCAAATGTATCAGTCTCTTTGTTCCACTGCTATCTTGACACAGGCTTGTGGTGTTTTGCTGTCAATAAATCACTTTCTTTTTCCAAAATACGGGCTCTCTCTGTAATGTATCCCAGTGTCAGTTGCTGATTGCTAGGTGGAGATTAACTGTTGAGCCTATCTAGACTGCTAAAGTAAGCTAGATAGATACCTTGGTGCCAAACTGTAAGACCAAAGCAAAATTCCACAAGCATACTCTTTTTTGACAATCTTTGCCTGGTAAACCTTTGTCCTCCATCCTTTAAGTTTATCCTCCCACTACCTTCTCCCTTTGACCCAGGTGATCTCCCCTCTCCTCTCTTCACAAAATGCTCGCTTCTCTTAACCTGTACCCAATTCTGTCCCATTGTCATTTTTCATGCTCAGCCTGCCCAAGCAGACTCTTTGGGTGTGACTCTGGTTTTCTTTTTTTAACTTGCTAAACTATAGGATGCCCATTCCAAAATCTTGGGACTCCACAGAGTTGCTCCATGGGCTCTACCTGGATCTAGGTGGAGTCTCAGCATCAGCAACCTCTTCACTGAAGGAGCAAGGATTTTACATGCTCAGACTGTAATCAGGAAGAGATCTGCAGTGTCTTGCTGGTCCTCTGTTGTGTTGGACACATTCCCAGCCAGACAGCCTGACCACGTAGGGTGATAATCTAATTCCCCTCACTCTCCACTTCCTTGCACTTCTTTCATTATCACAAATGCTGTTACTGCTTTGAAAAGCACAGTGCC
>JAHREE010000363.1:6660397-6702869 GCA_033628505.1 Tringa tobata
CATCCGCTCAACCCTCTCAGGGACAAGGCATGGCAATTATCCTCCGTTTCAGCGAAGCCAGAGATTGTTTAATCCTGATCTTACAGGATATTCAGGGAAAAATTACTACACTTTTGGTTCCTATCATGTTCCCTGGTTGTTAAGGTCAGTTTTCAACCTGAATTAATTGTTCACAAATCATCACCAAAACCTTCAAGTTTGAAAAAAATCAACAAACTACCTTAGCAAATGAGAACTTTTTAATTTTTCACCCTTACCTATGACACTGGCTGACAACTGTGGAGCTGTGCTGCTACAGTAACTAAGGAGATTGTTAGATTTCTACTGAGAGAGAAAAGCTGTGTGTTGTACTACTAGACCTAGCAAATTAAGTTGCTTTAGAAACAAAAGATAATGTGGAACAAACAGCAGATATCAAATATATACTTAATTGAGCATTTTATGTTAGAAACTAAAGAACCTCTGGCAAAACCACCATCTACTGCTAATTGGTGTATCTCCATGAAGGTCAACACACTGAGCAAGTTTATACCCACTGAAGATCTGATCAACGTGGGTATGAACATACCTGCTTCTACTGTGGACACATCAACCCATACAGTTTTCCCCATTTGTACTGAATGCCCGATCTGCGGCTATATCTCATTTTGATATGTCTCTGTATTTTCATGTCAGTCACTTAGCAACTCATCATATGAGAAGAAAAAGAAAGTATCCACCTTTAAGAAGAGCAGCAGCGTCACGGAGATCGCAGCCCTTTCTTTTTCCACACCTCAGATACGTTTCTGTCACATCACAACTAGCTTTTAGCCTGGCCCCGCACTCAGGGAACAGCTTTGTCTCTCTACTACCCTGATACTTTTCCTTGTTATGATAATCAAAACTCCAGGGCATCAGCTATGCTGATACAGAAATTCTTCACCAGGAATGTAATTGAAGCCATCCTAATTCCCATCACAGAGGACATTAGGAAGCTATTAGAAGTAGGAACTTTGGGGATAAAATGGATAAAAATCATTAGGCAACAGGTAAGAAGAAGTGTCCTCCATTATGTGTTCCTGAGGCAGCTTTCCCCCAGCCACCTCCACTCTCAGTAGGTAACTCAGCAGCACAGTGTTCTGGCACTGCTCTAATGTACTGCAGCTTGTACCAGCATTTGCTGTAAGCACGAGCAGAAATTTCATACTAGAAACAGTTATTAAGGCCTCTTACTGATGTAAATCGTATGCAAAATAGCCAGAGACATTTCAGCAGGGTGTTTATGTGCATTTGAACAGCTGTTCTAAAGTAACAGCTCTTTCATCCGCACAGTTATTTCTTGTGTCTTGAAGTGATGAAGATATGAGAACAAAATATTCTTGTATGGAAGAACACTGCTACTTGGTAATTAAGCACATTGTAATTCACAGCACCAAAGGAATGCCAGCAAGGCAGGATTGTCCCCCATGATTCAGATAACATTAAAGGATTCAGAAAACAAACCAGGTTTTGCCATGGTTTCCTTGTTAGTCTCTTCAAGGCCCTAGTCCCTGTCTATAAAACAGAAAGAACAGTGCTCCCTTGTGAAACAGAGGAACTGATCTCATTTATAGCGTCCAGACTCTGCTGTGTATGTTATTAAACATTATTACATGCTGCTAATAAAGTTGAGCTTATTGTGGTGACAGGTGCAATCAATGAACAGCGTTGTGACATATCCAAGAATGCCATGGAAAAGATAAGTGAAAACCAAAACCTATAACAGACGGGAGATCTCTGAGGAAAACATGCTTTGCACATACGATTGAATATGCCTGGACGATTTGTGATAAATGGGCTGTGGATTCTGGAAAAAAGCAGTTGGGTAAATGTGACTAGTCAGATGGAGGAAGGAGCATCCTCTCAAATAGCAGAACAAAAACCGCCACCATGAACATTTTGATGGCCCCTTGATGGCCCCCACAGAACCAACTCTTCTACATCAAGTCTAGACCCAAAAAGAAAAAAAGGGTATAAAAACTGATCATCTGCTACTCAACTTTACAAAGATGGAAGTAGAAAATTGATGAAACAATGACTCTAAGGAATAGTATTTGAAACATATTAGCAAAAAAAGCTAACAACAACTGCCTGTAGCCAGAGTTCCCTGGAAAGTGCTGAAAACCTCGAAGGGTCTCTTCAGTGAACTAGGAAAGCATGCAAAAAGCAGCCAAAAGGCTTAATAAACTGAAGTACCTTGAGCAATTTGGGGGATTAGCCATTGGTTTATGTTTTCTCTGGAGTTCACAACCTTGCCTGCAGGAAGAAATAATTGAAAAGTTATTCTAGTAGTTATGAGCTGGTGAGGTGTGAAATGCACCACGTGCAGCTGCCTACTCGGTTCCATTTTTCACTAAGGCACAATACCACCTACATAGCCACTGCTTTCAGTTGTGCTCCTGGCATACTATACAACTCTCTTTTCTAAAGGAGCTAAAATGCCATTGACATAACGCTGTGGCCAGAAGAGTCCTTAGTTATCTTGTTGGATTATGTTTCTCTTCAGATACATGAATGTGTAGGCATGGTGCTTAGGGTCTTTTCCAACCTAAATGAATTCTATGAAATTATACAAAAACACCTGCAAAATCAACAAGAACATCACCAGCAGAGATAAAGAACTCAGCACTTGTCAGGCCACACCTGGAATACTGTGTTCAGCTTTGGAGTTTTGGTCCCCGATATATAAAAAAAGATGTGGACAGAGTGGAGAGGGTCCAGAGAAGGGCCACAAAGATGATCAAAGGACTGGGAAGGCTGCCATATGAGGAAGGGCTGGGACAATTGGGTTAGTTCAGCCTTGAGAAAAGAAGGCTGAGGGGAGACCTTCTCACCATGTTCCAGTATTTAAAGGATGGCTACAAAGTAGATGGAGGCTCCCTTTTTACAAGGAGACACATGGGAAAAACGAGGGGTAATCTCCGGGGGAGACTCCAATTGGACACAAGAGGAAAATTTTTCACAACGAGAACAATCAGCCATTGGAATAATCTCCCCAGGGAAGTTGTGGCTTCCCCAACATCGGGCACTTTTAAGATTCATTTGGACAGGGTGCTGGACTATCTTGTCTAGACCATGCCTTTGCCAAGACAGGTTGGCCCAGATGATCCTTGAGGTCCCTTCCAACCTAGTGTTCTATGATTCTATCATAATGTAGCAAAATTTTCAGTTAAGAACAAACTAAAGCGCTTTAAAATGAGACCCCAACTCTTTAAATAATGGAAATCTGGGAAAAGATAGCTTTGCTTCTGTGAGTAGATTACATTGCTCTCTCCTGGCCAGATCAGAAGTGGTTAAAATTGTACCATCAACAGAATCTGCAGCCCACTGTGTGGGGTGTGCATAGTTTATGGAAGCTGGAAATATGGCTGGCATTTGAATAGGGCTAAGGAACAGCAAAGACATCTAATATCTGTTACAAATTCATGTGGCCAGATGCCAAATACATGGTGGTCCTGGACAGGGATAGGATGTGGCTCTTTCCCTATTCATATTGTAGTGAATTCTGTTTACTTAACTTAGGACCATTTCCCAAGGACTAAGATCTTTATTTATTGCTCTGGTTTCCCCTAAAAATAATCCTCCCTGACCTCTTCAAAAGCTAGATTAAGTAGAGAAACTGCACAGCAGGTCCACGTATTTTTAAGGCAGCAACTCTGGACAATTGGTAAGCAACGCCTTATTAAAGCAAAAGTGTGAGCGTGGGGCTTCTGATCACACTGGGATAAGTTTCCTCTTCCCAGTTTGGGATTTGATCCTAAGGAAAGAGCAGTCCCAGACTGTGCTCATGCACTGTCTGTGTTTACAAAAAAAAAACAGAGGGGAAGTTGACCTTGCCTGCACAGAGGACCAAAGGGCAGACTCCTGAAGTCCCCTGGCGTAATTACAATCAGCATGCCTGTTGTTTACAGCTTTCTTTTCAAATTTAGAAACAGAGCCTTTTCTCATCTCACTTGTTCCTGGCTGCAGAAAGGTCTCCAGCTATTTACGTATGTTGTAGAGGTGCCAAAAGACACACAACGCGGCTGGCAGCTTCCAGGGGGCTTGGCTCCACTAACACTGCAACTATCCAGAGTTTTTTGGAAGCTACTTTATTTCAGCAAATCCTTTTTTCTGGGGACACTTTGATCTGAAAAATTCTATGTATATATGCTTCCTGGCCTGATACTCTTTATTAAACTTCATTATTAGAAAAACCGTGCAGAATTGCTTCACTTCCTTGAGAGCCTGTTAGCAGCTCATTTATTTATTATCCACGCATGAGCTGGCAGAGCTGAAATATAAGTTTTTTAACCTATCACACAAAATCTGAGATGCACTGCAGTTTGGTAAATGGTGTAGTTAGGAAGTGTCTTTTATGTATCCTGCACGTTTATATTTACTGAAGCAATGATGTATGCAGAGAGCAGGAACCATTTGTTCATTCTGTCAAGCACAAAAGTGGTTTAAAATTTCAATTCATGTTGGTTTTGTTTGCTTCTCCAACAAACACAGAAACTTTGGCCTTCTTCAAAAATGAAAATTATGAAGAAAATTTGTAGTAAGATTTAAAAAATCACTTTTTTTTTCAATTAAAAGCCCCAAACTGAATTATTTTTCATATTCCTCTCTCCTTTCTCTCTTTTTCTTTTCAATTTGGAAAAAGGAAAGACTAAACTAAACTGTGACCTGTTTGGTTCACTTTCCTGTGCATATTTTACTTTGAAAGTCTACAAATAAAGGAGAAACTGAAAAGGCTGAGAAAACATGATTTGGCTTTCCATTCTTCTCCATGATACTTTTTGGATTTGCTATGTACTCTCCCATGATTAGAACTCAGTCATGGTGAAACATTTTTGTCCCTTACTGTTTCCAGGCAACCTCCATTAGAAGCCATGCAGAGTGACAACAAAACATTACCAACACATCAGTTATGCACTGTACAGTAAAACTAAGGGGCTTTTTTCGTGTGTTTATGGTTTTGGTGCCTTTGAATGTCACAATATTTATCAGTTCAAGTGAGCTGGGAAGGGTAACTCTGATTACTTTTTTGCTACCTTCCAATACTGTCCTCTTTTGCAGCTTCCTCATCATGTCGCAGCTTTCATATGCCCTTCTCACTGAGATCCCCTTCCACTGGCTTACACTTCAAGCAGAACTTTTCCTGCAACTTCTCACCAACCATCTCAAGATTCTCTCTCATCACCTCCTTTCAGAGCAGACACCCCCTCAGCTTTGGACAACCTCCTAGCTGCCATTGCTCCCCAAGATCTCCCTCGTGCTGCTTCTTGATACTGATGTAGTCTGATTTGAAGGTGAATCTCCAACAAGAGAAGGAGACAAGTAATGCTTGGGCCTAGCAGCTGCTTCAGCCAGTCACCATGGATGATATGCAAACCTCAATTGAGGACTAGAGGGGTATTTTAAGAACCACAGATGCACAGTTGGAAAGGAGCCCGTTTAACCCATGGTGATACCAGCTGCGAGGGATGACATACAGCAACACATATACTTTAGCAACTGAGAGCTCAAAAGAACGTGGGATTTCTTAGCACAACCTAAAGCACACTGACTGACACAAGGCTGTTCAAGCCATGACAGAGCTGGATCTCATAGAGACAGTAAATACTAGTGGGCTCTCTCTGAGCAGCAGAAGAGTATGGGATGTTAGAGAAAAACGTTAGCATTTATGGAAAACAGGCAGATTCAGTCTGGAACTGAAAAGCACAGAGGTGGATTGTGGGGGAGGTAAAAGCTACTGGCAAGGGAGGAAACAATGAAATTGAGAGAAAAGACAACTGGGGGCTAGAAATTATAGTGAGGAAAACCCGCACACATACCCCCGATGGAGAGAGTCCCCTCCCTCTGCTGAGCTTCCGGGCATGAAAGCTTGGGCAGAGCCACAAGAAACCCTCAGCACACTGACGGCTCTGGCTGAAAATATGAGTCATCAGCCCCCAGGATGACTCACGGCCACACTCCTCCACCCTGAGCGGCAAATGAAAATATAGATGAAGAGGAAGGTCGGGCTGAGGACAGTACTACAAGCCAGGGAATTTCTCAGCCTCTCGCTATGTCAACACTCATGTCACGAATCTTTTCACATTCAGCAGTTGGTGGCTGAGGAGAAGATGGCAGTGACCATCTGGGGAAGGAGAGAGGGGTGCCATCCCCACTTACGTTGCCTGCCAGGGAGGGAGATGTTTTGGCAAGAGTAAGTACCTGAGAGACAGAAAAAGGCCAACTGTAACTAGTTAGCAGGTGAACTAGGAACATGAAGGGGAAAATCACAAAGGGTTTTGCATCTCTTGGCTAATTGGGCTACGGCTGTGAGGACGGCACTACTGAATAGCTTGCCAGGCTGAAATCCTGGCCTCATTAGAGTCAGTGGGAATTTGGCAACAGACTGAGCAGAGCTGGTTTTCACCGTGACTTTAGTGCCGTATGATAGAGGGAAACAGCAAAGGCTTGAGGCCCGGACGAAGGCTGAGCTGTGCTATTGTCTATCTAGGTGCACTCCAGCCAGATCTCCCTGAGCACCTCTGTTTGGTGTCATGGGGAGCTCCCAGCTGGCCCCAGGCAGGTGGCACAGCTCGGAAGGTGTCCCAGTGCTGGGCAGAGCGGTTGAACCCCAGGCTGTGCCTGGGCCCTGCAGCTGAGGCAAGGCAACGCGCAGACAGGGCTGTACAAGGAGGTGAGCATTTAGACATCACCTTGGCAATGGCCACAGGGCCAGGCCATAGGAACCTGCCTGCAATCACTCTGCTGCTGCAATCTCTGCTACAGAAGCAGCTGTATTGCACTTAATTTCCATCACCTTTCTTTAAGTGCAGATTGGTTGGGAGGGGGAGGTAAGGTTGCTTGTGAGCCATTCGCGCTTGCCGGAGCGGCACATGCTCCCACATTGTACCACTTCTCACCTCCCATTTAGTTCAATGCCACATCCTCCCTTGTTTCTCTGTTGTGTTTGTTCAGACTCTGTGTTACTGAAGCTGTGACTCTTGGGCACTGTTTGCCCAACGAGGCCTCCATTTCCTTTTGCTCTTGGATCTACCAATGAGATAATATTAAATCGTTCACACGCCGTCTTGTCACATAGCACAGAGCTGGCTTTCTTTGTACTGAGTTTTTGGCTGCAGTCTCTGGGACACTGGTTGGATCATTACTATTCTGTTCCCACGACAAAGTGAGTTGGATCATTTAGTAGCACATAAAAAAATTATTAATACAAATCTGAGCAGCAACATTTCAACTTTTTTTCCCAGACCAGTGAAATTCAGCATTAACTTTAAGCGCAGTGAAGCATTCACTTCATTTAAGTACTTCATCTTCTCTAATTACCTTCAGCATGGAATCCCCTTTGCTTTCCATTCCTTTCTAGCAGCTTTTGGCCTCCAGCTAGAATAATGCCCTTTCACTCTGCTTTTTTATCAAAGCATTGCCCTGAGCATGGGGCCAAAGGACGTCAAGATAGATATACTTTTGCAGATACGCATAATGCTTGTGTAAATGAATGAATGCTCAAGTCAGAGTGCACTTTATGGGTTATAGGCAAGTTAACTCAGAACTTGAGCAGTGCAGGATTGTCTTTGTGTCTGTCATCCATGGCTGCAGTGTGCAGCAAACACCTCCCAGCCCGGGATGGTTCAGGTTTTGTGATTCTATAGACAGCAGTGGTTATTGACTGACTCTTTGTTCTCAGCCATGAGCTCTGCTTTGCTGCACGGACTCTTCAGAGATGCTTCCCTCTTCTCATTACTACAAAGATTCAGTTTCCACTGCCTGCCAGCTCCATGCTGCTGGCACCCAGCTGAAAGGAGTGGTCAAAAGCCATCTATGGCAACTCATTACATGTATGGAAACTCAGCCAGGAGACAAAAAGAACAGAGGGTTCATTCCAGTCTGGGATACTGTCACAAGGCTAGAAACATTTTCCCCTTTCCAAGGACCAGCTCTTACGTGAGAAGCAACTAATATGTGAACACTGTCCTCAATGCTTTTAATATGCTCCTGCATCTCACTGAAAATTTAGGAAAATTTGAGATGTTCTGAAGGCTCTGCTCTTTTTTGTCCTCTGCTCTTGCTGTTTTGTTTTCAGTCCTTTTCTGAGGTCATGCTCCTTGGCTTATAACAGTATCATTTTCTTGATAGCAACTAAACTAATCTGCACCAAAAAAAATTAGAAATCAAGGTGTTAGAAAAGGCAAATGGTCCATCTGGACCAGTACCTGGCAATCTGTATCATAGAATGGTTCTCTCAGTGCAATGCTCTGTCTCAGAAAACTACTTTGATGCCAATTCCATAATAAGGCATAATGGCATATTTTCCCCATGCCATAGTAACCCCACTTGTGCAATGTTCTCTAACGGACAAAGAGGTAAAAGAAAGAAAAAAACAAAGTATTTATGCCTTGTGGCAACAGTCCTGAAACTTGATAGTCTATTTTATAATCTGCAATTTGAAGAAGACTGCTTGTTTAGCCCAGCCAAGCAAAGGCTGGCACAAAATATGATTATTCCAGGTATATTTATGTATGAGATATGTCGGGGAGGAAGAAGAGCTAATAAAGAACAAATGGCGCAAGAACAAATGGGAATAAATGAGACACAATAAAATTAGGCTGGAAATTAGAAAATGGTTCTACCTGTGCTGTTCTAGAAGAGTCTCCCAGGAGAAGTACGGAGGGCAAAAACCACGGATATTTTTAGTAAATAACAAGATCAGTTTAGCAAAGTTTTACCACTGTATGGCCTGATGGCTATGATAGCAGGGGATCATTTCAGGAATCTTCTATCCCTATATAATTCTCTTCCTAGAGCATTCACGTTTCTTCTGAAAATAGGCTCCCACAAGGCTCTTAGAGTACCCTGACGGAGGCTTGTCACTGTAATCTACCAGCCTTTTTGATCAAATTTTAATTCAATCTTGCTTAAGGTGCAGACTCTGCAGACTTGAATGAAAAAAACAACAGTGATTTGCTCAACCAAATTGATCTGATGTTTGTCCAAAAGATGCTTTCTGATTCACACAGGAATTAAATTGCATGGTTTGCACTGCCCAAGAGGCAGTCTGGAGTGATCATTGAATACGCTTTTATATTAACTCTCTTACTCTCTGCCAGTAGCACAAAAGGGGCTCAATGCCAGCAAGTCTTACAATTTGCATTAGAGTTTGCTTTTAGGCATGTTAAGTCCCAGTCCGTGAGGCCTCTAGCGGTGCCCACCATGCTCGAGAGCCTGGGGGCCGGTGCAGAGCCGTGCAGAGGGAGTACACACTGCCATCAGGGTGCACATCCACCCCACTCATCCGTCTGGACAGGTGCCACACGACTAAAAACCGCAACACATTTCCACCCCTACTGCCATACCTGCATGACCTGCTCTGATGCCAGACCCAAAGGAGAATACCCCTAATTTCCCATTTCTCTCCTCGATATATCACCTGGCTTAACAAACACGATTATATTGCCTTACAGATCCCGCCAAGGTGACACCAGGCAAGCTTTGGGGGAGAATTAGGTCCTTTCTGTATATCCAGACATACGTCTATTTCTGCATGTATCATATATATGCAGAGAGACAACTCTAGGGCACAGGAATAAAAGGCAGCCTGAATCACCCCTGCAGTGCCCCTGGCACCTGGGGATGCTGCATCCTCCTGCCAGAGCCACCACCACTGTGTCCCCTCGGGCTGCCAGGGCTGGGTGAGCTGCTAGCAGCCCCCTCCGTCGCAAAGCCAGCAGCTACGCTCAGCATCCTCCCAGCAGCACCAGGCTCTGCAGATCTCTGTCTGCTCACGTTCAGGAGTCCCATGATAACTGCCCTGATATATATATATTTTTTAAGAAGCCCAGCCCTGCACAGGCCCCTCCATTCCTGTTGCTTCCCGGCCACAGGGGGGAAACCCAAGGAGGCACTTTGCTATGTTTCTATTTCTGTCTCCTGGACTGCAGAATACCTCACAGTTTAGCCAGTTCCTTGCTGAAGTCTGACTTTCACAACACTAAATATAGAAAATGTGCACTCTGCAGGGGCTAAATTTAGCTTTGCTGCGTTAGAAGGGGAGGTACCTCGATCCTGGAGGCATAACTACTGCAGGCAGGGAAGCTTGGGTGATGCAGTATCAGCCTCTGCTCTATTGTGCCAGCGCAGGGAAGAACTGAATTAGAAAGTTCAGTTCTGGGTTCGATTGTGTCTTTTTAAACAAATCTGTTCAATGCCCTAGTGAGGTTTTACAGTAGTCCACCTCCTCCAGAAGAAATGACACCTCTCCATGTTATTCCTGTAAAAACACTTAGGAATATTCCTGATTTAAATCAAGGTGCGGCTTTAATACAAATTAAAATTCAGGGCTAGATGCATCTGAGCTTGCTACAGCCGGCATGCAAAGCCTTATATAAAGGCCCTCACTCGCAGTTAATCCTGACTACCTGACATAAACCTGGCCAGGCTTTTCAAGAATGTTAATCGCTGCTAAACAAGGAGGACCACCCATCTCACAGCTGCAGCCTTTCACCTCCACCACCACCTATTCCAGCATTCTCGGCAGGGGGGCACACGACCTGGACTCTGTTCCCAAGCTGTGCTATTCACCGCGGATTAGACAGCATGCCTCGGTTTCCCTGCCTCTCAGCTGGGGGTAGCAGTATTTCTCCTGCGCTGCAGAGCATTTTCAGAGCCAAGTGAGGAGGTAAAGCCATTAACTTGGACTGGCTGGCTCCTCTTTAGAAACCGCAAAGGGCTGGAAAAATTGGAAAGATGGTATTTTGACCAAAATACTATACAGAAAAACGTCTGACTGCTTGAAAACGGGTTTCCTAGCGGGTATCATCAGAGATGAATCAGCAAAGGCAGGTGACTGCCCGGAGGCATCAGAGACCCTACGCCTGCAGGGAGGGGACGGCCAAGGCTGTAGGTGCATCATGGGAGGTGTAGTTCCAGGAGGTGGCCCCAAACCAAGCAGCCGCCCAGAGGAATGGAAGCAGCTGATGTAAAACTCTTTTCAGGATTTATGACGGCACTTCAGAAGTGTAATGGTTAGGTTCTTTTAAAAATTTTAGAGAGTCCCATTTCTCCACTACCGTTCTTATGTACCTGCAGTTCTCTCCAATATGAAACAAGGTAATGAGCGAGATCGGCTTCCAGGTGGACAACTACTATGTAATAGAAAACCAAATCAAAACACCACTAACATAATTATTTCATCTTCATAAAAATGATGATGATACACTTGGAGAAGTGTATGGAGAAGATTACCTGTTCTGAAAAGAAAATAACACTGGGATCTGCCAGACTTTCTTGTCAGAACCAAATATAATGACCAAAAATATCCTTTTGCGAGTCCACATTAGATTCATTCCAATTAATTCATGACAAGTAACAGCACAACTTTTTTTACTGTGGACTGCTGATAAAAGTCCATTATTCACTGGATACCTAATGCCTATAATGGGAAGGCAGATGTGCTCAACACTTGTTCTCTAGTACAGACTGGCCCTTTTTCACCTCCTCTTACAGCCTAACTCTTCTAGCCCAAAACATTTTAGTCCTCGTTAACTTTCAAGCTGTGCATGTGAATTATCTGGGAGAGTGTTATTTGGCTGGGGCCAGAACAGGCCAGTGACAATAGATGAGCTTTATAAACAAAATCATACTCAGCATCTGGGAAACACCTCTGGGACTGTTTAATTCATTAGCATAGATATAGTCACTGAGTTTAAATGGGGGAAAACAAAGCTGCCTGTCTTTCCCCTCAATCCAGTCAGTAAATAATGTTAAATTGAGTACTGTTTGGCCTGACTCACAGGCTACACACATCTACCATCCCTCTTGCCGGCAATTAACTCATACCTCATCGCTTCAGGTTTTGATCCTGGGATCTGACAAGGGTGTAACTGACACACTGAGACACTGGAGTAGATGAGCCCTTTCAGAAAGCCATCAATCAGCAGGATTTTAAATTTCAGGATATTTATCCTATCCATCAGGTTACACTTTCTTTTGCCTTTTGGTGTAAAAATCGGCTCCCTTGAACTTACACGCAGGCAGCCTTGGACCTTCAGAAGGCCTTACAAAAACACCTTATGACTGCATGTGAAGTAGCTATTGACAGACAGAAAAAAAGAAACCATTTCCAAACATAAGCTCCTTGCAACAAAATTAGAAAGCATGTGGAGAGGGAGGGACTCCATACAGGACTACCTCTGATTTGAATATTTTTGTGGTTTTAATTTCTGTCCTTGAGAGGGTAGGTTAATCTGAAGGTAGGTTAACTCCACTCCTCCTTCAGTTAAGCCTCTCATGACCCTGATACTCTTTCCATATTCTGCATATTTCAACTGGTCTAACAAAAGATACTGCTATTTCCTACAAAACCTCTGCCCTCTCTGATACTAAAGGGTCATGAGCACAAACCTGATGAGCAAAACGCCCCACTTGTACACCTGCTTCTCGAGATCCTTTTCTCTCACTTCTCACACGTGCCAATGGAGACCTCAGATACTAGTTATTAGCAGCTATACAACATGGCCAGTGACAGCACAGCTGGAAATAAGCCTAATGAAACATGCAATGTAGACTCATTATACCATCAACCAACATTAACAAAACAAAAAAAGCCAAACAAACAAGGCACATGATTATATAGAGAAAGAAAAAAAAAAAAAAAGAGATAAAATTAAGCAAATGGAGACAGACCCCCAGGATTTCACTTGTTCATAGACTTGTATCAAGATTTTTTTTTAGTCTCACGTAACAATTCCAGCCACTTCTAATGCTATGCGTTGTAATTCTTGCTCCTCTGTACTTTCAAAAGGCAAGGGATATTTTACCTTATACTGGCTTTGGCTGTCAATTTCCTGTGTAATAGCTTGTATGGTCCCATGTTTGGGATTTGTGACCAAGCCAGTGTTGATAACACAGTGAAGTTTCAGTTATTGCTGAGCAGTGCCTACACAGCATCACGGCCTTTTTTGTTTCTCAGGCTGCCCTGCCAGCGAGCAGGCTGGGGGTGCACAAGAAGTTGGGAGGGGACACAGCTGGGACAGCTCACCCCAACTGACCAAAGGGCTATCCCACACCATATGATGTCCCACTCAGCAATAAAAGCTGGGGGGAAAGAAGGAGAAGATTCAGAGTTATGGCATTTTTCTTCCCAAGGAAAGGCTATACATGATGAAGCCCTGCTTTCCCAAACATTTAAAGCAATGGACACCCACCTGCCGATGGGAAGTAATGAATTAATTCCTTATTTTGCTTTGCTTGCATGTGGAGCTTTACCTGTTTATGCTGTCTTTATATCAAGCCACAAGTTCACTCAATTTTGCCCCTCCACTTCTCTCCCTTGTGCCACTGGGAGGGTAGTGAGCAGTTCGGTGGGGCTGAGCTGCCTGATGGGGGTAACCCACAAAACATCCCCGGCCCTCCAAGACATTCACTAGGTAGCCTTTCAGTGGGTCATATCTGTTGATATTTCAGCTGTAGTAAAAGGATAACACTTCCCTTGCACTCTATAGTACTATGCATTTTTAGGCATTGGTTATTAATCACGCTCTCGGTATTTATTCTAAATTTTTATCTTATTAGATTTAATTCTTAGTAACAACACTTCCCTTTTTTAGCTTAACACTTCCCATCCTTATCAATGTGAATATTCACTCTCTTTTAGCTGTCATGTAGATGAACATACTAATTTAATCTTTAAATCAATGTCAGCTGGGAAAGAAGTCTTATGAATGTAACTGAGAAATCCAGCTCTTCTGTTGTGTAAAACAGATTGTTTAGCTGAGCTTTGCCTTCTCCAATAAGAACATCTTGAGATCTTCTCAATGTTAATTCTGTATTACTAGATTCACAGTTACTTTCCTAATTCCCTTTCCCTTCTCTGTGTGTGTGAGCAGGGGCACACAGAAGGAAGTACAGGGTTATAAGTAAGTCGAATGAACTCTTGCTTAGTTCAGCATTGATCACAGAAGCTTCTCTAACAGAAATTCCCTGAAAAGAAAACATTTCACTACCTGCCTACATGAAGGAAAAATGGGCTAGGAAGGTTTCAAGCCTGTAAACAATCTAGTTGGTGCTATTACAATGAGCTATTAATATTGTGTATCACAGACACACTGAGGACTTATCACCCTTATCTATAAATCTCATATGAAACATATATAATGTCTGTAACCATGTGGCATACTGATAACTTCATCGTCATACTGAGGGCTCTTCCTTCAAACAGGGTTTTGGGTATGGACTTTTCAGCTTATTAGGTTTTGGGTTTGTCCTTCACAGAGTGTTTTTCAATTACATATTTGTTTATTATATGCCACGATTCTTCTTGGTGCAAGACTAGAGTTCCTGGATCTTATTGTGGTGACAAAGAAAATTCTTTCTTAAGCCAAAAATAACCTTCCTGAAGCTATCAGCTGAAGCGATTGTTGCACTTGCACGAGAACAATATCTGAATAATTGATGAAATAATCCCAGATAGACATAAGATGTGCAATGCAATTAAAGGATCACCTACATTGATGTAAGTTGTATAGAAAAAAAATGCAACCCATCTTCAAATTTACACAGACAAAGCCATTTGCTTTGGAATCAGGAGCGATCGGTTGACTACCTTGGATAGAAGCTAACAAATCAAGCATTTAGAAGGACTTACAAAAATGCCTTGTAACTCATTGCCCATTAGGTGATTATTTGTTAGACAAAAAAAGCGTTAAAAAATCTTCAGATATAAATTCTTCACAACATTAGGAACAGCATGGAAAAGAAAGGACTTAATAGCTTGAATACTTCTGCCAGTATTCAGTCTTTTACTTTAAAGGTAATTCACTTAATCTGACAGCATCCTGACTCAATGATCTTGCTGACCCCAAGATTAAGAAAATAGTGAATTCATGTAGCATGTCAATGATCAGAGTATGCCAGACAATGATAATACTATTAAAATAGTTTACAATTAGAATAATGAAGGCAAACGACATTCAACAAAATACTCCACACATACATTCAAGTTTTCTTTTTATCCTGTGAATTCTTTTGTGGTTTTTGTCCAGTTTGTCATATCACTACAACTTTAGGCATCAACAGTAGAAAAAAGCATCAGAGGTTGAGGCCGATTAACCATAATTTGGAGGAGGAAAGAAGTAAGCAGAGAAAGTACAAATGCTATCATCTTGTAAAAAAAACATAAAGACAGACAACCATGTTTGGATCACATCACTGTCATAGGTGTTAGATGTTCATTACTTTGCTTGCAAGGGGTAAAATGAAGGCAACTGGCAAAATAGCAGAGCCTGATTCAGGATAAATTACTAGAGCAAAGGCAGTGAAATGGATCCATTAGTGAATCTGTTTGCTTACTTTCTGCACTTCAGTCAGCCCAAGATGGGCTCAGTCAATGTGGTTATTTTCAATTTTATCCTTCTGTATATCACCTGTCTTTTCATAATGTAACTTCACTTTTCCACTAAGTCTACATTGATAAGAGCAGGCAAAAAAACTCTAGTTTCATTTCTGTTAAACACACATGAAACTGTTTTTTAAAACCCACATTTTTATTTACATCATTTTACAAGGTTACTTTGAAGAACTCTTCTGGATGAACCAAAGCTCCTAATTCTCTGGTTTGGATTCATCATTGAAGAGGTACATGATTCCACATTGAAAAGGGCTGACTTTCTTTTAAACAGGAGGGAGTTGGGCTCTACATTTATGAAGTTAGTTGATCTAAAGCTATATTTTCTCAAGAGCTGAAGAAGAAAGGTTTCAAAGCTTTCTTTGATCAAAGCTGCAAAGAGTGACGTTAGAAATAACAGGGAAAAGAATAAAATGAAGCAAACAAAGCAATACCCCAATACTGCTGCCTGTCAATTCAGCCTCCCAGTGCCAAAACTGGAGCAGGATATAGACTAACATCAAATAATAAAAAAAAAAAAAAAAAAATCAGTTATGAGCTACAGCTCTTCAGTTTTTAAGATATTTACATATCTAACTGCCTTGACATTTACAAAGCCTAACTTTGAACTTCCCAGGGCTGCTGCACGCAAGAAAGTACAGGGATGTGGATTTGTCACCAGCAACGTGCATCCCATCGGTACGGCCCCATGCTGCAAACACGCTCTAGGACATGTGAGGAGGGAGAGAACCTACTGCCACGTGAAGGCCCCATCCAGAACAGGCTTACATCCAACACCAGTTAAGCACCTATCTCCCACACAGAGTTTAAATACATTCTGGTAATTTAAAGTACAGGCAGGCAATAAAGAAGCCTCTTAAATTAGTTTCAACATAAGGGAAAACTAGATCTCTATTGCTATTAGAAACCTGAGCTCTTACTCCAAACCACCCATAGCAATTTGCTGTAATCCCTGCTGACTACTTTTTATTTTCTTTGGTTTCAGCAATCTTTATATTTAATGAGGTAGCTTTATCTTTTTGGAAATTTCAATTTGTTATAAGTAAATGAGGTAGAGAATAATCAATTATTCAAAGTATTACAGGTTGTCACTTTAGTCAAATC
This sequence comes from Tringa tobata, assembly GCA_033628505.1. NCBI lineage: Eukaryota > Metazoa > Chordata > Aves > Charadriiformes > Scolopacidae > Tringa > Tringa tobata. The sequence goes on from JAHREE010000363.1 coordinate 6,676,914, forward strand.
TTTCTCTGATTATATTATTATACTTTAAGAAATTAACCTATTGCATATCTCAAATGAATTTAAAACAATGAATTGTAATAACTATCTATAACTATATATAACTATAAATTAAGCAATTGAAAACTGTCATTTATTGAATCAGTGAGCTTTTGTAAGTAGTTAAGCAAGTTAAATTTTTTTATAGAAAGAATGGGGTGAAATATCTTTAACTAAATTATCATATCCCACTTTATTTATAAAGTACGACAAACCATTTCCTGAATTAAGAAAGTTTCTATTCATTCAAATGTCAGCACCTACAGAGTTTCTATATTGGCATATTCACTGCTGTTATCCAGAATTCTGTCGAGTGCAACTTTTACTGAAGATTTCAAAACTTATTCAATGTGGAAAACCTATTAAGTCACATGAGTCGCAATTTAGAATGTTGGTTTTCGATATATGACTCTGTGATCCAGTCTCCTACCAAAATCAACTTGATACAAGTGGTAAGGAGAAAGTTATTTATTATGTCATAAATACGAAACATTTCATTCACCTTTTCCTAAATCTACTACAATAGGAATATTAAAATTAAAAAAAAATTATTCATATATAATTGCTTATGTATGCATTGCTACAGATTATCCTTATTAGCTAAACAAAAAGCCCATTTTGTGTAAAGATTTTTATTTGATTACAACAATCAAATAAAAATATTTTATAGGTAGTACTGCAGCTCTTGATTTGGGAAAATACAAGTACAAAAAAATGTAAAGTCACTGAATTAAAAGACAATTCTAAGCTTGTTGATTTGAAATTGAAATGACCTAAAATCAGTCCCATGTAGATGCTATTGAGTGACTGGTAGAAAATTATTTCATCTGATTAAATTTCCTTCATCTTAATTTGAGAATCATATGTGAGAAAGCTTCTGAAGTAAGTTATTGTATTAAGCATATTTATGATCTTTAATATTATTTATCAAATAACTGTGGGTCAGTAATGCCTTATCCATAGATCATTTTCAGTTCTCTCTGAGAATCCAAAATTGACATTTTGGGTTGAATTTTCTCAACTGTACACATTATGCAAGTCATACTGCAATCTTGCATTTCTACATCAGGGAATCACAATTCTTAGGTCTAGTTTTCCAGCAGAAATGCTTGCATGTGTGAATTATTTTCCACCTGCAATCTCTACCTATGGGACACCCTTGCTTAGATACCTATCACAAAGATCTCTGGCAAATAGCCACACAGGAAATCTCTAAGAAGCAAGCAGAAACAGTATTGTAGGAACTTGAGTGAAGGTCCCTTTCCTTCAGAATATATCTGGACTAAAGCTGTAATGCTAAATTGAAAAATTACAGTGCAAATCGCTTCTGTCCATTAGGACGTACAGAACTCAGAGACAGCTGCCTTTCCCCGGCAGTGGTACAGTATTTGTGCACAATTTGTACAGGAACATCAACAGTTCTTTCAAAGTAAAGTGCAGGATGAAGCAGCTTACAGTGTCCTCTCCCTCATCACCCCAGAAGGAAGGTCCTTCTAAACAGGTGAATCAATGAAAGAAATGAATTCAATGAAATCCACCCTGCAGAGATTTGAAGTATGTGGGAGAATAAATGTAAATTAGACTATATACTATCCCTGTACACAAAAGCTGTTATCTATACTTCTATGCCTTACTGTTACAGTACTGCACCATTCAGTTTCTCCACAGAGATAAAAACATACCATGAAAGAAATTTCCATCTCTGTACATGATCAGTCCAATCTAATGTGTAGCACACGAGAGAGGTAAGAATTCGTAGAGCACGGGTTTTACTAAGTTCATACCAGAACCAAGCTGCTCCTGACTGAAGTGAAAGCAGGCTCAGAAGTCAGCAGTAACGGGTGTCTCTTGTGCTCCTGTACCTGTTACATGGTGCTCCCTGGTGCACCCTGAATGTGCTCCCGGAGGGGTCCCCCTCTTCATGGGCTGGAAGCACCACTCCGCCCAAGCCACCCACTCCCAATGCCCCCAAAGGACCCTGCATCCCAGGGAACTACTGGAGAGAGTCCAGCATAGGGCTACCAAGATGATTAAGGGATTGGAGCACCTCCCTTATGAGGAAAGGCTCAAAGAGCTGGGGCTCTTTAGCCTCAAGAAGAGAAGACTGAGGGGAGACCTCATCTATGTTTACAAGTTCCTAAAGGGTGGGTTGAAGGAAAATGGAGCCAGACTCTTTTCAGTGGTTTCCAGCGATAGGATGAGGGGCAATGGACACAAGCTGGAACATAGGAAGTTCCACTCAAATATGAGGAAGAACTTCTTTACAGTGAGGGTGACAGAGCACTGGAACAGGCTGCCGAGAGAGGTCATAGAGTCCCCTTCTCTGGAGATCTTCAAGACCTGCCTGAAAGCGGTCCTGAGTGATGTGCTCTGGGCAACCCTGCTTTAGCAGGGGAGTTGGACTAGATGATCTCTAGAGGTCCCTTCCAACTCTGGCAATTCCATAAATCCCGTATCAGCAGCGCAGCAGGCCCCCAGACTGCATCCATTCACTCAGGCCCAGAGTGGAGGCCATGCTGGCACAGTGCTGGATCCATCAATAACTTGTGCTGAGACAATTCCTGTTAGAAGTTTATTTATAGGCAGGGTAGGCCTATAAATACCCAGGAGATAGGCCAAATACCATAAAAGAGCCTTTTCCTTCTGTCATCCCACAAAGCAACACCTAGCAATGATGGTCAGTAAAAGATACTTATGAGGTGTTGTTTCCTGCTCACGGAGCAGCTGAGGAAGAGGCCAAGGACATTCCCGCATCTGTAATAACAGAGCTATGGCACTGAAGCACAGGGGCTAGAGGCTGCAATCAAGCATTACTAATGTGCTCAGTAGCTTAGGTATTAAGTTCACTAAAGAATAAAAAAAGGCATGGAAAGAACACGTAGGCAAAATGTAATGGATAGCCACAGGTGGGAGGAAAAAATCAGCTTTGAATTCTCCCTAGAATAATTTCTTGCATAAGACTTTATATAAGCTGACAGCCTTTCACATTCTCAGAATAGGATCCCAAAATTCACTGGCAAGGTCTGCACCCTCTGGTAAAAACTGTTTATTATCAGGTAAAACAGAAAACAGTTTCAGGTGGGGCCAGAGCACAGTTTCACCAGCACCTGGGACTCCGCTGTCACCCATCGGGTCAGCTTTCATCCTGGCAGCCCCAGAGAGGCACCTTGCTGCCCATCTGCAAACTGTGCAGAAAATGGCTACACAGGCCGGGGCAGGAACGAAAGCTCACCTTGATCAAAGCCTCTCCGGAGTTCAGGCTTTCAAAGAAAGCAGGAAAACCTCAGCAAGCTCTCCGTGCCTCCTGGAATCGCCACTCTGCATCAGCACAAGCGCAGGCAAAACCAGCCAGCGCTGAGGCACCCTGCTCAGCCAGCGCTGTGTAGGAGCACACACGCACTTGCTGATGGCCCCAGAGAAGCCTGAGCTCAACCAGAACCCTGAGACAAAAGGGAAAAAACGTGACCACCTTTTGCCACGCGAGCGCATTTTTGCTTCGGGGTGCCTTTCTACATTTCAAGCCAGCCAGTTGTTTTTATGGACGAGACCCATGCTCAGCATGTCATTTCAAAGTAATTCAAAGGCAGCAAGAGAAGCTATAGGTTTGCTTCCACATGCCAGAATAACACTCTTCTCATTTTTTTCGTTATTTGGAACCATATGCCTAACTGAAGAACCATAAAACAGCATTATTTTAGAGCAGTGCCCACCAGACTTGTCAGCCAACATTGCTAGAATTCCCAGTACAATGAGGACAGTTACACTTGTTAACTTTGCTTCCCTACTCAGGAGGTGAGCACACACTCTTCCATGGAAGTTCAGAAGGGTTTTTGGTTTGCATTTTACTTTCTAGGGGAAATAAATCTTTCCCTAAATTTTTTGAAGAAAATATCGACAATATTACACAACCATATCCCTGAATACTTCAAATTCTCAGCACAGAAAAGCGAATCCCTCCATTGATTAAAAAGTCCCATGATTTTTTAATCTAACCTCATGTTTCGGGAGCCTTCAGTTTCTAGGAGTTCAGGATTGGAAACACATTTGTTAACACACACCCAAATGTCTTAAGAGCATATATTTTAAATAAGAGGAAGAAAGTAACTATGTCCTCACTGGGCAGGCATAGCCAATATAAGCAACATGCAAAAGGTTACACAAGGAAATCAGTAGTACACAAGACAAACCCAGATTTTTTGAGTACTTTTCTAGTACTTTCTGAAAACCGAGCCTCTTTCTTTGCACGAAGGACAACTGCAATGACTTGGCATGGAATCTCTTAATTGAAGCCACTGCCAGACAGGAAAGGAAAACAAAACCTGTCCTGGAAAGAACCCGCTGTGCAACCCCACTTGGAATGGCAGAGAGGTGTCATACCTGCACACAAACTGAATGCCTAGGTATGAAACAGAGGGAACAAAGACAGGCAGCCTTTAGAAATGTCCCAAGTGATCCTCACAAAGTCAGAGGGTACATTTACCTTACCATTTCATACTTCTGGTAGGGAATATTATTTACTCTTTCATAACATAGACACACTTCTGGAAAGTTCCCTGAGCTTAATCCAAGTCAAGTTCTAGATGTGCTTAAACACTTTCACAAGCCAGTATTTCTTACTTCTGAACCTGAAAAAATTCTCAGCTGAGAAGTCCTCTTGATTCTGATCAGGATTTTGAGATGCTAAGATGTATGAGAATGGAGAACTTTGCATAGACAGGTTGTTGTTAGCTTGGATCCCAGCATTTAACCCACATGGTATGGAAAGCAAGAGTCACCATTAAACAATTACAGCAAAGAAGGTGGAAGATTTGAACAATTACATTTTTCTGACCTTCTTTGCTTCATCTGGGTGTCCTTTTTTTCTCTCCAGTTCCTTTAGTGGTCAGGTAAAATAGGGACAATGCCACACATCACACAGAAGGTGTGACAAAACACATGCAACCCTTTGTGCACTTTGTGTAAGTTCCTCCAGAGCAGGTCAAGTCTATGGTGAAAAAGCCTTTAGAAATATCTAGAAGGACAGTATAGGACAACTCATTCATTAAGAAATAAAATCATGATGTGGCTGATCAAGGAAAATACTGTATTATTTTTATTATTCAGCCCAAATCAAATTACTTGCCCATGCTCTGGTCTGGAAATTAGAATTATTCCATGATTTTTAATCCTTTCAACATGCTCACCCCTCAAAAATTTGCCCTTGGGAAGCAGACTCCAGACAATGAAACCAAATCCACGGACAGATTTTCCTTAGTCCCATTTTGCACAACCCTTAGAGGCAGCCCAGAGCCCCCCATTCTGCCAGTTGGAGTTCCCAGCGCTGCAGGGTGTGATGTGCAGACAGATCCCGCTGCTCTGCAGTGTGGTTCTTAGACCTTGCCTGCTCTGGGGAGCTGAGCCGCTGGCAGCAGGCAGTAACTTTGGGTGCACAATGGCTGCATAGGCAGGCAGAGCTGGTATTGGTGCGGGTGTACAGTCCAGCCCAATTTCAAACAGGAATGAACTACACTGCAGTAGGTGCTGGCAGCATACCGAGCCCCAGTCTCGCAATTCTGCCCTGTTGTTGTAAGAAGCAAAGGAGAACAGGTCTCTCTGCACCGCACAACTGTGCTTGTAAACAGAATTAACACACAGCCTAGAAAATAAAACTCAAAAGTAGATGCTCCTCAACCGTCAGCTGCTAAAGAGAAGGAGTTTCATATTCAGACATTGTTACATGAAATTAAGGTCTTGAAAAACCAACCCTGACAGTCATTTCTCTCCCTTTCTGAGAGCATGGCACATTACATGTGGCTGGTATACCCTGTTGATTTTTAAACACCTCTGTTCTGCCTCACCAGTTTCCTGCCCTGCTGGGCTCCAGCTAGAGCTACCCGCAGAGAGCAACCAGAGTGCAGGGAGCCTCCAAGGCACAACAGCCATCAGGATCATGAAGGCACAAAACTTGATTCTCACCTGTTTGAACTTGATCCCCCTTCCCCCTACTATGAAGATGCCTAGGGAAAGTCATGCCCAAAGCCAGCTGAAATTGAATTGCTGCAAGGCAAGCTGTCTTGAGGGGAAATGGTTTTCAGCATTTTGGGGGGCCAGAAAGGACCAGCAGGTCACCTAGCCTGACCTGCTGCATGACAAAGGCTGCTGCAGAGACTAGCTGCAGGAAAAAGCACCTTCTTCTAACCTGGCAGTGAAGTACCGGCAGGCCAGGGAGGGCTCAAGATCAGTCTCTCCACTTTCTGACTGGGAAGAATGAAGGGTGTTCACACCATGGCCAACAACGTTCAGTTTCATTCCTCACAACAAAATAAGCCAGCTCAGGTTGCCCTTGAAATCCATTTTATTAGGCTGCATTTCCTCAAGGCAGGAAGCCTCTAAATCCTTGAAGATTCCCTCCTCTTTTCTCCTCCATTCAACTCAGACAGAGGAGCTGAACTCTTGCCTGCAAGTTTCTCTTTGCAGTCTCTCTTTTCCCCTGGTTCCTCAGGCTCACTAATTCTCCCAGGTTTAAGAACCTGGGTTCACAGCACACCTTTCAACTTTTTATTCTCCAAAGGTAAAGCTTAAATCACCAGAGAACAGGTAATAAGTGAGAAGATAAGCCACTAAAGACTATGACTTACCTGGACTAGAATGCAGCTACCTCCAGCCACTTCTCTTTTACAATGTTTCCTGAAAGCTCTACGTTCCCTCCCTTTTCTTTGCACGTACCTGCCATACATTGAGTTGGTGAGACCTTGCAGCAGAATGTCACAGTGGCACTATAACACAGCCCATACTCCCTGCCCAAGCTACCTACATTACAAGCCAAGGTCTGAAGGAAGGGAGAGTGCGTGAGAATGAGGAACAGGCTCCATGACCCACCTTCTCAGAGGAGAAACAAACGGGCATGCAAGAGCCTACAGAAAGCAGGCAGAACTTTGGACCCTGACCCAGCTGATAAGCTGTCAAGTTGATTTGCAATGAGAGCTGTGCTCCCTCACAAAGGAAAAAACACAGGAATGAGATATATTTAGTCATAGGGCATAGAAGAAAGGAGAGATCAGGCGAGAGCATGAGTGTGCTTGAGGGCTGAAGAACAAATCACGATTGTGAGGCTCGGGTAAACCTCTGATAGAAGACTCGAGGCACAATTTTGAAGACAGAACTGAAGCGTTTGGAAACTTCCCAGCTCCAGTTCCCTATAAGGGAACTCCTGCAGTTCTGCAAGGAGCACCTGATCTGCACACCTCCAGTGGGCTCCACTGCCAAACAATAAAACATACATACAAAGTTTACCAAAACATTAATAAGTACAGCAAATTGCAACAGAAGAATGCAACTGTTAACTCAATGGGAGTGTCCAGCTCCTACTTATTTCACAGTAGCTATTTCCTAATGCCTTTGAGACCTAGGCCATACAGTTTATTTTACATCTGATTTATCAACCAAGCTGTATCCCCTGACAGAGCACAGGAATCCAGCAAAGGGAAGTGGTACCCTCGAGGTACCACAGCTTATTTAAGGAACAGTGCACTGCTACAGCGCTACTTCTCTATTTTGTGGGCCTTCTTTTCTCTTTTGTGATAGGAGAGCTAATTATACTTTCCAATACCATTAGAACCTTTTGAGAGCCTCAGGAGAGAAGCACAACACAAAGGAAGTGTCCTTACTTACAATGAATTCGCTGGTTGCACATGGTGAGAGGAGGCAAAATAGCTCATAGCTCTCTGGAGCAACAGAGAGAAGAACTGGAGCAAGGTAAGGATTGGGATAAATAGGGAGGGCACTGCCCAAATTTTTTAACTAGCATCAGCTGACTCCAGTCTCATTTAATTTGGGGCTGCATCAATACCTGCTTCGTTCTGAAGTACAAACTGCCCCATCAAGCAAGAGATTAGGTTATCTGCTCCTATGTATGCCTTTGATGCTGGGATACCAGTAGCCCCCTTTTCATTCTATGTAGAAAACAGGGAAAATAATTGTTTATCCCAAAGAAGGTAGTATAAAGGATGGAAGGAACCAGTGTCCTATGTCAGTAAATAAGCTACTGCTCAGAGAGCACAAGCAGATAACCTTGCTGGCCACTGGGACACGTGGCTAATTTGGGCTGCTTTTGTGTACAAGAGTGAGGGCATTCCCCAGGTCTGACATGCTGTGCTAGTCTGGGTGGGGTGCTGCACGTGGGGCCATGCTGAACCATGGGGAAGGGATAGAGTGGCCCATGACCACGCTGAAATCAGCTGAATTAAGTGCAAGAAATATGATAACCATGGGAGGGAGCTCTTAATTTATTGCTGTCTTAGACATGGTGGGGGTTTCTGCAGCCCTTAGTGAGAGATCAAAGTAGTTTGCAAAGGAAAAGTGAAACAGCATTTAACAGTCGCAGCCTGATCTCTGAAATCGCAAAGAATAAAATGAATGCTAACTTGGGGGGGGGGATTTTTCCCATCCCCTCTTACATCCCACATTGCATCACTCACTGCAGTGAGCTCAGGTGAATAACACAGGCTGATGCATTTGTCTAACGCGTGCTTTCATACTCATAGTGATGGTGAGGGGGAAAAACCAGAGAACAACTAAACCCCAAGGACTCTCTTTTAGAAAGTTCAGAGTGGAACTTTTTTAAGAGTGGGTGTTTGCTGCAGGCCCCTGTGAGCTGAGCTCTTTTTTCCTTGCCCCTCTCGTTTAAGCCTTCATTTACACAGTGACTCTCCTGCCTTTATGGCTCACTGAGCAAATGGCTAAGGAAATATAAAAGCCAACTGAAAGAAAAACACTTCTCAGTCTGTATGTTTAAGGGTACAGCGGTGTGAGCACAATATTTAATTTCATAGAGCAGATGAAGATCAGGTGCTGTGTTCAGTTTTAAGAAATTCTATAACACTTTGTGGAACAGGATGTGGCCCAAAATATAGTAACCAGTGTGAAGCAAGGCAATGTACCTTACCAGTGGCGTGGTTAGAAAGTGTGACAGTTCTTCATCTGAGAGATGAAGTAGAAAAGCACCTATTTCAGAAGCTATTATAACTCTCTTTGAAGGAATTAAAAATCATCCTCATTAAAAAAAAAAAAAATCCATGGATTTCTCTTGCAAATGTTGTGTAATCATCTTTTCCTACCTTCTTCTCTATTATTTTTTTTTCCTGGAAGCCATAAGGGTTAACACCGTAACTGCAAATTAAAAATTGTTAAACTCCATCGTAGAACCTCATGAAAGTTTGGTTATTAAAAATGCTTATAAGTACAATTAGTGTTTTAAACAAATCCATTTATTAGAAATCGGCTATGTGGGGAAAAAACCAGAAGAAATAAATCCCAAGGATTCACTTTTGGAATATTCAGAGAAGACAACATTTTCAAAAAAAGATATTTTGCATTATTCATTTGTCTTTCTTTTTTTTTTTTTTTTTTTTTTTTAAATACACTGGCCAATTTCAACCGGTGGTAAACTAAAGGCAGAAATCTGTAGGAATTTTCCAAAACCTAGTGTGTGAACAGGGGAAAGACTCAAAACAGTGGCTCCACTGTAGGTAAAAGCCAACAGGGCAGGGATATTCAATGTTTGGCACTAGCCAGCAGGTCTGTCATCACATGTGAACTGGACAGCATGCATGGTTTTCCCTCACAGGTGAAAGCACATGCTGAGGAATTAGAATAATTCTTGGGTGGAAGCAAGAGAAGTTACCAGATAAAGGACTGAAAGTTTAATCCAGGCTTACTGGTTCTGCTTATTGCTCTGGAACCTGCTGCTTTATTTGCAATTCTCTTTTACATAGCCTCCACTCCTAAATGTTCATTCAAATGTTCTGCAGGTATGACTGCAGAAGTATTTAATGGCACTGAAGAAAAGACTGTCTACTTGTAAATAATAGCATATGTATCACAGATGAGAGTCAGGCATACAAATATCACTGATGTGTGTTCTTATACCTGTAACTCCCCTTTTCCCCTAACAATCATAGCTCTTTAAGATATATGATGGCTGTTATGAAGCAAAGAAATCCAAACACGTACAGATTGGCCAAGGGGCTCTCTCCACAGCATAAGATACAGTCGAGGAAACTGCCCCTATTGAAAAAACATAAGCATCTGAGCTTCTTCGGTTTTCTGAGGAAAGCTCAGGTTTACCCAGAAGTGACATACTGGTTCAGAACCATTTCCAGTGTCTACAGACACTAACTATGTACCAATGGTCAACCAAATAGTGTATTTATTTTTCACACAGAAGGCTTGATTATTCTCCTGAATACTAACAGAATAAGACTTGGTTTCCACATCCTTGATCCTATAGATACGGCACGCACAGAAAGAAGTGCTAAACAAAATCTGCATTCTCTGTTTTATGTGAGAGCCAAAGAAGAGAAAACAGAAAAAGAAGTAACAAAAAACCCAGAACAAAAAAAGGAAGAAAAAAGCAATATGATGGATTGAGACTATTCCACAAATTCCAAAATGCATTTGGCTCCTGTTTCAGCATGCACAATGTTTAGATACCTTCACAGAATTGAGCAACAGTCACCTCTGTGATTCTCTGCAGCAATAGCATTGCACAGCATTTGGTTTGCTTCCTGGCATGTATTTCACAAAGAGCCAAAACAGACAAGACTAACTAAGATTATAATGATGAGGATCAGAGTCTTTCTCTTGTAAACTCTCAGGTGACTGTATAACTACTCATTGAAACAAAAAAACAAATGAACACTGAAGGAAAGAAAGACCAAAGACCTCGGCAATATGGAGAATGCCACATTCATGTTGAGTCAGTTTAAAACATCAGCAAAACAGGTGCATGCCTGCATACAGCTGACTGTAGAGTTGAGTATAGAGTAGCCTTTATATGTTTGGTTCAAGGTCCCTCTCAAACCAAGTCATTCTCGGTCTAATTTTACATATCTGAATGCTTCAATGCTGAAGGAAAGATTTTGATACAACTAACTTATTTAATAGCACATGACACATGAAGGTAGGAGCATGTTATCAGGACCAGGGAAAAGCTGGCAGGCAAAAACTAGCAGGATGGTAGTGGAAACAGATGGTCTACAAGCTAAAACTCAATTATGATTAAGGGAAAGCATTGTTAATAGGGTTTCTAAAGGAGGAGTTCTGCCAAAACCAGTACAAAACAGAATAGTTATTAAAAATGTGATTTAAGCGGTCAAGTTAGATTAAAAGTCATTGTCTCTCAGCTGAGATGTGAGCACCAGGCATGTGTGTGTTTCTACTCCATTACAATATGAATGCAAAAGCCTGAACATAAACTTCTATTTCCAGGTGAGGGACAGAAACTTCCTAAATCATGCTAATTCTGTCATCAGCTGCTACCTCAACATACTTCAATGCACCAATCTAACTATAAAACCGAGCAGGTACTAAAGTGGGATACTGACTGCAGTGGTTCTTTATTATATACCTAATTTGTGCTGCTTAGCAGATATGAATTCAGATGTGAGTTTAAAAGTAAGTAAATAGTTTAACCTATGCTGAACTACGGAGCATGACCTAATGAGCCTGGTAAGAAGCACAAATAGAAGGATAACAGCAATTTCAATAAGAAAGTGAAATTAAAAGCCAGAAGTACCCATGAAATCATCATGAAATCTGCAGAGCAAAAATGATGAAAAATGAATAAGGGAAATGTAAATGATCTTGCATTTACATGTCATGTAAATATCACGGCTGGATGTCACTTGCTGGTAGTTCTTAAACCAGTATTCCAACTGTTAAGAAACAATGCAAACCCAAAATATATTAGGGTCAGGTTTATCCTACCAAAGTTCGCTCACTTGCCATGCCTGGCATAAGATACACATGTATATTGCTTCTGTAGATAAGAGAGACAGATAAGTATCTCCTGAGGGTGACCTCTGCCACACTAAAAACAGTTGCCTGAGATACTGCCATGTCTAAGTTGAGGTTCTTAGGTCCCCTCTTAAAGTCACTGAATGCACTGATTTAGCCTTCAGAAGATCTGCTGGCACATCTTCAAGTTCAAGGGGCTGCTGAACATTCACTAAAGACTCTCATTTCTAGGAGTGCATAAGAACTTATTTATTTGTGAAGATCTCGGTCTTTCTTTTTTGAAAGCTAACTACCACATGAGAAGATGCAATACTTCAGACTCTTTACCCTGTAGACTCTGATATTAGGCTCGACACTCTGCTCATTGCATATTTCTTTTCCTTCAGTAGGGTTGCTGACATGAAAGAGGATATATGCAACAATTATTTGACTTACCGGCACGAAAACAGAAAGACCATGTCTGATCATCCTGCACTAAGCTTTTGCCACAGCACAAAGACAGTATACACTGTTAAGAGTACATGCAAAATGAGCCTTACACAACATTAGAACACCAGAGATCACCAAATATCCACAGACAGGGCTGTGGGACTCCAGACCACAAAACTCTTCTCCAAAACCCAGACTTCATTGGATATAAGCCAGTTACACAGAATGCCAGCCCAGGAGACCACAGCAAATGAGAACTACAAAGAGGGGAAACACTTGCCGCAGGGCAATTTTTCCATGCCACATTAAGAATGGTGGAAAACTGAAGAAGCAATAGGCTTTCTAACACCTCAGGGAGGAATCTACAACCTGCAGAAGCTTCTGTGGGAAGGACTGACTTTTTCTGGACTGGCTCATGCTCAATACAGCTGGTAACCCTTCTTCTCAAAGCTGTAGACAGTGAGTATACGCATACACGTCTATACCATATCAGAGAGTGGAAAAGCACCTGCTCTCTTAACAGGGAGAAAACGTCTCTCCACCATCAATGACAAAGCTGTTATCTTGCATCTCAAAGCTTCAAATTGCCAAAAATGTCTCATTCAAGGAGTGGTTTCAGGCACTGTTCAGTGGAACACCAGGCTGCTACACTGCTTGGGCACAAACTTAACATACGACTTGACAGTAGTGCTGCTGAGGTCAGCATGGTTACTCGCTCCTGTGACATGAGGGATTACCTTTAGGGGCTTTGGTTGAAGCTTTGGTTTCCCGTTCATCGTAACTTACATTAGTGTTGCAAGTGGGTTTAGCAGGCGCTCAAGTAAAGCAGCAAGTACCTCACCTGCTTACTGTCTACTTTTGCCGTTGCTTTTCCCTGGGTTGCATGGTATATGTAAGCTGAAAGAATCAAACCAAATGGAACAAAGAATGTGTGTGTATATACAACTAAACCAAGCACCGTGTTCTCTACCTGCAAGACGTACGTCCTGTTCCTGAGGTTACAGACCAGCCATTACAGCCGAGGAGTCAAGTATTTGAGCTCAGTTCTTAGCTCGATCTTAATTTGCTTGAGGAATCTTAGGGAATTGACTTCCACATGCTGTGCTTCCCTATGCAAAGCTATTTACATGGATGTTATCAAGAATTTGGAAAACTGGAAGTAACATAGCTAAGGTGAAGCCTGGAGGTAAGAGCAGGGGAAACTTCAGAGTCGCGTGAATGGATATGTGCTCCAGGCTTTGCGCTGGCAGCTGCCCTACACCACTGCCTGGCAATCCCAGGTGCTTTACCTATTCACACCAGGCCTGGCTGGCTCTCTGCGGGCCTAGCAAAGCATGGCTTTTTCTACCGGGCACAGAAGTGCTCCAGAGTGTAAAGCACATGAGGAGATTCCTGCTCAGAAGCTCTGGACAATGATGGCAGCCCAGGAGCTGCTGCGTGTGTGACCTGTAAGTCCACAGCTTGCTTGAAAAATATTTGCAGGTGCAGAACTGCTGGCATGTAGCAATGCTGTCCAGTAACTCAGATCACCTTAGCACAACATAGAAAGGTAATAGGTACAGTACAGACTGCAAAAAAAAAGGAATGCTTTTGATAGAGGTACAATTGGAACAAGTTGACAGACCTGTTATCAACACCATGTTGACATGGAAGTGCAAGGAACTTTTTTCTTCTTTCCTATAAATTGTGCCTCTCTGATTGCCTGGTTACTTTCTTGGGCTCCCTTCTTTATACCAGAAAGACCACATCACAAAAACAAACAAACAAACAATAAAATAAACAACTTTGTAAACTCTTATTCCTCTTCAAAACCATTGCATTTTAGTTATGCCTGACTGGCAGGAGGGCTAGCGGATCTGGTGCCGTATGTAAAAGCGTGTTCACTCTTCTTTCTCCCAGCACATAAGTAACATCAGCTTTGTCCATATCAAATCACGGAGAAAACAAAAGAGTTTTGACAAGCTCCAGCACGCATAGGAAATAGGAGTAAAGCTCCTCCGAAACTATGCATTAAAGTGGCCAACTATCTACAGCCAATATGGAAAAAGCCAAGGCGTTCCTGTTTCCATCACCTTTAGCTCATAGTTCCCCTTTTAAGTGGTCCATTGGTCAAAGAGGTAACTCTGAATGTTACTCCGTGCCTCTGCGTTGCGGCTTTGCTACAGCTCTCTAAGTCAAAGTGTGAAAGGACAGGAACATTTCTTAAAGGTTTCCTTCCACTACAGAACAAAGCTCTCACTTTTTGCACTTGCTCGCAACACAGAAACAAATTGCAACCACAGTAGGGTTTGAGCAGGAAAACCCTTCACAGGGGGGCTAGTGAAGGACGGGTGGGGGAAAGGAGGTGGTTCTCTGTCACCAGAAAAAGTACTGCCACTCAGTTTTTTCCACTTACAGTCAGCCCTCCCATGACACCCCAGAAGTGAACACAAGAACTGACCACTGAATGACAATATATAAACTCTGCGAAAGAGGGCTGACAATAGCCACTTTCTTCTCTGCCTTGACAAAGAAGCCACCAGCAATGAAACTCCACGCTGCAGCTATCCTCGTCATCTTCTGGCTTGGCATCTTCACTGTGCACACGGTGAAAGGTAAGTTTGCAACCCAAGAGGAAGGCAGTAATTGCTCCACATTGTATCAGTGGCCTGATGAGCAGGATTCAATCTCAGCCAGAACTGACTCATAAGATAAAACTTGCAAGAAATCCAGATCAGAATTGTAAGAAAGGCAGCTTTATGGGAGATTTCATTTGATGTCTTGTCAACTAGTGGTTGGCTTCTGCCTTAGCGCAAGGAGAGTTTCTGTGCCTTAGAACACTCAAAGGGCTTCTGTGCATTATTCTTTCTTAAAATCATGAAATCTTGAAGACACAATGTCTTTTAATCTCACTGATGCCATACAGCAATGAGTTCTATAGGTTAATGACATTTCATGGAAATATTTCTTGAATAAGATGTACTTCTTTTCTTTTGCTAGATATACTACTTTTATATGTATTTTTATTATATTATTTTTTATTTGTCTTTCTGTAACGATATAGGCTTAGTCTCTTTAATTTCCCTATTCTAAAAAGTTCTTCCAGTTTTGTACTGCATATTGCCCATTTGCTTGTTTCTAGCCAAATATTTTAGTATAGGCAGGCAAGCTATGAGTGAAAACTGCAAAGAACAATGGAGTTATCCATCTTTCTCTTTTCCTGATTTTATACAATTTAACATCTTGTTTGAGATCATTTACGAGCACTGAGATGGGCCGTGTTTATTAGGCATGCTTTAAATAAGTTTGTGTACAGTGATGTTTAGGTCTGTGACTTTTGGATCAGGCTACATGTATCATACAAAAACATGAACATATGCACATGTCTTCTTACACAATCAGATTCACGCAAACGAGCACATAAAAATCACAGAAAATACTCATATACAAGCCATATGCAAACCCACAAAATTCTGCAAAGAGGAACACACAGAAAAGGCATCTTCACAAAACCACACCAAAACCAAACTGAGACCAGCTAAGCATTTACAAGACTATGTAGCTACGCACTGAGTATGTTGACCTAGTGCCCCCAGAGCTAGATCATGCTACATTCTTGTACACTGATTAATGCTACTGCTTGTTCATCTTGGCAACGTGTGGCTTCATATCACAGGCTGCCAGTTCGTAACTTCATTCTCCGGGTTGTATAATTTGCCATAAATGTCACCAAGTCTGAAAAAGCACACTGAGGTGGTGTGCAATGGATAGAAAAAGGATTAGAAAGAAGAATGAGAACCAATAAAACCCCACCAGAACAAAAAAAAAAAAGGTAGTTAGAGGTGTGGAGCAGTTTGGTTTTGTTCCCAGGCTTAGACAAGCTCTTCTGGTATTCCCCGCATGCATTCCCTGGAGATAGTTTAGTGATAGAGACAATATTTCCAGGACTAGTAAGGATTGCTTATCCGTGGGCTTTTTAAAGCCACATTTGGAAAACCAATCTGAGTGAGGCAGTAAGATACATATTTGTAATGAATCATCAAAATATACATTGTGTTACTTGTGAGTAAAGCAAGATCAGAAGATAAATTCCTTCAGGCAAACAAAAATCTCAAGAACTAGCTACTCTGCCAGTACCCATGCACTGGCTATGCTGCAGCTTGTCCAAAAGCTGATGTGTGTTTGTCTCAGCTATTCAAATTATTTCAAACAAAGAAAACCTCACAGATAATAAGATTATCTGAAGTAGGCTTTATATTTAGCAAGTTGTACCTGAACAGCTCTTGAATCTCTCTAAAGCAAATTTCTCTAAAGTCTTTAAAAAGAAACCTCAGAATACAGCAGCGTTCTTTTTGTCTCCCTCATGCCTTCCCCAATCTGTCTTTGATGGGTGGGAGAAAACTAGAAACTAGCAAGCAGAGGCTTCCATTTATGTATACATATGCACTATCTCGCTTAAATGAGCTCCCATTTTCAGTTATCATCGTGTAAGGTAACAACTACCTAGAGAATTTTCCAATGACATTGTGATCCTCTTTATTAATCGCCAGTGCATTTCCCTGAAATGTATGAAAATGTTGGAGGAAAGAGAGGACTAAGTAGCACTCCATTGCCTATGAAACCAGACATAGCAAGACTATACAAGTACCTAGTCTTCTGGCAGATATACCTCCCTTTCTTTCAAGAATTTTTTTTAATGGTACTTTTGGATGTCTGGTGTTAGACAAGTAGCCTTGCTTTCTTTTCCTTCATTTGGAAAGCAGGGAGAATTACAGATCCACATTCAGAGGGCATTTGGTGCCATATGGACGCTTATTTGCAGATGATACAGACCTAATTATGAATGATGCCAAATACTTTTTCTGCTATGGAGCAGTGACTCCCTGGGGGCAGAATGATTACATAATTGTTCAGGAGAACAGGTGAAGATTAGTATCGTAACTGAAATAGAAAGAATACTTTAGAGACGGTAGGATGCATCACAAAAAATACCTTAAACTCTCTTGTATAACTGGTATTGTGGCTGTACATCATAAGACACTCGTGTTCTAACCACAACTGGGAATTTGCTGGAATTCATAATTCATTAAGTAATTAATTATGGCTAAATATGAATATAGTATTGACTGCCTTTGTCACTTATCTATTTTTTCCCCTTCTAGGAAGTGTTGGAAGTCAGTCCATGCGTAAATACACTTGCGTAAGGCTGTCTACACAGCAACTGAACATCCGAAATCTTGTCAGCTATGAAAAGCAACAAAGTCCAATAAATGCTGTCATGTAAGTATCCGGTGCACAGTTCACCTTCTACTCATCTATGCAAACATGCTACCGTCAGAAAGGGAAAGGGCATCAGAAGACATTTAATGGCCCAACTTACTAAATCTAGCTAGTAGAGGTCACCCTTCCAGTTCCCCCATGAAGCAGTCACCTGGCAGCTGAGGGAGTGAGAAGGATGGGCTTCAGAGAGCTGGGAGATACACGCTGCTCACAAACACTAGCAGAAATCTCACTGAACAACCACATCTTTTGTGCCCAGAAAATGGGGAAAAATCTCAGCAAGGTGTCAGGGCGGAGCTGTCAGAAGCCCCGCGTAATGAATTGAGGCAAGGGGAAAAAGATCATGTGAAAGAGTCTGAGGTAACTCTTGCCTCCTGCTAGGAGTGTATTTGTGCTTTTGATCTCATCAGCATGCATTTTTATCTAACCTGGGATCTGCTCCTGGGAGGTAAATGTGCATCGTGATTTCATATAAAACCTCAGAACATTAGGTATGCTCCTTTTTTAAAATATCAGTAGATATGCACAGGCCTGTGCTATGGCCTCACATACCATGTATGTTACATACATGCCTATGCTATAAATAGGGAACTAATGTTGCTAAGTGCTAAGTACTGTTTATTGCAAGTAACAGCTACAAACTCTGGCATGTGATATGGTTTTACCACGTTGTTCCTCTTGTTCTGCATAAAACTCAAGAACAGTAAACCTAGGTTTGGAGACTGGAATTTAATGGCCACCTGGTTTGCTTTCTTCCTACAGGTTTATCACCAGAAATGGTATCAAGATCTGCGTAAGCTCAGAGCAGAAATGGGTGCAGTCTGCCATAAAGAAAATAGACCAAAGACGTACCACCAAAGGCAAATGATCCTGTCCTAAGCAAGAATCTAAGGCCAACTGAATGGAATCATCATCAGTGCTGCATGTAACAGGGAAGAAACCTTCGCATCTGCTTTTAATTCCTATTTATTAATTGGCAATAAAACCTCTGAACAAACACAAACTCATCAGAACCTGATCATCACTAGTTGAATGTCTGCTGATTCCTTTGTTTTATAGCTGGACTCTGTTACACTGTTTATTTTCTGAAATGCTTGCTAATATTTATTTACAACTGAATGTAAATATCTTCTTAACCTTGCTGTCCTGACCAGTGTGGTATTTAAGGGTGAATGGAAGATAGTTTCACATACTGTAGGGAAGAAGATGACCTCCCACAGAGCTGGATGAGTGTAGACCTCCATCCTGATGGAGGTCAGAATGTACTGCACTGAGTGCTGGGTTTGAGAAGTTGTTATATAATTTAATAGTTACTCATACCTATATAAGCTATAAGTAAACTAATACCATGCTTCAGGCTATCACCTGATCAGTGCAATATTCAGAAGATCCTGGGGCTTTCTATTATTCTACATAATATGGCACTATTAGCTCAGTCCATGATGATGTATGGATACTCTCACTGAGGGATGACCTGGAGTAACTCAGAGTAACTCTATGAATGTAACCCTATTCAGTCTTGTACTGGGGAAGACTTATTCTGCCTACTGACTTCTATGAAGTTACTTCAGTTTCACCCTCACATGAGACAAACCTGAAACAACTGTTCAAATTTTTCCTTTCTTTTCTCTGAATAAGCAAGAATAAACCATGCCTAGAATCTGTATTTCACAAACTCATAGGAACTCCATGCCCTAGAGAACTATGTATACATAAAGGTCTTATATTATTAAAATTTACAATTTCTACTAACAGAAGGTTTTGAATTTTAATAAAGTTACTATAAACGTGGAATCAAATGGTACATTTTTCTGCTTATATGTAATGCAGATGGAGACTGTTGAAATGGGTACTAAGATGACAGCACAAATTTGAGAACTTCTGGGCAAGCCAACTAGAGCTGACACTGCTGCCAACTCATGACTCAAATTGTTCAAAAGCGATCTGATTCTGAGCTTTCTATACCATATTTCAACTTTAAAGTCCATATTTCAGACAATACTTCTTCAAAAGTTGGGGTACTTAAAAGTCTTCACACAACCCTAGGATGGTCCCCACATCATCAGAAGCAGACACAGAATTGCTCTGGGCAGAGAGAAAATTGGCATTTGAGGAGCTTGAGGGGTGAAGGAGAGGTATAGGCAGAGGTGCTCCAGGAATAAACTTCCTCTCTTGTTACAGCACGTCTGTAGCCTGCACTGCTGCTAAACTACGGGCTTTTCATCACAAATAACTTCTTAGTGACACACATGATCTTACAGCGCTTCCAAACTACACTATAGGTATAAGATCACATTGGTCTTAAAGCCATTCTCTACAGTTCCCTGCTCTGGTCAAGTCTGCATACAGAATTTGTGGCTCATGTTTTGTCATAGCTCAGTCTTACGTAGGGAAATGCATTTAGTTTTCACTATCCAGGACAGGTTTTAAAGCAGTGCCACTGCTGAGGCAGGGAAGAGAAGGATGACCGTATATATCACACTACATAACAGAGCCAAGGCAGGCCACATATATATGTATATATATGAACAGCAATATATAAATTGGTGTTCATTCATTTTGAATCACTGATCTCAAGGCCCTAGTCCCTCATATTATAGATAACCAAAACACTGTGTTCCTTTCAACATCATGAGACTATCAGCTGCCTACAAAACCAGGTCACCCATAAAAGCATTTTTATGGTAAGGTCTCTGATATTAATATCATCTGCTACCACTTATCAAATTCATACAGGACCAGAACTAACTAACATGCTTTTGGCAGGCAGAATTTTAATGCCTTTGTTCATACTCAGTAGTATCCTGGAATTAATCTTGCTGAAGTGAATATCATTTTTTTTAATTAGGACTATCACAACCTGAGGATATATTCATTAACCATCATATAGCAATTAATAATTTATATCTGCTCATCACAGTTCATAGCATGATTAATAATCATTTTTAAGAGTGAATCATCCTACGTGATAATAACGTCTTGTTTATTATACCTTGCAAGATCTGTAATGATCCTTGCTGGGAGTTAATTACTGTGGCTGATCAGTGCTCTCAACATCTCTTCCTATTCAGCCATTAAACACCAGGGATTTCCCTGTCTTTCCCTGACCATTCCTTACCCCAAGTCCTTGCTATGGTCCCAGTTGTATGCTATTTTTGTCATCTCTAGCTGCATATAACCTGGAACCTTATCTATAATGGCACTGCTCCTGCCTAGCACTTTTCCCCGAGGCTCTCAAAATGCTTTAGAAAGAATGGAAAATACGATTAAACTTCATTTTCACACACATACACAAATGGAAAGTGCAAAATGAAGAACTAGAGTGTTACTGTTGTGTTGGAGGCAAGTAAGAACCATACTCTCAGTCTCTCCAACATCTTTCGGAAACATCTCGCTTAGAAAAACATGAAGTTAGGCTCCAAGGTACATCTGAAGATCTGGGGCTGTGGTTGCACTGATGTCCTCCCCGGCTGCCCACCATTTCTTTTCCAAGCGAGGCAGGGAGTAAGGGACTCACAGTGACTGCTTCCCTTCCTGCTCATCCTCTGCTAGATTGCAGCCTGTAATATGAACACTGATTTCCTTTGACTCCTTTTGTAATATTTGTGCACCGCCTCACCAGAAAGGATCCTCCAAATACACATAGCAGACCAGGGAGCAGCAATTTTGGAAAAAAGTCAACTATTTCTCTTCTGTCGCTCACTCTACTCGCACAGTTTCCAAAGGGGCTGAAAAGATGCGCTGTGGTCAGATCTTTAGCACAGAGGAAAGACATCAGAGAGCACAGTGAACAAACCCTCAACATGTGTAAGTATTCATAGCTTCACTAACTTCAGCAGAGACAGACAGGACAACTACCTAGCCCTTTGGGCATGCTGGCTTTTTGCATAAAAATTTTGTACTTCCTGGGCAACAACTTTATGTAGCTGCAGCTGTATTCTTTTCAATGCTTACTTACAATTAAGGAAATAGAAAGTTAAGGGTCTACAATGACAATCAGCTTTCATAGAAGCTGTTACTACAACATTCAATCTTGTGTCACAAGACACAAGAAAAGGACTCCGAAAATAGAAGCTCGTGTCCTGCTCTACTAATGACTTAATTGTTCATTTCTGTGCAGTGTTTGTCACTTGATTTGGGCTGATTATTGTGTATCATATTGAATATTTCTTGCATTAAGGCCTTAAAAACTGGGGAAAAAAGTACCTCAAAAGCTATTTAGAAATTGTAACACCTGAAACAAATCTGATAACTTTTTTGTTCCATGTTTCTGAGCCATTTAGTTCCACAGTGGGGTTACAGTTTCCTCAAGAACCATTAGGTGAAGAAGGTTTGTTGTAAGAGCGCTTAGGGACCTGGGGC
Source organism: Tringa tobata (assembly GCA_033628505.1). Lineage (NCBI taxonomy): Eukaryota > Metazoa > Chordata > Aves > Charadriiformes > Scolopacidae > Tringa > Tringa tobata. The sequence continues at coordinate 6,698,775 of JAHREE010000363.1, forward strand.
CTTATTGAGAGACTGCTACTAGAGAGAGTGACAATAAGGGTGCATCTATCTGTGTGCATTCATGTGTTTGTGCATGCATGTGAACACGTGTGCAAGACAAGGCTTCTGTAGGCCTCTCTGTGGGGAAAATACTTGCTTGTTTCCTACCATCTGCTACCCCATGTCCACCACGGTACCAGTTTCAACATGCCCGCTACTCTAAGACCATTAGGGAGTTACCCTGTATTCCCCAGAGAGACAACATCAACTCAAAAATACCTCAAGTGATAATTGCAGTGTGAGAAGAAAATGGCCTCTGTTAGGGCTCCAACCTACCTCCGGTGTCATCCTAACCCCGCCTATAAACAAACTGAACAGCAATTGCCATGCTATGAGTTGCCAGTTTACTCTGTACTGTTCTTGGGGGTGCTTTTCATGAGGTGCTGACTGGTTCAGGTTTGATTTATCAAGGCCTTCTAGCATGAGGATCTCCCATGAGCGAGACCTTGTCTGCTCAGTATTACCTGCTCAGAATTACCTGCTGTAATGATGCCAATCAAGTTAAGCAACTAAATTGGCAAAATATTGCAGATCTCCATTTCTAGAAAAAAGGTGGAGTGACTATTACTTACTGGATAAAATTAGTAATATGACTATAAAAAACTTACTCAAAGGCATATGTTCTATGGGCTCAGATTTAACTTTTTAAATTAAGAATCATCCAATTGGAGAAAAATAGCTGGGGTAAACTTCACTTTTCAAACTCAAACTGTTTGATTCCTCCCTATTGTGACTACTTACAGTGAATAAAAGTTCCAAGAATGTCTAAATTCAGTCTTTAAAACTTCAACCATAAAAAACTCAGTTATCTCTCAGATAATATCTTGGAAGAAGCTTTGATGTTACAGCTAAAGATTTTAGTAGAACTATAGCTGGATGGTTTTTTCCATCTCAAAAATAATTTAAGAGATCTCAGGACTTCTGCTGATGGTCTGGAATTAGATAAACATATTTGCAAACTCTCTAACACAAATGTTTTGTTTTGAAGCCCCACAAACTTTCCTGTGGCTCCCTAACAGAACCCCTGCTCAGAAGCACGATTCACAAGGTGATTTGTGGCAATGGTTATGTTCTGCAGGTGAGAACTGTGCTTTCTGTGCTTTCCCAAGTACCTTGTGGTGTCAGCCTGGGCTACCTGGAGGTCAGGAGAAAGCATTAAACTTCGGACAAGTTTACTCCCACAGAAGGGACATGTGGTACCCCTTCCAGACCTGCTTCTGAAGATACCATTGAGAGCAACCACTGATCTACAAAGCTCCTATGATTGGGGCATCTCATTTCCATTTCCATTAACAAAACTAGCTTTCTTTTGACGCATGTTCTTTTTATCAGTGGTCTGTTGGTCAGAGAGTGTAATTCTGTGCTTCTGTTGGGCTCTTTAGGTACAATGTTTAAAACATAGCCTAGTGCAGCAGAAAAGTAGCTAAATTTAACCAGGCTAAAATTCAGAGAATTTCAGCCACAACAGGGTTTGAACAGGAAAGGCCTTCACAGTGGTGCTACTAAGAGAAAATTGGACAGGAAAGAGGTGGTTCTCTGTCACCAGAATTAAGATTTTCTACTTATGTAACCCCTTCCTGCTACTCCACTACCTTTCTGACAAAACCAGACCCTGAAAACTGACCAACAGTACATAAACTCCATTAAGTCATGTTAGTCACTTTCTTCTCTGCCTTAACACAGAAGCCACCGGCAATGAAACTCCACACCACAGCTCTTCTGGTCATGTTTCAGCTTGATATCTTCACCGTGCACAAAGTGAGATGCAAATTTGCTAGCCAATAGGAAGACAGGAATTCTCAACCACATTGCACCTGCAGTCTGATGAGTTCAGGATTCATTCTCAACCAGAGTTAATTCATGTGATCAAACCAGCAAGAAATCCTGTTGCAGGCAGTTACAGCATAACTTGTCTACATGGGAGATTCATCTTAGTGGTAGGCTTCCATCTTGATGCAAGGGAAGTTTCTGTGCCTTAGAAATCTTTTATTTGCTCTCCCGTAACTACGAAATCTTGAAGCCATATATATAAGTAATATCTCACTGATGCCTTATGGCAATGAGCTGCATGGGTTAATGACATTTTATGAAGATTCCTGAGTCCATTTCAGATACAGTCTTTCCTTTTCTACTGTGCATACTCGTATTTCATCTCTTATTTGCCCATCTCAATATAGATCTACTCTTCTAGTATCTTCGTCTATCAGTCCATCAGCTGACAATGTATCTTACTTTTTTTGTTCTTATCTTGCTGATATGTTATAGGTGGGAGGACAGAGGAAACAAAGCCAGCATTCCAGAAAAAGGGTTACAAGGGATTTACGTAATGAAGTCTTATTCCTGACTTTGTACAGTTAAAACCTTAAGACCACTGCTGCCCATTATTTCCAGTGGTGATGTGATGTAGCCTCAAATCCACAGGCTGTACTTGCTGCTGAAGCTCTCACATGGTGTGCATAACCACAAATGGCAGAAAAATTTTGCATAGAGAGTACAAAAATCACAGGCACAAACCAATCACATGTAGCCTCATACAAACCCATCAAACCACAAAGATTAAAGCACAAAAAATACACATTCACAATATGAGGGAAAGCCAAAACCGAGGACACCTCTAACTTTTTTGTAAAGTGACCCATGCATGTCCTGCAGCTACTGCCACTGCTTTTGCTACTGCTTATTCTCAGAAAATTCATGGAGGGTAGTTCTATACCTGATCTTCCTTGTTTGTAGCATTGTTAGTAGCTTTTCAGAGCTAAGTACTTCTGTTTTCTGGGAGGGATAATTTGCTATAAAACATTCCCATGTGGAGAGAGAGATATGCAGCAGAAAGTCTGTGGAAAAAAACCCTGGGATTTTTGGTTGTTAAGGATATGTTAAGGGATATGCAGAGGTGACAAGGCTTAAGGGAGTAACCAAGGTAGCTAACAGTTCTGTTGACTAACTGTTAAAGAAGAGAGATTTTGCCAAAAACAAAGTGAAAAAGAGACAAAAACCCATGGCTTTGAGACCACATTGTAAGGATACTTTGCAAGGAATTTGCTGTTGGTTGCAAGGTGAGATTGATTTTTTCTAAAAAGCCAGTGTTAAAGGCTTTTAGAATCGCAAAAGAATTGCAAGGAGTAAAAAGAGAAGAGATGGATTGGTCCTGTCATAAAAAGAAGAAATGGAGACGGAACAACACGCAAGAACAGTAGTGGCAAATAGTGTGGGAGGCAGATAGAGGATGAAAAAGCAAAAAAGTATCAGAAAAGTGAATGACAGGAGGTAAAAGGGAGATAAATGGAATTATAGATGTGGACCTTTGTGCTCACAGCACTGTTTTTTCTTAGAAGGCTGTTTCCTGAAATATGAGCTGAGAACATGTAATAAGCTTCTGGGTAAGAGTGGCCCAGACTTTTAGGCTGTCATCTCCGTAAGAGTAAATCCCCAGTGCATTTGCTCTGCAGAACACACTTGTATGGGGAAGAGAGGAGTAATGACTGGGATCACCATCACTTCTCTAACAATCACTACAAACCTGTTGGCTTTTTTACACACTTCAGTCTTTTCAAAACCACATACCGGGGGGAGGGGGTGGCTTCTGGTTTTGGATGCCTACCTTATGACAAATTAACCATTTTTGGAGCTGCTGTGCATACAGAATTTAAAGGTGCTGTACAGTACTGGAAGTTGGCACTCAAAATAATACCACTGCGGTTTATACACTTGGAGAAAAATGAAGCACAGGTTTTTTTATCCTATGTAATCATTGATCTACCCTTGGAGAACATTTTGAGATGCTCCCACTCGTGGTACTTAGTGCTGCTCCATAATCATATATATTTTCTAAGCATAGATGATGCTTTTTCCCAGGTACCTTTATCCTTTAGCTTAGTAACTGTTTCACCAGCTGTTCACCAGCTATCTGCTGTATACAAGACTCCCCAGAGCAGTTCACGGTTGCAGGCAGCAACATCAACTGTTCAAGTATCACACGTGAGTATAATTAAATATAGTATGAGTATCTATATAAATTATACTCATGTGCAATGTATGAACAGTTGGTATTGCTGT
>JAHREE010000363.1:6707272-6820743 GCA_033628505.1 Tringa tobata
ATTATTTTTTTAATAATTTAATATATTTTATATAATATAATGCTTAATTTTAAAATATCTTTTAAAGCTTGGAAATAAAATAAATCACAGAGATTAATTTCCTGGAAAATGAATTAAGCTTGTTTCTATAAAGTTTGCATTTTGGCCTAATTTAAGCACAAATGAGGAATGCGTACTCTTGCAAACCCTCCCAAATCCTGGCATTGACGCTAACATGGTGTGGGATGAGGTACTAAACATAATAGTTGTTAAAACTAAGGAAAGAGATGTGAGAAGTCTGAAATCTGGCTGAGGAAGCAAATAAGTTCCAGTAATTCGTTTTATGCTTATCTGTTACTAAATTAGTCCAACTTAGTCCATAGCGAGTACCAAGTAATTACAGAGAGCATTTTAGAGGGCTAGTACACAGATGGAGGTCATCAGCTACCTGAGGGTGGCAGAAATAATGTTCTGATTCATTTTTAAAGCCACTTGACATTTACGCATATGACGAAGTGGTGGGCTGGCAAAAGGGGGCTAATGGAGGGGAAAATACATCAAATAGGGAAGCCACAATGAGTAAAGCAATTGTTGCATGAGGGTGTTTGGGGGAAGGTCCAATAACCTCATTTTTACTCATATAACAGCTGTGGAAATTATCTTGCATGGAGCAGCTTGCTTAAGTGTTGAGTGCAATGTCCTGGTCCCTGCCAGGGACTGTCCTCAATAAAAAAATACAGATATTGTCTTCATACAAGAGCAGGGAGAGGAGACAGAGGACACCATTTAGCTGCATGTTTGCATCCTAACTTAATACAGTAAAGGATTATTTATGACCACCTACCACCCAGCCACCTGTTATACCTTTCAGTAAATGTTTAACAGCTGCCCAGGGCATACACACAGCTGCTTTGAACTTGCCATAATATAATTAGTTCAGCCCTTAGAGAACTCAATAAACACAGAAGAAAGGATACCCTTAAACCTAGGAAGCTTGCAATTCTAGGAGTCAATTAAAAGAATATATTTAACAAATCTACTAACCCAGAATTTTTTCCTTACAGACTTGCAGAAGCTGCCAAATGAACTAAGATCCTCTGGGGAACACAAACTCCCTTCATATCCTTCATATACAGAACAGTGTCATAGGAGGGAGGGAAAGTCTGTTCTAATGCAGCCTAAGCCCACCACCAGATAAAGACTCTCGGAGCAGAGCGTTACCACACATTGTGCAGCCTTATGCTGTAGTGAGTTTTTCTCCTTTCCATTCTATTATTTCAGATTAAATTTCCCATGGACGCAGTCCCTGTCTACCCTCACTGTTTCATGATAAACAAACAAACAAAAAAAGCCCTATCTAGCAAGCTAGAACTAGCAAGGCTCCCTTTCTGCCTGGCTATATCCACCAATCTGCTATCATCTGGGGCTTGCTTTCGCCATCAACAGAGCAGTCCTCAGAGCCAGCGCTGAAGGAGGGAGCATGGAGGAGGCTTTCTACAGTATGGTGAACGTGAGCAAAACCACTCATCTTCCAAGTCTCCTAACACTCTTAAAAATGCTGCCAGACCCTCTTTTTAAACCGTAGATCTTACGGAAAAATCATGCAGTCCTATTTATTTCTCTAATTCTGTCTGTCAGTTCAGCTGTGATTCTGGGGTACAATAAAGCCCTTCTGCCTATTCACTTGGTGTGATTTTTTTGCTTGCCAAACACCAGTTTCTTGCTCATTCCCGTGGCAGACAAGTGTTGCTGGTGCTCTTGCAGTCAAGTGGTAAACAGTTCCAGAAATAGTCCAACAGCACCATACAATCACTATCCTTTTACTCAAGCAAAATTACTCCCTTTGATGCCAGCAGGAATTTAGCAGAATACAGATGAAGGACTTGTAGAATTTGGCCCAGTAGTTTGAAGTGGACAAAGTCGTGGTTGCTTTAGCTGATTATTCCCACGGGAATTCTTTTCGCTGTTGCTCAAGTGGGTTACTGGAAAGCGCTTCCACATTCGGAGGAGCTGATTCAGAACTGATGGGGGGTGGGAAGGTGGTATGTGTTAGCTTGAGATTGTTCAGATCAACTAACCTTCAGCTCCTTTTCTCTGCCAAGTTCTCTTGTGGATTTATTCAGCACTGTATGAATGACTGCCTTTCTGCTCCTGCTCCTGGGTGGCATGGGCAGACACAATTGTGCAAGATTCATGTTTTCTTCAGCAAGAGCCACCTTTCCAAGCCTCCAAATGCAAACTGGTACGGTCAGAGAGGAGTCAGTGATCTTCCACATGCAGCTAGGTAAGACTAGAAGGCAAAAGAACTGCCAAGAATGAAATAATACTGCATGAGACTGCATTTTTATGCAAGCTGCTCCATCTCTCTTTCCTGGCCTCAGATCAAATCAGCTAGAATTACAGACTAACTGTAACCCAGTTATAAAGCCATTCCAGACATGCACAGAAATGTCTCTCCTTACTGTAGGCCGGATTCTTTGGTGTAAAATACGGATACCCTATTAACTTTCAATTTAGCTGGCAAACATATTCCTGCAGTTTAAGCTCACAGATTACAACCTTAACTGCTTAATGTCTTTCTGTTCTTAATTCTGAAAACACTTGTTGAACAGTTGTTGAAATTTTCAGTTAACAGGTTTCAAGAAGAGAGTCCAAGCACCCAAACGGATGCCTGCAGGCATACTCCATCACTTGAAATAGCTCGTGAAGGTCAGTCCTGCTGGGGGAAGAAGCCATGTGTGCTGAAGAGGCACGGTGACTGTCTGGGTCTCCTGTGCTTCCTCTGGGACGCAGGGCCACGCAGTCCTTTCATCGGGGTCTCTACGAAGCCGTTATTATGCCGGAGACAATTCTCTAGGAACTTTACTTGGTTCGCCTGCTGTCAGCAAAATTCTCCTTACTTACACAATCACAAATGGTCCTTGTGTGATCAAAAGGATGGTTTTGCTTTTTGTGAACTATTCAGCAGATGACTTTTCCACTTAAGCAACAGTAGACCACAGAATCACAGAATCTTCATGGCTGGAATGGATCTTTGAGATCATCGAGATCCCATATGTGATGTGATGAGGAAAATACAGCATACACATCCAAGTGTGTTGCATGCTGATAATGAAAGATTTGGACTTTAAAACATCTTGCACTGCTGCTAGTGATGAGAAAGAATCCTTCCTAACAATTGAAACTAAATAATCTAAATCTGAAATCATGAGGAATTCCGCTTAGCAAGCCGTGATACATAAGATTTGATGGCTGAGGAACTGATAATAGGCTAGAAAGACTGAACTACTCCCAGAACAGTGGTATGTAGATGAGTAGCAAGAGGGAGCTATGAAAGCACCTGGCAGCTGTTCACCATGAAGGAAGTGCTTTCAGCCAGCTGATGGACAGCCATCCATGCCGATACTTTTGGACCTCACTGGAAGGTTGAGACCTAACTCAAGACCCATAACTGACCTCCCTACACAATCACTCTCTGGACAAACTGAGATGCTGATCACTCAGCTTTTTCTATGCTTCATAAACCCCTCTGGGAACTTTCATACCCCACACTTCAGACAGCACAGATCTAGATTCTGTAGATTAATCTCCCTTCTTGCCTCCTCTGCTGGTACCCATTTAACATTGCCGTAAATCCTGAGAAGCAAGGCTGGTTTTGAAGGCTGGAACGACTCTGTGGAGAGATGACATCAGGTTCTAGGCCTCTCAGTCTAGATCATCTCAATACTACCATATTTAGTTATAAAACCAAATTACTTTTCTCATGGGTCATATAGTCTCTGTGGTCCCCAGCTTCTGACTAACATGAAAAGCAGCCAAAGGCTGCAACAGTAAAGATGCTGATAGTGTTTCAACAGCAATCTTCACAATCCTTATGCCTTATACAGCTCAGAAGGTGGGATAGTATATGCAAGGCTCGAAATTCAATCTGTGCTTCCTTCCTCCTGTGAATGTAATGCACTTTCCCAGCTAAGCTCAGGTGACTGGAAACATAATGCTCTCTCCCTTCTAAACTGGATGATGAGCATCATGGAGAGGCAAAGCTAACAACATAAATAGGATGCTTTCTGCAGAGCAGAAAGAGAGGTGTTATTTTGAAATATTTATTTCAGGTATTTGCTAGAGGCAGATAAGCCTCTTGTCTGTGTTTATGCAATCAATGCTAAGATGAGCTTGTTATTCTCTCATTTTCAATTCAAGTCAGTCAGTGTTTTTCTTCATATCCTCATGTTAGCCATTGTTTAGCAGAGATCAATAAATTGAAGCATTTTGTTATAACAGTATTCCTTTGCTATGAGTTCTGGTACAATAGACCTCTGTTACTGTTATTTTGCACCTACAATATCTTTCACCCAAAGCATCTCCAAGCAAATGAAGCCTTACAAATGCTTATGAAGTAAATGCATTGGCTTACTTCTTCCACAAAAATGCATGAAGAATTAATTATTGAGCACAGAAATCCAGTAGCTGTGTGAAACTGTTCTCTAGCAACACTCTTCTACAATTCAGGATGGAGAGATAAATGCTAAGGGCCTGCTGCTGACCTGAGGAACACTGGCAGAGCTGTCTTGAAGCCACTCGAACAGAGATCAGCACACTGACTTAAATCTGCACTATTCCAAAACTGTAATTACAGCTTGACACATCTTTCCTAACAAAGAAAACTCTGATCCCCCAAGATAAAAATGCAATGCAGAAATGTCGCAGCTCCAAAGAGTTTATCTTGATTCATTGCCTGGTTCCTTCCTAGTGGCCAAACAGGATCTCAAGAGGCTCCACAAGGACTCCAACAGGCTTCCGCAAGACTCCCTCAAGCTCAGAGTGCCCCAAGAGTTTAACAAGAGGCCACACAGCACTAGGAACTCAGTAGGACATGCTTCAGCAAGGAGAGGGGAAGTCCTGACAACTGTGCCTTAAATCTGGTTTCTCAGAGCTTCTGTTGCCCCTGCCATGGGGCTAGCAGGGAAGACTGTGACTCTTCAAAGCATCTGTGTTACCAGCTCAGCAGATCATGCATGAGATGCATGTGTCCTGGCCCCAGGACAGCCTGTGTATTCTGTCATTCCCTTGGAGCAGTGGACTTTGAAAACTGATACTTTCAGACTATAAAAGCTTTGAGGTCTCTGACACCAGGGAAGCAGGTATCATAGCATTGTTCCGAAGCAAGTGAATGCTGGATACACAGACTTTGTTAGGAGCCCCAGAGCCCAAAGAACTCTTGCTCAAGGTGGCATGACAATGGTTTACCAAATCCACTCTCTATACCAACAGCTACCCTTAAATTCTTGGCAGTAGCCTGGAGAATCCCAAGAACTGAAGTCCCAGAGAAGCTGGGATGTGTTTGTAATAAACAAATAAAATGTCTTAACTTTTTTTCTTAAAAATGGAAAAAACGTTTTGAGTTGTACAGAAAGTTCTAGGGCTTTTTCTCTTTCCAGTTGGAAACAAAAGCCCTTTTTTTCTGAATTTTTTAATTTCCCAAGGGTCAATAATCTTGAGTTTTCACTGCCTCTAGCTGTAAAAACTTAACATTTCGATAGACATTCCTATCTGAGAGTGTCTTGTTGCATAATGAAAATCTATTAAGCCTTTATGACAACTCCAGCAATTAGGTATTGATAAATCTTACCTATCATCATGTAATCACTAAAATAACAAAGAATTGAGTAGCATATGTGGTGTTAAACTACTAGCAATTGTTAGACCTAAGGACAGAGCAAAAGTTTCACGTAATTCCTGAGTCTTAGGAAATGCAAGGTTCTTGTCTTCATTATTGCTTAATATAACAATCCATCTAACTAAAAATATTCAAAGTACTACACAAGAATTTCAAGTACTACAAACCATCACTTGCTTACCTACTATTTAGTGGATTCTCTAAACATGCCAAGCCCCAGTCATGTCCAGAAAAGATCTGCTGAGGAGACACCTCTAATCTGTCTGTAATACAAGAGCTTTCTTATTGCAGTCCATCCATACATCAAATTTATGTATTTTTCATACAATTTTGTATGTACATCCACATGAGAGGGCAGAAATATTTTCTAAATTGAAAAAAAAACACCTCCAAACAAATTATGAGCAAACATACGTGTAACATTAGGAAGAAAGCAGAAAGTTACTTTGCATGAGAGTGACAATGGAGTTGATCCTCTATTGTTCTATGCTTTGGTTCATTACACTCCTGAAAAGAGAGTGAATGCTGTAGGTAGAATTGGGGTTCCACGTAAGACAGTCATAAAACTGTCCTGCTTCAGTGGTCTGTAACAAACACTTAATTGGTACTAGAACTGACTTGAGGGTGGACACTACAAGTTTAAGCAAGGGAAGTTTTTTCAACGCTGTTGACTAATGATTTTTTACACTGTATGTCAATGATTTTTTTTTTCCCAGCTTCAAAATTCAGAAGGAAAAAAAGTCACAAAAATGTGATAAATTGGTTTTTTTCACTAGGTCAGTGTTGCACTCTCTAAATGTACAGATGACCTCCAGTCAAGGTGGCTAACCACTTTTTCTTTTATTTTTATTTCTAAGGTGGCAAGCCTAATGGAAATCCATGACTTAAAGGAAGGTTTCAGAAGCTGATACATTAAGTAATATGTTATTTATGTTGAAGACTCAAATAAATATTGCCAAGTATATAATAAAATTCCTTATACCACTGAAGTACCTCTCCTTCTCTGACCCTATATATGTACTCCCAGAAACTGAACATCCTGTCTCAGATGGCACAACCAAATTGCAACTAAAAACACTGATAAATGGTGTCTCCAAAAAAAGACATCAACTCCATCCTCAGTGAAGGCAGTGTTTTTAGAATGACAGCTATTTCTGAAAAACAATTTGAAATAAATTGTGTATTAGACAGACAGATACACACTATGTAGACAAAAGCAGACATTATTTGTTTCAGAAGAGTTTTCAGAAATAACCAGCACTGTTTCAACCTCCTCCTCATTTTATATAAATAGCTACAGATACATTTTACATGCATTCATATATACAGGGTAAGATTCTTACCAGCGTGCAGTGCCAGAAAGGGTAACAGTAGCCTCCTGGCAATTGTAAACCCTCCCACAGTATGTACCTATACAATAGGTCTATCATTAAATACAGATTTAGCTAGCCAAGACCCCCACTTTCTGACATTCCAGCTTAGCTTCCACAAAGGAGTTGAATGGGCTGCTCAGCTGCACAGTGATTATCAGGCTTTTTATCTCGAACTGTTCCAGTGAGTAGGCAAGGATGTTTTCCCTTGACAGTCTATTTCAGGTTCACAAGACAGTCTGTTCTTCTGTGACTTATTTTAAAGCCCTGTCAGCAGATTCCTCATCCCAGGCTCTGAAATTTGAAGGTTAGTCCCTCCAACCTTCCCAGATGCAGCGGATGTTCATTGAAAGCTTTTATAATCTTATGAAGATAAAAGCCTATTAAAAAATTCAGCTATTTTTCCACTATTAAAATGGGTTTAGAGCTTCTAATGGGATCAAAAAAAATAGCACCAGCTCACAGTGCTGACCTGATACTTTCACTTTGGCAAACCTCTGCCTTATAATGGAGCCCAGCTTCAGTCTTCTGAGAGGCAGTCTCATTTTCTCTCACAGGAGCTGAGCTTGTCCTCTGTTGGTGCTGAGATGCTGCAAGTATGGCTACACCCAAGTATTAGTTTTTCATGTGCCCCTAGTTCTCTCCTAGCAACTGTCCCTTTCCTCAAGCAGAGCCAGCTAAGTGGCAAGCAGCCCCGAGGATGGATCTCCACACCTACACAAAACCCCGTAGGAAACAGGCTGTGTTTTGTGTGAACACAAGGTGAGCCTTGTGTAGAACTACATGTAAGATGATGTAGGAAGAGGGGACTTCAGTGATTGCTTTCACCTTAGTTTTCCTACCACACCTTCTGTTTCAAGCTTGTGCCGCTGTCCCATTTATTTCTGCTGCTTTCCCTTCCACCCTCTTTTTAGTTATTCCTATTTCATACAAGCTCCAATCTTACTTATTTTTAGATCCATGTCTTCCCACACTGTGCTTTGCCCAAGGCATGAGCAAACATATAAACAAGTTTTACAGCCAAACCCTGAGCTCCTTGCTTAGTCTTTGCTTAGCCCTTCACCAGAATCCCTGTGTTTCACAGGTCCGTCCAGCTCTCCTGTGCAAGGCAGCATGATGTTAGAGAACAGATACACCATGAAGAAGGAGGAGGAGGAATAAATACAGTGGGATCTAGAGCCCTCTCACTAGCACTGCTCAAAGCACAAGGCAGGAAGGGGCACTTATCTCCCCTCATTGCTCTCCAAACCACCCTGTAGCTGCATTCAGCCCCAATGGCCTGTTTGTCTCCCACAGCCAATCTGTGCAATGTGCCTTCCCCCTCGCCTCTAAGAGATCAGGGCTGCTGCACCTCTCCTCCAAGCAACAGGCAGAGATCCTTCTGTGCTGCAGGAATGCTTGTCCTACCATGTGGGGTTACACTAGATAATGTAACTGCCTGCAAGGTAGCACAGGCTCAGGAGAGCCAGGAAGGGCACGGACACCCACACTGCCAGGAGCAGTAAGTGTGAGAGGAAGGCAAACCCAGCCCTCTAAAGAATATGGCTAAACGCTGGTCACTCCTGATGCTGGGCACCCTGGATCTCAGACTTCAGCCATGTGTACATTGGTTTGTCTGTATTAAAGCAGTGAATCCCACAGCGGCCCATGTCCTGTACCAGTGTTATTTATTAATGAAACTACATACCCACACACAATACCCAGAGGAAGGATGGTTGGGCAGGTTATTGGTTATTGGAAGGGCAGCCATAGGATGTGTCAGCTACATGAAACGTGAACCCACCTACCTTAGTAGAGCCAGAAGCAAAACTGAGCAGGAAAGCACATCCCTGAAGCAGGCATTGGATTCAGTTTCACCAAATTAGCACTACATTTGCTGCTTTCTTTGAGAAATCCTATGGAGGGAAGAAAGAACAGATAAAATCACTGAAATATTTAAGATATTAAAATAAAGATTAAGTATTAAAACCAGTAAAACATTCTCCAGATGCGAACAGCAGTCGCTTCATTAATGAAACATCTCTAAGGAAATCATTCTGAGTCAGCCATGGAAGCTGGAAGGATCCCTTCTGCAATTGTTCATGAGGGGAACAAAGAAACAAAGGGAAAAAAAAAGGATAAAAAATAAAGCAGCAGAATGAGAAACCATCAAAGCATGGCCTGTCAATAGCCCTTTGTTCTGTTCTTTATATTTGACTTGGTGAAAAACAAGCCTAGGGCTGAGGATACAACTAGCCAATTGTAAATTTAAATGTTTGCTCCTCTTCATACTTGCCAAAACCACTGAGTGGTTCATGGTAGCTTTAGGTTCATGTGAGCCGAGACTACAAACAGCAGTGCTACCTCAGGACCTCCCAAACAAATTCACTTCAGTACATTGTTCTCCAGCTCTCTATCTTTTTTGAGGCTCTGCAAAATTTAAGCATATACTTCAGGATAGCTGGGTATGTATGAGCCTCCAGAGATGTTAGAGAACAGAGATCCCAGAAACAACTTTGAAGGCTCAGGGCCTCAACCGCCAGGGATATTCCTCTGATTTCAAGAGAAGTATGAACATGGCTGAAAAATAGGAAGTTACAATCTTCTCAGAAAAAAGACAAACATCTTTTAAGGTGGGGAAGGACCAGGTACATTTATACTGCTGCATAAGTAACAAATCAAAGCTTGGTTCCCCAAAGTCAGAAAGAATTTGGACCCAGGGAGCAGTACAGGGAAAACTAAGTTTAGTGTTAAGCAATACTAGTTTAAGTATTGTGGAGAACTGGCATACATTGACAGTGACATAAGTTAAAGGGACCATTTTTCAAATTGTCTTCTGCTTTGTAACAGCCTCAGCAAAATGCATGAGTGACACTGATTACAGCACGAAAGCTTAATAAATAGCAAGCATATTCCATAGGACTTTTGGGGTTTTTTAAAAGTGGGGTTTTTTTTGTTTTCTTATTAATAATTTCCAAGATTCATTTTTAAATCTCTAGCCCACACTCAGATTAAAAGTGAAGGTTGTGGAACACAAATACTCGAGCAGAATTTTTTTCCCTGTTGACAAGAAACTGCACAAAGCTTCAGGCAACCCTGCCGGGCACCTGACGGTGTTCCCAATTTCAGGAAGCTCAAGTCCACCAAACCAGGAGTAACAGAGTTGGCCTGTTCCGTTTTTGCTTTAATTCCACCAGCTTTATACCAATTCAGACTGGTGCAGCTGCCTGGTTGGGACTCCAGCTCCCAGCTCAGCAAAGCAGTGCAGGCCCATTTTCATTAGAGATGCAAATTAATAGGCCAGACTCATATACCAAGCCGGAGTAGCTAAGACACAAAGACACATACACCTATCTGCCAGTGCTGCTACGTGACCATGAAATCCAGCAAGCTGGCAGCAGGATGAACACCAAGGGAAAGGTGACATTTCAAATTGCTGCAGTATGATTTACCAGAGCATATCTGCCAGAGCCCTGAGAGACAAAAATTAAGTAGCAAGGTTGAGAAACTGCTGCCTCAACTCCTCCCCTTGTTACAGCCATGAGGGGAGGGGAAAAAATAAAAAAAAAAAAAAAAAAAAAAGAAAGAAATCTGGGAATTGTATATCTGGGCAGGCATCTATACCTGATTTTTGGCTCAATACACACTTTTTTTAAAGGCTATTTTTCCAACTGCAACCAGAACTGCAACCAGAGATAGAAACAGCACCACATATGTAATTTGTACAAAAAGCAAGCATTTATGAGGGAAGTAGCCATTCCACATGAAATGTCACAAATACCATTTTTTCACTGAAAAAAAAAATATCCCGAGTCAGAAATTTTTCTGTTGGACTTCTTCAGTGGAACATCATCAAAAGTCAAAAGTCAATTCCTTCCTAGTGCTTTTGGTCAGAAAGTATGACATATCACAAAAAAATACTGCCTCAAGACAGCCTTTAAATTCATGTTAGCAAGATCAGATCGACGAGATTACTGTTGGCAAGTCTCAGGGAGCAAGGACTCTCTCCCAGCTACTTCTGAGTATTGAGTCACTCCACAGGAGAGGCACCTTTTGGTGCAATAAGGCTCAAATCTCCATGTGGCAGCTGTTGTTACACAACTATGAACAATAACAGAAATTTACTGCCTTCGCTAAGACTTCACTCTTAAATCATCTCCTAGAAACATCAAACGCAGAAAGTGACTGTGACATCCAAAGGGCTTGTTACATTTAATTCCAAAAGGGGCTTCTTTAAGTGGATGGGCATCAGCTTATTACACAGATAACAAGAACAATGGGGAGAGAAGCTTGAAGTAAAAAGGATTCAAGCTGAACTCATGTCCAAAATAGAGCGTGAAAAGAAGAAATAAGAAATATCAGACAAATCAGACCTTGCTACAGCAAGAAACAAGTTACAAAACTGCAGGAAACACAAAGCTTTGAAGGAATGAGTGGAATGAAATTATAAAAAGGCAGGCTAATTCTTCAATTTTACATCTTGCTTAAAGGATGGTTATTTCCTGCAACATGAAGTCTAAAAACCCCCTTTTGCTTCAATCTGGGATTGATGGAGACAGAATATAAATCCCCACCATCATTGCCATTGAAGTATAGATGTCAGTGAAACGGCTCCTATCCAACTATACACCAGACAGTTTTTAAGGTTAAGAGACATGGCCTTTGTTCCCAACAGCCAGAAGTTCAAGACAATAAATATATTTCCCTGAGTTCCAAAGGCTACTCTATTTTTTCAATCCTAATTCCTTTTCACTGATACTCGGTTTACAGCTTCCCGTATGTATACGATGCTAACACAGTAACTCATTTTGGTTGAATTATTTCTATACAGTCCACAGCAAATGCTAGAGAAAATACAAGTCTCATTTCAAGAGTCATTTGGCAAGAGGAAAGATTTATTTGATGATAGATGACTTTTTTTTTCCGAACAAGATTAGAGAGTGCATGGGTTATTCTGCTGCTTCCAATTACATGTGCCATTTGTCAAGGTAGGGTAGCAGTTCAAAATTCACAACCATAATTAGTTTCTTTTCTGACATCTCAAAGACTTCCATTCTGATGTTAGATCTGCACCAAAAATGGAACCATTTATACATTGCTTCAATGCAGAGACAACTAGGCCAACACTCCCTTCCAAAGCATCTGGTACGTCAGAGCCCAAAAAACAAAGCGTAAATGAAAATAATAGCTCTGTTCTCCAGCTCACAGAGCAAACATTGCCGGAATGTATTTTATGCAAACTCTATATACATATAAGGAATTACTTTTACTGCTAGCTTTTTATCTTAAAAGGAAAGCTGAAGATACTGTTCTAAAAAGAGAAAGACATGCATAGATTTATGGCAGCCTGCTAAAAATCAGATTGACTCAGGCAACGTGCACAGTTTAATCTGCATGGAGGTATTTTCAAGGAAAAGTCTCCCTCCTCTTTGATCAGCAGCTGCAGGTGACGAATGCCTCAGCAGTGCCTAATGCAGTGAGAAGCAGACTCTTGGAGTCTGTTTGTTGTGCAGCCAAGCACAGCCAGCTCAAGGCTTGTCATCTGCATACGCTGAGACCGGGAACAAGCCGCTCCCGCCACGGGAAAAGATGGGAAGAGCCTGGGATGAAGAGCTGTGGGACATGAAGCCTGAGCAATTACACAGCCGACGGCAGGGTGGGCAGAGGCTGTGGTCCCGGGAAGGTCCAGCCACAGCAGCCCATGTCTCACACCTCTCCAGCAGCAGCCTGGCCTGGCAGGGCTTTGGCACAGTTGGAAGTTTGGAAGAAACTGCTGCCTACTTACCCTGGGCAGCTGCCGCCTTCTCTTATACCTACAATGGCCCTGCAGATAAGAACAGATGACAATAAAGCAGAAGGGTTTCAGTAACGCTTGGAGGCCACCCATATCTCAGTGTCCTATCAGTGAAGTTTGTATGGTGGTCCTTCTGCACCTTGTTTATGCCTTCAAATTGAGCAGGAGAGAGATCATGCAAGCCACAACTACCCAAGAAGTGAGTCATAAGTGCGGAGCACTGCAGCCCCTCATTCCCAACAGAACATTTTATCTTCTTAACTGTCAAGAAACATTGTATGTGCCTAAACAGTACTGTGCAGCTTAGCGCTAGTTAAAAATGAGCTGGAAAACCAGAAGGTTTTTTCCACTGATTAAATTCAAGTGAAAAAAAACCACCACCCTTTTATTCATATCTATTAAGCCAATAAATTGTGAACAGAAAAGAAAAATCCCATTTCACGCTTAGGTTTGTGGTTTGATGTAAAACAATGACTTTTGTTCCATTTCAGTTTAAAATAGAATTGTGTTTTATATTTTTTATTCAAAAACAAGGAAAAGAGAAAAGCATTTTAAGACAAAGCAAAAAGACAAAGCATCTCTTCTCTTCAAAATACTGATTTAACTTGGAATTTTTCAGGTAGCTTCTCCTCAAAGGAAACCCCAGTTTTTTATTCAAAGACAGCACTTCCCTGTGGAAATGTTCAGTAAAATAACTTCGTTGCCAGTAGCAGAACAAGCTATAGGACTCTGCAGCTCTTAATTCACCCTGTCTGGGACTATCATACTACATATACACACTTCCCCCAAATCCTTCTCCTTCTCTACATAAGACTCCTGTCTGTCCTATTTGTGTTCCCGTGTTGCCAAACATCCTCCCCAGCACTAATATGTATGTTACTTTATGCATCCCATTTCTTTATTCCCACCACATCCATTCACTGGCTCCTCTCTTCTCCATAAAGCATCTCCCTCCTTGCTGGTTCACGAGTCAAGGGTCAGTCTCGGCAAGAAAAACAAGCAGTCCCTTGTCAGGAGGTGAAGGTTAGGTGAGGAGGAGCTTCATCCTGGCAAGAAGGAGATTTTGGGGATACCCCTTGTGCTTTTACAGTGGCTAGCCCCCAATCAGGAATTAGCTGGGTGTCCCTACAGATTAAGTGGAGGAACACAAAGAAATACTTAACAAGGTCTCTCCAAAAGAGAAGCAAGACAAAAATCTCATTTCCTGTTATTGTTTATGGCCTGCATCAAAAGCCACAACCGTGATGTGGGTCCCTGGTGTCCTTGGCACCAAGGAAAAGGCAATTCATGCACCATATGTTCCACAACCTACAGAGGCGAGACGAACAACAAGTGAAGGCATCTCTCATCTCATTATAGAAGTGGCATAAAGCCAGAGAGTGACTTCCTGAAGTTAACAATCCAAGGGACTGAATGCAGCCCTCCTGGCTCTCAGCTCAGCTCCTAAATCATGCTTTCCCTTCTCATTCAGAGCCTTCCTGCCAGAACAAAGGAATTTATGCCTCAAAGAGCAATCCTGTCCTGGCTAGGAAATGGACAATAGAAAGCTTAAAAGTATTATTATATCATAGCTCAGGTAGAAAAATAACCTTCCCATCACAAAACTGCAACATATTTCACAGTTCCTGTAGAACTCGTATTTCCAGTAAAAAAGGGTGGTGGTGGCGTTCAGCTTTAGTAGAATTGAAAAGTGATGGAAAACTAGCAGCTGAGGAAAACTACTCCTGCACGGTATCCAGCCAGAGTACCTGTCTCAAGAGAATGGGAAGGAACCTACAAGCTTCTCAGTTGGATATCTGATCATAGAAAAAAGGTCCAGCTTCTCAACTCGAGCTTGTAAAAAAAAAATTCAGTTATAATGGCAATAAAAAGTCAAGGTTATCAGCCTTAGCAACTGAAATATTCCCTGCTTTGTCAGCATGCTTTAGCTGTATCTGAGGCGACTTTTGCAATGACACCTGTCCTTGCCTTGTCTATTGAGACTGTTCATTGCATTGTAAGAGCTGTTGGTTTCTTTTTTTTTTCTTCATTCTTTTTTCCTCTCACTTTAGTATTTGTTTTCCCCAGAATTACACTCTTCAAGACAAGCTATAATATTTGTGAAATCACACAATGCATTTTGATGAAAAATATATGTTTTTTTAGCTCGCAGAAAACAGAACCATTGTAGTGTGAAATTTGAAAAATTACAGATTTCAGGTTTTTATTTTAAAATTACAATTTGAGAGAAATATCTTTTAAACAAAAGCAATTTATTCCTTTAGTTAAAAAAATTACCTACCCTTCCAAATGAGCTATGCTTTGAAGTTTTATTCATTGCAAACAAGAACACTTAGGTCAGAGCCACCCAAAATTTTGTATGTATTTTGTGGGGGTGTGTGTGTATACATACATAAATATGAAATCGACCTTCACCAAAAGCCTGCGGGACCACTAAGAAGTATTTCCTGTCAATCACTTCTGAAGATAAAAAAATGTACTGAATACAAAGCAGTAATATCTAAATACAAAGGTGTAGCTCTGACAATTTCCTCACCATGAACTGCTTGCAAGTAAAACCACAGGTTTACATGTTAGAAAGGAAGCAGAAAGCCTCTGCAAAATATAGAAGTTATTGGCAGGTATATCATGTCCATTCTATGTAAGACTCTGCCTGAAGGTAGGAAGGGAGATGAAGACAAGCAATCAGCAACTCAAGTTGCAATAACTTATGCCCTTTTAACTTAGCATGAACAAGGATACCAGGGAAGTAGAGAAGTTGGACAGCCTTGCAAGATGCAGATTGAGAGTGTTTTCATGCTTTTTACAATGTAACAGCTTCCAACTAAACTGTAATTTCAAACACTTTTGCTGGAAAAATTGAATTACAGGAGCCCATCTGGATTTGTTGATTGAATCCTGAGCCTCATCCATCACCAATGCAGAACAACTTTGCTATTAGTTTTCTCTGCAGTCTGAATCAATCCCTAAGACTTTCAGAAATATCTGTTTAAAGGTGAAGAACTACCTGAGGGGACACTGTCAGCTTGGTTTAGTTATCGTAACAGACATAAGTCTTACAAAACTAAACACTGCCTCCAAAACCCCACCTTTATGCCCCCTCAAACATTTGTACATTTTCATGAGTTAAAGCGAAAGCTGTCTGGAGAATGCAGTAGGTGTGGAAATTACTCTAAGTCTCCCTCAGCTATAACCACAGAGCTGGAGCGTGTGTGACGCTGATGAGACAGAACGAGCAACCTGCAGCATGCAGCAGCCCTGGCCCCTGTGGGATCCCCACGCTATAGGGAAAGCAGCTGTATTCCCCTGAGATTACTCTGTTTTAGAGGAGACAGATGGTGAAAGAGAAACAAATAGACTTCTCCCAAACCTGTCAGATTTCCAAGGCAGACGAAGGCCCTCCCTGATCTTTCCGGAAAGGAACATTGTGAAAGGCAGCACCTGCAAGTAGTGAAGAAAAGATGTGGGGTTTGCTTTGGCCACTTTTTCACACCTACAGCAAAGAGGTCTCCATCTCAGATGGAGACAGAGACCACTTAGGATCCCCTTTATAGTCCAGGACAGGGGAAACAAGCACCCCCACAATGTCATTCAGTTGCCTATGTATTAACAGATCTATTTTAGGAAAAGAGAAAATGAACTGCTGATGTGGCTACTGCTAACCCTCTAATACAAAGAGAGTCCAAGCGACCCACTCAGATTGTGGGAATCCACACTGGGTCAGATCAACTGAGCTTAAAAATAGCATATAGCGTAAAGAAGTAGCGTGTACAGTAAAGCTTTTTGGGTTTTCCTTTTAATAAGGGGGACTGTAAAGTACCGTCAAGATAACTATTTCCCCCCATCTAGTGGTGGGATTGCATTTTAAAATGTCCCACCCACCTCAGCTGACTGCATTTTGAAACTAGTGAAAGTTGAAAAGAATACTGCTGCTCTGCAAGATCCAAAAAAACGATGGCTGTGATTACTGCAAGTCCCATAAACCAGGTCTCAGAGACTGGAAACAGTCCTCGCTTCCCAGTTGCTTGCTCTAACCTCCAGATCTTGCTACCTCTGCTTTCAAAAGTGCCCAAAATATATGAAAGATATAAACCTACTATACTAATCATTAGCTTGCTTATTTATAGATTGGGTACTAGGGATTGCCTCTTCACGACTATAGCTTATGACTATTTTTAGCACTCCTAAAGAGCTTTGGTATTCATCTGCAGAAACTGCCATTGATGTGTCACATCTGCTTCGTGGTCAACACACCTTCTAACTGTTTCATCAAATGCAAGTGAAAGAAGTTTTATTTCTGGACCTGGAACATGGTATACTTGGAACAGTTTTGGAGGCGATAACACAGCTCTGGGTCAGATTCTCAGCATGTTCAGCTGAGCATCATGGTTAGATGTTTGTTAGCTAGCCCTTGTCCTTACTAAGCATGTCCTTACTAAGCTTGTCCATGTTAAAGTTATACCATGTTCCTAAAGGACATGGTTTTATTACAAAGTACAGAATGTCAAGCTGTTCAATGTAAGCAGGTATATCCTGTTTCATTTTGGAGATGTTCTTAGGGATTTTTCAAACTGAGGCTTTCAAAAGAATAGCTATGTTACCAAAAGCAGAAAAAGTTCCCAGTGTGCATTTCCTAAAAGAATGTACCTACCTTGTATACTTATTTTTATACTGGATCTATGTTATGTACTTATTTTCCTTCTGGTTATTAAAGCCAATTGATTCAAATACAGTAAGCTTTCTGTGGGCCTAGGTAATGTTCTCTGAAGTCATTAGTTTGAACTGAAATAGGCTTGTAAAACCAAGCACACACAGCTGAGAATTCTCAAAGCACAAACAGGTACACAAAATACATCTCCTGCAGACCATAAGTAATATGTCAAAAAGCCTATGACAAGGCCTAATGTGGAAAAGTCTGTTACAAGGCTGACTATCTTAAGATAGCACAGAAATCAGACAGTTCATTGTGGGTTTAGATGGGGCTTAGTAAGCCAAAAAGATATTTTTAATTACCTGCCTTTCTTTTACCTCCCCCCAGTGCACAATATGTTACTGTAAATAGAAATGCTCACAGATAACTACTTACCTTCCTAGTGGGTATGCACCAAGAGTAAAGTCCCAATACGTCATATTGCTAAGTGTTTCCAACATGCAGTCAGATGAATAGACAACTAGCTTAATAATATTTTAGCTGGTGAAAATTCAACTCGGATCTCCTCCAGCAAAGCCATAAAAAGCTTGCTCCAAATCTTACAACCATTGTGTATTCACGCCACTAACTCTTTTACTCCATTCTTCACCTAAGAAAGATCTTTGCAAAGAAGTGACAGCACAATTGCTGCTGAATTTACCCTCTTCCACTGACTCCAGATCCAACCTGGACATGGGTTTTCTAGCTCTTCTCTTTGCATATTCTTTTGCTGCTCCCTGCTTCCTGACCAGGACCTGGGGACTAAGGTTTTTCTCATAAGAATTAAATCACATTTTTCTATCCTTAACTTTAAGTGAGAGAAGATTACAATGCTTCATACAACAAAGAAACACAATCCACTTCTATGTCAGGGCAGGAAATACAGTTGCATCATAATTGATGGGGAGTTTATTAAATCTGGTATCTAATTCATTTCATCCTCTTCGGCTTTTCATCCAATGGTATGATTGCATTCCTTCAACTTCTGTGCTGACAGACTTTTATTTAACTGTCTTTATAACAAATAGGTGGAAAAGAAATGACTGATCCTGGGTACAAAACTGCTTTTGCCCAAAGTTAAATTCAAACTCAGAGCAAACAAAGCCTGCAGCTGCTCCCTTGCCTTCCATGCCAACAATAATAGCCAGTTACAATGAAACTAAGCCTACCTGAAGGAGAAGCAAAACATACCAGATCCTCAGCATAAATAAATCAGAGGAACTGAAAGCACTGTGTTAACCGGCAAGTTTTGTTTCACCTTCACCTTGAATCACTGTCCTTTATCCCCCAAACCTGGGAATCTGCTATAGAAATAAGGACTTACAAGCCTGTACCAATATGTCTCTGAAGTTTCGCTTTCGCATAACTCACAGTTAGCAACTGAGTTGTCACACGTTCCCTCTGTACGCCTCTAAGTCAGTGGGATACAGTAAAGACAAAACTCTCACATATTCCTCCATGTGTTCAGCCTTTGGAAAGCGTATCGCTGTTTTGAAAGGGTCTGCGTGCAGCAACAGGTAAAAGCTGGGGGCCTTGTCACAGACCTACTTGGAATCAGAGGCTGAAAAGCTAGTGAAAAAGAAGGCCACAGGTACAGAGAGGGGGCACCGTGGCAGACAATGCACTGAAGCTGGCAGGGTCGTATAGACCTGCCCATAAACAGTACACACCAATTTGCCTCCCTAACATGGATTTTCGGAGCCCCTTTCACTGCAAAGCCATTTCTTTTAGCCAGGATATCAGCCTGTGTTATGGTTTGAGAAAAACCCATAACAGTCTATTGTCGTTTAGACAATTATTCTATTACCTGATGACCCCTCCCCACCCGGGAAGGGGAATCGGGAAACAGAAGGAAGCACAAGGGTTGAAATATAAATAGATTTAATAGACTAAGACTAAACAATTAACAATAATACTAAAGAACCAGTAATAATCCCGATACTGATATAAGATATGCAAGAGTTATACTCAGCCAATTCTATCAGCAGGAAGCTGTGCACTCCCAGCAGGGGACAGCAAATGGCGGACACTGCCAGCGCAATGGCTTCAGGAGGAAGGGAAGGCCTCAGGGGTCCGGCACTGGGGCAAGGAATTGTCTGGACCCACTGCCATCAAGGGAGAGAGAGCTACGCAGCAAACTTTTCTAATTTATATTGAATGTGACGTTCATGGTATGAAATAATCCTGTTGTCCAGCCTGGGTCAAATGCCCAGGCCTTGCTCCTCCTTGTCCCTGCACCTGGCAAGGCTCGAAAACACCAAGACCTTGAATCCCACAGAGCCTGGCTGGCTAGAGAGTAAATATTTCCACAAATTCAGACACTAGAGTCTTCTAGAAGTACAATTTTCCCCAGTATTAGAAGAAAAGTTAGTCCTGTGTCTCTCAACCCAGGACAGCCTGAAATTAGAAGAATTTCACTTTACAAGCTGGCTTTCACAGGATGCATTTTGGGGACAGCAAACTGCAACGTGGTAAAAATCACAGAGCACCAGGCACCGCAGATGCCTGTGAGTGCGTTGCCAGGTAAACATGTATGCCTACAGCCTTGTAAGAACACAGCATTCCTTGGCAAGTAACTGGATTTAACCTGAACAGGCAAGGATTATTTGCTTATTTTTCAATTAAAAATAAAATCTCACGGGCACCCTCACTTATACTTGGACTTTCCTTCATAAAGAAATGGAAAGAAACATTAGGTTTTGCAGTTAACAGCAATTAAATTTGCTATTTCCTCTTCAGCCTGCTGTTTCACTGACAGGATGACCTCAGGTAGCACTTCAAGACTGTCAGCACCAGACTTGGCTTTTGAACTGTACTCTGGATACTACACAATTAACTGCAAACTAGATGTTTCTAAACAAGGCAAACTGCACTGACAGACGACTGTCCACACCAGATAAGGTGCAGCTGTCCTATAGGAAGAGCACATCCCTACCAACTGCAGCACACAAAGAACCTCTGCAAGATGGAAGAATCAGAAGGTTTTTAGCCAAAAAGACTGCAGAGAGCCCAAGAATTGTCACAGGATCCAGAAAATGAGATTAGTTAAGCTTTCAAATACTATTAAAACCCACTGCCTGAATTATTTGCTCTCTAATGCTCAAAACCAGAGAAGAGATACACCAGCCTCTCAGAAGGTGAATTATAACCTCTGGAAACCCCTATGCTTCAGAGAGTATCCTCTACACCCCAAATGCTAAGGAGGGACTGTGCATGGTTTGGGGTCAATGTTTCTGATCTATCCATGATCCTTCACCAAAATGGCCTTACCCCATGCTACTGCTTGGAAACTACAGACGCTAGTGAAAGGGATGGAAACTGAACCAGTATGCATATTCTCCACCCCAACCATTCAGATGGCCACCTATGGTTACAGACATGTCTCCTCAAACCACACGTTACTTACTACCCCAGAAGAGCCCTATGACACCACTCTTTTCTCCACACCGCTTCTCTTCTGCAAGCCAAAGCATTACTAAGCACACAAAGCAGTCAGCAGCAAAGCCCACTCTTTCCTTCACTAACTCACAGCACTGTCATGAGCCTCCTCACACACAAACCCTTTCCTACCCATGCACTTCACACAGACCCTTCCACACACACCCCATCCCTCCGCTCAGCTAACATTTCCCCTCCAAGCGTGCGGCATCACATACGTATTTTCCCCCACCCTACCACGTATTTCACACCATGAAGAAACTCTATTTCCTGGCCACAAGACCGCTGTGCTCTTTAGCGAGCTGTGCTTTCACTTGTGAGACCCAGACCCTCCTTGCACTGCCATTTCTGTTACAGGAAGAAACTCCTACGAGCGTTAGTGGCCAGTCCACATGGAGCTCCTGCCTCTGGGTCCCAGCTTTATGATTTCAAGAGAGCTGGTGATAGTCTGAGTGAACTGTAGTGACAATGACAAATTTCAGAAACTACAATTTCACTGAATTTGACTGAATTTTTAGAGTTGGAAGGGACCATAGAGATCATCTAGTCCAACTCCCCTGCTGAAGCAGGATTGCCTAGAGCATGTTAGAGCATGTTACTCAGGACTGCATCCAGGCCGGTCTTGAAAATCTCCAAAGAAGGGGACTCCACGACCTCCCTGGGCAGCCTGTTCCAGGGCTCTGTCACCCCCACCGTGAAGAAAATCCTCTGCTTACCAGCACAAAAGGTAGAAGGCATAAGTAGCAATATAAACCACCATGAAATATGACTTGGAAAAATTATTTCCTAAATGAAAAACACAGGTGTCTACAGAAAGGTAAGTCCCATATAAAGGCAGGAGTAACCAAGATGCTTCTACCATCATTATCAGTAGTGCCCTACAGCTAAGCCAAGGGGAGCTCCTTCTGGCCCTGGGGCCCGCACAGCCTCAGTGGATGCCTGTGTGCCAGCCCATTCACACCCGAATAACAACACCAACTCTTTTCACGTCAGCCATCATAAAACCATCTGTGACTATTGGGTATTGTCAGTGAAATTCAGAGGAAGGACTAGGCAACGGAGGGGCTTGTTTGCCACTCCCAAGTCAACCAGTCTCCTCCCACACACCTTCTTGGTCTAGGGATCTAAATGACTCCATAAAAAATAAAAGGAAATAGAAAGGCATTATTGCCCACACCACCATTGTAGCAGTGCATAAATCACTGAGGTATTGGATGTGAATCCTTGGTAGATAAAATTTTGATAAAAATTAATAAACAAATCACTGGAACCTCAAAAAATCTGAAATGTCACACTAACTTTTTGCCTGAGTGGTTATTTTATCCCTGACTGGTTGGCTTAAAAAAAAAAAAAAAAAAAGCAAAGTTTTTCCCCCTCACAATTTTCCCAGTAAGATGGGAAATATGGAATGGAAATAAAAAATACCATACAGGTCTGTAAAATATACGGATATTGGCTGAGAAATCAATGTTAAACTTTCACGTCCTCTGTAAAGGAAGAGTCTAAATAGCCCTTACAATCAAATTTCAGAGACAGAGAGGATGTGGACAGTGGCGAATTTCTGCTTAACTGCCTCAGGATAAACAACTCTGAACAATCAGACTTCTAGCCAGACTTTGTGGCAGCCAGCCCCAGAGTTAGGACAATTTCAGTGCACACCAGCCAGCCTGGCTATATTTTAAATGCTAAGACATATGGCAGAGAGGTCACGATGGCAACTCCTTCCATCAGCCCTCTTACCCGAGATCTTAAAAGTTTCAGATGGCGCAAATTTCCCATTCAAACATAAAACTTTTGGGGAACGCAAGGGGGCACTAAGGGTTTTTAAGGTAAATTACATACTCCTTGGACTTACAATGTCTTCTCCAGCAGATGTAGTCAAAGCCATTTCTACATGTCCTAGTAACAAGCATTTGGATGCTAAAAGATACCAAGCATTATCTGGTACAGTTAAAAGACAGTCCACGACTGCCTGTGCGTAGCTCAACAGAACTTCAGCAGCTTGATCTATGTACACAGCTTAAGTCCTTCCTCTCATTTGTAGTACTCTCCTGAAAAAAAATAAAAGTTTGGGCTTAATATTTGCTTTTGCTTTCTGTCAGGGGATGAATATCACTCAACAGCACCTGAACATCTTTACTAGACACAGCATACACATGCAGTAAGACTTTAGTTCCTGTACAAAATAGGCCCATTGACTATTGTAACAACATAAACCCCCCAAACGCTGCCCCACTGGTAGCTCAGTGAGTTTTATCCTCCCTGAAAGAGAGGGAGAAGCATCTGTAGACTGTACACCAGGAGAACTTGGACCCACGGATCCAACCTGCTTATAGGAGTAATAGGGCAGACACACTTAAGCAGTGCCTAAAAATACATGTAGAAATTCCTGGGTTTGCCTCTCTATCTCTGCAGTAACAGCACCAATGAAAAACACTTTGAACTCTTCCTGTTGAAGAGTTTCTATTCCATTTGTAAACAGTTAGCAGGACTTTCATCTGAACTTGCCAACAGGACAGTAATTACACAGTACAAGCCGCAGGACTTCTGGTGGAACCATATACAGTTTTCAGCAAAACAGGAATTAAACTAGCTGTTTCAAGAACCTGCCTTCCTTACCCCAAAACATATACTTAACAAAAAAACCCACAAATTCTAAAGAGAAACAACTGGGTGGGAGATTTTTTATTTTTATTTAAAGAAAGGGAAAAAAGAAGAAAGATAAAAAAGATTACAAAATCATTCATTTGGTCATAGGAGTCATAGGACACTAGGGCAATTTGTGAGGTACCAGGCCTGAATGACACAAGTTGCACAATGAGAAAGAGAAAATTAAATCTAGATTATTACATTAGTATCTTGTGCTAAGAAGATCCATAACACTTCACCAACCAGCCAAGTTAGTACAGCATCTGGCCATTCTAGTGCTGAAGAACAGTGTAGTGCTGGGCCGTATCAACATGCCCTAGCAAATGAAGGGCCATGGGTGGTCTTACTGACTCAGGGGCAGCGATGTGTAACTGCAGGATATCACCTCACTGGAGCCCATTAATCTTCACTGTAACTTCCAAGATCCTCAGCAGAAAATGTATGGTTAACTGCTTTTTGTCCTCAGAGACACGGTTGTGGCTCTTTACCTCCACTCCCATGGGTTAACCACACAGGCGGCTGTAAACACCAGTTTGCTGCAAGTGCAGAGCACAGACTGCAAATTGATGAAGGCTGACACTATTATATTTTTAAACAATGAAATGTTCTTTTCGAAAGAACAGCAGCCACTCAGAATTCAGTTGCATCAAGGAAGAGTCGCTAAGGACTAGACACTGCTTGTAGGCGCAGCTTTGAAGGCAGTGATGAGTATCCTGTACTCAGTAGCAGTTCTATGAACACTTGAAAAAATACCCAGAGCCTCACGCTACAGTGATGAGACTATAGCTGTTCCTGGCTAGAGGAGCAAAATTCCTCTATGGCAGCAGCAGATTTCAAAGTCCTTGCTCCGTTACAGTACAATAGCAAATAGCTGGGTGACAAAGCTTTATTGCTTCCCCATCCAAACACTATTTATGCCTCCTTCTTCTCACCCTTTAATTGTATTTTGGAAGGGTCACACATGAGAACAGTTGGATGTCTTTTCTCTTTTTACTTCATAATTGTCCCCCACTACAAGAAATGCTAAAAAAGAAAAAAGGAAGAAGCAGGCTCTTAAAGAGCAAGAGCCAAGTCCTCAGCTAGCAAAAACTGACTGGCTTCAAATCCCATTTTTCATCAGCTGAGGATCTAGTCACAGTCTTTGATTTGTTTCCTCGACAAATGATGACCTAGACTCAAGGAACGTACCATACAGCTGCTTTACAGAAGGCATGCAATTTGCAAACTAAAGTGATAAATGCATATAGCAAGATTTTGGGAAAACAAGTTTTCCCTCCTCAAAGTAAACAACTAAATACATGAGGCTAGTGTCTCAGGAATTGAATGATGAAGCACAGTCATTAGTGGTGCCTCTCACTGAAAGTGCTCACTAGCCAACAACTCCCACTGTCCCCGTTGGGAATAGCCAAGCGTGAGATTCTTTTGCAAAATCTGGCCCTAGAGTGTTCTGCACAAGCTTTGAGGTAAAGCCATCTGAGCGCCCAGCCAGACCACTGAATGCAAGCAAAACTTTGAAGAAATGACACAAGGCATTTCAAATTCCCAAGCAGCACCAACTTGCACAACACTGTAGCTCCAGGATGAAAGCAAAAAGACCTGACATATTCATCTTAGTACTCTGTGGGAACAGACCTCAGATCTGCCATGGGAAACCCTGGAGCCTCCAAGGGTCTTGTGAGATGATTGGCTTCAGTTTTATGCCTGTGAGCCCATAGTGCAAAATGGTCATGTCAGCAATGCCCATAATGCACTTACCAGCACAAGGACTTCAGGCCCTCGTGACTGAACATCTTCTCACATCTTACAGGGAGAAGTCTTCTCCCAAGTCTTACAGGTAAGGCGGCAGGTGTCCTGATGGGCATTTACCTTGGGTCTTCCTGTGCTGCTGTAGCCTGCAAGGAGAATCTCACCTTTCAAATGTCAGAACAACACTTCACCCAGAACAATAATGCTTACAAATCAAAAACAAATCCAGACTGGCAAATTGAGGGAAAAATAGAAAATAGAGTTGTGCCAACTGGTGTGATAATGGCTCCCAAATGATTAGGGCTCCAGGGAAAAATGTTTGGGTTTAAACCTGGCACTGAAAAGGCAAATCAAGAAGTAAGGTACTTAAAATCCAGTGTCATTTGATCACCTTATGAAAAGGCAGTATTGTCTACCTTGTGCATTTGAAAGGGGAGAACTGTGTTTTGAAAATGTTTGTATTTCCTACTTTTAAGGGTTTAAAACACTCACTATAAACATTAAGCACATTATGCAACCTGTAAATGTAGTGTTTGCCCTTGGTTCTTGCCCTTGGTTTGCCCTTGTATTTTCTGGTACATCCTTATGCTCCTCACCTTAAGAGGTCAAAATGCTTTTCACATGTTCTGCTGTTTCTCACTCCTGGAGAGCCAGAACTTGCTCTTGTCAGGAGTGCATAATTTTCCAGACTCTTTTAAAACCTCACCTCTTGCATTTGAGTTTTAGACTTTCTGAAGCTATCTCCTGTTGAATGAAATTATCCAACTCAGCATAAAATTTCAGAGATCTAACATTTAACAAGATGTCGGTGCATTTCTTTAAAGGAAGGGTGACCAAGACCAAGTACTATCTGAGAGCTCACTACAGTACGGAGCACTGTACTATGTAACAGTCATTTTGCTATGGAACAATCATTTCTTTCCTGGTTGGATCAGGCCTGAAGTCCATTCTGATGTTCTGGCAGCAGCCAGTACCAATGTTTCAAAGGAAAGATGTAAAAAAAAAAAAAAAACCTCTAAAAAACGACGACAACAATACCACTTTCTTCCACGCCTCAAAGAGGAGTTAGGTTATACCTCTGAAGAATACAGATGGAATAGCCTTCTAAGTATTTATCTCATATCATTTAATCTGAGGCACTTTTAATATCCATACTAGTAGATAATTCTTTTTGACCTGCTGAGCTCTTGTTCTCTGCAGGAGGCAACCACAACATTAATTTTGTGGTGTGTGTTCTTCATTAACTTTCTACCAGAATATCCATGTATCAGAGTTCACTCTGTGTTACTATATTATTTTTTTCAAACATGCAAGCAGCTCAGTTCCCTTTTTATAACTGCAGCTATACACTTCATTAAGCTGTCTGTGATAACATCTATCCTAATGTTCTGCCTTCAGAGCAGGTTGCAAATTGAGAGCCCAAGCTGGTGAAGAGAAACTTGGATTATTTTTGACAATGGGCATTATGGTAGCCTTATCCATGTCAAATTTCATCTCTCACTGCGCTGCCAAGATGTTTAATTCCTCCTGGAGTGTCTAACAAACCTCAACAGCTTTCACCAACTGAAACAAATTACCATGATCAGTGAGACTCCCTAGCTCACTCTGTCTTTCCTTCTCCACACTGCTAATGAGGATACAGAGTACCACTGACCAGACCCACATCAGTCTGCAATTAACCAACAAGAGCCTCCAGAGTCAGCACACAATGACTTCATGATGAAGACTATTCAAGCAGCTGGTTGCAAGCATGTAGTATGATGCAGAAGGATGCAAAACGGGGAAAAAAAGGAAGGATTAGAAGCATCTCTCCCTGTTTTCATCATGCTGGCTTTGCTGTGGAGAATTGCAAGAGCAATGGATGACTAATTAGATTAACTGGATGGAAAGAAGTTAAGAGGAATTGATATCCATGAAGACATTAATACATTTGGGGTTGCAGGTATCCAAATGATCTGGCCCTGAATCAGGTGGCCATTTCTCTGCAATTCCTAGGATCCATTTTCAAAGATATACAGACACTATGTTAGTGAAAAGCTGTCATAATGTGATTCTGGATGAGGCTTTTCTTGCCAGCTATCACATGTTTGAACAGAGGCATCTCAAGAGACAAACATATATGAAGCCATGATTTTTCCAGACATACAACCGAAGTGAGGAACCCCAGTTATTTTTTGTGCATCATTCTACTTTTTTGCCATGATGGGAGCAGGCTTAACAACACAGTAGTCTTTGGCTAGCAACGCTCATACTTAGACGCAGAAAAGAAAAACAATCCGTGGGAGACTTGCTGGATTAAATGACCCACCCAGCAGAAGTGATAGAAGTGGCTTGGAGTCACTTTTCTTCCCTTCATCTCCCAAGACCTTCATTCTCCTCTTCTGGTTCTCTGTCTCAATTCTGTGTTTCAAAGCACTGGTCCAACAAGTACTTTTCTGTGTCTTTGGCACAGCTGTGATTTTACAATCCACTGCATATCCTACTACTCACAGTGCCTTGCAAATTAGGGCTGAGACCTCACTACTGAGGCAAAGTGCACTGCAGCTAAAGAAAGAAAACAGCCACTTCCCCGAAATAGTGAAAGCCTCACTTTTGACAGAGGAGAGAAGGTGACCGCACTCTTCTCAGTTTCCACAAGCCATTTTCGTTAAGGATTGCTTTCATCTCACCTGGGTGACCCCATATCCTTGTATAAAAATGATCCACTCTATATGACCCCCATAGACACACCCAGGAATGGGAGTCAACTTCCCGTTGTTCAGTGTGCCTCAGCTTTCCAGTTTGTCTTTCCCAGGTGAATGGTGCCTGAGTGCAGAGGCTGGGCTGTGGGTCATATGTTTGAAACAGAACTTTCTCAGAGAAGCTGTGAAAACAAGTGTATCACCACTTTTATCAGGTCAAACTTATCTCTTACCAAGTCCTCAGGCTCAGGAAGCCCTAACCAGTCAGTACTTGTCACCAGGAAGCAAAGCCTTCAGATCACCTCTTCACTAGATCTCATTAGCAAGCTCATTGCAAATGAGCAAGCTCATTTGTCACAGCCTCATCATCACATACAATACAGCAGCTAGTGCTATTTTAGCAGTGCACCTTATCTGATCCAAGATCTCTGTTGTTTTACTGTGTTGAACAACGCCTTGCTGTTTCTTCAGCTCACCCCTTTATCATGAGTAACTTAAGCAAGAAAAGGCTCCAAAGACCCATAGAGTGCTTTTCCTGAACAAACAGTCAAGCCACAGAGTGGCTTGTTCCTATGGCTCTTGTGGCTTTCCCATCCTACATTATCCCATGACACTTCACAAGTATTACAGAAGTCTATCAACATAGAAAATAACTGTCTAGCACTATGGTCCTATCACATCATGCTTGCCAGAGATATTGCTCTCAGCATCAGGATGTCAGCTGGTATCCATCTTTTCAGCAAGCGTCCTCATCTCATTTGATGCCCCAAGCCACAGAGAAGCCCTTCAAAATCTGGACAGGGCCTCCAGTTATCCTGGAAGACAGGATGAGGCCCAGCTCAAACACCTGAGGCCAGACTTACCTTGACCACCCTAAGTGGGCAACTACATGATCATTTCCTGTCAATGTGGGCTACAAGATACATGACAGGTCTCCAGAGCAAGTGGGAAGCTGCAGGTCATGCTCGGGGATGTTGTCCTTGTGATGGACACACTCCTCCCCGCTCTGCAACAACAGGCCACTTGCCCAGGGCTACAGGACAGTTAAACAAGAATAAGAAGCAAGGCATTTCCTAGCAGGGAAGGCCAGTTAAATGAAGTTAATAAAACTCAACAACCTGATCTCGTGTGATTGCCCTAGGATTTCCCTACTTTTTTGCTTTTCAGCTGTTTTTAATCTTTGGACAATGACTTCCCTTCAAAACAGTCATCTCCCATTCTTAACTGCACAAGATTCCCATTACCACAACATTGCTCCAAAATCATCGCCTTCCCACTGTTTTGTCTGTCATGACCACAGACACATTTTGTCTTCCTAAAACCAATCAACTTCTGTACACACAGGGCAACCCTACTCACTGTTCCTTTCCACACTTCAGTGACAAACCTCCTCAAAATTATCCTTCTTTTCGCTCAACATGCCCCTTATTTCCCACACCCAAGGAAAAGATCCACTGCATCATTTTGCTAGAAATTAGCATCCCTACCTCATGTCATCAACTTTTTCTCCACGCCATTTTAAAATGGGAATAATCAGTAGGGAAGTTACTTGCTTTGATGGTGTTCAAAATTAGTGCATTGCTAGCAATTTTTGCTCTCCCAAATCATTGAAAATAATGTGGAGATTTCAGTCACACGCAGCAAGAATAAAAGCATGAAAAATCACTTGAAGGTACCTGCTAAACAGTACGGACACAGTAGCTTGGTCTGCTCCCAGACCATTTTGTTTCATGGAACATCCTACAGGCACTGAGCCTCTGTCAGAATGGCAGGTACAAAGCACAGAATGAACCTAGAAAGGCAAGGCTGATCGGCAGGTGTGGGAGAGGGAAGATGGTGGAGATGTTTTCTTCTGTCCCGTCTTAAGTACGAAGGGGTGCAAGACAGAAATTGTGATGCTTCTCATCACAAAGCAACAAGGCAAGGCACTGCCTGGCACTGGCCGATGGAAGACTTAAGACAGTCAAGTTGGATGGTAACCACAAGAGCGGGCATCACCGAGAGAGAGAAAATCCAATACTGCGACCGTGTTTGCATTTTATCCATACGAAGCAAAGGTAGAACCTGATGCTTGGGGGTTTCTACTCCCTCCTTTTTCAAGACTGCTGGCACTGAGCCTGCCAGCCCGGCTCTGTCGAGTCACAGGGAGCTGAAGCCAGCCTCAGCCAGCGTGGTCGCTCTCCCACCGGTGCCGGGACGGAGACCCCGGCGCAGCCCGCGGCCAGGAGAGGGAGCTCCCAGTTCACTCGTCCGCCGCGCTGAGCCCCCGCCCGAAAACCCTCCGAGAGGCTTCCAAGGGGGAATTGCTCGACGAGGAAGGATACCAGATCCTGCACAAGGGACCTCGCTGTGGGTGGGAAGGAGCCTGAATGCCGCATGCTCACCGCCCTCTGCAACGAGCCGGGGTTTAAGGGACAAAGCCCGCTCCTCAGCGCTGCCACATCTGAAGGCGGGCGAAGCTGCAGCTCTTTGAACACATCTGTTCCTCTGGTGGGGACCCACCAGTCCGTAACCTGCTTTGGCTGCCCTAGACCATGCTCCTGTGGATCAGCTGTGCCCTACTGGCCCGCTGATTCCCCATGTCTCCTCAAGTCACTCAAAAAAAGCCACCGCAAGAATTGACCTGTAGTGTGCTATGCACCGTCCTCGTTTTTGTGACATAAGTTTGCCTCCCTCTTCTCTCCTGCTCCTCCCTTGTTCACCTGCTGGGACAACTTGCTGGCTGCACATCTGAGAGCACTGACTTGGTTTTATTTGCCTGTGGAAAAAAGTGACTGATGTAGGGAAATCGTAGCCGAAGAAGTGACTTTTGCACTGATGCCTGAAAACAGGTGCCTGTGGTGAGGAGAAAGGAAGGTGAACAACCTGTCTGCTGACCTGCAAATACCACGACCCTTGGCCATCACTGCTGTCATGAAAAGCAGCATGAGGAGAGGTTGGTGCCACCTTGAAGTGAACAGAGGGCAAAATCCTTCACGATTGTGTGGGATCCCACAGCCTTGTCCATGTTTTTAATACGGCAAAGGCTGGAAAAGTCTGCACAGGGAAAAAAATATCACTCTGCAATCACATGGGAGTCAATTAGGGGACCAAAGCTCTGAGGTGATATTCTCTAATCAACCCAAAGGAGACACGGAACAGCAAAGAGAAGGAAATTACTTCTGTTCTGGTTTCTTCATCATTAGTTGAACTAGAAATCAACCAACTTCCAGTAACCAAATCTTTATTATAGGCTGTGACATAAGAGACCAAGAAAAAAGCCTAGAACACATTAAGCTTGTAGTGCAACAATTCAGAAAAAGCGTCAGCCTTTCTTGATTCATGAGCCTTTGATCTGACTTCACATCTGCTCCAACTTTCAGTTATTACCAGTTGCTAAGGATGTTCTAAATGAGGACTAAGACACTTAGAACTAGAAGCTACAAGCTCAGCTTTAAGGGTCTTGAAAAACAGCCAAACTTGACCACGTGAATAAACTTCCTAGATTTTGACATCTTATGAAAAGTTGCTGTCTCCCTGGACTGACAGAAATTTCTTCTATCAGCAGTGCTCAAAATACTCCAGCAGATTTTTATCTGGTATTTTTCTTTGGCTTAGGAGTGAGAGGGAATAGAGTTTCTTAAAAATCTTCCATTTCCCCAGAACTGTATACACGACTCCAGGCATCAGGCACGTGGTCTGGGAACAGCAAAAGAAAAAGATGATTCACACCTTCATTTCTGGACAACCCACAGGTATTACTACAAGAATTTGCTGTAGTGAGCTGGCAACAAACAGCAATCGTACTCCAAACAAGAATGATCACCTCATAAGCCATGTTTGAAGGCACGTAGCATGCACAGAGTACAGTCCTATATCTCAGCTGGAGAATAATGTTTTAACACTCCTACTTTTTGTTTTGGTACAAACCTATCTTCAAGTTCATAAAGACTCAACAATAGGCAAATTTTCAAGCAAATACATATCCACAAGCAGGAAGGAAGATGTGATTTACATCTGAAATAAAATTACTAAAAGTTATTCTTTCAGGAAATTCCTATGTCACAAGTTTCATACTTCCAGCATGGAAGACTCTTTCTATCTCATTACTTTTTAATTTCTGATTTTAACTAGTATCAAAGGCTATATCATGTACCTTTGGGATTAAAATGAGTGATTACTCTCCGAATGAGTGACAACCCTCCAAGCAGATTGACAGCTGAAAGAAATATCTGAAATGGGAGGATAGACAGAAACCATCTCTTCTCTCCCCTGATGCAAGCTCAAAAGAGGGCTCAGAAGAGAAGACAGCAAAACAGCAACATAGACTGAAATATTTAGAGCTTCTGTGCAATTAGCTTAGACTGAGAGGAAATTCCATTATTAAACACATAAACACGAAAGGGGCTGGAGAGGAAACTGTTACTGGAAAGATGCTTCAGGCATGTGACAGGAAAAATCCTCCAGACTTTCTTTGCACTTTGAAACACGATATAGGACAAGAAAGAGCAGCCACTGCACAAGAAGCCTCATAGTAAAGCTACCAAAGATAGATGGCCTGCCCAAGTGCAACATATAGGGAAAGCACACGAAAGGGATCACCAGGTCTGAAAGAAAGAGGCAAATTTCAGAATAAGCAGCTCATGTGCCAACTACACCATTGCCTTCTGACACGCTAACAAAGTGTAAAGCACCAGGGACCATCTGCAAGAAATGCTAAATTCCTGCAAGATCTTTAAAAGCATGCAACAAATGACAAATCTCTGGGAGAGAACAGTACATTGGATTAGTAACAAAGATAACCGAGGCCCCAAAGGACTGTGCACCACTAAACGTGTAGCTGGAGATGGGAACAACATCAGCCAGTGGTCTTCAATGACAGCTGGAGTTTAGCAAGAGCATGTAACAAGTCCACTGTTCTCTATATGGACTGGGTCACAGTCCACAAAGGATGGACTTTATCTTACTTATCACAAGTAAGAAAGAAATATAATGGAAATATAAACCTATTAAGATTTTATTGGGTTTTCTTGATGATATTTCCAAGATCTGCTCCATATATTGTTGAACAGAAGGAGCAATCTCTGCTAGCACATGACACCAAATAAATGAGCTCATTTATCAATAACAGAAAGACAAATTACATGACTAGCATTGTCCCAAAGACACCCATCAAATGTTGGTAAAGATGTAAAAGATTTTAAAAGATGTAAATAATTTTACCTGCCATGTAATACGAGGGAAGACCATATTAGGAGCTAAGTAACAGGACAATTATAAAAAGCACAGCAAACTAACAGCATGGTCAGTGCCAGTACAAAAACATGAACTTTCAACACGGTCTTCATGAATTAAAGTCATAAAAATCACCACATTGACTGACAGGAAAATTAAATCATCCTCAGAGTCCATCAGA
This sequence comes from Tringa tobata, assembly GCA_033628505.1. Classification (NCBI taxonomy): domain Eukaryota; kingdom Metazoa; phylum Chordata; class Aves; order Charadriiformes; family Scolopacidae; genus Tringa; species Tringa tobata. The sequence goes on from JAHREE010000363.1 coordinate 6,740,671, forward strand.
GAAGTATTTCCAAAAAATTCTAATTCTGATTTATTGTTCTGAGATTTCCCTTCCCTAACTATAATATCAATCAGTCTTTATAGTATGAAGGAGTACTAACTTCGTTAATATGTACTAGCTCACATTATACCCTGCAATGTAATGAGGCAGTGGAATTTTACTGGAGGCTTTGGTATTGTTCATACTTATGTAAAACAAACTAAAGTACAGTCTGGCCGTGGAAATAAGGGCTTAGCTTCTTGGAAGCTTTGAGCTGCCCATGAAGGGTAAAAGATGCCCCTGGGCAACCAAGATAATGCCAGCCCCTATAACACATCTTTGAAACCCTCCCAGTGTCGTCTGGTGTCATAGATAAGTAAGTACAGCAAAACTGACTCCTGGGACACGTGGATCAACAGAAAAGCAGCAAGAAAGGTGCAGAAATACAGTTCCTTGCAAAGTTTTACAATGATTAGTAATCAGTAGCGTGACTATGAGTGATTAGTCAAACTGTGTTGTACCTGAATGCTTGCAGGGTACAATAACCCTGTAAAACCATATTTGGGGTGCCCCAGTTTGACTTGGAAACCTCATGCACAAGAATAAATATTTACCCTTGTAATTCTATACTTTGCATCCTAGCCTCTCTCCTTGGTTGGCAAAGGCCAGTTGCAAATTTTGTAACATTATCAAGAGCAGGAGGGTAGACAGTCCCAGGACTTGTTACCTTATCAAGTGCTAGCATTCCCTGGAAAAGATAGTAAGCAACTTAGAGAAATATTTTACAGAATAACAGAAGAAAAAGCCTAATTTGCCAATATGACATTCAGAGTCCTCCACAGGCTAAAATTGGGGTATTTTGTCTGGCTCCGAGTCCAGATTAAATGGCAGAAACTGGAGGAAATCTTATGCATTAGATTAGATTCTGGGAAGAGAAAAAGGATTGGCATGGGATGTGACTGCGGTACAGTACAGTAACTTTGTAAAAGCCAACAAAAGGTTAGAGATCACCGAGTGATGAAGCACAGTATGTGTTGTCACACTAGTAATGATAAAATACTAGTTTGTTCTCAGTTCTCTTGCTTCAGACAATGAAGCCGCTCACCACATAGGGTATGAAAGAAGTGTTATTCACTGATCCAACCCGGGTCATTAAATAGAGAAGCGATTTTTATACCTGCTTATAAAGAACGCCTCCCTGTAGGAGACAGCTATTCTGCTCTTGGCAATGGATCCGGTGCAGCAGCTCCTGTGTTTGCACACAGGACACATGCAGAACGTATGGGCTGCTTCTGGACCTGCATAATCAGATTCAGCAATACCCACCGGCTTTGCTGCTCCCCAAGAAAACATGTTCTAAAAGGGCAAGAGAGCACTACACTATCATTTAAATATACATACTGCAGTACCTAACTGCAGATCTCTGCGTGGATGCTGAATGTGAATGGTGTACTTTCTATGCAGGAATCAAGAAGGAATAAAAAGGATGTCTGGAAACGTGTCTGGGTTGCTCATCTAGTGCACTAATTTGTTTAATCAAAAGTAAGAAGCCAAACTATCAAGAAGGCAACATTATGTGAGCTAGGACATGGGGTACAGTAGGGGAAGGAGAAAAAAAAACAAACTTGAAAGAAGTGTTTGAATGAGACTGAGATTGTCCTATGTTGAGGGGAATCGCACATCACTCTCCAAAATTTTATCTTTTTATCTTCTGGCATTTTGTCATTTTTTGATCTACCATGTATTGCTGTAGGAAGCTTCCCAGGAAGGAAGAAGTACTTCGAAAATCATAAATGCTTCATTGTTAAATGGTGGGGTCTCATTCCACTTTCCTACCGCTTTCAGCTCGATAACTTTGATTTAATTGGTATTGCTCCTGATTTCCACCTGGGTGGTAAATTATCTGCTGTTCAAAGCCTATTTCACTCAGTGAATCAATATGACTGTGCTGATTACCTTGCAAGAAGGAACGGAGCTGAAGCTCTTCCAAGGAAACTGGGGACTGAGAAATTTCCTAGCAGTGGGTGAGCTAAAGGAGTGTGATCTTCGCCATCTCAGAGATGTTGGCATATGCACACGGGGTAACCTGACTCTAGACCCTTAGAATTTGTTTCCAAAGTCTGTCATACACCTTCCCTTCCAAATCTCCAAGCTAATCTGTCACATGAAGAAAGCCTGAGCACGTAGCTCCAGTTTAACATTAATCCCCTCAGAAGTTTTCAGGAATAAGGAAGAACCTGGAGTTTATACAAGCCAGAACTGGCTCAGACTAGAAGGAAAGAAAAAGGAGATTCACAAAAGAGTCAGAGAGTTACTGTAGTTCCCCAGTTTCATCAAAAGAAGCAGAAAGAGAGGGAGATGCATTAGGACAAAGACTGGCAGCATACACCTGCTGCTGTTCACACAGCTGCTCCAAGGCAAAGAAGCAAGAACTTGCCTTTTGCGCAGCCAGATCCAAGGGCTGAGCAGTCCGTATTTCCTCCCTTGCTACATCCCTATACAGCCATCAAGTTCTAAGACATAGCGTAGCTCTGGTTTATTCACTACAAAACCAATTTATCTAGAGTGCTGGAGCTCTCTCCCACTCTCCTTAGGAAGCAGAAGAAAGGTCTCACTGCCCAGAACATTTCTGCAATGTTCAGCCAGCATTTTGTACACTCGTTTTTGTTCCCTTGAATTTGGCTGTGTCCATGTGCCCCAGTTTAAATAGTGGCTTGCCTTCCTCATGGCCTAGCAGTTGTCATCATTTAACTGAGCTCTGCAGAATTCCTCCTTTTTTTTTCTTCATAAATCAGTTTTGTTGCTTATAGTTCCACACTGGGAACCATGATTACTTCTACAGCATAGCAATTTTTTCTGCACTTTACTTTTCATCTCCACATTAATCTTTTCAAAAGGAAGAACACCATAAATATTTGAGTGACTCAGTCTGCTGCTTCCACCAAGCATACACATGTCCTCTGCAGCTCCTAACACTGGAGCACCAAACCCATTCCATCTGTTGAGATCAGAGCAGGCTGCTGGGAGGGCTGGAACAACAGAGACACAGCCATCTGTGCTAATCAGAGTTGCTTACAAGGTTACTCCCACCTGTGAAGGAAGGGGAGAGAAGGCAGGCATAGTAGGATAACACACTTTAAGCCGTTCATTGGGAAAGAGCATTACCTCTGCCACTCTGGACAGAGACCAAGTTGGATAATAATGTTCTGCCAGCATAAAGTCAGCTTGAAGTTTAATTTAGCTAATGATCTAGACACAAACTACACTGAAAAAAAAGATCCAGCTGTGTTTGAATTCTAGTTCTAACTCTTGCACTCACCACTGGGCAACTTCAGGTAAGCAACTTGAAAAACCCACATCCAAAAGAAAAGTCCATACTAGCAGGACAGCAGTAATGAATCATTAGCACTAGTGACAAGCTGGGCACCAGCAGAGCTTTGAACTGGTGCTACAGACAAACTTACTTGTCACTTAGAAAAGTTTGCTGTGCTTACTTATATACACACCAACCAACACAACAGCACATTAGTCCTTGATGGCAGCTTTTAGATACTACTGGAACTCAGGTCATTAACTAGACTATAAGCATCCCTCCTTCAGGTTAAAACAGACAAGCCATACCTGCTTCTAGAGGTGACGGCACACAAGGGAGCGCTGTATCTGTCGTGATACCCGGTCAGCTTTGACTTTCCTGTTCAGGAATGGGGATAAGTGGCTGTGGTACAAGCCCAGCCTGATACTGCAACTCAAGCTCTGGGTCTTCAGCAAGAGATCAAGTTCTCCACGATTGTGTGCGTGCCTTTCTTAACGCACAGAGGAGGCTACATTGGATGGGACTGCTGACCTGCTGGGTATAACAGGCGGCTCAGACGGATTTCCAAGTATTACTGTAAAACAAGCAGCAATAAGATCATGCAATGCCAGCTGACATTATTCAGAGAAGCAGAATTTGGAAATAGAAGATGACAATGTGCAGCATGGGCCTGACCAGGACTCAGTTTAGCTTGTTGTGGTACAGTTACATGATCCAGCAGGATGCTCCATCTCCACTCTCAGGATGATGTGGGCTAGCCTCCCGAGAAACCTGAGGCTTTAACACACCCCGTCTTCACATCAACTCACAAAGACAGCAGGGGATTCAGCAGTAGTGGCAGTGAAGCCAAAGGAGCTCACTCGAGGAATATATCCAGCAGAGATGAGCAACGGCAACAGAAAAAGCAGGGTCAGACTGGCATCATCAGGTTGGCAACCAGGTTTTGGGGGTTCAGTTCCTGACTTTTTGGTGATCTAGTTTCCTTTCTGCGGTTCAGTTTGCTCATCTCTAAACTGGGAATACTGATACTGACCTCATCGATAAAGCATTGAAATGTGCCACACCCCAAACATATTTTTGGAAAGTATAAAGCTAAGAAAGAAAGCAAATGGCCAAGCATCATGCAAAGGACCATTACTAAGAAAAAAAAGGTGATAGCAGGAAGAAAAAAAAAAAAAGAAAAAATACTGGGGAAAAAATCCTTGCTGACCATTGAAACAGCAAGAAGTCCATTGCTTTGAGAATGTCAAAACTAAATCAGACATCTCACTAGAAAACAATTTGTCAATACCAGAAAAGTGGATTAGATGATCTGGTCATACACCTCACCTCAATACTTATAATGTGCTGACATCCTGAGAGCTTTCACCTTGAAAGAGTAGAAGAGGTTACATAAAAACTGAAGTAGAAAAGAGGCTAATACAAAGGTATCAGTAAATTCTTTTTCCACAACTGTAAATTCATGACCAAGAGTCAATATTAAAAACAGAAAAGGGAATGGAAAAGCTGGTGAGGAAATAAAATTGGAAAAATTCTTTTTAATACTTGAAGATAAGGATAGTAGTCTGAAAGATGGCCAGAGAAGGGATGGCTCCCACTAAACTAGTAGCACACCTTCCTGGAGTAATTTCACAGACTTGGAGACATGTCATCCCAGGCTGAAAAAAGTAGATGACCCAAATGGGAAAGTGCTAGATCTGGTAGCAGGGGCCTAAATTGTTACATAAACCATCAGCAGCTTGTGATGTAATCCTGGGCACATCTCTACCCCTCTAGGTGTCTGTCTTTCCTTCCATTTTACCTACACTCTCACCTAGGGACATTCTTACTGAGAGCTTATGCAATGTCCAGAACAAGCAGGCTCTGATGTAGCCCTACAACAAATGTTAACTTCAGCCAACCCAGCTCCTTAAGAGCTGCTGCAGAAGAGCAGCCTGGGATTTACCAGCAGTGGAGCCCATCCAAGACTGCACTTTCCAAAGTATGAGACTGCTATCATGTGTTCAAGTGATCATTGAGGTCTTCATTGGAATATGCAGCCCTGTATACAAGTTTTTCCTGGTAACCAATGTAATTTTCGTTGCTTCAGGATTTTTCCTCCCTTTTGCTGCCCTCAAAAGGAGCTCTAAATAATTCTTCTTTGTTAGTACATCTATGAAATTGTTTGTTTTGTCTCTTCTCAGCTATCACTTATTCTAGTCTGACATACTGAGCACTTTAGCTATCCCTATATATCAAATTTTCGAGGCCCCTCATCAATTTTCTTTCTTCCCTGTGAATTCCTTCCAGCTTGTCAGTAGCTCTCTGTACCCCTGGCAAGGAGCAGACCACTGCTCATCAGCATTCCTGCAGTAGCTTCACTCAGCAAACAGCTCTGCAATAGCTTCTTGTCCACTTACAACATTGGTACATTCACCTCTTAAAAATAGCATCAGACTGAAATGTAACAAGGTTCCTCTCATAATATCACTGCAAGTCTCGCATGTTCCAGTCAATGCCCCTGTTGGAAAGAGGAACCTAGAAAGTATCAAACAGCAGCTCAAGCCTGTGCTGCCTGTTGACACTGAAAAGACTGGAGCACATCCATCATCTCATTGGTAGCAAAGTGCCCTTGGGCACCTTGGTTGCAGCTCAGCGTTGCCTGTCATCTGTGTGTGACTTTTTCTTTCACCTGCTCTACTCCCCTGCAACAGCACAAAGAGCTGCCCAGCTTTGAGCAGCCACCACTTCTCTGCAATGCCACATGTCTCCCCTTGAGCTTACCAGGAGCCTGTAGGTGTCCCTCCCTACTTTTCCTTGAGCAGGGGAGAACCACGGAGATCATGGAGATTACCAGAGACCATGGAGAACATCTGGCAAGCATTTAATTTTGCATGTCATTTTTCTGGATGGAAGGAGGAAGGAAAATGTTTGAAAACAAAGATCAATCATCTGGTAAGATCTTTGCATTGGATCCAGCATCCTTTCTGCTGTATGGTGCTCAAGTCAGAAGTAGCTGAAGAATTCCTAATGCCCCTCTTGTGTCTGAGAAGGAAATGTGTGTGTAGAGAATATGATAGAGGTCTGTAAAATCCCAAGTTGTGTAGAGATTTTGTGTGGAAGAGATTCAGCCCTGCACTGTGTCTTCCAGTACAAAGATCTGCAGACGTCAAATACTGGTGAGACAGGCTGGAAAAAATCCAAAGGAGATGGCTGTTTGCTCTGCATGTAACTCATCAGCCACACTGCACAGGGTGCTCTGGATGGTACAGGTTCATGTAGGTTGGAGATGAAATTAGACACACTCAAAAAAGAGAAATGAGGATTACTAGAATACATATAATCCATTGCCAGGTCTGAGCTCTTTCCCTGAGGAAAGTGCCACCCATGCCAGAGCTGTTATCCTGTACTTCCCCTGGCATTCACTTTTGGTCATCATCAGAAACAGGTTTTGACCCTGTACAGCTATTCCTATATTCTGTTGGATTCGGGCTTAAGATATTTAGTATCTGCTCAGTTGATATTTAGAAAAGCAGCCTGTACACCAAAAAGAGAGACAGAAAGAAAAGCTATGAAGCTCATGCCACACTTCATAGTGTGAATTCACAGTATTGGCCATTCTACATTAACAGTACAGTACAAAAGAGAAGAATTAGACACCTCTGTATACAAGGATGTTGGGATTTTATAACTATCTGTTCCCCCCCCTCCAACATTGCACAATTCACTCCCCTACAAATCTGGCACTGCCTTCGGTTGCTCTATATATTCTTTCAGAATAGCTCCCTTGACTGACACGTAACAAGGTTAGGTCTTAAAAAAAAAAAAATCAAGTGTTTGTTTTGTAACTTTATATTAAATTAGTTTTATGGATTTTTCTGGCATCCAAAAGAGACTTCCACATCCCTAATATAACAGCCAGTATCTGATGTCAATTCTGGACTTGGCTGGTTCACAAGTTCAGTATGACTGAGCAATCATTCATATTTCAGGCTCATTCTGTTAGCATACTTCTGCACCATTCCACAGCTTATTACATGAGAATTTTTTCAAAATGACCTCTGCATTCAGTAATTTCCACCAAGAATATTGATTGCCTCAAGGCACTGAGACTTATTAAAATATACATGTATGGTTATTTCATAGCCTTGTGAATAAGAGATGAAACTTCTTCATAAATTGATCCTACATCTGTTTAAGAAGAGCTAGAGACCGAAAACTGGGGACTAGTAGAATTCCTCAAAGCCAGATCCTCAGTGAAAAAAATCAGTTTTCCTCTAATCATGGTCTCTGTGCATATGAAATGGTTTATTTTCCACTTTCAATGTTTTTATATTAAGGAACATTTTTGTAAAGGCACACAAACCTGATTTTTTTCAAACAACATTGCCAAGTGATAGAAATTGAAAGAGACTAAACTAATACTGTGTGTTCCACCTCACAGCACAGAAGTGTTCCCATTTCCCAAGGTAGCTTCTGTCAGTGAAGTTGCACTCTGTCCATGAGCAGTACCATGTCCCTTCACGCCATTCTGGATGGCGCCCATCTCATCTTTGTACTGATAGCACTTTGTCCCTTCCCTCTTTGCTTCCAAAGCCTGTGGTTCTGCTGCCCGGACACTATGTTTTACTGCATATAAAATACATAACAAAGCCGAACCAAAAAAAGAAAAAAGTGCATCTGAAAAAATTGTGGTTTTACCATTGGTTTCCAAAGTTAGAGCCAAACAGCCCCTACTCTAAAAGGAGGAGAGGGGAAAAAAAAGAAAAAAAAAAAAAAGGAAAAAAAAAACCCAACAAACTTAAAAGTACAGTACAGATAGGAAAATGGCCAGAAAGACATTAGCTGTGTAATTGTTATTCTGGGCATTTTCCAGGTAAGAAGTGATTCCTTTTGGAAGTTGGGAGGAGGAGGAAGAGGAAGGAGAGCTCTCTCTTTCCCATGACATGACATAATTCAACTGTCTGGGTGCTACAAAAAAACCCAAAAACATGGGGAAACCTTCCTCTGATAGAGTTAGTCATTGTAACTGGCATGATAGCAGCCAGAATCTCGTTTTTCTGTCATTTTAGGAAGTGTGGTACAAGAGAAGGAGAACCACTGTTTTGCTCTGGAAGCAAAGGAACCCAATTAGACAGATCAGTGGATCTTGTGGAATACAGACAATTCCTAAATTGCATGTTTTCTTATGTGATAAGTGTGCTGTAAGCTAAAGAAGCACTAAATAACAAAAATGTGGGGAAATTCATCCAGGTGCTGCTTCAGCAAGACCTGCTAAGAATCCCTCTTTGCAGTTTTGATGCCATAACTCTGAAAGCAAATTCCAGCCAGAGGAAGTTCACAGTGGCAGTGCAAACTCACCAGACTTCAATGCATCTACGGGATACAGACAGTAGAGCTTGTAATATTTGTCTGCATTTTCATCAGTAATCCTTTTTGCATAGTTTCCTCCTTAAAGCCCTCTTCATCCCCCAGCCCCATTTACAAGGAGACCTCCTGCTACAAATGCATGCTTGATATATCACATCAAATTTGCCAACTAATCCTTTCCCTAGGGACTCTGAAGGCATACATTAAGATAAAAAGGGAAATTCAAAAAGACTTTACGTGTATAACGATAGGTCATGAAGCGCTTCAAAAACATTCCTACATCCTCACAGCCTTCCCCCGTAAGACCAGGTACAAAGTCAGAAAGCGTTTTCCTGCTGTGAGATCAGAGGAAAGCAGAGCAGAGAGAAAGGAAGGCTGAGAGAAGACGGAGCTCTGCTTTCCCCGTGGCACGTTACACTGCACCACGGGTGGTGTGCCCGAGCCGCAAGCAGAGGCGCAGACGGCTGGCGCTTTGCCACGGCACGGCGTGGCCTTTACCCGGGGCTCACACAGGCTGGGAGAAGGCAACACAAGCCAATAAAAAAAAACAAAAAAAACAAAAAAAACAACCAACCAAACCCTGCGGCTTTGCCTTCGATGTGCAGGCTCTCTGCGTGTGCCATCAGCTCTTCTTTGTCCCACAAGCAGAAGAGCTGTAGCTTAATTCAAAGGAAAGAAACCAAGGGTTTGCAAGCAAGGTACAAAGCCTACTTGAGCAATTGTCCCCAGCCCCTTAGAAACTGGTAAGCACCATCATTCCCAGCACACACGATCCCAATCATTTCTTCGTTAGAAGAATGCAGACACAGAATGACAGCCTGTTCTGCCTTACACAGAAGAGCTCTTTTGAGGTCGCTACAAGTTCAGTTGGTGTCAGTGTGGAACTGCATCAGCAAAATGACAGTTCTGTTTTCTGTCCCTGCTCTCAAGCACACAGCACGGAAGCAAGGTCCAGACACCTTAACCCTTGCCAAAGCCTCTATTTGAGCAAGCTGCCATATAATATTAATTTAATACAGAGCCCAGGTCCTTCTCAGCATATGGCAGGCTGCAGTACTTCCTTAGGTCTGGACACAATCAGCCTCAAGCACAACTCAAAACAGAAGCAATTTTATTAAATTATTGTACAACCGTGGCTGGAAAACAGAAGGGTAATTTCTAATGTCCTCCATCATTAATATTAGATGCATTTATTTTACTGGCATATAAAAGGACTGACTTGGGACTAGAACATCCTCACAAAGAACAGTGTGACGTGCACATGCACAAACATTTTATTAGCAGTGTCCATAGCTAATGCCATACATCAGCTGTAATGGGCAAAACTCCTTTTGGAGGAAAAAAGCGAAAGAGGAGATAAATAGAATTAGAAGAGCAAGGGAAAACTCTCTCCAGTGGCTACCCAGGACAAGAAGTGAGTGATAGGGGTCCCCAAAGAGCATCCTTGCCAGATACCCCTCCAATGCAGCAGGTCATTCCTCAAATCCTTTTCCCACTGTAACTGTATAGTTTCCACCAAGATCCACTCAAATCCCCTGCTGCTTGTCCCTGTGTATGACACTGCTAGCACTAATCAGAGCACGTGCACATGCTACGTACCAATTCTGTACATCTATATTATTGGGTCCCCTAATGTAAAGCAAGAGCTACAGCACAGCGGGTGACACTCACAGCAGTGAGTATTGCCTCAGGGCATGCAAGTGCAAGGCCATAAGAATAACACTAACAACAAGGGGAAGTAAAATACTGGCCCAGAGGCTCAGGCAAAGGCAGCCACAGCAGCTTGGGTGCCAGGGTGCTGGGCTGTCTGTGCCAGGCAGGCTGCAGAGCCACAAAGAGAAGGCCCTGAGCAATCCAAGGGGCTGAGGCAACTAGCACACCACACAACAGCTGTGCTGCAGAACCAGCTGTAGAACAAGGAGCAACACTACCATCCAGATTGGATCACATCCTGGCATATAAACAGGGCTGTCTGGTAAATATCCACTTGTTAAATACAACCTTCAATGCACACAAGTGGAGGGAGGAGATGCATTCAGAGAGACTATAGCTACCTCTAGCCTGATATCATATACTCTATGCTTATCATCAAGATCCCAGCCTACATCACGCCACATTACCAGATCATGCTGCTGCCTGTGGTCAGACAAAATCATCACTAAAATAAGCCAAAAAAGTGATGGCTGTGCTTTCCTCAGTTTTCTTACTGGGAAACTGTCAGGTAATCTTTGTTTATCTGTTGTAACCATGCAATAGTTTTGTCAGAAGGAGCTTCCACACACACATCCTCAGCTACATGATGCATTTGAGAAAAGCTACCAGCCACACAGCCCTGTTGCCAGTGTGCTGTGGGGATTGCTGGTGCTCAGGAGGCTTCTCACGGCCAGCAGCTTCCCTGGTGACTCTGCATCAAAGGCTGCAGTGCTGGAGTAACTGTATGGTGCAACATGCTCCAGCAAACCCTGAGCTGGTTTGTTTAGAAGAGGCACAGCTCTGCACTCCTCGCTCCTTTTTTATGAGGGCATACCTCATTGAGGGGTCTAAGTTTGCGAGGACAGGCTGAGGGAGCTGGGGTTGTTCAGCCTGAAGAAGAGGAGGCTCTGGGTACACCTAATAGCAGCCTTCTAGTACCTGAAGGGGCCTACAGGAAGGCTGGGGAGAGCCTGTTTACAAAGGCCTGTAGTAACAGGACGAGGGGCAATGGCTTTAAGCTAGAGGGGAGCAGATTTAGATTGGAGATTAGGAGAAGGTTCTTTACTGTGAGGGTGGTGGAGCACTGGAACAGGTTGCCCAGGGAGGTGGTTGTGGCCCCATCCCTGGGGATATTCAAGGTGAGGCTCGATGAGGCCCTGGGCAACCTGGTCTAGTTGGGGGTGTCCCTGCTGACTGTGGGGAGGTCGGACTAGATGACCTTTGGAGGTTCCTTCCAGCCTGGACAATTCTATGATTCTATGAAGTTTTCCTCAGAAGACAGGTACTATGTCAAGCAGCAGGCAGGATGGGGTGGCCACTGCAGAAACACCACTGAAAGACAGATGAGTTTCTTACCACATCCTTCTCCTTCAGCACTTACCACACTGCCTGGGTTGGAAAATGAAAATGCAGGAAGATGATCAGGTGGCAAAAGTTCAGCTCGGCATTTTGCTATAATCAGGTTTAATTCCTGAACTCTCTGCATGACCTTTGAAAGCGTATTCCGAAAAGACTTTTCTGCAATGTATTCAGACACCTAAAATTACAGAAAAGTTTTCATCAGTATTTCCAAAACACCCAGGTCTTCAATTTCAGTATTTTTAATGCAGGAAATGATTTGAAGAATAGAACAAAACACATATACGCAACCATAAGCTATCTCTCTGAATAGCCTTGAAAGCGTGACAGACTCTGTGCTTTAAATTCCAGTGCAAAAAATAGGGGACACAGCACATCCACACTTCACAGAGCTGCCCTCACTGTAGATAAAATGTACTGCTAAACTACCCAGGTGTCTTCAGTATCTTGAATAGATTCCCTCCCTAACCCCAACCAGGAAGGAAGGTAGGAATGGGATAGCATTAAAGTGGTTGAACTCCATAGAGACCTTAATTACTTATTTGAACAAAGCATGGGAAGTACCCAGCTCATTCACTACATGCCATGGCTAGTTAAAACAAGTAATGTAGCAAAAGTAAACAAGTAAATGTAACCTGCAAAGAATAGTATTCCTTGATTCAGCATTCCAAGGAAAAATAAATATAGAGTAATCTACCATTCTAACATCCTGTTTTCATCAGCTTCTCTCCCTCAAAGCAGAGCCGAATTAATTTCATGTTGATCTGAAAAGATTTCTTCAGTTAGGGAAGGCAAAAAATATACTAACTGCTAGTCAGAAAGATGAAAGCTCCCACTGCTTTCACAGACATTTGAAAAGGAAAAAATGCCAATGGAACAGCAAACACAAACATAACTCAGAAGCCACTGAGCAGTGGGTACCCCCAGCTACGGGTCTGTCAAATAGTGAAGCCATAGGTACTCCTGGATATCTGGCTATATTCCATAGTATCTTAAGACTGACGCTTGTACGTAAACAGTGTGATAAGACTGAGAAGCCCTTTAATATCTTAGGATCTTTCCTTTATGTTGCAAACTCCTTGATGTCTGGGGAAAATAAATGCATGTGAGTCCATGTGGCTTTCCAGGAACTGATCCAGGCCCGATGCTGCTCAGAAACGGATTCCTTTCCCCATGCCAAGAGTGCATGATTCATGCTTTGTGCCCACTTCAGAGTAATCAGCAATGCCATGAGAACTCATAGCAAAATTGTGATGCATCTAAGACATGTCTCATGGGTGGTAAGACACTGGAACAGGTTGTCCAGAGACGCTGTGGACAGCCCATGTTCAAGTGTTCAAGACCAGGCTGGATGGGGCTTTGAGCAACCTGGTCTAGTGGGAGGTGTCCCTGCCCATGGCAGGGGGGTTGGAACTAGATGATCCTTAAGGTCCCTTCCAACCCAAACCATTCAATGATTCCATGCCCACTGGAGAGACTGAGCATTCAGGGGGCACTGCATGTCCCACCCAAGCAACAGTGCCAATCCACAGAAAGGAGACAAAGTAAGCCACGTTTCAGGAAGCAGCTTGCCAGGTCACCAATCGCTGTGACAGAGAGCCCTCACTTCCACAGATGGATGGTGCTATTCCTCATGCTGATTAAAGCACTATTACCATCTATTCTCTCTAAATGGGCGAGCAAACGCCCAGCCAGAAATGCCAGGTTAAAAATTTCCTATGAGACCATTCTGTTGGGTTTTCGACAGCCTGCCAATCTGCTCCATGTGAAAACATACCTTAATAAGCAAGACGGCATTATTGAGAACCATTTGCCTAGATGTGACAAACTGCATAAAAAGCAGGAAATTACATCCATTAAGATATGCATGCAAGCAGCATTTTCATTGCTTAGTGCAATCAGAGCAATGTATAACATCCAGCTCCTGCTGCCCACACAGAAGCATGGCTACTCTCTCAGAACGTCAGGTATGCCAAAATACATCAAGTGACACTTGTGGTCATTACGAACCCAATCCTGCTGCAAGGCCTGGTTATCTTACTGCACAGACACCTCCATTAATTCATGATGGCTACTGAAGGAAACAAAGCAGGCATTTGATCTTAAGAGAAGCTCCAAGGACTGTACTCTGACCCCTTCATTACAGCTCTCCACAAGCTCCTGGGTGTGCTCCACACCAGGAAAGAAACCCCACGTCTTGCATCCAGACCTCTCCTGGTATCAGAACTTGGCACATGTCACTGTTCATCCTCACACACACTGCCATCCCATTGTGTTTGCTGTCATTTAAATGCAACAACAAGAAATGCCTTTCTCCTAGAAAAATTCCAATCTTGTAGCTGACCAGAAAACCTCATTTCTGGGAGAACATCAGGAAATCAGAAGATGAGGAACACTTGTAGTCCAGGATTTCCTTTCCAGGCATGCAAATAGCAGGGCACACATCGGCTGAGGGATAGCCACATGTTGTTCCCTTATTTTTAGAAAGAAAGAGCCAGTCTATGGCCATGCAGGTAGGTAAGTCCATACCAATTTACACAGGGACCCGCAGCAGCCTGGAGACTGTTCTATTGCAGATACATTTTGGCTCTGACCTATTGAAAGCAAATAGGGAGCTGCAACTGAACCCCAGCCCCAGTGTCAGCTGGAGAGACAGGTGTAAGCAGAACAGGCCATTTGCCAGCTGAGGGCTGTTCCTGTGGCACCCCACCAACTCCCCTGCTCCCAGACCCAGGCTGCTGTCAGTCCATCCCTACTTTGGCCCCTTTGGTGCCAAGCAAGCAGCAGTGCCAACACAAAGCCCAGCCAGTAGCCTGGAGATTGCCTGCATGACAAGATCAGCCAGGCCAGTAAATAGGTGCACACTAGAATATGAACAGTGAAGAGAGACTACCCTGGAGAATCAAGCCCATCATCTATTGAAACACGAGCCTCACTCAGCTGCTCCTCCACTAACAGCGAAGGCATCTGGTCTGCACAACCCATCACAAAGAATAATAAGCAAGGAAATAGAGAATTAAAGTCTGTAAAAGAGTGACACTCCCCTGCTCGGCTTCTCTTCCCAACTCCAGCCACCTAACCAGACGCTTATATTCTTCTACCCAGTTCTATCACTTCAAAAATGAAATTAGTTTTACTCAGAAAGGAGACTGTCCAGGACTAAACCACTTAAAGCCACTTCTTCTGCCTGCCAGATTTTCCAGGAAGATCTCCACTACAGTACACGAGATAGACTATGTCTGTGAGACCAACACCAGTACTTCCCCACAAACACTTGTTATAAGACTTAAGTACCCACACTAATACTAAAAGAAAACAACTTCTTTCATTTCTTAAACGAGTACTAGAAAGTTTGTTTCCAGGGAAGAAAATTGAGGACTCCACACCAGAGGAAGTACTAAAAAAAAAAAAAAAAATTACTTGGAAAAAGCACATGGAAAGAAATTATAAGTAAAGTCAGAGAACTATAGCCGTCCTGCTTTCCCAACCCCAGGATCCATTTTCCTTTCATGACCAGTCTGAAAATAGCTATTGCTTCTGGAAAACGGGTTTCACTTGGTATGTAAATGATTTACAGCTTAATGTGCTTACCTAAATGAGCACGTTAGGGCTTCACTGACCAAATGATGGGACACAACTGTTCATGTTCTTGAAAAATTCATAGAAATCAAAAAAAAAGCTGATTGCTTCGGTTTCCTGACTGTGGTTCTTCAAACGTACGCATAGGCTTTGACACCTTTGTTCTGGGGGTGGGAAGGGAGACAAGGCAGGGGAAAGTTATTTTAAGACACCCAGCCCATCTTCTCAGCACACAGCACTGACATTTACACTCATATGGCCAGATGCATCAGGAACTTACAGTACAGGGCCACAAAGAGTTCGTTTCTTTACACTTTTTATTTCAGACACAACTATCTTCTTTCAGCAATTCCTATATTTATTTCTCTGCCTCAATCCACTTTTTTATTTTTCTCCCTAACTTGCCTTCTCTGTTGCACTGCTACATACACTGTTTATCCCATTATTTATCCATGCCTGCAGCAATACCATGTTTGGTTTGATCTCACTGAGCACAGCGTTGCCCATTTGTACCATCAGGAGCTAGGATCAAGAATTTAGGAAATGGCACTTTTCCTCTACGGCAGTGCCAAGATGCAAGAACAAATCCAAATACTGAAGTGCTGAAGGGAAAAGCTGAGAAGTAAAACAGAGATGTTTGGTGTTAGAAGGAAGACAACTATAGTACCAAGGAATTTTGGTTAATCTTTGGTTAATCTAGGAGTGGAGGAGAAAGCTGAGCCTGACACTATCTTTTACCATTGTATTGTCAGGCACAGCTTTCCACAGGGAAGACCAGCATCATCCAGCATGCCTGCAGTGGCCTCGCCTCTCCCTTTCATTCCTCAGAGAGGATCTGAAATCTGCCTGCACTGCACAGAGGCCCAAGGTAGGACAAATACAGGAGTGAAGTTTTCAGAATCCCAGTTTTCTGGGGTTGGGGATTTCACAGTGAGTATCATATTTGCGCAGTGATAGGTTTAGTGATGTTTTTTGTCAATGTTAGGTTGACGGTTAGGATGTTAGGACTAGATGATCTGAAAGGTCCCTTCCAACCTAGGCAATTCTATGATTCTATGATCAGATAAGGATGAGGATTCAAACATAGAATTTACATCCATGCTTTATGGCCAATGTCAAAAGTGTACTGTGGGGTGTCCAAGCTTCACTAGAAACAGCAATCTGAAAAACAAACAAACAAACAAACAAACCAACCGAAAACAACCACACCCAAACAACACAGCCTTTTCTTATTTCTCCTCTCACAAAAACAAACAAACAAACAAACAACAACATTTTACTTGCAAGAGTATCGGTTTGGCTGGCCTGAGTTTTTTGTTGTCTGTTCCTATTGACCACTACGGAGGCAACCCAGCTCTGAAAAAGCACAGATGGGTCTGTTCCACATCAGCACATTTGTTTACCAAGTCCCAGTCTTGATTTCTTTGACTATAAATCCCTCTCAGATCATAGCTGCAGTTCCATTATTTCTCCATCAACAAAGCTGATTTCAGAGATTCCTGCTTGTCCCTGCCCCCTATCATTGTTTCCTTCTCTTCTCTCCATTTCCTGTCATGAAGTTTCCTCAGCTGTGCTAGATCTCAAATTTGATGCTTTTTTAATGAGGGGAAGCCAAACCCCAGGACTTTAAGTTGTTTAAGTTGCACCACCACTGAAAGAAGTATACATATAACTGTATCCTTAGCAAAAGCAACGCACTTGTAAATATCTTTGAGAAGAAGGGCTTTTAAAACCCAACTGTGATTCTGTGGCCCTCAACAAGGGGAGTTGGGCACTGCTGGATAACCAGCAGGACAAGTTTGGTCAGGATTAGGCACAACTGCTTAGCTGCAATTTTAAGTGATGCAGAACACATGACACTGTCAGCCAGCTTTATTCTTTTATCCCAGCTGCAGAAGAAGAGCTGTGGCATAAAAGCTATAAGATTGAACTGTCCCTTTGACATTTTCTGACCAAACTTTTACTGGCAGAGTTTGTACCAGTTTAGCACTTCTTTTTGTATGGAATGAGCACATCTGATCGTGTTCCTTTCTGTCATGGGACTCATCATCACACAGCCTGAGTTTGCAGAAGAGATAAACACGCTTGGTACAGAAGCATCAAGTTGCTATTTTTTCAGGAGAAAAACTACATTTTTAAAGGCACGTATTTATCAACTATAATATTTTTTTAAAGCCTTTTTCACTGCAGTGGTTAGTAGCTTCCATCCTGGGTACTGACAGAGGAGTCATTCCCTCTATCTTTCAGTTTCCAAACTCTGCTGCAGGGTCACAGAGCGACAGAGCTAACACCCAGTTACCCAATAACAGTGGCAATAACACATCACTTCTGCAGCCAAGATCTCCCTGATGGATGGCATGTCCCAGGAACTATTCCATTATTTTAGATAGTTACTTGGAGTTGGCAGCCAGATGGCAATTGCAGGATAATAATAGTTGGCAAATTCATACCAGTCTCTGTGCCTTCCAAGGTAGAAAAGGATAGTTTCCAGAAATATTCAGAGTGTTAAAATAGCAGGAATGAGTATGAAAAGCCATTTTCTAATGGCTGCCTGCCTTTGCTGTGTTTTCATCACAAAAATCAACGTAGGAGTCTTTGTCATACCTAAGTTAGCCAGTCCCACTCTGGCTGTGCTCTTTTAGCAATCACACGGAACATTTCATTTTATTTTTAAGCCCGTGTACTTAACGAAGAACCAGAAATAGCTTTGGTCATTCTTACCGTAGATTTTTCCTCTACAGATATCATCTTGTGGTCTGCCTTACATCCAAGGCTTTATTAATTACTAGCCTCACTACTGCTAAGAGCAAAAGCGTTATCAGCTAGAAACTGTTACTTCCTGATAAAATAAGAGATGTCATCAATTGCATAAAGATTGGTCATAAATTGTGCAGTTCTATTGTCATTTGTAACTGAGGTTTACATCCACTTCCTTGACCTTAACAGGCATCTTCTTGTTCCATCCCATTTCTCTATCATGTCCTGGCATCTCAGTGTAGCCATGTCATTGCTAAAAAAGCTACAGTTAAAGGTGGTCTTACAAGAAAACGTCAATGTTAAATCAAACCACAGGTATCTACACTGAATATTTTCATCATTCAGGCCAGGTGGGGCATTCAATATTACAAGAGATTTTTAAGTGACTTTCAGGGGGAAAAAATAAAAAAGATTCATTCACAAATCTCCAAATACTTCACCAATGTACCTCAGTTCTCAGAGACTCCATAGCACAATGTGTTTTAAAAGAAAATATTCTCTAAAAAAGAACTGTGGCATTCACACTGAGAACCAAGATCTCTTACCTTTAGAGCCAATAAAAATCAGTAGGATTCCAGTTCAGAAATGTACAATATTTGCAGGACAGCACCTCAGCAACAGCACGTTAACATTAGCTGAAATTTATTTATCTATGCTTTTTTAGGGTATTTGACTTTGCATGCAATTAGATAGGAAGTAAAAAGCCAGGCAGAGCTTCCTAAGCAGAGCAACAAACAGCATCTCCTCCTTCCCCTGGGAAATAACTTCCTCTCCCCTATCGACTGCTCATACCCCAGTGTGGCCTAAGCTAAGGGCTGGGAGGCAAAGCCACGCCAAATACCAACAAGGGAGAGCAGGCAATTGCTGGAGTACTTTAACCACTCTCACAGCCAGGCCTCCACAATCACCTCTGGCACCTTTCTGGGTGCTAATTGCTGGGCTGTATTCAGCCACCTGGTGCTGTAAAGCTGAACCTACCTCCTTGGGAAACAGTGCTAATTAATCCCAGTTGTTCCCCTATAGAGATGTGAGGTATTTTGCTCCAGCCTCTGCAGCAGCAGGCAGAACCAGGGAGACCTTTTTGATTTACCCACTCCTTTGTACAGCACTTGGGTTTCAGGAGTGAAGCAAGGCACCAGCCTGTACCAATGCAGCAGTATGCACCTGAGGAAGAGAAAGAAAACTAACAAGGAACTGAATGTTGAGCATTATGGTGACAAAATCAAAATACTCATTGAACTCATTGAACTTCTTCCTGCTGGTATCTATTAGAAACTGCTGCTGAAAAAAAAAAAAAAAACCCACACCCAAAACCCACTCAAATGCTGGTTTTGTGGTGTGATTGTACACCGTGTTCATAGCACCTGGAACATACTGCATGCATATGTGGTCAGAGGAGCAGACACAAGAAATGCAAAGAACAAATAGTGGAGCTGTTTCAAAGAAGAGGGCTATGCTGTTCACATCTCCCTCCACACTACCCAGCCTGCTCCTCGTGAGGAGCACATGAGGAAAACCAGGCAAAAACAGAGGGAGGGTCAAAAGCTCTATGTGATTACCTTCCTCACTAAATAAACATCAAAAGGAAAGTTCAAAGTGATTATTTCCCCTCTTAACTGAAAACAAAAATCCAGATACAGCCAGTATGCTGGAGGAAAGGCACAAAAGGCAAAACCAGCACAGCTTAGGACCCAAACCTGCAGGCTGAGTCCCAGCTAGTAACATTAGAAACTCAGGTGTTTGGCTCTCTACCTTGATTACTTACTAACCATTTGCCAGCACTACAACATCCATCAGCCCCATCCATCAACTGGCAAATAACTTCTCTTTACAAGGCCAATATTTGCCTTTCTTGCTGCTTCCACCTCTTCATGCGTGACCTGTTCTCAGGAGCAGTTCCCAATGTTTTTAAACACCCCCTGTTAATAACAATAGTGACTTAGCTTATTAAGAAAGAACACTTCAAGTGTTCACACCTCTGCCTTTTACGCTTCTGTCATCTGTAAATTAAATTAGAAATCAACACTATAATCATTTTGCAGCCCCAAGGAGTACTGGAACTGTGCTGTGCTCCACGTTCTGCAAACACATGCTGAGAATCAGCCCTGCACCAATGAATCTACAATCAGAGAGATAAGACAGGGATGAGGTGTGGATGGTTTGTCTGGAAAGCAAAAGGATCTGTCCAAAGCCCTTTAGCAGAGCAGGAACAGAAGCTAGGACTCCTAGCTCCCTTTTCCTGACTATTTAAAACTATTTCTGTGCTTATCAGGTACTAGTGGTAGCACACCATTGCAGTCAGATTTATGTCAACAAAGGGAGACTGCCTGTTCCAGAAATGCAGCTAAAGGAGAGCTCTCCAAGTCATCTAGTCCATCTGTTTCCTCTGAAACAAGGTCAAGTTTACCCTGATAATCCCCAATATGTTAGTGCAATTAGTTCTAAAGCATCTCCAATATCAAACAATCTATAACTTCCTGACATTGTTTGGCCTCATACTAGAACATTTTTCCTGAAGGTCTATCCTAAATCTCCCACACTACAGAGTAATCCAAACGCTGCATCTGTGATCAAAGTAATACTAGACCAAATAAAATATATACAGAGAATACTCTTCTCACTGAAGTTCCTAAGTTGCATCTGCTTCTGGCACAATTTCCCTTTTTCTGGGCTCCAGGACACTGCAGTGGAATTAACTACTATTTGCATTTCCAACTGGAGCCTGGGAATTTTTTTATCAAGGACTGTCCTTGAACACTTTGCTCCCAACAGAGAAAATTCATTTGGTTTTTATTCAAGAGACAGACTAAGTAGGTTTTAACCATCAAAAAAGATAGAAGTTGATAGTTCCCTCTGCTTTGTTTGCAGAGAGAATGTGATTAGGTGGCTTGTGTTCAGAAACTGTCTGTCCTTGATGGCATCTGCCAGATTTATTAGCTCCCATACTGGGACCAGTACTGTTCAATATCTTCATCAATGGCATAGACAGCGGAATTGAGTGCACCCTCAGCAAGTTTGCAGATGACACCAAGCTAAGTGGTACTGTCAACACACCTGAGGGCCGAGATGTCATCCAGAGAGACCTGGACAAGCCCAAGAAGTGGGCCCATGTGAACCTCATGAAGTTCAACAAGGCCAAGTGCAGGGTCCTGCACCTGGGCCCAGGCAACCCCCAGTATCAATACAGGCTGGGGGATGAAGAGATTGAGAGCAGTCCTGCCAAGAAGGACTTGGGGGTACTGATGAATGAAAAGCTGTATATGAGCCAACAATGTGTACTTGCAGCTCAGAAGGCCAGCTGGATGTTGGGCTGCATCAAAAGAAGCATGGCCAGCAGGTCTCTCTGCTCTATTGAGACCCCACTTGGAGTACTGCACCCAGCTCTGGATCCCTCAGCACAGGAAAGACATGGACCTGTTGGAGTGGGCCCAGAGGAGGGTCATGAAGATGATCAGAAGGCTGGAGCACCTCTCCTATGAAGACAGGCTGAGAGAGTTGGGGTTGTTCAGCCTAGAGAAGAGAAGGCTCTGGGGAGACCTTAATGTGGCCTTTCAGTACTTAAAGGGAGCCTACAGGGAAAATGGGGACAAACTTTTTAGCAAAAAGTTGCAATAGGACAAGGGGTAAAGGCTTTAAACTATGAAAGGAAAGATTTACACTAGATATCGGGAAGAAATTTTTTACGAGGGTGGTGAAACATGGGAACAGGTTGCCCAGAGAGGTGGTAGATGCACCATCCCTGGAAACATTCAAGACCAGGTTGGATGGGGGTCTGAGCAACCTGATCTAGTTGAAGATGGCTTCTAAATGACATTTAAAAGGTCCCTTCCAACTCAAACTATTCTATGATTCTATAATTAAAGGCACCTTTCAGAAGGAGAGTGAAAGCGGTATCAAGGCCTTGCTTACTCTTTTAGGATAAAGCAGAAAAGTCTGACAGGTGAAACTGGTGGGCTGAACCAACACACTGAATGGTTAAAATGCTTTTGCATCCATTAGAAAGCCTCTAAGCCTTTCACTTTGGCTTAGATCATTACCTTTGTACAAGCAAGAGGCAGCTGCAATGGGAAGCTGGGGGTCCCCACCCATTTGGAAGCAGCCTCCTGGGTCACATCAGCCAGATACCCCCCGGGGAACACACACTGCCACAGCAGCCGTGAAAGCACAAAGCAAAACCTAGCTTTGTGACCCTCCCTGTACAACGGCACATCATCACATGAAAAGCTAAAGCCTCAAAGACACCCTGGGGAAAATCATTTTTCTTGCCCCATCAAAACCCATGTAGAATTCTTGGCTGTGATCCCCTCAAGGAGATAACTATATGGGCTTTCCTCCACTACCATTCTGTATCCGAGTGCTATTCCTTAGTGTACTGATTTGCACTTTTCCTCACCTACCCTGCAGAGGGCTTGCTGAGCTCATACATGCCCATGTCCTGGGTATGGTCACATAATTTTACTTGGCAGGTGAAGAAACGTTGGCTAGTACACTCTCTATGCACAATTTGCCATAACTGCAACATGTGCAGGAATAAACAGGTTATAATTTAAAAAACAATCAACATTTTCCATCCTTTACCATGCGAAATCAGGTCTAAATACCCCCAGGATAGGCTCTGTGCTCAAGATGAAACCATCATGCTAACCTTGCAGCAACAGGCATTAGGTAAATCTTGGGCAGCTCTACTAGATGCATATAAAACTTCCATGCAAGTGCAGAAAGCTCTGGAAGCCATGCAATGCTGGTTCTTCAAATCAGAGTGATTTGACTTTATTGTTTTTAACTTCAGTTATTTTTTTACAATACTTACAGGCAACACGTCAGATAAAGGCATAAATTCTTATTAAAAAGACACTGTCACCCCAAATCATTATTTAAAAAATGAGTTACAAGTGCTGTAGGCAGCCATCTCAAGAATGTTTAATAAAGCTGAAGAACTGTATTAGTAAAGCTAAATGAAAAAGTGAGCTCACGCTTCATTATCTGATCACCAGTGCCTGTGTAATAACCTTATACGCTGCCAGCAAGCTGAAAGGCAGTGGCCTTCTGATAATATCGAAATGATTACGTGCACAGGGAAGTTTTAGACTGACCCCAGGTACTGGGCAAGAGCGAAGCTCCTGTGTGATCACTGTCCATTCCCAGATTGCCAAGGGGGCTGCAGAACTTGGAAGAACACAAGGTAAATGGGGATGCAGCTTCAGGCTGGGCTCCTCTAAACTCAGAACAAAGACTCTAAGGGCTGGTTTAATACCCTCCTTCCGGGCAGCAAAGGCCCTCAGTTGAGTCCCAAGTACAATGGAGGCATTGAAGTATTTTGCAGGAGGACAGTGTGGTGTATTTCTACAAAACAGTACTGTAGAAATTCATTAATCGAATATCCTTAGAAATATTCATCCCCTTCATTAGATGAGCACTGCAAAGTGCAAACCTACTTTTCAGACTTTCTTCCTACCCCCTTTTTTTTCCCTTGAAATAAAGGGGTTTAGATCCAGTGTCTTCAGATGGCACATTATGGGGGGGCGGGGAGGGAGAGTAAAAAGAAATTGGATTCTGTGGGGGAAGAAAATTCTTTGTCTCTACTGAAGCTCCCAGGAATCCCAAGGCAGTGGTTGTCAGTCTGGGAAATGTAAGTGCTGCTTAAGATAAAGACAGTATTGAGGAGAATAGAGTGCCAGCAAAAGGTGCCGAATACCCTCTTTGGCAACAAAAGCCCCAGACCAATGAATGACAGGGATATGACACTAAGTTGTTGCACAGTGCTCGAGAGAGTTGATTATATACATAGGTGACCTGCTTCAGGAGCATTTAGAAGAAAGGGCTGTTATTTAAATACAGTGGTCTTCACTGAACTTCTTTGCAATGACAGGTCATTCAAGTCACCTCTTGTGCTCTGCAAGAGATTGATAGAAGAGGTCTTAATGGTTTTTACCTGCAAAACCAAAGCAGTCACTGACACAAATGCAATAATAACGAAGAGAGGGGAGAAAAAAGGGGGGAGAGGGAGGGGAAATTGAGCAACCTCCATGGAGTTTCCTTGCTGAATTTAAACCTGTACTCAACAGCAAACCACCTAACCACACTGGTACTAATTAAGCTTCAGAGCTGACACTCTGCTGATGAGCAGAGGAAATTCTGCAGTCCTCATCGGCAAAAATGTATGAGTAGCCTGCACAGGAAGAAAGCTAAAGATAACTTTGGTCACTGTTAAAGACAATTGCATTCACCATTGATAGTTCTTATCTAAGCAGAGCAGACTTGGCCCAACTTTCAGAGACAGATCTGCAGAGAACTTTCACCACACCTCAGGGAAAAACACAGAGATAGGGGATGGTGCTCGATTCTGAATCAGTGCCCAGGAGTGACATGGATATTTGAGACATACCATGGAGAAATAAATGGAATTGACTATGTAACATAGAAGGTAAAAAAAAAAAAAAAAGCCAGAGGTCTCCTAGGCTGAACTGCAAGTGCTTCATGAGGTAAAGAGAGGAGACTTCTATCCTGTGTAAAGTACAGGCAGGACAGGGGTTTAAGAATTATGTTCAGCTTCACTTTCACAAAAAATTAAGACTAATTTAGAGTGCAAATAACAAATGATCCAAAGCATTGGATTCTTCTTTCTTAATGACATCACAAACTTTAGTATCACAGGACCTTGACTACAAGCAGATGCTGTGTCTCCCAGACAGACGACAGACCAACAGACAGCTCTGTGCATCCCTAGACATAGGAAAATCAGGTAAGCACCTTCAAAGCGTGCACAAGAGCGAAGGAGAAAAACTCCATGAACAAAGAACCTAGGAATGCAACAGGACTTTGATTTTCTCTGCCTTCATCCAGCAATGCTGGATCCACCTTCTCACTCATCATTCTGGTATTATAAAATACTGTGCAATTAGAGCATAACTTCATGGCGCTGTGATGAGTATCAGCACTATTCAGGGGTAACGCTGCAGTCGTATCCACTAGGACCTTGCCATGCCAGACACCGTAGTACACTACCTACTTGAGGAGATCTACCACCTCTCCCAAAAACTCTCTATAGCTATGTGTTTTAAGGCTTCAGAAAGTAGTGTTTCTACTGCTTCCCCTGCAAAACTATCAAAGCAATACATCTTACTACCCGGGAATATTATGGAGGAAAATTAAGGTGAACAAGTCAATTTATAAATCTCATTAGTGGGATGACTATGCTTTCTCTTCAACAGCCTACAATATTGTTTTCAAAGGACAGTCATCCAAGTGCCAAAACTAAATTAGTAGCAACCAGCTTCTGATTGGGAATTTCCATACAGAGGTGCCAAGCACTGACAGAGATGAGAACCAAGCTCTTCTCTCCCTTGTTGGTATAGAGCGGTATGAAATATTATATGCCTGGATTTTAAGCTTCCCCAGTGCCTCATGTCCCAAAGACATAAGATAGGAATCTTATGTCTGAGGAATTTTCAGTAAACAATAGTTTGAATCAGAGGGATTTAAAGCATATGTTATAAGGAGAACAAGCAGTTTCAAAATCCAAATGAAAAGCTATGATCAGCATTTAGAAACCGGGATTTAGTTCAAGCTGTTCTTATGGCTTGAATATTTCTTTCCTGTAAAAGACATTTTGCTTTATGTTAGTTTAAGATAAGCAAAAATAATACCTATTTGCACAGCATTTCCAAGGAGATAAATGAACCCAGAGCTTTGTGAAGTCAAGGGCAGCTACTGATTTTGCTTCCTTCCCACAAAGATGCAATGCCAGTCCCTTCTCTGGCTGCAGACTTGACTGGCTCAGTGGGATGTCACCTTAGCTAGCAGCCATGGTGGATGGTGCTGCTACTCCAGCTGACTCAGAAATCAAATACATGCTGAACAGCACCATCCAGTGTGTCTTCACTGAACACACCTTCACACCTCTCTTACCGTACTCCCAAAGAGATTTTGGCAATCTGCAAACTTGTTTTAATTTCCAAAGCTATTCATATTTGGTTTTGTAATACACTGAAAACATAGCAATTGCACGGTTGGTGACTAACGAGGTGGGAGTCAGTGAAGTGGGGTAGATCCTGTCATGCAGGCTGGATGCTTTGCTTCCATGCAAGGCTGGATGGCTCACCTCATCCACAGCATGAATTACAGAGGGGAGATGAGATACCTTTGTGGTCTTCAACAGTGGTCCTCTCTGGCTGATGACGGCACAGCACACAGCTTTGAAAGGGAGATGAAAACCACTACTTCTACATTATAAGGCTCCCATAGTACAGGATGCCCAGCAAGTGAGCTCAGAAGAGGGTACTCCCGATAGAAAAAGACCTTCAGAAAGAAAATATCCAGGTAGGAAAAACCTGAAATATGCAATCTTACCTATTTTGAGAAGCAGTAAGGCTAATAAAATATCGTTTGTGCATCAACTCCAAGTGTCCCCAAACTACCCTGATTATTAAAGGTTTTATCTAGTCTCATTTATTAATAATTATGTCTTCCAAAAGTAAACAAGCATTGGAAATATAGTGTTACTATGAAAAGGAGTCAGGCTTTTATCCTTCCTTAAGTCATCCCACAGGCCAAAGAGTCCTTGGGGACCTTCACTGGATAAAGTGGCCTTAGCCAGCTTCTGTCCTGCAGAACATTCCTTCTGCAAACAAACTAACCAAGAAACTAGCATGTAACTAATTACAAACACCATTCTCTACAGCTGGGGTAGCAGATGCATTTCCATGAGGTTTCAGGCAACCTACATAAGTCTAACTGATCACAAAATGCATTAGCAAGTCAATATATCCTTATTAATAGTGAATATTACGGCATTGAACAGGTGGGGTTTAACTTTTTTTCTTTTCCAAAAAGACAGAGACCAGCATCTTTTTTAGGAACCACAAAATACATATGAGCTTAATGTAATTGAGGATATTTGGTGATTTCACATAAGGAGTTTGCTAGGACCACAGAATTTTGGAATTAGCTATATATGTTGTAGTACAACTAGCACAACTATGCAGGCCTGCAATAATTCCTGCTGAAATTGCAGGAATCTGACTAGCACCATTTTTATTATCACACAGTATTAGCAAATTATTATCACCAAGTAGCAAATGATTCCTGTCTTGGGGGGGGGCAGGATGATTGGATCAAAATCTCATATTTGGCTTTCATTTTTGTTACATTTCCAAAAATCTGTGCTTCTGGAAAGGACAACTTGCTAGCAAATTCACTACATATATCAATCAACCTGTTGCATAGTAACATTAGTTCTCATACAAGGACATGAAGCAAAATAGGCTTAGTGTCCTAAGCCACAAGCGAGGTTGCAGTACCAGACATTAATCATGAAACACATCTCCCTTCGGATACACGTAACCTGGTCACAGTTAGGAACAGCTGCACACAAAGAAAGAGCTCAGGATCTCATAGTAAAAAAATGAGCCTTGGAAGTTTCCTGGCCATTGCAGGGGTGCTGGACTAGGTGACCTTTAAAGGCCCCTTCCAAGCCAAACCATTCTACAATTCTATGATTTAAAACTGGGTTCCCCTGAAAAGCAGCCGCAGCACATTCATTAAATGCTTACACATCCCACCTACTGACAGGAGACAATGATTAAAGGCAATAGCTATTCATGTAATAGGGTTCATGTATCTATTATCAGATGACCACAACAAGATGTGGAAAACAAACATCACGTCCAGCTGTGATCACACATCCTCACGCCCACACACTTGGTGGCTTTACGTGGGTTTGGCTGTCAGCCACCAACACACTGCAGAGCCTGTCAGCAATGCAGCAGCTTGTTTCAACGGCATACCCTGCCAAAACTTTAAGGAAGGCTTGCAAGCAAGAATCTGCATTGTGGGAGAAGGAGCTGATGGTCTCACTTGATATACCAACAGAAAGCCATCTGCCTTCCAGGTATTGCACGAGGCAGCAGCTGGCAGCATCAGTAATTTTTTCCCTCTCCCAAAACAAACACAAGACTCTGACGCTCTTTTTTCCTATTTTCCCACAAGTTCTTCCTTCTCCCCATGCTGCACAGCAAGTTTGCATCCCCCACAGCTGGATGAACTCACTTACTTGAACAGGGAAACCAAATTCCACTGTCACCCTTTGCTAAGTGCTCCTGCAGCTCAAGAGGGAAATTTATACCTTCTTCCTGTAAATAAACTGAAGCTACCTTTAATCTCGTTACACCAGGATTTTTCAGCATCATACTGCAATCAGGAAGAAGTCCATATTCCCACCAGAGCAGGTAAATAACTACCTGGACATCTATAACAGTGCCCCAAATGGGCTGATGCCTGTATTACAATGCAGTGATTGCAGGAAAACTGCAAGGTAGGCATCCCCTGAGTGACAGGGAAGACGTTGCTCCTTTGGCTGCCCTTTTGCTGGATAATCCTCTCAACCTGCTCTACTTCATGACACGCAGACTGAATTCATGCACAAAAATTAGTAGGTCATAGAAAAGAGAAGCTAATTCATGGAAATGCAGGTGCTGAATGCAGTTCACTTTTCTCCTTTTAGCACATTCTGTACGCAGCACAGGCACAGGCTCATTACTGACAAGGCACAGGATGAACTGATTTAACATATCATAGCTAGAGTGAGAGTAAACGTGATGATAGTTGGTAGATGGGAATTGAGTGCAGGCAGTGACACACTGGGATATTTTTGCAGACGGGCAGTTTACAGTTCTATTTTTACTGCCTCTGGGGGCTCCGGTTCAATCCATGGAGTAGCTCGTCTGCATTACCCAGACATGTCTCTGTGACGCCATTCTGGGTAAGCACCACAAAGGACTACTCTGCATCACGTATGGCTGCAGGCTGCGTGGGTCTGCGAGCAAAGAAAGGCAGAGGAGGATTTCTGCCCGTCAGCGAGAGAAATAAAGACTCGAGAGCTGGATTAAGCATCTGGAAAATTACTGCAGCCTCACAGCTTTTGCTGCTTGCTATCCCAGGATGAGTCATCACCGGTTGCCATGGCAACGGCTATTTTCCTCCCGCTGATGATCCATTTTGTCTTCGTGAAGGTCCCCTGAAACCAGGAGCCGCACAGATAATGCAGCAAAGTCACAGAAACTCCTATCAAAGAGCATTTGCATTTTGAATGTGCTAGTCTTGGGACTTAAAGAACGAGAAATAAAGCAGTTGGGGCAGAAGGGCAGAGACAGCAGACACTTGGTTTTATTCAACCTGCGTGCAGCTTCCAGACAGGCGTGGTTAACAAAACCCCCACTACCATTTCCACTAAGCAAAGCCTATAAATAAAACATAATAACCTGTCCTAGACATTAACCTAGAACATTCAACATCAATGTTGTACACTCCATAATTTAAACACATGCTCTAAAGCAGTGGCTTGCACAGCCCAGTGTGGAGATCCAGAGCTGACCAAAGAGTTAAGGTTTCTAGGCCTTACCCTTACCTCCAGCCTTGACATCGACCCCTGGCAAGTCATTCCATCTTGGATATACCCTATTTGCCACCTTTCAAGTGCAAAGATAGGGCTGAAGAGAGTTGAACCTCTGTTGCTAAGCAATACTGAAGTCCTGAAACAACACCCATCAAAGTTAACCCTTCTCCACCATCCTTCTGGGGTAAACACAGTGGATGTTAGATTACCTCTAAT
Organism: Tringa tobata; assembly: GCA_033628505.1. Taxonomy (NCBI): domain Eukaryota; kingdom Metazoa; phylum Chordata; class Aves; order Charadriiformes; family Scolopacidae; genus Tringa; species Tringa tobata. The sequence continues at coordinate 6,770,307 of JAHREE010000363.1, forward strand.
GAGATGAAGAAGTCTGAGTCTTTGTCTACTCTGTTTGTGGCTAGCATAGATTCCACTCAGTACTTCCAATAAAGTTAGTCTGATATCCTTTGGTTTCACCTCTCCTCCTTTTTATGTCACAAATTAATTAACTTATCCTCTCAAGGCAGCTTAAAATGGCCGGTGGTAGGAGCCTGACCCTCTTGGGTCAATTAAATAAATGGCCCCAACATCCACTTGTCTGAGATTAGCTACAGGAATGTGAAAACTATGGATAAGGCAATCATCCCAGTGAGACAAAAAAAGACAGGCAGGGCAGCATTTGTGCTGCAAGCAAAGAGACAAGGCTAATGTTTACCATGCTGATGTGTAATGTTGATCCCTAACTGCTGTAGGCTCACATAATGGACACGCTTGAACCAAGAACATTAAACGTTTGATGTCCCAGGTAGGTTTCATTTCCGTTATCAATTTATATCAGTAGAAGCCTTTAACGCACTTGAGGTGCTACTTTTGAGGTGGTTTAGGGACTGAATGGATAACACTGGTGTAGTGGTCTGCCTGTCTAGAAACTCCTCTTTTGACTCAGTTTGCCTAGAGGGGAAGAAGGGAAGTCCCATGCATACAAAGACCTGAATGACTTAGAAATCACTTACATACCAGGTTTTCTCCCAAATCTATCATCTGAAGCAATGACAGTTACTTGCAACTGAGTGCAAGCAAGTTTTCTAGAACAGGAACTTCTGCACTGGCACAACAGGCTAACTGAGAGCACGACAGTGCTCTGATAGCAACTTCAATCTAAGACATAAAAGGCTTTCCCTGCCTCCCTGCCCCCCCCCATCTTTTTTTTTTTTGCTTTGAAGCAATCCACTAGATATGGCTGCCTTTTCAGCAGGAGGCAGTTTGCCTTACAGTTTACCTCCCAGTCTGGCCTTGATCTTCAAGCAGCAGCGTAGGCACAATGCTTAGGCATTTGTTTGTGATGGGTAGAGGGGGTAAGCTGTTCTTTTCTCCAATGCATTTGGTTTTGAGAATGGTAGGATGTTCTTTTCATTTCTGTTCTTTACCTGTGGATATCATATCACTGTGTAAGAACAAGATTCATTTTATTTAAAATTGGGTTTGTGCAGAGAAGCCATAGCTTCAATAACAACCTTTGCTGTCATCTTTCAAAAAGTTTTTGGTTTTGACCATATAGAACGTAACTTGCTTGCCGACCATCTCCCAACTGTTGCAACTCTAATAGGAACAGTGTTTTGTTCCTTTCCTTCTCCAGCATCATGCAATAATCAAATTATGAAAACAAGCCATACAGAGCAGCAAGAGAAGAAACGGCAACAGAAAGGATTACAATTTCTGCATTCCCACCATGAAAGTGCTTTCAGCAAAGCATTCCAGCCTCTCTTATACACAAGCTCAGTGACACTTTCAGAACAAAACCCAACCAATCTATTCTGAGGTTTCCTACCAGCACAGCATAAGGAATACACTGTTGGAAGTCAGAGCAGAGAAGCCACAAAGGAGAAAAACTGTCCCCTGACTGTCCTGTCTGCAAAGGGCAGATAGTACCTGAAGGTCTGGGAGGGTGAGCGTGCGAAAAGATGGCTGTGGTATGGGAAAGGTTGAGTATCCCTGAGCTAGAGCAGTCATCGGAGGGTGGGAGTGGCAGCAAACCCTCCAGCCACCCAACAAGGGGGCCATAGCAAAAAGAAAGCAAAAGTGACTAGGAAAGACTTGCAAAACATGAAAACATAATTTGGTCTGTCAGGTCCCACACTTTGGCATGAAGAGCTGAGGAGATAACATGAACTTCTGAGCTTTCTGGATCTTGTATGACTACTTTTCTGACCATGGACAGTTTAAGCCTAAGGGGCCCTTCAGATCAAACTCAAGAGTATGAAAGTCATCAGGCTCCCCAGCAAAGGAGTTTTCCAGGAGAACTACACTGGTTTGGTTTTAGTATTATTACTGGTGTTAACTCCTTGTGCACACAAATAACCTTCAGTATATGTCCCTATTTCTGACGTCAATTAGGTTGCTTCGAAAGTCCACACAGGGAATGAAAGTATGACTGGTAGGAAATCTAACACTCTAGAGTGCTACTGTTCTGCTAGGAAGTAGATAAAAATTGAAAGTCTGTCAGAGGCAAGGCAGAGCTACTGGTGAGGATCAGGAAAACACATTGAGAATAGTTCATTCTAGGCCAAGCACATGCTGATGCACTCCAGCAATTCTCATGGGATTAAAAAAAAAAATACTCCCTGCAGTATCTTTATTACTTTTAAATAGTAAGAATACATCCCAGGTGAAGATGATTTAAAATCCTCAATGAATTCGTACAGGTGAGCAATGCTCCCAAATGAGAATTTGGGATCTTGTTTGTCCATACAGGCTTGCAGCAAACATGACTGCACTGCCTGGGGCTTAGGAAAGGTTTGTATTCCTAGAATAATGCAGGTTGGAAGAGACCTTAGGAGATTCCTAGTCCAATCTGCTGCTTGAGGCATAATCTGCTTTGAGGTCCAACAAAGATGCTCAGGCTTTATCCAGTCATGTCATCAAAACCTCCAAGGAGGGAGACACCACAGCCCTGCTGGGAAACCTGCTCCTCTGCCTGACTGTTCTCTCAGGAAAAAGGTTCTTCCTTATATCCACTCTGAGTCTCCCTTGTTTCACTCTACTGGGGCAGAAAAAAATGCCAGCTAAATGAAATGGAAGCTATTTACCCAAGTCCCTGGATGAAATCTTCCCTGCAAGGAAGAGTAATTTGCACAGCCCTGTGGCCTCCTTACCACAGGCCTCCCAACACGTGCACAATGAGGAGTGAGGAACTAGCTAGCAATCTGCAAATTCAGTTCGATTCACAATAGTCTTTTCCAGGGCTGGGAGGAAGAGAGAGAAGGGAGGAGTATGGGACTTTACACTCACACTGGAACAATCTCTAGCTGTCAACAGTATTTTCTTATTTGTGATAAGAGATCAGGTAAGGACAAAGTGAATGCTGGCTCCCTTCCTGAATTCATCAAGCATTTTTGCCATTCACCCACATTTCATTTCTTGCTTTAAATTCCCTTAACATGTTGCCAGATAACTCAAAGCCTGAGGGCAGAACTGGAGGAACACTGCAGAGTTTAAGACTCAAAAGCTAAACCTCACATACCCTTGCCACAAGGACATAATTTCAGTGGTGAGAAGCCTTCCTTATGTTAGCTACCTCAGTGATTTCTAGGATGAAGCTGCATCCTTTTGCCCTAGATGAGGAAAGGTGGGAGAAATAGTTTAGCTTCCTGTAGCATTGGTAAAAATGATTATTAGCTCTTTTCTCCTCATCCTGTTGAGGAGCAGGTGAAGATCCATCAGCTGATGCTACCATGTGAAGGTAGCCACAAGCAAATTATCACAACAGGTTTTCTCACCTGGCCAAAGTTCAGAAAGTTTTGCAGAACAGACAGGCTGCATCATAGACTTGCAAGAAAGGTAATCCCCACCCGCTCCAGTATTTCCAGATCGGAATTTGGTTCAAATATGGAGCTAAACAATTTAAGAGCTATATTGTGAGACCACATCCTGACCCAAATGCTCCCTCAAAATGTATGTATTTTTCAATAATGGTTATATGAAAGGTCTACAGGGTTACACTGACAGTGTTTATAAACGACCTCCATCAGTGGTTCAGTTCTCAAGACACGAAATCACAGACAGTAAAATTCTTCCAGCAAAAGCTGCTGGTGCCAGAAGTCCCTAGAAAATCAACAGCTCCTAAAAATAGAATAGGATCCAACGTCATATAGCAGTTGCCATATCTGGAACTTCTGAAAGCCCTGTACAAAGTCACCAGGAAAAATCTGACCATTTAAGGTGCATTGATGTGATACTGCATGCACGCTACAAGAGGAGTGAGTATTTTAAGACATCATCAAGAGTCCAGAATAAATCGTGTTTTATATTAACAAACCATACTTCATGCGAAAAAGGATGGAGAAATAGTATGAAGGCAGGTTATTAAAAAAAAAAAAGAAGTTTTTTCTTAAATCCAAGCTTATAACCCATGAAATCCACAGCTATCACCAGGAAAAAAAAATACTTCATATAGTAACAGAAGGATATATGATTTCATTCATTCTGAAAATAGGAAAACTTTTAGAAAAATTAGACCTCTCAAGCTCCAGAGCTGCTATATGAATAGAAATAACAAACACCTTTTCATACTAAAAGAAAAAAAAAAAAAACTAAAAACAGGAAAAAATTTGGTGAAATAAACCTTTCTTCATGCCAGGAAGAGGACATAAGGGCAGAGCATTTCTGCATGTGCACCAGAAATTAAAACTGAATGTAAATACAGTGAAGTTAATCTAACTGAGTTTCATCTGAGAATGAATACCAAAACACAAACAAGCACCCACCATACAGGCGTTGTCCACCATCCACCAGTTGAATAATGCATGCTGTTCTTTCAGTCCAGAGAGAATATTTATTCATGAAATAACATTTTTAATCATACTAGTTGGCTTCTAAATATAGAGCAAACTGTTTTAAAGAAGCATAACTGGAAGAAGAGAGGAAGATTCCTGAGCAACACTTCCATTTGCAGTCCTTAGTGCAAATTCAGTGTTAGGTAAAATCATCCTAAAGATTTTGATGACTTTGCATCAGTATGGACAGGACCAGTCAGTTCCCATCACTGCCTGGTTAGTGGTCATTGACAGGGAAAGTAGGATTTTGAACATATCTGAAGCATGCCAATTTCTTTCATCAGGCCTTGGACTTTTTCCCAAAGACTGTCACTAGGAAGGTGAAGGAAAGCCTGTGGACTTTGCCCACTGTTGCACTTGCATACCCACACTTTCTGTCTGGACCACTGAAGAGCCAACCCCCCTCTCAATGCTGTGTTATCCCTTCACCAATCTTCAGAGCCATCTGCAAAAGTACCGGCTGTCTTTGCTTAACACACCTCAAGTGGTTAATCCCATATCACAGTTCTCTGCCACCAACACAGCTCCAAGTCTGGGTTAATAATTCCTAATGTTAGCACCTACTATGAAAACTCAGCCCAGGGACAGTGAGGATGTCTTACCACAGCAACAGCTAATCATGAACTTGCACCTTCTTGGCTGCCAAGGACCATTTGGAAAGCCTTTGCCCCCCTTCAGCCCACGTAGGATGGGGACATACGCAGCTTCCTCACAAACTGATAAGCTAAACTGACACTAGCAGAATGAAAAAAAACCCCACAAAAAAACCTCCAAAAAACCCCCCAAAACCAAAACAAAACAATCAAAACCCAGTATCTTAAGAGAATTATTGTACTGCACATCTGAGGATGAGTCCATTTCCACCAAGGACTGCATCTATGGACATGAATCAGAAGGGATGAAAGCAGGGAAAAGATTTTGAAGAAGTAACTGAGAGCTAAGCAAGCCCAAGGAGATAGCTTTAGTGCCCAAGCACAGTACATTGCATACTCAGCCAGCTCATCTATATCAGATCTGCAATGCAGAATTGCATGTATATCAGACATCAAAGAAGTACTACTAGCCACAACATACCACTTCAAACCAGCAAGAGCTTTGAGATGCACTAACCAGAAGCTTTTCCTTACATGTTTTTTTTCCTTTACTGTTTCTTCAGCAATCCCACAAAAGGAAAGATGTGGCAGAAGGCAAATCCCCTTTGAGAACTCAGGGCATGAGGCAAAATCGCAGCCCTCCCTCCTCTAAAGGATATTGCAAGCTGGCCAGGAATACCAGAAAATAGGAAGTAAGGTTTCCTGAAGGTGGGTGGTGTTTGGTTTGGTTTGGTTTTGGGGTTCCCCCCCTGCCCAAGGCCAGAATGGACACGTGATTTCCAGTCAGCATCCTATCGAAGGACTGGTCACACTTAGGGATAACTCAGCCTCCCACATCACATATTGACAAGGCTTCCTTTGTGGTTGGTAGTCTGCAAATTGCTTTGGGATGCTCTAAGACTGTATTTCATAATATAAATTACTCTCATTACTGGGTGTGGATTTATGCACTACTTCTTCTTATGGACTACAGGACAGAAACTAGCTCCCTGATGTGTCAGAGGGATAACTCTTAAAAAAAAAAAAAAACCTTCCCAAAAAATACCACTCCTGCAGTCTATCACTAGACAAGTCATGCTGCTCTACCTTTCTCTCATTTTCTGTGCCTCTGCTCAGAACATCTGTATACCCTAGTGCTTGCTATTTTTAGTGACTGCTCAGGAATAATTCTACCGAGTAGAATACATTATCCTATCACTAAAAGCTGTCACTTTATAAAAAAATTTTCCTGGGATTGTATAAATTATGCCCCGGACTGGCATGTCAAGCCTGTTCTGCTGATGATTTTCCATGTCAGTCTGTTAACCGTTTGATGTTAAGGTGAGTCTTACCAGCACACTTGGACCTAGCCCTGGGGTCCACAATGAAGGCTGCTAAAAAGGCAGAAGCAGATTTTGACTGAGTTTTATAAGGAACTCTCTGAATGATAGGGTACAGTAGCCTACCTGTAGACCTACAGTAGCATACCTATAGGACTCCGCCACTTGAGTCCATCACTTAAGTATGCATCATTAGCTCACAGGAAAGGAAGACCTTCACAAGTCTGTAATCTCATTTCCAGTAGCCACCTAGAGTAACCACTGAACAGACCTACAGGTGACCTACCAGGAACTGCCAGCAAAGACTAAGCTTGGCAAAAGACTGAAAAGGGAATGTGTAGGCTGACTCTTCTCATGTCATATTGCCTGGGCCTGCAGTCATGCAGTCATGCTTTACAGCTATCAATAGGTTTTCTGAATTTGTCCAACCTATTTTTAGATCAATTTATTTCTCCAACTTCCACAAAAAAATAAAAGAGAAGAGTAAAATCAAGTTACAACAAGTGCCACAATTTCATTATGCACTACAGGAACCAGCAAGTTTAAAAACAACAACAAAACCAAACTTTTGGGGAGTTGCCTCCAATTTCAACAAATAGCAATAGTCTTTCCTTATTAATATTTACCATACCATTTATAATACTCCCCTATATCCTACCCCAGTCCCTTCTCTTCCAGGGTGAAGAGTCAAACCACTTCATATAGTAGTGAGTTCATGCCTTTGACTATGCTTATTGCCTATCTCCATTTTTTTTTCCTAGCTCTTCTTTTTGAGACAGAGTTATTAGCACTGGCTACAGTATTTGAGATGGGTTACATCATTCACTTATATGATTACAGAATGTTGTTTGATTATCAATCTTTCCTTACAATTCCTAACTTTCTAACTGGTGTGCGCCAACCAGTCAGTCTATGACTATCTACAATAACCCCAAGATCTTTCCCCAATGGTAGCAAATTACAGCCTGAGTGTGTGCATATATTCTATCTATCTATCTATCTATCTATCTATCTATCTATCTATCTATCTATTCAAGCTGATTTTTCCCCCCCAGCTGATTACCCACACAGAAGTACTCATCTCTTCACACTTATCAGTTTCTGCTGGTAATAACATCTGTAATAGATCCAGGTCAGCAATGTAGACAGACACTTGTTCTCTAGGAGCTTAACCAGGAGTATTCCTCACACCAGCTAACAGAAAGCAGTAAGAAACTCATGTCTTATTTTCATCTGGCTGAGCTATGTACACAACCTGCTGAGTTCACATTTTATCCATTACACCTCACTTGTTTCCTTTGCATGGACAGTGTGATTTAGGAAGTACTTCTGTCACAGCAGTGAACTGCAGACAATTTGTACCGCTTCACTCTCCCTCTTCAGGTGCATGCAAGGAAGCAATGCAATTAAAAAAGGAAGAAATGCAATTAAAAAATAAATACCAAAAATAATTTATACACTTTCCAACCCCGAAGTGTTCAGCGGGGGTCGGTGGTTATATTCATTCTGCTCCGCTGACTCAAACATGCCTAAACCCTTGGAGGAAGAAGTATGATGGATGTCACAGAAGCCTTGATTTAAATCGAGTACTACAGCTATGAGGCTCCCCACCCCCTGCTAGTAGTAAGCTGAAAGCATACACACAGATGCTTAAAACAGGAGCCTATCGCAGCTTTCAGATTCACTGAACATCCCTACAAAACTGATTTTTTTTCTTGCATTCTTTTAGCTCTATCACCAACAAGATCTTCTTTCAGACCCATGCGAGTCATTAAATAGCCATCTAACACCATCTGCTGGATTGTGAAGAAAAAAAAAATACACCAGCGACTTGCTGCAGGGCAGAAAGGAAGGAAAAAAAACCCACCTATTAAGGTGTCCCTGGCTTGGCTTTTTTTGGGTCCTCCCCCCTCACCCACACCTTATTTCTGTTTTCTTTACTCTTTTTGAAAAGCAAATCTGGGCTGCTGGCACTAATAGGCAATCACAAAGACAAGAATTCCTCTGCTCTGGACTGTGCAAATTGCACAGGGGGCTGCACCCTGCAATTACGCTTCAGGACGTTGAGCTGTAGACCAGCTTTACGCCTTCCTAATTAAATAAAAAGGAAATAGCACCAGAAAAAGAAGCTACCCTGAAAATAAGCCTTCTGCAAAGTCAGTATATAATTCTGAAGGAGAAGAGATGTAGAAATGAGCTGGCTTTCTGTTGAAAATCCAGGACCTCAGGATGAGTCAGATGCTGGGGATGTGAAGCCTGTGCAACAATAGGAAGCAGCCATTACACATGCAGACATTAGCTCAGACATCAGCCCCTGGTTTCTTGCATCCTGTACAAAGGCCAAAGTACCAGTTATCTCACCACCATGCAAACGTGTACTTCTCAAAGACTGGCAGGGATATTTTTAACATCCAATTAGGCAGCTGTCACTGCTGTCTGATGCAAGATGATAGCTTTTAATTAGCTATTTATGGCAGGAGACTACAGCCCCTTTCTTCTTCAGGTCACACATCACCTACCTCCTTACAACATGGGATGCAGTGGTTAAGCTTTTTCTGTCACTTGGGTGAAACACGGGCCTAGCTGAAATTATATCCGGTATAAAACACACTGTGGAGGTTGTGCATTTCCTACTTCCCACTGTTTTCCTATATTCATACTGAAATTAGGGATGAATCACATGTTCAACAGTCATTAGACATCATATTTTATGTAAGGTCCTTATTTAGTCAGCCAGACGTTGTGTGAGAGGACAAATTAGCTTTATTGACTTTTTACCCTATTAAGTCAGTGAAAGTACTGCCAGGATTTTACCCTCGGTAGCTAACAACGCATCTGCTCCCTTATTCAAGATTTTCTTCCCCTCCAGCTTTTCTGGAAGCACCAATATTTTAACAAAGCAAATCTCACAGTAGCAAGTAGGCTGCTTCAGACAATGCTGTAAAAGGTACAAGGAGCCCTGAACCATAGGATCCTCTTAGCAGTAACGGGAAATAAAGGTCAAGCCTCATGCATCGGTGCTGCCCAAAATGAAAGCTTACCTTCTGTGATAGAGGCAAGTATGATCATAGGATGAATTTGTTGAAGTATTTCCAGGAGAAAGAGGGTAGTTTGTGTGGCACTGTACAAGACACTAGTAAGACTGCCTCTGAAATACTGCAGAGAGCTCTGCTCACCAAGTTCAGGATGGATGAATTTAAACTGAGTCAGCACAGAAAAAAGCTCTAAGATGAACACAGCGACAGAAAAGCAAATACCTGAAAGGGGGGTTGAAATTAAACCAAACCTTTGCTTCGTTAGCCAGCCCGGTCCAGTGGGAGGTGTCCCTGCCCATGGCAGAGGGGTTGGAACTCAATGATCTTTAAGGTCTGTTCCAACCTGAACCGTTCTATGATTCTATGAAAATTAAGGCTGGGATTGCAGGTTCAAAATACATTTAATCTGACCTATAATTGATTTCGGCCTTCCATGGCATCACTAACATCAGCTTGCCATGAGAAGGATAGCTCTGTTTGCCCCAGTCCCACAGTGCCACTGACTCCCTTGCGTTGAGCGAGTGAGATCAGGAGCCGATACTGCGCGCTCTGCTGCTGCGGCACGGCGAGGCTGGACAAAGGAAGCAGCAGGAACAGGCAGCTGAGGGAAAAGCGAGCATCTCCTCTTGCAATAGACACAAGATCAAATGAGGCAGAATGTAAAACTGTCTTAGGAGGGCAATTTATGAAGTGCTGCTAAGTGCAGCAGTTCCAAAAAAAAAAAAAACCCCAAAACAAAAACAAAAAAAACAAACCACAAAAAAACTCCAAATCACACAACCAAACAAAAAAACCCCCTCAAACTCAAAACCCACTGCAAAAAAAAATGAAATAATAAATTAATAATTTCAGCTAAGGGACAATGCCAGACCAAGAACTAATGTTTACTAATTAACCATAAACACATTTAGGCTGGAAATAAGCTCTCTAAATGTCAGCCTTCTCATTGGGCCACTGGGTCCTAAACCTCAATTAATGTTCCAAGAAAGCTTGATCCATGTATAAAATGAATTATGGTTTCCTTCCAATGGCAGGGGAATAGAGCATGCTCCTAGAGTTCCCTGCCAATCCCACATTCCTAGGTTGACTATTTAAATCAAACCTTTTAACACAGAAATTATTTAAAACATTTAAAGGCTCCAGAAACTAAATTTCTTGCTATAAGCAATGACAAAAAAAAAAAAAGGTCAGTTTTAGGTGACTCAAATCAAAGATTCAAATAAATCTGGAGAAAACAGTTTATTGCATGCTGACAGAACAGACCAAAAGCAATATGTCCCTTTCGGACATTTGACTTTTCAGGGCAAAAATGGTTCAAATGAACAGCATATGTTACAAAAATTGATTTTTTTGTCTGGGTATTTACTTTTGTGGAGAGAAAGGTGGAGAGGAAGTTTGACAGCAGGGGACAGCAAGGACCTGAGGACATTCAAACATATTGGATAGAGAACACGGACAGTTTCCTCTCTGCCAGCTACTGTTATGGGAAGGTTACAAATACAAAGTATTCACAGGCACACACGCAGACATACGCACACAGCTTGTCCCAGGACTAAAATTGCTTAGTCTGGAGACTTTAGGGTTTCAAAGGAAGATGCTCAGCTGGTGAAACCCATTCCAATGGCACAGAGGAATTTCACAGTAGCTGAAAGCTTGCCCCCAAACAACTTGGCTCCCTGATCCCCAATAGAGTCACCTCAGCCCTTCAGTCTGCCAACTTACAGTTACTTCATATATAGCAGGACCTGTCTGAGACCAGTTCTCTGTTAGACTGAGTACCCTCCTGAACTTCTGCACCAATGAACAAGCTGACTGCCATGCATTTAGGCAATCAGGAAAGAAGCACCACCACCCTGTGACCCTGCAGATCCCTAGAGCCTGTGGGTGGCTTCAGAAAAAGCAGTGCCTTGTACAGCTTTGCCCCTGCTCACATGCAGGGATTCCCAGTTTACTGTGTTTGTACAGCAAACACCACTTTTCCCTCTGAACACCACATGTGCTGCACGGGCAGTGCCCAGCCCAGGCTCATGGGTGAGAGGTAAGACCTGTGCAATTCCCAAAGCCCACAAATCTCTCCTGGTCCAGGTTCTAAATCTGGTCCGAGTTTCAGGTTTGTCACAAAAGTAAAGGTGAGGTGAATTATGTGGGAGTTTTCCTGATTTTTCAGAGAGCCACCTAGAAAGACAGAAGACAGCTTTACCTCAATTTCACTGCAAAGGTACAGCCTGGGAAACAGATTTCTAAAACATTATAAAAGACTTTCTGTGGCATCATCCAGAACTGCAGAATTCTTAAACAGACTGCTTCCTTCTAGGAGTCAGGTTGTATTTTGGGAACACCAACAATGTCTTATTCAGAACTCGGCTCACGGGTTTTAGAACACTAGGACCACAGCACTACTGACTGCTGCCTCCACTGGTGATACCCGCACAAACACTCAAGGCTCTCTAATTTTTATGTGTAAGAGCATGCCAAAAGGCTCCCACGAGACAAGGCCTCATTTTGCCGTGCTGTATGTACGTGCAGGAAGTGAAACTCCTACCCCACAGATCTTTCACTACAGATGTTGAGAGAAAGGCAAAATGCCAAGTTTTCGGATGAGAAACTGCCTGATACAACACTGCCCCCGAGACAAAAAAGAGGCACTTGACCGACGAGGCTGTTAAGTCATTTATGCAAAGTCCTACAGAAAGTCTATGAAAACCATAGGCATTCAGTCCAGATAATTCACATCCTCTCCTACTTCACTCTTTTCCCATCAATTCTTCATTTAAAAACTGAGCGTATCCTTCAACTCACCATAAAAATCACTCACTCTTTATGTTTCAATAACATCCTAAATGAGAGACTTTCAAACCAAATAGCAAGCATTAGCAGCTCCGTGGTAAGGACTGTTACTTTTCGTTGCTGCAGGCCTAGCAGACTATGACACACAACAGGTACAGCCATTAGGTGGAATTACAGCTATTAGGATTATTTTTAACCTACATACCTGTATAACCAGTTTGTATGGATAAAATATAAAAACGGTTAAATATTATCAGTTGTTACCATTGCTCATTTTGAGAGCAAACAGAAACACAGAACGCAGGTGAGCTGCACGGAGGATCTGCCCGAGGACGAGAACCCAGAACCAGCTTTAGGACAAAACTACACCAGTGCTGAACCAAGTACCCAATGTTGCACCTCAGCATTTATAAACTGTAGCAGTTAGTTTAAACTGACACAAATACTTTCTAAGAGCAAAAAATTCCAGATTTTTCTAAGTTTAAAAGTGTTGTTAACTTTACCACCAGCCATTCTCTCCCTATTTCTGCATTTGCTAAATTCCAGCCAGCAAAGAGTCAGAGAATTGACATTTCATGGCAGAATAGGTCAAAAAAACAGGAGAAAATGGAAATATTGGCAGCTAGGCCTATTTTTCTGGATACTACCAAGTCTTTTTTACAGATTCAGAAGATGTGACACAACTTTCTTAAAAGGCTAGGACTGTGGAAGCTGGTCTACCACTCAGAAAATTGCTATCTCCTCAGAAAATCAGTGATTGCTCTAGTGATTGATTGAATCAATACAGAAGCAAACTTCTCCTGCTTACCCTGCAAGCCACATGGCACTTCAGAGTCAAAATATGATCCATATTTTACAAAAATAGTTCATGTCTGTATTGAACACAAAGTTGTAGATACTCCAGAAATGTAGGATGCAAAAAAAAAATTAAATCCAGATCTCAGTCCAGGGTGCCTTAATGGGACTGTTACACTACTGTGGAGGGCCCACACTGGGAAAGCAAGAGGAAAGCAGCAGGAAAGCAGGAGGAAAGGATGAACACGCACAGATTATAGCAAAATATCTCTAAACTGCAATATACAAATGTCCTCTTATAGGACAGCATGTACTAACATAAACTGATTTTTAAAAAACACCTCGAAAAACAAAAGATCAAGGCCAACAGTTACAAAGAGTAGAGCATACAGTGGGCCCTTCAAGGGCCATCTCTCCAACAGGAAAAGAGATGGATGGATGGATGGATGGATGGATGGATGGATGGACGGACGGACGGACGGGCAGATGGTTTACCAGAGCTACTGCTGACTTCCTGAACTCCCTCAGTGTCGTGGTTGAGATAGTATGTGTGAGCGTAACAGTCTGAGGCAAGCAAAACAGTTCAGCATGAGTCACAGAGAGGATGAGAAAGTAAGATCCTCCCAGCAGACATTAGCTATGGAGGAGCATAGATATGGAGCATAAAGATTAGCTATGGAGCATCCTTCTCCCTCAGCTGGTGCTAAGCCAGTGCTCCAGCTGAAGGCACTGCAGTTTTGTTGGCAAAAGTGGCCTTTACAAACAGATGCACCCATGCCTAGAAAGTGTTTTGGGAACCAGGCTGTGGCATTTTGATTTGTTCTGTTCACTACAAACCTGGCTGAACTCTGCCATGCAGCAGGAGCTTATCCTGTGCCTAGTCAAATACTCAGGGTCCTCAAAATGCCTGTGTTTTTTGCACCAGTACATACTTGGAAAAACCTGGCAGTCATCCTAAAGCATTTCCGCAGCAGGCAGGACATCCTCACTGAACAATCCCCAAAACACCTTGTAAGCCTGAGAGCACTGATAAGCTGAGAACTCGGAAATACTTCGGCCAAGTTTGCTGTGAGAGGTGAAGCGGGCAGACCCGCAGGGGTGGTGGGCAGCGACGTGGTGTCCAGTGCAAGTGCAGAGGCAGGACCTGATGGGGAGGGCAGGTTACAGCCTACTGGGAGGGGGGGACTGGGCAGGACAAGGGTGTGAAGGGGGAAATTTTGCTTTTGAGCACACCTACTGTTTATTCTCCATTGGCAACAGAGGCAGAGACGCCTGTGTTGATGGAGACCCAGGTCTGGCTCACCATGAAGCATCTGGGTTCTGCTGGAGGCTTCAGGACACCAATGTTTACCTGCTTTCTGCTTTTCTGCCTCTCAGGGAGCTAAGGGACATTCCCTTTAATCTCCACGGTGGTGGATGGAAACATCAGAAAGCATCTAGCCCCTCTTTTGTGGTGAATGCAAGTGTGTGAGGTGAGGCACAAGGGGTAGAACAACCTGTGGCAGAAAGGGACCCAGCAAGGACAGAGGGAAGCACAGGAGGTGTGCTTTCTGGTGATGGATGGGGCCACCCAGGCTGCTAGGCCCACCTGCCATGCCATGGGCATCAGCCCTCCTTGCAGGCTTAAAACAGGAGTTACCTCAGGAGCTGCGGGCCACCCTCTGAGGGAAAAGCTTCTCCACAGGCCTCCCTGGGAGGACACCTGCCCCAGCGCCAGGAAAATAAACCCTGAAGGAAAAGCCTGAGAGTAAAGATACCTGCCTCAGACTGGGCCTGGGGCCGGCAGCGCCCTGCGAGCCTGCTGCCGCCCCAGGGAAAGGCTGCCGATCTCCCCACGCCGCACAGGGCCAGCCCGGCCACCGGCCCGGACGCCGGGTAGCGCACACGGTACCGGGGGCGGCGCCGCCACCGCCCGTCCCCATGGGGCCGAGGCATCGCCTGCCCAAAATGGCCGCGGGAGAGGCGCCTGGGCCGGGCGGTGCCGGGAAAGCTGAGGTGAAGCCGCGAGTCAGCAGCCGCTGAAGGCCACCGGAGGGGCTAAAGGGCGGCTGCTGCCAGGGGCAGCGTCCCTTCCCGCCCAGCCGGTTGCCCTGCGGGGAGGGGGAAGCAAGGCCACAGAGGGCGGTAGGGCCCTGTTATTGCTGAAGACCATGGAGAAGAAGCTGCAGTATTGGAGGCAAAACAGCTTTTCTTAAAGTTTTGGGTTATTTTCTACCCTTTAAGATCTTATGTTTTTACTAATCCTTTCCCCCTGTCCCCTTTTTTTTTGGATACAGTTAAATGAGGTGTCACACGAACCCACGTTGCAACCTCACAGTACGGTAGCTGGGTACAGTGCTAAAGCCCTGCAGAAACTGAAAACAAATGGCTCCTCCCTCTAATTCTGTGAAGATTTGTATGGAGGAACAGCGTGGTGAGTAGAACCTGAGAGGTGATCGTCCCCCTGTACTCGGCACGGGTGAGGCCCCACCTCAAGTGCTGTGTCCAGTTTTGGGCCCCTTACCACAAAAAAGACATTGAGGGGCTTGAGCGGGTCCAGAGAAGGGCAACAAAGCTGGTGAGGGGTCTGGAGAACAAGCCTTATGCAGAGAAGCTGAGGGAGCTGGGGTTGTTCAGTCTGAAGAAGAGGAGGCTGAGGGGAGACCTTATTGCTTTCTACAACTACCTGAAAGGAGGTTGTAGAGAGGTGGGGTTCGGTCTCTTCTCCCGAGTCACAGGCGATAGGACAAGAGGAAATGGCCTCAAGTTGCACCAGGGGAGGTTCAGGCTGGATATTGGGAAAAATTTCTTCATTGAAAGGGTTATCAGGCATTGGAATGGGCTGCCCAGGGAAGTGATTGAGGCACCACCCCTGGAGATTCCCTGGAGATACTCAAAAGACAAATTGACATGGTGCTTGGGAATATGGTTTAGTGTTGGTGTCTGTGTTTTGTTTGGTTTTTGGTGTGGGGTGTGTGTGTTTTTGTTTGGTTGTTGTTTTTTTTTATGGTTGGACTAGATGATCTTAAAGGTCCCATCCAACCTAGGCGATTCTGTGATTTTGTGACATGTGGCCCCAGGTTCTTGCACTCCCAGGTGTGCAGGTGAGCAGCCAGACAGGTGCAGGTACAGGTAGGGCATGGCTGCCTCGCAGCCTGTGCACCCAGCACTGCTCTTCAGGCAGCACAAAACCTCCTGTGTTTCATGGCCAAGAGACTCCATAATCGAGTTAAATTGAAATATATGAACTGCCATTAATACCAGGTAGTATATTTACCACGAAGACCTCAAAAGAGCTCTTCCAGTCTCTTGATGTCTTTCTTGTCCACAAAATCAAAAAGTGACTTTGTCAGGACACATGAAAACTGGGGTGGTGGGGCATGGTGGTGTGTGTTTGCTTTCTTCTCTTGCTGCAATTTCAGTTACTGCTTACAGCAACCAGTGAAATATTCTGTCAGAAATTATTATTGTATGTTTTTTAATGGCAAGCAGAAATCTATTGGGAAACAAGGGCACTATGGTTGCAAAACCAGATGTACAGTAATGGTTTATCAGGAGGGGAATGGTTTATATACAGTTTAAGGGAATCTGCCTCCCACGAGAGAAGGGTGCAGCTAGCATCCCAGCCTGTTACTGTGCTGTAGGGAACTCAACTGCGCTGGGAAAGGAGATTGCAAAGTTAAACCAGCAGCTTTTCTTGTCAACAAGTGGCAAAAGCTTTCTTCAGTGCTCCCACTGCTCCTTAGAAGTCAGATACCAATTCTCAAAGCCTTTACCAAAGTAACAAAACATAAAGGTAGTGAGCAAGCCCAGGTTATTTTTATCCCTCCATGTCATTTCTCAGGCTTTGACTAAATCAGATTGTTTGCAATGACAAAAACTTAGCTTTTTTCTGAGATCTCAGAACTTTTTGCCTTCCAGGACAAGATTCATGACAGCTCTTACAGTGATAGGAAAGAAAAATTACTCTGTTCACTTTGATCCTTTTTTTTATCCTTTGAATCCTATCCTTTCCTAGCAGGAAAGCTAATTAGATATTCTCCTAGATTGTTTATTTGTGAAATAAAAATGCCGTGTGTGTAACACCTTATAATCACTCTTCTGTTACTGTAATGCAGCATATAGAAAAACTAAGAAATTATCCAACTCTTTAACAGTGAAGGAAGCATAACAAGTCCTGTAACATACAGAAGTCACCACTTTCCTTTTTTTAGCATTGATAGCCATCTTACATAGGCAGCATGTGGTGTGTATGTGGGGAGCTGAACAGCCAGAAGAGGGTAGCATAAGTTAGTTAATAAACCTCATGTGTAAAGTAGAGCTATTTTTTGAGAGAAGCACCTTCTTATATTTCTGGCTGCAAGGCAGAGAAACATAACTCCTCACCAAGCTTTTGACAGAACGCGGAAAGGCAGATTTACAGTCAGAACTGTCAAGGATTAGAATGATAGCAGGCCACAGAGCTTTTTGCACTCTATTAGCTCCTGCCTGACCAAAGCCTCTATTAATAAAAATGCACATCCAAGGCAACTTCATTACTTTGCTTTTAGGGGATAGCAGCACAAGTCAGTACAACTAACGCCATTACTGAGTGCATCCTGGCACATTGTCTTGCCTGCAGCAAATCTGAAAGGCCAGGTGGGGAAGTCATAAAATACATAAAACTGAGAGCACCTTAAGGGGATGGTTCAGGGCTAAGGTAATAGAATATGAAAGAGGAGCTAGCTGAGTTCACCAGCCAGATGCACATTTGATGGCCTGAATGAAAATGTGCTCCTTGCTGCTGCCCCTAACGTCTGCCCAAAAGAAAATGCTGCTGCCAGAGCCTATATGCAATAAATGAGTACTTACAAAGGGAATCTGCTGTATCTGGCAGAAGTGGAAATACCTCTGTAGAGACACCGGCTCTCAGGAGCTTTGGAGAATCCTCTTCTATATCCATGCTGAGGATTTCCTCTTCAAGGGCTATCTAGCCCCTGTCAATGGTCATGACTGTAAACAGAACTGAATTGCTGCTGGGCATTTCATTATACAGAGACACATCTACATGAGTTAGCCTGCAATTTTTTCTTTACCCCTGCAAGAGACCAAATGGCAGCACTCTTCTCTGAGAGGTTAGAAATCCCAGACCAGAAATCAGGCCTCCATTATACCAGATATTGTACACAGGATAGGAAAAGCTGTACCCTGAAAAAGGAACCTGAAACAGACAAAAGGTGAGGGGGGAAACAAGTACAAAGACACAAAATACCATGCCCAAGAGCATACAGCCAGTCACTGGCCAAGGAATAGAAAATGCCTGTCCTATCAACTTGCTCCTGGCGGAGCTCCTTTAAATTGCTCAGAGGCAATTAGTTAGGTAAACAATACTGTATGTGTGTTTACATCTTGGAAAGGCACTGAGGAGATAACAGACCATTTATTCATATTTTATTTGTACTCTATACCTGAAGCAAAGTGGAAATGCAAGCTGAATCTTTTTTTTCTATAATTCTTTTCCCGCCACCCTTTCAAAAATAGCACATATAGAAAGCATTGGAACTTTTCATTTCAAAGACCATCACATCAGACTATAAATGCTAAACCAAATGCCCTTCATGCTGCTGCTATAATGCAGCTGCTTTCTCAGCTTGAGTGTGTCCATTATCCCTATAGCACACAAACAGCAAACAGGAGCTGGAGAAGGGAAGGGGACAGAGAATACTGTATGCAGGTGGCATTAGGGTGTCAGACTAATTTCATCCCCTGAAGGGTTTAGTTTCAGGTATTGTGAAAACCTTTGTGTGACAGATTCAGAAAGTCTTTAAAGCAGTGCTGTCCCTTCAAATTACCAGTTGCAAAATTGCTTACAGATTCCCCTGGACTTGGCTGTTAGTTACAGAAAGGACTTTTAAAATGACATGCAAATATCCAGCTGCCGTGGCTGCTGCACTCAGTCACATGTCTCTGACCATTTTTTAATGTGATATAGAAGCAAAACTAATGATAAAGATTCTTTCTGGACATCATCCTGAATTATGCATAAAGGTTACACTAATAAGCCGGTTCCCATAACATTTCCTGCCTTTGCACGATGCATTTTGGCTTCTCTGGCACACGAGAGGTACATTCTGGAAAGGGATGCTTGATGGATTCCGTTTTCTGCATACACCTGCTCTGAGCTGCAGTTTTAGGGGGTTGTTTTGGTGTTTGTGTCAGTCTTGTTTGGCTGAGCTCCCCTCCTGAGCTGCCTGTCCATTAAAAAGAGTGGGAGGATGTCCACGCAGAGTCAGCCAGTCTGGCTAGAGCAGTTTCCCCTTGTGTTTCCATGCTGCCAGACACCGTTCCCTGCAGAGGGATTTGGACCGACGGTGCGGTGGGTAAGGGGACGTTACCCCTTAGAAACATGCTTGAAGGGCTGCTGTTCACCTCGCTTCCCGGGTTGGCAACATTTACAGCACTGTTGCTCACTGTCCACAGGCAAGGGTAGTGGCTGGAAAAGAAGCAGTACAAGTTGAATGACTTCTTTCAAACAATTTTCCCCTGCACGAGGCTTACCACGGTAAAATCAAGTGCGTTATCTGCCAAAGGGCAGCTATCCGAAGCGAGTTACTAAACTAGATTAGCCTTGCAAATCTTAAGTGAAAAACCACCAGCAATCATCAGACCCGGTGACCTTGGAGAAAGGCATGGAGAGAAATATACAAATACATGTGAGGTTTCAAGATTTAAAGATCTTTTTCATTAATTCTTACAAATTTTAAAGAATTGCAGCTGATTTTCCCGGCACCTAAATTAGAGAGGAAACGTGTGCATTTATTTTGGGAAAAGAAGGGTAAATACTTGATAATTGACTCTCTAGGTCTAAATTTCACCCATTCCTAGAACTGTTTACTACCCTATTAACAATATTTTGTAACAGAACAGGATTTAGGTTGTTACATCCCTGCATGGGAGTAGGATTCACATTCCATGCAAGAGAATAGTGAGGAATATATAGAGAAAAATAATTTGGCTTTAAAATGCTCACAGATTGTAGGTATCAGAGCTCTCTGTGACTGTTCCAAGACCCTGGTTTTCAGCAGTGATGGGGAGAAATGAAGCTCCCATTGATTTCAGAGCAGGAGATAATTAGCTCGTTGGAAGATTTGTCCAGGAATCTTGAGTTGGGCATTTAGGACATCCTTCAAATCCTGGATGCCGATTAAAGCTTGGAACAAAGAGTGAATCACCAGGGCAGTCCTACAAGCCCCACTGCTCCTAATACCAGCAGTTTTCCCATAACCTTACCTGGGTCCAGGGCTGGCAGCTCCCTTCGTGTGTGGCGCTGAGAGCAAATTAGCATGTGGAGAAGATGGCAAAGTCCAGCTGTCGTGTCCTGAAAATACCTGAAGATTATTGCTGGGGCTCTCCAACAAATTAACTTTGGGGAGGGAAAAAAAAAGCAAGAAACAAATCCTCAGTGATTATTGCAGAGACATTGTCTTAAGGCAACAGAATACGGGTAAGCCTAAGGAAGCAATCTGACCATGAGGTTCCTAATCGTAGGAAAAAGGACAAAATTCATGTGTTTATTAAGAGAGTCGCAAGGTGCCATTGTAATTTCAGGTGGGATATCTGAGAAGGTAAAGCATGATAGACATAGGATATGCATTTCTGCAAGTTCATTAATGATAATTGCCATATGACTGGCAATGTTTTGAAACAGATTTGCTTATAACTTGAGCTTAAATATTTCTGCTAAGCAGGATTCCTTGCTAAATTATAATTAGCGAGCAGATTACTTTATCCTTACTTTTGTTTCCGGCTAATTTCCTCTGATCAAAGTAGAATCAATTCCTGTAACTCTGCATCCAGATCTAGAGAGTGAAAGGAACTCAACAGACGTTCTGGGAATACCGAAATGCCCTCATCTCAAGTCAGCTCCTGCCATGTTCCCAGGGTCTGCTTCCACATGAGAGCGCAACTGCTTCGTGGCATGACATTGAAAGGCTTGCCATGCTCTAACTGGGACCTGTACTTTAAGCAAGGTCATTCACTCTCATTTATAATTAACGATTATAGTGCACACTATAGTGTAGGTCTTATTTTGCTGCCTTAAACATACTCTGTGCGTGCAGGGTTCGGCAGATCGTTACAGACACTCATCATGCTCTTTCCCAGCCTCAGCTCTTGCTCGTTTTGCTGCTTGTGCTAACCTAAAGCATGGGGCAGTCAGGCAGGGTGTCTGTTCCCTGGCAGCGTTACGGTTGTACCTGTAGGTGACTGGTTTCTCTGCATGTAGGAAGGTGGGTACGGAGCAGCCCGATGCCCTCGCAGCGCTGAATACCGCTCGCAGCTGTGGGGGGCGTGTGGAGCTGGCAGAGGCAAAGGCCCAGCGTATTGATAATTGGAGCTTCCTGATGCGCACACTGTATCTGGGTTGGAAATCAACCAGCCACCCACTTTGAGAGGAAAGAGAGAAGAAAACTGTGATTGCACTAAACCGCTGCCATACAATAAAGCGACCAGCCTTCTTGCAGAATGAGCTGTGCCTCAGAAATACCAAGCAGTTTCCAAGATGCTGGTTTATGGAACAATTGACAATAAAAAAACCCCATACCAACCCCAAAAAACCACCCATAAAAAAAACCCCAAACCACCAACCCTAAAAACAAGACCTAAAAACAACTACCAGAAAATGTCACAATCATCAAAGAACAAGTGAAAGAAAAACAGACCATCATTAAAACAAACTTTGCTCTCCCCCTTTTTTTTAACCTGTTCACCAATGAAAGGTAATTTTATAATGACACAAATATTCACAGCTACAAAGACAAAAATAAAAGAGAGGAGAAAGCCCTAAAAACATCATACATCCTCTTGATTCTAGATTTCTTTCAATATTGATTGAAAAATGGATGATAAGGAAAATAATCCCCCTGCAGAAACTGTCCTATTATTTCCTACTGTGAGGTTTCTTCAATCTTCTTTTTTTTTTTTTTTTTTTGGTAAAGAGTCCCTTTCTATGAACACAATTCAGGACTCAGTGGATGACTGAGTTAAGCAAGTCCCAGGTTCCCAGCACCTAGCATACCACCCAAAACTTCCAGCTGGCATGAATAAAAACCTTACAGTGAGAATATGTCATATGTTGACCTTCAGAGACTGTTTCTGGAGTATCCTTGGGGTTGTTTCTGGAAAGCAAAATACTTAGTGGTAAAACTTCTTCATTGAGAAATTACAAAAGAAAGTTAAAAACAGAACTATTCAGTAAAAAAATGGAAAAGTGAATTAAAAAGGAGGGAAATCCATCTTCTTTAACTACTTGGCTAGGCAGCAGTAGACTTGCCTGCAGTCTACCATAAGGGAAGCAGGAACTTATGTTTCATGCCATACATAAAAATGTTCCTACGTTTGTGCCAAATTTTGGGGGGCTGAACCTGGAATTCTAAATCTACCTGTGGGCACCGTTCCTGCTTCCACCAGCAACCTCAGCCTGGCCTCCTGCCCAGACCGAGGCAGGGCTCTGTCTTCTGCTCAGCCAGGCAAGCGGAAGGCAGCAAACCCTGACACTGAGACACAGCAGGTTCTTAAGTGGTGAGAGGAATGGAAAAAAAATACAGATTTTCCTGCAGGCACACAGGTCACTTCACGTGTCAGAAGACATAGCAGGTTCAAACAATTTTTTTTTAGCAATTATGGACTGGAATGCATCATTTGGACGGCCCACTGCATTAGCATGGATGATGCAAGTAAAACTTTGAAAGATAAACCACAATTTGTTTCCAGTGGAAGCATCTCTAACATCTTACATAGTTAGCACCTACAGGTTACTTTTAATAAACACATTGTACATTATCACACAGATTTAATAATAGCAGTGTAGTTACGTTACAGTTACAGTGCAATTTCCCTTCAGCTATGCTTTTTGACATCTGCAGTTAACTTTTATTCTGCCTGAGCTATCAAATTATGTGATTCATTGGAGTGTAAGTACAATGTAGTGAACATACACGGTGTATAACATCACTGGGGAAGTTCACACTCTCATTTCAGGCTTCCTGTGTAGACAGCGCTAAGTTCTAGGATCCCCAAGAGAACATTCACCCACTTCAGACCCTGTTGTAATGATTATGGAGAGCATCCCTGGTAATAACTAACAACAGTGGAGTGACTCTGGATTTAAGACACCAGACACAGGATTAAGTTATATGATTTATCTTTCACATTGTGATGCCACGGTTATGCCACAGTTTTAACCATACCAGCAGCAAAATGCTACTGGAGCAAGAAAAGATGAACTCACCTTTCTTTCGCATCCAGGAAGGCTTTGGCAAAGGGATTATACTTGATTTTGAGAGCTGTTATCTTGAGTTTACAGAAAACAAGGCATGTTAGTGAAGGCAATTTGAAATAGAAACTTGACAAAGCATCTTCCAGAGCAATCTAAGTGGGACTGCCTCACGTGTCCCCACACATGATATTTTTCGGGGTTGGTTAGGAGAGAGCTTTGCTCATTGCAGAGCGCTGTGTACTCATCGGTGCCACAGGCAGGGCACCAGTTGGGGCAGCCTAATGGCGTACTCCACTCTGGCAAACCCTGTGGGATGGTGGACTCTTTTCAAGAGAGTTTAAACACTGAATTCCTACCAAGTGCGAATCAAATCTGCAGCAACAGTAGCTGAGGGATGTGGCACATGAGTTAGCAATTGTCACAATCCAGAGCATCCCTCAATTACAGTTTTGTGGTTGGGAAGACATTTCCACATGGAATGTTGTACTCTTCTGCAATTGTATATATTATAAGGAGTTGGGAAAGATAGGGTTATCATTGCAACTATCAGTCATTGCTGCAGAAAGATATTGGACTTAACTGTAGGGTGATTTTTTTTCCAGTAAGGGATTGGGATGCCAGGACAGATGGACCAGTCTGGAATAGCTGTGGTGGGATATTAAGCTAAACCTGGCTTAGTACTGCAGCCAAACATTAGATTAGACGATGTTCTAGTGCAGAGAGAAGACAGACTATTAGACTGGGTGGAGCATTACACTGCATGGGACCCGTAGGGAAACATGAAAAGGACCATGCTGGACTTGTAGTTAATAAGCTTTTAATACATCTCATCAATGGTGACCAAGAGCACATCGTGGCTTCCGCCTACCTCTTCATTTTGATAAGCAGTCACAGCTATGAATTGTGTCTCAGGGAAGGAGCAGTTCATCACCATCCGGTGGGGGCCTCCTACGCGAACTATGTGTACCTGGGGCTCGTATTTATGCAGGGAGTTCAACATTATCTGCAGAAAACAAAACAGAGAGACAGACCCCAATGCCACTCTGGTATCCCACAGCTGCTCTGTCTCTCTGGCTCTATAATAGACCAGATGTCACTGCTAAACCCAAGTCAGTGATTACTGAGAGCAGAAAGGCAGGTGCCTTCCTCCCTTCTGATGAACCACAGGGCTGAAGAGAGTAAGACTTCACTGGACTTGGATTTAAAGCTTTCAGTACAGCAGCATTAGTGAATATTTGTGTTAGCAGCTATGGCTTTCAAACCGTTGGGCTCCTACGGCAATCGATGCTGTTGAAACAATAAAGGGGCAATCCCCGTCCTGCTTCTACTGTTTGAAAGACTCAGAATCCCCACCGTGGAAATCAGGGTCAGGAGGGAGCTGAGGCTGTCACCTACTCATCTTTCTGGGCAAGATGAAGCGTAACTAAACAAGCCTTGGCAGATGTCTCTAACCTGGCATTAAAAGCTGTGAATAGCATTGATTCCACAATTCACCTCCTTCAGGAAGTCTATTATATTGCTTAATTCTCTCTACTGCAAAAAAAAAAAAAAATCTTAAGTCTGTACTTTGGAAAGTGTGTGCACACACACATGCATATATACACATATACATATATGGACAAACACAGCCATTAGCATAAAGCACTGCTAGTCAGCTATTATTTTCTAATAACACCACAGAAGGGGAAAGCTGAAACACAGAGCAGAGACATGGTTTACCTTAACGCTCTTGTCAAGATTTCAAAAGAAAACAAGAGGAGCTTTAGTCATGTGTTATTTAGTGACTTTTATTTAGTGACTTTTGTTTGGGCTCCATTTCTCATATAGCTTTTTCTTCTCTGCTTCCTATTTTTTTCCTCTCCACTTCACCATATGTATATATACATATATCATATTCCCTTGTTTTTTTCCCCAGGGTCTCTTTGACCCTCCAAGCTGGGTTCCTGTAGCTTTTTTACTCCCGTGCATACTTTTCTGAGGCCTTTGACTTTTCTGAGGTCCTCAGATCCTGTTCCATGCTCCACAGTAGATCTTGTGTGCTGATTCCATCTGTGACTTAGGAAAAGTCAGGTCATCTTTCTGTTCTCCAGTCCATAAAAATTGAGATAATTTCCTACCTAATTAGGTTACTAGGCTTATGGATATACCTCACAAACCTAATGGAAATAACAGATAGAGAACGTATAATATTTACATGAAAGAAACTGATTCTGAGCTGACAAGTGTCATCCAATGAAGGAGTTTTGTACAAAACAAACAAGCACAACAAAGGTCTTGTGCAACATTTTACCTTCAGATGTATCATCAAAAATAAAATACGAAACAAAACTAATTTTCCTGTTTGCATTTTTAAGGGGTTCAAAGAGAAAGTCACTTATTTCTGGTACATGTGGTTTCTTTCCAAAGGCCAAAGCTGATTCAATAGAATATTGATAATTATCATGATGCAGAAGCAGACATAGTAATTATTTCATTTAGGAGCAGCCTTTTATTCTGCTATCTGACTCCTGCCAACATTCCACTTACACCAAACAACATGGGGGAACACAACAAAAACCTAATACCTGTGACCATTTTTTCCCCCTTCTCTGAAGTCCTATGTAAAAATCCCCAGCGCACAAGACCAACTCTGAAAAGCCCCCTGATGATTAAGTAAACCACAGCACTCTGTCTCTCTTAACATCAAGAAGTCCATTAAAATCTGAAAGAGCCAATTAAGGCCTGTTTATTCCTGTTTACATTTGGCCTCCAGAGAATAATTGGCATCTGTGGGTGAAGAGGCCTGTAAGGGCCTCTATAATTACATAAATGCACCCTTGATATTTCTTGATTGGTAGGTGCTTGCAATTGAAGCCAAGAGGTGTATGAGGAAACATCAGGCCATACCTGCCCACTCCCATTGAGCTTGTTGGTAAGTTTGACTTTGCTGAAGGAAATGGCAGCTTTCATCCAATGGGCCCCGAAGTTGGGAGAGTCTGGGTGGATGTAAACACAGCTATGGTTTGGTGGCTCTGGTTTCCCAGCTGGCACCCATTCTCCATTGACGTACTTCCAGCGGTGGCCATCAGTCGGGGCGAAGTCCAACAGGAAGGAATACATGGCATTTGGGTCCAAGCCTGACACGCTGATCTTCAAAACAGGGAACATCCGCCTGGCCGGGAAAGAAGAAAGGGGGACACCACTGGAAACTGGTTTTGAAAGACTCCTTGGTATGTTTGTGACCAGACGCTCACTGATTAGGTCAATGTGAAAAAAACATCCTCCCTACGTCTAGCTGAAGAAGTCTCTTAAAGGTTAATGCTTTATTTTATTTTATTCTATTGTATTTTATTTTAATCATTTGGAGAAAAACACATTATCTCTACTGTAGGGCAGTAAGGTCTTTATCACGCCAAGAGTTATGAACGTAATGTACTGTGTATAGTGTCAGCAGGGTCCATGAGATCTGGACATGCTAAATGCATCCTTAGGTGTGGGACAAGGTGAGAAGAACAGGATTGAACAGAGTTGAAAATGGCTGAGAAGGTGAAGTTGAACCATGCATTCACTGCATTAACTACAGAATCCTATGATAAAGTGCACTTCTTTGGTGCTTAGATTCCTCCAACACCCGCTCCCGTACTCTGTCCAGTGGCCGAGTTCCACTTTGTCTGATGTTTAATATATCCTCTGAAATCATCCTGCAACCTCCAGCACTCAGGACATAATCCCAGGTGCTCATCAGACTCCAGTTAGATGTATTGACCACATTGCTCTATACAAAAGGGTTTTCTCCCTTCCTTTGAAGGGACTGTCATATTCCATAGTCTTTGTGAGCAAAGTCAGTCACTTCCCTCTGTCATTTCCCTTGGTTCTTGTGTTAATCCCTGACATCTCCCACTTGAGTAATGGCTTCCAGCTGGTGCTCTTCTAAATGCCCTAATAAGTCTGCTACATTTTCCTTGTTTAAAAATACTTGTTTACTTCACCAGGGTTGTATCAAGTTGGTCTAGCATGACTTAAATTTAATAAAATTCATTTTTATCTCATTTTCCGTTGTCTTCCACATATTTAATTACTCTGTCCTTCAAAATACAGCCTGAAATCTTGTTACAGGGAGATATTAAAAAGTCTGTAGTTTGCTGAAATGTGTTTTGTCCCTTTCCTAAGTGCAAGTATTCGTGTACTGTCCCACTACCATTACATAATGGTTTGAGAAGTTTGAGAAGTCTGGTTAAAATCCTTGCCGTGAGAGCTCACACTTAGCAGTTCCCCCAGTCCCATCCTTCCATATTTCCTGACCTCATCAGATTGATGAGGTTCTTCTACTTTTAGTTCCACCTTAGATGCAATTTTATCCTTCACTAAGCTCTAAACATGTATTATCCAGTCTTCCCACCATCTTGTGCATTTAAAACTGAAATGCTGCCTTTGTTTACTTTCGGGAAAATGTTCCTTTTATGCTTAAAGGTCCACCTTTTCTCAAACCCCTTTTAATTATTATTTTTTTCTTTTATAAAGGAGATTTGCAGCAGCTCACGGCTAGACTTTCAGCAGTTTTCTGTCTGTCCTGGTACTTGTGATCCATACCACACAGCTTTGAATTAGCATTTCAGTGCGTGAAAGTCTGCAGCAATGTTTAGTAGAGCTTCAACAGTTTCAGGAACTGGGAAAAATTTGTGGTCAGCAGAACACAGGAGTCTCCCAACAAAGGTATCCTATTCATTAAGTGTCTTAGCTTGCCAAGGAATACACGTCATTACTGTGGAAGCTTGTTATAGCTGTTATGTATCACCTCCTGCATTCTTATATAATTAAGAGGCCTCCTTGCCCCAGACATCTCTATACTGACCTCTCCTGGCAACAGCTATTTTGCCATGCCACGTTTCTTTGCACAAGCCAATGAATCTTCAAGCTCCTTTTCTCTACAGGGACAGAGAGACTGGTTACACCAAGCAACCAGAGCAATTGCCTGAGTCTGTGGCCATGGGGCTAAGGTAAGATAGCTCTCTTGGCTTAGTTGGGTAGTGGTGCAAGATATCTGAAATACAGAAGGAGAGAACTGAACCTACAGGCTGTCTCAAGGGACACCAAGGGGCTCTCTCTGCCCCTGCAGACACACTCTCTGGCAGCCTCCAGCTGCTGACAATCTCCTGTGCTCCTATAACACTCACCACCTACCTTTCTGGATACCTTCATAAAGTTCTTGCTATATACATTCAGCACCTTCTGCTCACAGGAAAAGAAAGGATTTGAGAAATTTGAGATTTGTCATCTAATATAAATTCTTGGTGATGCAGGGCCAGTGCAACATTGAGAAAGATGTATCGAACTATGATCTTTCTAACTAAATAGAAGCTTAGCTGAGTTTATATGCTACATTTAATGTGTCTTACTGACTGGGATG
Source organism: Tringa tobata (assembly GCA_033628505.1). Lineage (NCBI taxonomy): Eukaryota > Metazoa > Chordata > Aves > Charadriiformes > Scolopacidae > Tringa > Tringa tobata. The sequence continues at coordinate 6,798,910 of JAHREE010000363.1, forward strand.
CACCAGCTGTCAAACTGGGATGTGATAAAAATGGGGATGCATTGCTCCCTGCACCCCCCAGACCCACTACAGTCAGTCTTCAAAGTAACACATTTAGATATTTAGCTGAAATTGGAGGGGCAAGTTCATCCACATGAAAATTTAATTTCACTAGATTTCTCAGAACTATTTGTGTTACGTAAGATTGTTAATTCCTCTGCCCACAATGCAGACTTCCCTGCCTTTCTACTTGAGAGGCTTGAGTTTAACCCCAAAAGATCTATAGACAAATGCCAGAAGAGAATAGTCACCATCAATTCCAGCCTCCTGTATTACTGAGATTATAGCACTTCCCTACATTAACCTGCTTCACACACAGTTAATCCCCACCTGTACAGATTCTAACGATGGAAAACCTGCCACCTCACTTGTACTGCTGATTTTAATGGCTTTGCTGTTAAAATCACATTTGCCTTTCTTTTAGCACGGCAGATGGTCATTTCTCCAAATATGTTTCAGTCGGAATGTTTGTTTCAGTGATGGGGTAGGTACACACGTTACTGCAGTAGCTGAGCACTTCAGCCTCTTCAATTTATTTAGAGCAGATCTGCTACTCCAGAGTACAGAACTTGAGCGGGAAGATGTTTGATATCAAACTTGAATGTGTAGTAATGAGTGAAGTTGCTTCAGCATTTAAACCTGGAAAAGGCTTCTTTCCCCCCACTCCCCTTTGCCTGTATTGATCCACTGGGGATTCTCCCCGTATGCAGAGGGGAGCGGTGGCACTTTCCTGCATCCGGGCAATAACATGGATTGCAAAGTCTCGGGATACTGCATCGCTGATAAGGTATAAACACTGCTTAATCAGAAAATCGAGTGTTTGATACTGAAATGCCAATTGAAAGCAATAAATCTGAGTAAAATAGGAGACTGATTCCCACTGTATCAGCTGCACCCATTGGGATGTATTTTGTGATACAGCATGCGGTTTAATTTTGCTGATGTCTATCCTGTTCAGAATATTTATCTTCCCTGTGCACCCAAGCATATTGCTATGGCAGGTGATTATTACAATGAAGTACAATACAGCGATGGAGACATATCTTTGTATTAACACTGAAGTTGGTTCATCCAGTTATGATATTTTGGGACCCTCAGTACCAATTAGACATGACTCAGTTACAGCAGATAGAATTGTGCATGCTAGAATGTGACATTTGAGGATCACTAATCCATCAGCCTTTAATATTGTGGGATGCTCCTGTATCAGGTTTCAGTTTAATTTCTGAATTTTGCTAACATGTCCACAAAATCTGCCTTAGTTTTCACATACAGTTCAAACCAGCTCTTCTCATTAATTGTAGAACACGGTTTTCAAAAGTGTTCATATACCCTTCAGCAAGAACAGCTGAGTTAGTTCTACTGATTTAAGCAGCAGCAAATTTAGATCAATATTTTTCTATTGAGAATCCCTCTGGAGACAGTCACTGAAGAATCTTGAACCTGAAAAAAACTTAGCACTCATAGGAAACTGGCTCAAGTTTGTCTCCTTTTGAATGGCATGCAGTCCTTCAGAGAGCTTTGCTGCAGGCCACTGCCTGTATTTCCTGGGTTTGGTGTGCTGATGTGTTTGTTACGGAACAGACTTCCAGAAATGCAAGAGAGCCTTTTTCATAGTCCTTGATGCTACAGTAACTTTGTTAAAAGGATTTATGCAGGTGACAGGGTGACATGCTTTTTCTGATACTTTATTTTGAGATTGCTGTAGTTTGATTGTAAAGAACCTATTCCTGTCCCCATTGACGTTACTAGAGCTATCACTGGCTTTAGGAAAAACAGGATCAAGCTGATAAGTAGCATATAAGTTAGAATAAAGAAAAGTAAGGCAGCTTACACAATGAAATAAAAACTAACCAGGCATATTCAGATAATGAAAGATCCCCTTATCATCATCATAAAAAGATTTTATCTATGCACTCACCTAGACATTTTAGAGAGAACTTGTATCACCATGCAATCATGATTTACATTAGCTGAGAGGAAAGAAACTGAAATGAACTTGTTGGTAAGGTGCAATTCTTTGTACAAATTTAATTAATTTGAGGCAAACCTATCTTACCTCGGGTTTGGTCACTTACACTGCTAAGGAATCAATTTAAGCTACCATCCAGTAAGTGAAGGTCCACTTAGAAGTTTGCTGTAGCCTAACGTCAGTTTTTAAAGCAAAAGCAGCTTCTCAGTGTAAAGAGAACCTCAGCAGAAGATTTCTATCCCTGTAAGCTGTTAGGAGGAATCAGAATGGCAACAGGCAGCGTTACACCAAAAGCTGATGCTTTGGGAAGGTAGCAGTTCTCTCAACCTTGCTGAGCCAAAAGACAAGATTTTTCCTTTTAACTGCTTTTACCTATGTCCCTTGTCAAGCTACAGTCAACACTAATATAGTCCGTAAATTCTGCTAAATCAAAGTCTGAAAAATTAACAGAACTCACATCACGTACATAAGTAAATCTTTCTCTCCATCGCTTCATTCCTCTCACATATGCAGATCTCCTGAGAGGTCTCACAAAAGAAAAATGTGCATGTTGGGTGCAGGGGGGGGATGACAGCAGAGAGGCGGCGAGGGTACATTACATAAAAACCTTAGTAGCACTGGACTGGTGATCTTTACTCTAGTGGCTGCCTCTCTGTTACGGGCTGGACTCTGCTGTCAGCCCAGTTCAGAGCAGAGTATCTGTGGAGAGCCTCCTTCAAGCCGGTCTCTGATTCAGAATTAGTATCTTTCTCACCAGGTTTTGCACCCTTTCCCTATACCTCTCTGTGTTCCCCAATAGTAACATACGTGTTCTATTTACATCAAAATATTTTGTCTTTCTAAGACTGTGTGCGTTAACCAATATCCTGCACTTGTTTCTAAGGGCACCAGCAATAACTACGGAGCAATACCATTGTGGGACCACGCAATCCAGACTGCACATACACACTACGTGGAGCACAGTTTTATTGTGCCCCATTCTAGTACAGACTGCTTGTACAAGCTGCTAGTACCCAAGGCCAGAGAGAGAGGAACTGCAGCTGGGGATAACACCACCAGTCGGCTTCTGTACAGTCATTTGAGGTCTACAGGTAAGGACTTGCTAATAAAGGCTGGTGATTATTAGTACAAAAAGTCATTCAAAAGGTTTAGAGAGGTATCATCTATTCCCTTGCTAAAGTTCCCCTTTCGTGCAACCTTAAGTCAGTCAGTATATTTCTCCAGCATGTTTCACAAGCAGGAATAAAGGGTGGCAGGAATGGTTTAGCAGTGACCAGAAAGGAGCAGGGACACCCCATTCTATTCATGTGCTGGTTTTAAGGGGCTGCGAGGCTGCAGGGATTAAACTACCTGCTCATTGCAGTTCCTTTGAGCCCGCACACGCGGTTTATTATTATACTTCTTAACCCCCCTGGCTGCCATCTACACTTAGCCCACGGCGCTGAGCAGATCACTCACCTGCCGTTCTTGGTCACGATCATCTCATTAGTGACTTCCCTGAATCTCTGCCAGAGCGTCGCATCCTCCAAGACAACCTGGAGCTGTTTCTCAGTGGGGTCGCCTTTGTCTCTCCCAGCCCGGAGTTCGCTCTCCACCACGCTGAGGAGCCTGGAGACGGTGCAGTCGCTGGGCTTTTTGCAGCCCAGGTCTGCCATGACGACTTTACTGCCAGAAACTTCAGGTAGCTGTTAAAAGACAAAAATCATGAGCTAAATCAAAGACCGAGTCAGTTCCTTGGGCACAGTCTGACAAACGTGCTCTCCTCACTCTTTTGCCACTGACTAGCTCTTTCCTCTGGAAGTCCCAATGGGCAGTGACACCAGCGTGTGGAGGTTTACGCACACACTCCACACAAAAAGAGGACTATCTCCTAATTACCTGTCAGACGGTCAGGTGGGTGGCAGGCTGATGACTCAATTGGCTGCCTTGAAAGAAGAGTCCTCCATCCAAATTAGCATGCTTTTATCTTTTTTCAACCTGAAGTGGGTCTAATTGTTCTGCTTGAGAACCAGGTTTCCATTAATGAAAATTGTTTCATTTCCAGACTGAAACAATGCATGGAAATTGCGTTCACGCTGATGCGGACTCTAACTGAAGGAGCTGGTAACAGTCAAGATAGTTACACAGAGAAGGTAGTCTTAAAATATTTCCACCTGGCATGTTGAATAAATGCATTAACCTTGTTCCTTTACCTTCCTAAATCAAAATGTAATGGTAAGAGACCCTTCTGCACTGAGGTTTCAACGCACGAGGAGGAGGTAGCATCTCTGCACTCCACCGTTGATGCCTACTATGTCCATCTCTTGGTCCCATTGTCACTGACAAAACCCCTGCTGCACCTCACAAGCCGTTGAACTCTTCTCTGGCTGCGTTTTCAGGGACATGGAAGCATTTCCTTGTGCTTCTGGGGCTGAGTGTCAGCCTAACTGCATTACTGAGGCCTGGCATTACTGACCAGCTCAAGGTCTGTCGCTGACAAGCCTGATCCAACTGCACATACTCTCTGCAAGGACAGCCATAAAAGAAGGCACCATTTTACTGAGAAGTCCAACAATTTCAGCACTCAGCCAGGAACATGAGAGACCTGGGTTCAGTTCCATGCCAAAGGATTAAGTGGAGACCACGTGAATGTTGGTGACCCATAAACATTGGACCTTGGCACATAACGAGGCATTTCTCCTGATGCATCTAGCTCAGATACCACCTGAGAAATTTCTGGTCTGTTGGACATAACATAGTCAGGGACTTGATCATGAAAACATACTGTTGGAGTTTGTTTTTAGAGAAATACATTTTCTAGTTACCTATTGAGAACTTTGCATTCATTTAATTCAACAGCCCCTGTTGAATTCCTGTGCTTCTGGTCTGTTCTAAAAGATTAAATGACCTGGTGGATCACTGATGGGATTTAGAAAGACAAGAAAGGGTTTGGTGTAAAACAGGATTTAAGTTCATCGTTTGATGAGCTCAACAGATCTTGCAGTTAAAAAACCTGAGAGATGCCACCTACACTAAGCAGCAAGGATCAGAACTTGTTGATCCTATTTGTGGTGTATGGCACCTTATTTGGCTACTAGTCCCACTAATCCCTCAAGCCCTACATGGAATAAGGATACTGGCTGCAAGTCCTCGAAACGGCACAGTTGCAGGTGTGCAGCAATGTGATGTTCTGCAGAACGGGAGACTTTAGGAGAGGACTTTCAAGTCCCAGCAGTCTCAGTACCATTAGAAGGTGCAAGCCAGACAGGCCTGAGGTATTGTTACATCTGGGTAATCACAATCATGCTACTTTCAAACTTCACACTCTAATAACATCTTCCCTCTCTTCTTATCACCCTTTATGTACTTTTTTTTTTTATTTTTTAAATTTGTCAACTCATTACACAATTACCTAGATTACTCTATCAGTCAGCTCACCTGGTGAGTTACACTAGTTGTCAAATAGCAACTTCTAGTTAATATCCGGCCCACTTTCACTGTTGAACAACTGAAGGATGTTCTTTAAAAAATCCAAAGGATGTTTAGCTACTTGGAAGAGTGCCACTTTGCATTTGGAAAACTAATTGCATCTCAGGTAGTATGTTGGTGTAACATGGATTATATTTAAGTTGGGGCTTTCCTTTTCAAACGCTCAAAGAGGAGAGAGAAGCTACTACTGTACTATTTCCCTGCATGTGATAAAATAGCATAGGAAATGCATAGAAGACCGTAAAGCAGTTTTTAATTTCATTACATTATAAATAAACATAGAATTCAGACCTGGTTGAAGTTTTTTCAATTCAACAACTTCAGGTTGTCGGACAGCTCTAAAACCAATACCTCTGTGTTATTTTGGGATTTTTAATTATTTTTTTTTTTAAGTCAAAGCCCTATTTCCACACAGCTTTTTTTAGATTTAGTTGCTCAGAAATCAGGAGATTCAAAGTTGAGGCAAGTGCAGGGACGATAACTCACAAAAGTAGTAATATTTCGGTAGTTACGCACCATTCCTTCTACAGACAAATAAAAAGGGAAGTGGCTTGATTTTCACCAGTTCTGTTTGCCCATCTCTCCCCCAGGCTTCAAGTGGAGTGATACCAGATTAAAGCCTCTGAAAAATCAGATCCCATCTGCCTTCCTCAGAACACTTAGAGCTTAAAGGAAATCAAAAGAATGCACAGAAATGGTAACAGTTCACGTCGGTGGAGGGGTTTCAAAACGAGGAAGGGAAACGCTGTCTCACCAGCAGCCACGGATGAATTGCTAGAGGTAAAGAATATTCTCAGCAAAGAGGGATTGGAAATGGAGGCAGCCGCAAAGCAAAAGACAGGGAGGTCCTGCTCTGGGTGGTTTGCTTGCCCAAAGCACCCCTGGGACAAAGCTGTGGAGAAAGAAGGACATATGGAAGGAAATAATAATGGAACCATTCCAATAACAGGCTGGGAAGCAAGTTTTTCATCCAACAAGACTATATTTTTTACAGCTGAGGGAGAAGCACGAAGGCATTTGCTTTGGAGTATCATACTAAAATTTGCATCCTGCACAATAATAAAATGCACTTTCAGATGCTAAAAGTAAGTTACACTTGGGTACTTACGGTTATCACTCACACGAGGTGTGTGATGCTAGAAAGTCTTGTGTCCCAGAAGACACCTCCCCCTCCCCCCCCCAAATCTAATCTCTTAAAATATCTGACTTTCATACAGTTTTAATTTAATTTTATAACTATGTTACCATAGCTCAGGATGTCTGCCACCACAACATTTTCCAAAATGAGAGTAGTTACCTGTGGTTGGCTAGTGGGAATAGCCCAATTGCTATTTTCAGCCTGGAAAAGGGTGTTTCAGCTGTAAAAGTTCAGACTAAGAGCAATTTTTCACGTATATAGCAACATATCCAGAAGGCAGAGCTCACCACTGACATATCTTTCCAACCTAGAAGAATTAGGGAAAGAAATAACAAGTTTGTGTGTGTACAAGCAAATGATCAGCTGAATGTGCTTGGGGCCTGAGGTGTTACTTTAAAATACACCTCCAGACCCATGCGAAACCCATCCCAACCATCAGCCTTCCTCACATCATACATTGTCTTTGCTTCATGCTGCTGCCACGGGAGAGGGCTGCAGAAGAGAAACCAGATAGATTCATAGTCAAAGTTATTTGCTGGTTGTTGGCTTTTTGTTTAAAAAAAAACATTAGAAATCTTTACTTTGAATATTTAGCCTGTTTTAGGAGAAGCAAGAGACGTCCTCTAATCTTATGTCCCTCTGGTTCACCTAAATAACGACTTTGAGTATTTCCCAAACATCCTTTCTCTCGCCTACTTTCTTGCAAGATTAATTTTTCCAAGCCTACAGATGCTGAAACTGAGGCACAAACAGATCATTGTCACCAGACGCAGGCATTGCTGGGGCACTAAGAATAGCCCATTCTTGGATCTCGGGTGGGTTATTTCTTGGGCTGGAAGTTAATCTCCACGAAGGTGACATCTGAAGAAAATGTAGCCACACTTCCAGAGTAATTTACACAGTAACAAGATGACTCACAATCATTACCACTGCAAGTGGGAGACAGCAGGGCTGAAGAACCAAAAACTATTATCCCTCTTGCACTTGTTTCCTGTTTAATTACACAAGCAAATCAGTAGGAGCATCAGAGGGAGCAGAAAGTGCTCACACGAAACATGCAATGTTGTAAACTTTCCCTCAAACCCAGCTGGGAGAGCTGGGCACTTTCAAGCAGGGATCAGACACCTCGTGGCTCACGGCCAGTCAGAACTAACCCCTACTAGTTAAAAACGCAAGTACAACACTCAGTCATCTCCAGCCATGTCCAGGATCTACTAAGAAGAATTTAGTGACTCATATTTTTAAATGAAGTGACGAGGACTGGGGAGAGCAGCGAAAGAACGCTCTTGCAACACTTACTGGAGTTTATTCCCCAAGTTACAGCAGGATAAAAGCAAGGTGTTATTTTTGGCTTTCTAATTAAACTAATTCTAAAACCCTCCTGGGCCACCAGCTGGTGAGATACAGCAGAAAAAAAGAAAAAAAAAAAGTAATTAAAGAGGCCTTCCTTTCCTTGACATTAGATAGCTGTTTTTTGGCCTTTAGGCACATGTTTCCAAATAAAAGGCAGCCCTTCATGATCAGGTGAAATTGCAGAGAACAAGACTCACTCTTTCCATCTCCAAAGCTCCCACTGAAGCATCCAAACAACTAACCCCCCCTCTGAACATTTAGTCCCGACAACACAGGGAAATGTAACCTCCATCACCATGACACTCCCAGGAAATCAACACCTATCAACTACCAAGGAATAATTAAAAGAGGATAAAAAGACAGCTGCTTTCCCTCTGTTTTTTAATCATGGATGCAGCCCCTTGAGAGATTGCTAGGTTAGAAGAGACTTAGAGAAGATTAGCCTTTTCATTAGTGTCGGGGGGCGAGGGGACAGTTTCACTAACTTCAACCAGGTATGTTTTTAGCAGTGAGGCCCACACCTTGTTCAGGTAGTGCCTCCCTGCCTGGTGCTATTAGTGAGATTATAACTGAGATTAATCCTGAGCCCAGAAAGCATAGGAGGCTTTCCAGAGCAACCTTTCTTTTTAAAAGAGAAAGAAAAAGGAAAAAAGAACTTCACCCCCCAAAACCCCTCCCCTGATAGAGTCAGGCTGGTGATAAACGTAAGTTAATTTTCAATGGTAATTATATTTTTCCCTAATTTTTTTTTCCTACTTTAAGATCTTCAGTGCTGTCTCCAGACACGGATGAGCAACTAGAGCAAGAGACTATTTCTGACCCCATTTTTAAGCTCAGAAAATAATAAAGAATTTAAGAAATTCCAAACAAACTTTAAAATTCTATTTACAACGTTTCAGAACAAAAGTAATAGATTCAGTGTTTATATCAGGAAAACAAACTTTGACTTGAATGTGTAAGTTAAAGCTTTTTGTTAACCATGAGAGTTAACAAGTCACAAGTACAACTCAGTTGAAGCATTTGATTCTCTCCAAAGTGGTGAGCCTGATGCATCCTCTTACACACAACAAGAAAACACAAGAGCATGTGCCCATCATAAAACAATTTGTTTTCACACTTTGTCACTTTTTGGAAGTGACCTCCCTTCAGAGCTGCAGTGGAGTCACATTGGCCAGCTGATACTTTTGATGTACCATTTTTCCCCTCTGCCAGCGTTACCCCACGTTTGCCTCTGCACAAACTCTCAGGAGTAACCTCTTAGAGATGCCACAAGGGAACCCAAGAAAAAACTTAAAAGGGTTTCTAATAGTCTAACCTGAAACATCATTCCCAAAGATTGGCAGGTTAGAGATACTATTCCATCTCTTAAGTCATTAGAAACTTTCTACAGAAAAGTGAAAAATTAGAGGATTTTATTCCCTTTAAGCACCTCCAGCTCTTTGGGGCTGGGCAGTTACCCCCCTGACACTGCCCCCAAGCCTGAGCTCTACAGGAAAGGCAGAAGTATGGGAAGGAAATAAATATCAACCCCCATCTTTGAACTTCCAGCAACCACAAAACACCCTCTCTTGCAAACCAGACCCTGTGGAAGAAGGGAAGGGGGTAGACCTTACGAGTACAGCAGCCTCCCAACCTTCATCACTGAATGTGGATGTGGTGCTGATGACACCCCCCCAGTATTTACAATTGGGATTGGGGGACTAGATGCTGTAGCACAACCAATAAACCCTTTCAGAGTATTTCTGAGGAGCAGTGTCATCTACAGAATACACTTTCCCTAGAGTGCTGCTGATCGTTCATTGTTTAGAGATTTCAAATGAAGGCTTGATTTTATTCATTTTTTAAAAATTATTCCGGTATTAAGACCTCAGCATGAAAATGGTGTGATAAAGTTCAACAGCTTGATATGCAGGAGGTTAAACTAGGCAAGCAGAATAGCTCTAAGCTATTAAATATGGAAAGAAGATATCACCCTTTTAGGACTCCAATTCTCCATCATATCTATTTCATATCAAGACAACTATATCAAGTCCTCCAGACAGTCCTTGGAAGCTCTAACCTTTTCAAAAAGATAAAATACAAACTTCTAGGTTTCCATATTAAAGAAAGACACACTGCTGCTTCTATTTCAAACAAAACTTTGGAGTTTCCTGTAGGACAGAAATTTAAAAAAGGAAAAGTAGCTGAAGACTGAACAGAATCTCCCACAACATACAAGTCTTACCACTTTTTAAAAAAAAAAAAATAACTGCTTTGGTTTATCCTGTCAATCAGAAAAAAAAGTTTAATATACTCTGAACAGCCCAGTGCAGAGCCCTGCACACTGCCAAGGAATATTGAAACCACAGCAAGCATTAGGATGCATATTAGGCACAAACTTAAATGGACATGCTTTCTGAAACTTTTTAAAAAACAAATCATTAACTCTACTTTTAACACATTCATAAATATTTGGCTTTTTACTTCTGGTGTACATCAGTATTCAGAGTGTATTTATTCCATGAAGAAGCAGCAGAGCCACGCTGCTTTTAACCCCAGTCTTTACTGATGGAATGGCATCAGGAATAGCTCTGTAACATGGACTAAGCCAGTAGTTTCTTGGCACATCCAGGTTGACTCCCGAGGTAAATAACAAAAATATCATTCCCAGCTTAACAACTCCAGTTAAGCCAGCTGGTTGTCCAGCTGCATGCAGCTATGCCAGTAACAATTTGGTTGAGCTAAATATATGCTGGGTGACACAGCTGCACAGCAGGGGGGACACAGGAACTCCCCTAAGCAGTACGTTGCGTATACAGCAAAAAGTGAGGACAACACAATCACTTCTTTTTAAAAAAAAAAAAAAGGAACACCAGCACAAAAACCAAAACAAGAAGCCAAGCCACAGCAATTCCAGCATCATCCGGAGAACCAGCACCATTAAAAACGCCATATTAACCATAAGAGCAATTCATTTAATGCAATGACAATTTTATTGAAGGAAAAAAAACAGCACTTTTAAGTAAAAATTTCACTTCATTACAGAGAAAGTTACAAGTCAGAGGGAAAAAAGGATGTTTATCAAAGTAGAAACCAAATAGTGTAAATACACAGAAAAAGCACAACAAACAATCAGCAACAGTATAAAACATTGTGAAGAATTTCTGAAAGTTTGGGTTTTATTTTACAAAACAATTCCACAGCTGTTAAAAAACTTTAGTGTTGTCACATTACAGTGAGGCACGTGGTTTTAACAAAATAGACTATTTTTGTGCTTTCTGTCCTACACAGTATTTGCTACGGTTGTAAACATCAGTATTTAAGATAAATATGTGCTTAAACATCCTCCCCCTCCTCAGTTTTCAAAGTCCACAATGGCAACAGTGATCTTGCTTTCATTAACATGATTAAGTACCAAAACTAAACCCTTGTCAAAAACTCAACAGAGGTTCTTTCAATCCCTTAGCCCCCAGCAGAAGGGGATGAGCTTCAAGTGCCTGCACCGCTCCAGGGGCCAGTTCCCAGGTGGTGAGTTTCAGCCCGTGGGTAAGCAGGGCTGTGCCGGGAGCACTTGGGTAAGTATCCTCCACGTAAAGCCTAACACACTTTATAAAAAATAAAAAAACCACAACAACAAAAAACCAACCAAACAAGATCACCATGATTTCTTAAAAAGAGTTTCAACTTGGTGCAGAAATGTCTTCCTTGTTTTTTGTAACAGCTCATGAAGAGTCTTCTTACTGTAACTACTAAACAAGATGGAATTGTTCACATCATGACTGTAGAACCAGCTCAGGTAGTACCAGTATTCACAATGGACTTCACAGTTCTGCTCCGTTTCACGTGAAGTAATGAAAACAATCCCACATTTGAATGTCTAGAATTTCAGTAGTTTGGGAACTGATGACTACCACTCTCCCCGTTTCCATTTCTGTCACATCTGGAAAGTCAGCTGATCCCAGATACGCACATTTCATGCTAGAACCCTATGTTAAGGCTGCTTGGTTAAGGTCATGTTAGCTGTACTGTACCAAATTAAAAAGTGGATAGGCAAGTTGACCAACAGTGAGGCTGGGCAAAAAGCACTTTGTGGTAGAACACCAAATCCTACTGAGATGGGCATCCAACACCATACAAGTTTCTTTAGCAAAGTCAGCCTTGAGTTAAGTGCTGTAGGCAACTCAGCAAGGACTTTGGGGAGGAAGGAGCTTTGTGATTTAAAACACAAACATCTCTATTTGCAGTAGAGTGCACTAGACAAATATTCCTGCTTTGAATGGCATTAAGATAGAAAGCTAGAGAGGGCTTCAGAAATGCCCACCATGCTTCCTGCCAAGCTGATGATACCAAAACTTAACACAAAGTACTTCTAATGACAAAAAAGTAGTATAACAGTATGATCTCAATCAGATTGAAACTGGCCAAGAGAGAACATTCATACACTAGTTTACTCCCCAATTATGTAAAAATCACATAAAATATTTTAACAAAGTGGAAAAATCTTTTGATGCTAACCTTAGCAACAGCCAAAACAGTACTTATAAGCAAGCAAGACTGAAGAGTTTTGTTCTGATAGAGAATAGTTATTTTAAATCAAAACTGCTCGTAGATGAAGCGACAAACCCTGAGTAAGTTTTGCACATTGGCAAGAATATGGTGAGTCTTAACTGCCTGACCTTCATGGGAAATGAATGCAACAAAGGGCAACATAAACCCTAGCAGCACTCTGGTGATCCTTACGTCTTTGCCATCTCTCCTTGGGTTCCCTTCCTCTAAGGGCACAATTGCTTAGCCTCGCGTGCTATGCAGTGAAGATTTGTTCTTCTCTCTTATTGAATAAAAGGCTGTGGACCTGGAATTACAGCTTTAAAAAGGATAGGAAGGGGGGAAGAAAAAATACAACTCCATTTAAGTTTACCCACTATCTATTTCCTAGTAAGCCCGCTGTCTAAATTTCCTACTTCTAAGTTTGTGCTCACAACAGTCAGCTACAAGGTTCCAGTTTGCTGGTATGCAAGTTGAAAAACTAATATTCAGGATACCCCCTTCTAGTGTTCTTCTAGAGGAACTGCTATGAAGTCAGGGTACCACAATCCTGCACAAGCTAGTCAAGGAATAAGCAAAAGGCTTTGTACTCCTTCTAATCTGAAGTATTCACAAAAAAGAACCCCAGAAGTCAAATTCCAGTATGCTGACTGCTAATGAGCCTGGAATGATGATCCAAGTTAACATCACTTTCCTGGAGAGGGGAAAGAGAAATAATGAATGCTATAATTGCAGCGTTTTCCAGCAGCACCCAGAGATGTGAAAGATAAATATTGGAATGTAAAAGGCATTAGGGTTGCATTTTGATTGCCCTTATACAAAGAAATTCTGTAAACATTATCAATGTCCTAGTAAAAGACTAACACACGTCCTTTGACAGATATTAATTAGGTTTTGAACGTAGTCCCTGATAAAAGAGAAACACATCAGTTTAGGTAATTGTCTTAGATCAGACAGGGAAAAGAAACATCGGTATTCTTTAATTCCCAGTCTCTCTTTGAACTTTCTAACTTCCAAATCCTTGGGTAGAAAAAAGAGCACCAGGACATAGCACTTCAACATCATCCTGTATAACTGATTCATCCTAACATCAGTGCCATGTGTTCATGGCAGCACTGGAACAGCAATGCAACATTCAAATGCCTTTGTAATGGTAACTCTAGCCAGCTGGAATCCACAGAAAGTCTGTTAAAATTTCCTCTTCACAGCATCCTCAAAAGGGAGGGGTTTTTTTGTTTGGGTTTTTTTTGTGTGTGTGTGGTTTGGTTTTTTTTTTAAAGAGGATCCTAACAGCAGGATAGTACTGTGCTTTATAAATTATCAGAAGGACACTTAAGGCTAAGATTTTGAATTAATTCAGTTTCTAGTCACTTTCTGGAAATCACAGAATTATTTGGCTTCACTGTGGATTTATACTTTATTGCTAAGTAGAACCAGGTTTTTCCTACACAGAGGTTTTAAATCTCTGTGGTACCAGTCAGGGATGTGCTTGCCATGAAAACACAAAGCTCTTAAATGATTAAACTCTTGGTAAATGGAATTCTTAAGAGAGGTTTCAGTTCACACTGAAGTCCACTGGATAATCATCTTCATAGAGACTGACCCCAGCAAGACAACTTTCTAAGAGGAAAGGTGAAAGCAGTTAAACAGTACCTCACACAGAAGAAGTAGGAAACTGTGCTCAGATATTAAACAACTGACTGCTGCAATGATTTGGGAGTAAATGATTATACATAGCTCAGAAGATAAAAGAGAATGTAGAGTGGCCTTGGAATTTGGATACCAACTGTTCAGCATTTGTTTGGAGCTGGCAGCTAGATTGTTATATGCTTTCTTTGCTAAGACAGGCAATACAAAAAAAAAAATGTACTTTCTCCTCAAAGCAGAAGTTCCCTAGTGTATACAAGAGCTTTAGGAGAAATGAAACAATCCCATTACAAAAAAAAAAAAAGCTGGAATTTTAACCCATTTATGAGTCCAGAAGAAAATGTCTTTTCCCCAGCCCAGACTGACTGCCTAAACAATGGCCCGCTTCCACCTTATCAACAGTTTGCCCTTTGAAAAAGGACACGCGTAAATTCTCTTTGCTTACCAATCATGCCCTCAGCTTCACAGCAGCCCTGTGCTACAGCTGGGGGAAAAGAGAAGCACCTTGCTTCGTGTCAAAAAGTTCCGTTTCCTGCCTTTTATGTGTTGCCATTAGCTGTAGGCAAGGCAAAGAACTCAGGTTCCTGGCAGCTGAAAAATTCTATTAACCTTATTTTGCAAGTGCTTTTCCTACAGGAACAGGTTTTTACAGATCATGTTCCTTTCGTGAATTTTAAGGAAACGCCATAGTCTAAACTGAAAACTAAATACTTCATTAAAGATGCAAACATTTCATACTTAACTCCAAACCGGTCTTTTCAATTAAAATTGAAATCAAATAGAATTTCAATCAAATCTTTTGGAAGCCTCATAAACCTAAAGGAAGACAGGAAAAGAAAGAATACCGATATTCCATTATCCAAGGCAAACAGTGCAAAGATTAAGTGACATAAATCACTTCAAACCGGGACACATTTAAAATAAAATAAAAACCAAAACAAAAAAAAAAGTTCTCAGTAAGAAATCAGTTGCCAACTGATTTCATTTTCTTGCAAAAGAAATCCTCTAGACTGGCATAGTCCCATCAGAGTCGAGGTCTTAATTTTGCAGACGCCATGTATTACTTTGTTACTTTTGCAAAACCAACAAATACATGATTTTACATAAGAATCATCACAACAAGTTCTAGAACCCTGCCCAGTTCTTCTGCCAGACTGAACTTCAGTTGATCGCAAACACCCTGTCCTACAGACACCGTTGCTTACAAAACCAAGCAATTGCATACATTGGATTTAACATAGGGATTTAACAGCTTCTAACAAGCTGAAAGGCACACGTTTAAGACAGAAGTAGGAAAATACATTCACAGTGATCTTAACATAGTTCTCCTATACTTCCTAGAACTTTGTGAAGCCTCCAGCATTTCTGTTAGGACAGGCAGACCGAAACGCATTTCTTCACAGCATCCCTACAGGCAGGAGAAAGGAAAAAAGACAAACAAAAACACAACAGAGTCACCTCAGTTATGCCACCTGATGAAACCCGTACCACGCTGCCATCCCACCGACACGGAGGACTTTAAAGATCAGCGGACCAGGTATTAATTGCACTCACATAATTTGCAGGACTACACGAATGCACCAGAGACAAGCGGGTCTGCTCACCGCCCACTGCCCCAGCGCAATGGGCACGAGACCCCCAGGGCTGCACCCAAGAAGGGTGGGCTGGGGGAGCAGGACAGAGAACTGCTGTGCTCAAACACAGAGCAGTGCTCACGGGGGAGGACCGGGAGAAAAAGGCACACAGAAGAATACACTTGTCTAGGAGCCTTTCAGACCAACATTTAGGTATTCCAGAGGCAAGCCTTATGTTTAGCGTGTTCTCAGCACATTTAGGTATTTTTATAGGAAGCCCTCTCGTTTTGTTCCATTTGTGTTCTGCCACTTAGAGAAGATGCTTAGTTTCCTTTTCAGTTTTAACTACATCTATTTCCTCCCCCTAAAACGCCACCATGGAAATGCCTCTGAAGCCACACATTGCAAGGTTTCTATAAACTAATCTTCTGTATCATTAAACCTCAAGATGACAGAAAGGGAGTAGGGAGGTTTACCTTGCAAATGGTATGAATGAAATGCTGTACCTAAGGAAAAAGATTTTTAAAGTTAGTCTTCATGTCAGATTTCATTAGAGTCACAAACAAGACCACCCACCCCTCGGGTACTCTAAACAGGCAGCTGCCAGATACCCAACCAAAAGGAAGCTCTGAGTTTAGGAGAAACAGGAATGACTATCCTCACGAGTCATCTTAGCCCAGCCAGGCTGTGAAACACTATGGCAAAATCAGGGGGCGTACTGTAGAGGCATTTTAAACACAGTTCTCCTGCACCCACTATTCTTCATGCTCTAACACCTACAGGTAAGTAAAGTTAGTCTTCAGGGCTGGCTACATGCTCATATCAGTTTCTGGTAGCAGTCACAGAGTGCTGCTGTGACATTACACAGAGCACGTGTTAGCTTAAAGAACAACTGACATTTAATTTGATTGGCACATCTGGGTCTTTTAACAAGAAATTGAGGAGAGTGTAAATGAGAAACGTCAGATAGTAATCAACAAAATGATTTAAAAGGGAAAGAAAAAAAAAAAAGTAGTTTTACTTCAAGCTCACAGAGATTAAACATGTTCAAAGGAACTTCCCCCAGCAACAGAGCCCTGAGCTCCATCCCCAAAGGCTCTGAAGTGGTGTGAGAGACCAAGAAGCAGGAACAAGTCACTGATGCATTGTCTTGCATCTAGGGGAATGGCGAGGTAAAAAATTATCCTTCCTTTTAACTCATGCAAGGTCAAAATCCACTCACAATTCAGCTACTGATGTTAGGTGCAATAGAAAATGGAGAGTGTGGGGAGGAAATCACTTACCATGCCAAGGCAAAAAACTGTAAGATGCAGAAAAGGAGCGCGAGTCCTTCTTTACGCCACTGAAGGAGGAGAGAGGGGAAGAAACACAGCAAACAATGAGACAACAATATAAGAATCTCATTTTTAAAATATACTCTGGTTATAGATACGTACAGGACTCAAGTACTCACCCAGAAAGCAGAGCACAGCGTTAGTATGAGACACAACTAGACAAAAAACAAACAATTTCTATTAAACATAGAAACAACTCCAGTTTTTATAGATATTGTAACACCATAATGGGTTACTTCATGGGGACAGAAACAGATTACATAATTTCATAGTTTTACCAAATCCTGCATAAGAGTTCCCCTTATTTAAAATGCTCTCGCTATTACATTTCTGAAGTACATTAAAGCAGAGAGGAAACATCAGCCCGATGTCTCCAGAAAATAATGTTACGGCCGCAAAGGAACGAGAAGAAGAGGTTACTACAGCTCTTTTGCAACATCAGCAGGTCCCTGCTTCATCCCACACACTTCTTGTCATAGGTATAGACTGCACTTCAGCATTTTACATAAGAAAGACTTTTCAGTAACAACTCTAGTCTTTCTGTGTCTGTACACGCCACATTTCCTACTGATTCTCAAGGTTACCATGGGGTCGAAGTTCTATCATTACTTGTTACCAATTAAAACTACAATACGCTTTCAAGAACTTTCAGTTATCGCTCAGCAGCTGTCCTGTTGACTAGACAGTCTAGCACAGCCACTCACACCAGCACTTTTTCAAGAGTTACACTGCTTCTTTCCTACAATTAAAATCTTGGGGGGTGGTAGGCCATTTTGGATTATCTTCTGTTTTAACCCTCAGTTTTAACAGGATCCTCCTTATAGTTCAAGTTTTCATTTTTGATTTAAGACACAAGAGCTCTTTTAGCCGTGACAGAGGGTAATACTTCATCTTCTTTCATCCACATCTAACAGCCTTTTGATGTACCATTGTGTACTAGAGATTACATGTGTATTTTTCTGCTTAAGTTAAAAAAAAAAAAAAGATTTAGTACTGCATGTTCAAGACATAACACCTGCATTGCCAAAGAAATCATACACTTCACCTCAGTCATGATTATTGACATTAAAGGTAGTTTGCCCATTAGTTTTAAGGTGATTTGTATATTGGTCTAAATGCTGCATCATACATCTAACAACTGGCTTTATTCCACTGAACAACATTCCAGGCATTCTCCTGACTCCAGGCATCCTAAATGCTTATAAAACAAACATACCATGCAGTAGGGTTCTTGCCTGCTGCTGATCTGCAGGCACATACAGTCAATTTCTCAAGCTCTATGGAGTGCCTGCAGCCTCTCTGATGTTTAAAGAGAAAACAGGAAGCACTGATGCCAAGTGAACTCTCTAAAAACATTTGCACTGAAAACGGGAGGACAGTTTCATGCGCGTTAAACCATCTTCCAGATTTTAGACTCTTCAAAAGAAAATGGGAAAGTTGAAGAGACAAAAAAAAGCATATGTACTTAAAACGAGAAAGAGTCGTAAACCTAACTTAGCAACAATTTTCACACATCCCCTCCCAGTAGAAGGCTGGCCACAATTTCCATGTTCTGAAGATAAAAATAATTCCTAGGGCTGACTTCAGTTGAATGCTTAATTTGCAATTTCATTGTGTCATACGAGTTTCAAGACCTGAAGCTACCAGCCAACTCAGATGATTTCTGTGTGTTCAATGCAAGATGACCAAGGCATAGAGATTCCCCAGTGGCTTTGTCAGGAAATGACAATTTTATCAAGGTAGAAATACCTAGACAGCTCTTTAAAGCAAATCAGATAGAATACAAAAAGACAAAATGGAATGCCCAACAACTTCCATAGTACAACTTTTTAAAAACTAGTTTCCCATCTCTCATCTTTTAAGCAACATGAAAATATGATGATGTTGTGACTTCAAGCAGCTTAAAGAAGCATGTGCTTGGTTCATACACAGCAGCCACAGACCCTTAATGCTCGTTTAGCTTAAAAACCTGGCTTCAGCTCAGTCTTTCATAATAGGAAGATGGTTTTCTGGTGCTACTCAACCTTTCCACTACAGCAGATGTGCAGGATGTTTGATGTTTTAAGAAAAAACAAAAGAAAAAAAAAGAACAACCAAAACCAAACAACCCACAAACACATCTTGAGACATAGTTCGAACAATGTATATGAAAAGACTTCACAGTGGAAATGGTTTACAGGTCAGCATGAGTTAAACCTGATTCCTTTGATACTTACTAGCATAACAATAGTTGCAATCAGCCGGGTAGGCTCAAACATCCTTTTCAATTGTTTCATTGGTCCCATAAGAAAGAGAGTGCTGCGAGAAACAAAACAAGATTAATACAGAGGTAGAAAGGCAAAAGTGAAACTAGGTAAGATTCCTCATTAAGGGGGGTTATTTTGTTAAATTGTATGCTGGCCATCAGTACGCTATGTTGTCACAGTAATCATAATATGTTTGCTGAATAACAAAAGAAACAGGATATATAATGAGGCAAAATCCATTCTTGGGGTTTTTTTTGTGCAAGGTATTTATTCTATAATTTTATTCACACTCATTCAGTCACAATTAACAAAAGTAGAGCAGGACTATCAAGCTAGAAGCATAGGTCAAGGTCAGCTTCAGTTAGATTATTCTCAATTGATGCTTTTTTAACTTGTTTTTAAAAACACCAGCCGCAAAGGCTCTGCATGGATTGCCACGTAATCCAGCTCCATTCCTCTACATAAAGGGCTGTTTTCAGACCTGGATCCATTCTCTGATCCCTTACCAGATCTGCAGCCCTCATTTAGAGCAGAGCCCTGGTGATTGATACGGCATGAATTATCTATGGTGATATTTCTGCCTCATATACCATATTATTTCCAATTCCATTCCTTGTACTTTCTAACATCTTGTTAAGTTTCCTCAGTCACAGAGGGTTGTGACTGCCACAAAGCCCGTGGGGCTGTGTTTCAGGAACCTCAACAGCCACAAAGGTTTATCAAACCGGCTTACGCTGACAGACTCCTCCAAATGTATTCACCAAAACACACAGAACATTACCAAATGCAGAATGACAAAAAATGATTTTTATCTTGGGGGTGAGGGGCAAACAACAAAAATCAAAAAAACTCAATGCTCAAAGCATGAGTTTGAGTCTTCATTACTGATGAGTAACTTTTATCTTGAATGCATTGCTAATAACAATAAGGAAATAAAAGTTTTCTTTACCATTTCAAGGAACTACTGGGGAAATGCTATTCTTTAAAATTCAGCAACAAGAGAATAAGCTACATAAGCAAGTCTTCTCACACAAATGCAACAGTTTCCACCCCTTATGCACCTTCACCCATTGTTCTGCTTTAGATTTTCATCCTCATTAGGCAACTAATATAAAAAGACTGTTACCTCCCAATAGATGCAATATTCCCCAGAGTATAAAACACTGCAAAGAGCGTCAGCCCTTTCCTTGGTACCCATAGCAGACAGCTACCCTAAAAAGGAAATTTAGAGAGAAAGAAAATAAATTAATATTGTTTTTAAATTGCAAAAGAAACATATCCAAGAAACACCACAACACCAAAGAAGTCTTAGGTAAACTTAAACCCAAACTGCAGAATCACACACACACAAAAGTAAAATACATTTATTGCCATTGTTGTCAAGAGTTAGTGCATTGAATCTAACTGGAAATGAGTCAGATGTCTTCCTAGAGACTCAAAAGGAAAAAAAAAAAAAGTGAAGGAACAGCGTACAGCAATTATTTGGGCTCCTGAAACTCAATTATCAGGGAGGTCTGGCAAAAACTCCTTACCAAAAGCGAGCACAGGCATCCTATTGCAAAACAAGCAATGAAGCCTTTCACTCTGGTGCCCCAGCCTAACGAGGTTGCATCAATAGCCTGGAAACGAGGAGAAAAATAAAGAGCGCGAGTTACTGTTTACGAACAGATCTCGCCAAGTACCAATTTCCTCCGAGTGTGCCCAAGCTCAAACGGAGCCTCAGGTTTTCAGGCACCCCCTGGGTTCTCTCCATCGCCCCTGGGAAACGCGGGGACGGGATGGGGGAGCTCC
Organism: Tringa tobata; assembly: GCA_033628505.1. Taxonomy (NCBI): domain Eukaryota; kingdom Metazoa; phylum Chordata; class Aves; order Charadriiformes; family Scolopacidae; genus Tringa; species Tringa tobata. The sequence continues at coordinate 6,819,996 of JAHREE010000363.1, forward strand.
GGGGGGGAGGACGGACGGACGGACGGACGTGTGTGTGTGTGTGTGTGTGTCCGCTCGCTCCCCCCGACGGACGGCGGCTCCACCAGGAACTGATTCACTTTCTCCAAACAAACGGGGGAGAGTGTGCGTGTGTGTGTGTGCGGTGTGTGTCTGTGTGCGGTGTGTGTTTGTGCGTGCGTGTGTTTGGCTGGTTCCGTTCTCTGCCCGCACCCAGCAGGTGCGGGGGGCACCTGCCCGTTCCCCTGCGGTGTTTTCGGGCTCCAGCGTTCCCCGTGCCCGGCTTCACTCAAGGGACCGCGTCCTCCTCCCTCACGCAAAAATAAACCCAGACGGCGGGGCCCCCTTCCCCCGCAGCGGCACCCCGGGCTGGCGGGGTAAAGGACGGGGGACTGAAGCGCAAGTTAGAGGGTCAGAGACCGGCTCCCTACGAACCGCCGGCCCCGCCCCGGGAAGCCGAAGGCCCGACGGCAGGCTGAGGCGGCGCCGGCCGGTGCCGCCGACCCACGCCGAGGGGCCGTGGCGGGGCTGAGGGACGGTGCGGGGCTGAGGGACGGTGCGGGGCCTCCTTCCTTCTTTCCCTCTGACCCCCCCGCTCCCCCGCCGCGCTCCCCGCCAACAGCCGCTCCCCAGCCGTCGCCTCTCCCCTCAGCAGAGAGAGAGGGGGCGGCGGAGCGTTACCTCGGCCAGGCCGCTCGGCTCATCCGTGTCGCGGCCGCTCAGCACCCGCCTAAGCTTGTCCATCCCGCCC
>JAHREE010000363.1:6834358-6846722 GCA_033628505.1 Tringa tobata
GTAACCCGAAACCTCCCGCTCTGGCGGCGGCAGCGGCGGGCGGTGAGTGCGGTGCCGGCGGCGGCGGGGAAGGGGCAGCGGGGACGGCGGCGGGACCGGCTGACCGGGACCGGTGTGTGTGTGTTTGTGTGAGAGAGAGGGATGCCCGGGGTGGAGGATGCTGCCCCCGCCCCTTTGTTCGGTGCCGGAGGGAGCGAGGGGGCAAAATGGCGACCCCCCTCTCTCTCTCCCTCTCTCCCGTGTCTCCCACTCGGTAGCGCCGGCTTTGTGTGTACCGGCACGGCCGGGCCGGGATGGGATGCCCCCTCCCACCTCGGCCTGCCCTGCCCTGCCCCTGCAGAGCCACCTCTCCCGGAGGCCGCCTCCTCCTCCTCCTTCTCCTCCCCCGGGGTTCCGCGGGGCCCTGAGGGGACGGGGAGCAGGCGGCGTGGGGAGCGGCGGCCCGGCGGGGGTCTCCGCCTTCCCAAAAACCCGTACCGGGCAAAAATCCATCGTGAAAGCCGGCCCCAGGTGGCCAGGCGTGTTTGGAGAGGAACTTGAGGAGAAACACTGGCGAGCGGTGGGCAGGCGGCTGTGCTCGGGGAGAGCCGAGCTCTGTTTGACAAAGCACGGCCCAGTAATGTCTTTAATTACGCTCTTAGGAAAGCACAGATAAAAATGGAAAAAAGGCGGCTCGCCAGCCCGACGTTGCTGCCGCCCCAGGCCACGGCGCAGAGGGAAGCGATTCCGTGAGTAGCGCTGGCCGGGTGGGAGCCATGGGCGCCACGGCCGAGAGAACTCGCTCCAAGTCTCTCCTTGCCAAGAAGTGCTCATAGCAACTTTATATTAGCTGGCGGACTCTCTGTACTTTTCTGGTTGCATTTGCATTTTTTTGGTGGTGGGGTTTGTTGGGTTGGTTTTTTTGGTTTTGGTTTGGTTGTTGTTTTTTTTTCCAGTGGCCTGCAGGTGGGCGAAGGATTGAATGGAGTGGAGGGAGTGGGGAGGAAGCTGCGAAGTAATTGGGAGAAATACGCAGGTTTCACAAAACAAGGTTCTGAGTCAGTGGGATGGATGCTAACACTGAGGAGTCAGGGGTTCTCAAATGCTTCTGTAGGGTGGACCGTGGCTTAATGCAAGGAAGTGTCTTTTGAACCTCGTGTGCAGAAAGCCAGTTCCCCCACTCCTTTGGTATCGGTAGTAAATTTGGTATTGGGAGTAAAATAGAATCACCGCTGTTGCTGAGGCGATGATGAACATGGAGAAGTGATGTTAGGAGAGTACATGCACTGATCCCTGTGTCTTTGAATGTTACTTAGCAACTGTTCAGAAAAAGTCAGCAGGGTATATGAGTAGCCAGGCATCCACAGACCACCAGTAAATGCTGCGTAGGCAGAATACAAGGTAACACTCAGGATAAACAGGCAGATTTTTATTTTTTTTTTTTAAAGTGACTTTTTTTAAAAGAAAGAAACAAAGACTGATAGTGACATTCTTCTTGTTTCTTCACAGCCTAGATGAAGGGACTGAGTGAGATGCACAGCTGGTAAGTATGGCTTAGAAACAAATAAGATCCTTAAAAAATTTTAAAGTGAAATGTGTTAATTTTCTTCCTTGTTTACCCCCTTCCACCTCTTTTTGTCTTTCAGTTCCTTCCCGGTTCTAGGCTCGGTACTGTCATTGACATCTTAGGTGTGCCCAAAGGCAATTTCCTGTCCCTTCACTTTCCCATCTAAAATGGTTTCCTGCATCCTACAGGTAAATTCTAATTAACGCAGGCAAAAGGGCCTCCCGCCTTCAGAGAGAGTTTGAAGAAATCTTGCCTGAATGTTTCTGAGCGTTGTTCTGCTTCAAGCTGCTCAGCATGTCTTCGCTGCTCCAGCTCTGCACGCTCTGACCATGAGCAGCAATTTCTCCCTCAGCAATGTGAAAGGCCTGAGGAACCTCACCACGCAGGAAGACGGGGTGGTCAGAGTCACAGAGTCCATTGCCATAATCGTCATTGCTATTTTCATCTGTTTGGGCAACCTGGTGATTGTCGTCACCCTCTATCGGAAGTCTTACCTTCTCACGTTGAGCAACAAGTTTGTGTTCAGCCTGACCCTCTCCAACTTTCTACTCTCCGTACTGGTGCTGCCCTTTGTTGTCACCAGCTCCATTAGGCGGGAATGGATCTTCGGAGTCGTTTGGTGCAATTTTTCAGCCCTGCTCTACATGCTGATCAGCTCAGCCAGCATGCTTACTCTTGGACTCATAGCCATAGACCGGTAAGCGGCTCTTTTCTAATGAATGGTTAACGAATTGCCTAGTTTCACAGAGTGACTTGCATAGAGCTGAGAAGCACAGCAGTGGATGATGGTGTGTGCCATTGTAATGTCATTTTTTTCTTCAGCCCCTTGTGAAATTTTGATACAGAACAGAAGGTGATGTCATCCATAACACAAAATGTAGGCATGCATCTAGAGTTTTTTTAAGCTATCGGTGGTATAATAACATACTACTTGAGAAACAAGAACTAATGACTTAAAATTCCAGATTATACCCTAAACGTGCTGACGCGTAGGGATATATTTAATAGCTGCATGTATGCCTTCAGCCAAGTTTTACAATCTTGCCTACCGATGTTCTTATTTTTACATGTAATTATTTTTGTAAACAGGGTCTCCGAGCCCGCTTCAAGGTTTAGAGAGAAGAGCTTGTTCTGCAAAGAAGAATAGCTATCAACGTCATTGAAATACGTTCTTTTTTCATTGTATGTCTCTTCTTGTCTGCCAGGTACTATGCTGTCCTGTACCCTATGGTTTACCCGATGAAGATAACAGGCAACAGAGCCGTGGTCGCTCTTGTTTACGTGTGGCTACATTCCCTTATTGGCTGCCTCCCTCCTCTCTTCGGCTGGTCGTCTTTGGAGTTCGACCAATTCAAGTGGATGTGCGTGGTGGCCTGGCATAAAGAGGTTGGCTACACTGCCTTTTGGCAGATCTGGTGTGCGCTGCTGCCTTTCATGGTCATGATGATCTGCTATGGATTTATATTCCGCGTGGCAAGGATTAAGGCCCGCAAAATCCACTGTGGTAGCGTCGTCATCGTGGAGGAGGACTCCCAGAGGAATGGGAGAAAGAACTCCAGCACCTCCACGTCCTCTTCCGGCAGCCGAAGGAATGCTTTTCAAGGGGTTGTCTACTCAGCCAACCAGTGCAAAGCTTTCATAACCATCTTGGTTGTCATCGGTGCTTTTGTCATTACCTGGGGGCCTTACATGGTAGTAATTACATCAGAGGCACTTTGGGGAAAAAATAGTATTTCCCCTGCCTTGGAGACATTAGCTACGTGGTTGTCCTTTTCCAGTGCCATTTGCCATCCACTAATTTATGGACTGTGGAACAAGACAGTGCGCAAGGAGCTACTAGGAATGTGCTTTGGGGATCGGTATTACCGCGAGTCGTTTGTTCAGCGGCACAGGACATCGAGATTATTCAGCATTTCCAACAGGATCACAGGTAAGATGCGTGGCTGCAAAAGTCACTCTTCCTTGATACCAGTAAGTAATGCTTAGTGTCTGTCTGTACGTCGTATGTCTCAGGGCACTGTAAACAAAGTGGGATGTTTCTGGAGGTTTCAGCAGTCTTTTGATCCTGTTTTTGTAGACATTTGAAAGGAGAATGGGGTTTTTTGTGGCAGTTAACCTCTTCTACTCTAGTACAATTTTCTATGCCAGAGAAGATGTAGTTATGAGGTTAATAAAAATAATGTATTTTTCTCTCTATCAAGCTTTTCCTTTCATGTGCCTACCATTTTATGTTATCCAGATTGGAGCACTACCAGCAGTTTGATTCCTGGTTTTGTACTATGGCTCTGAGATTCACTGAAGTTACACTGGTCTTACTATTTCTGTAAATTCAGGTTTTAGCCTTAGTGGTTGTGAAGAAAAGATCATGAACAAAGTAAAACTACACAAAAGAGTAAACCTATTTCATGTCTCCCCAAGTTGAAGGCTGAGAGCTTTAGTTGCTCAGAGTTTGATGGGTTTTGGTTGGGGTTAGGTTTTTTTTTAAGTAGCAATGCAATGAAATTCTGAGTTTTGATCATTTTCCTGGTCCTGTTGAGAAGCTTCCAAAACCAGGACATATCTGTGGGGTCCCTTGGGACATTTCATGCAGAGGTAGGAACTGAAATTATTTAATTGTGAAGGAAGATCTAAAATGCAGAAGAAAGGGGAGAGCAGCAAGGCATCTGTTGTCTTTTCTGTAACCTGGAATCCCTGGGAGAGACTCCATGTAAATGAAAGAGTTCTGCAGCTGCAGCCACATCACAAGATGCAAGAGCTCTCTAGCACTTCTTCCTTTGGCAAATCTGTATCCAGGAGATGCTATGGATGAATACATTGGGAACTGGAAGGGAAAAGACAAGAAATTTCTTCCTGCTTCCAAGTGATAAGAAACTTAACAGCTTCAGATTTGTCAGGTGACTGAGAGGAAAAAAACAACCAAGCAAAAAATAACAAAATCTTTAAGCAGAATCCAAAGACAGCACCTTTCTAGGAATCCTAGGATATCCTCCCTTCCTGTTTTGGGGATTTGAAAGAAGCCAGGCATCTTGGTGCCCCAGCCTTGCTTGTAAGCTGCCTGTCACAGCTGCTGGTGGCTACCAGGTTATTCCCTGGCTTGAAGGTGTTTGGCAAATGTCCCCATCTGTCTGAGGGCATATGCTCTGTGTTCAGCCCAGCTGGCTGATAAAACGCATGCAATTGCAAAAAGAGTGGGAGGGAGGTGGTGCCAGGTGGAAAGGAGACTTGCCACATGGAAAGGCTCCAGTGGTACCTGAAAGCTCTTGACTGGATTTCTAAGATTGGAAGTCCACATGCTGTGCAGCCTGGATCAGCAGGATGAGTTTTACGCATAGAATAGTTAACACAGTAGAGCGGGAAGAGTTTTTTACTGTTGTAGACCCCTTAAACATTCGTTTTGTGTGATGAGAATTAAACTGTCTTACAGATTTGGGACTATCTCCTCATCTTACTGCCCTCATGGCAGGTGGGCGGCCATTAGGAAACAGCAGCAGCACAGGAGACACAGGTTTCAGCTGCTCACAGGATTCAGGTAACTAAAAGTCTCTTGGTCTCTTTCCTTGGGCAGAAGATTGCACTTGTAACTTGGCAGTACTCTCTGGGATGGTCTGTATTTATACACAGATGTCTTCTGGTGGATGGATGACACGAAGCATCTGTTCCAGCTGTTACAACAAAACTGCTGCAGTTGCGTTTTTTGTTCCTTGCTCTCAATATATTTACTTGCAAAATACTGTTTACTCTAAGGAATGATGACCCTCCCTTGGTGATGTGTCCTGGGAACAGGACTCGCTGCTTTTGTCCCCTTCTCTTTTAGTTTCTGTCGTTTTTCAGTGACTTTCCCTCAATCCACAAGAAACAAAGTGCTGTTGAGAATGTGCTTCTCTGCTTCCTAGTTTGTGAGAGACCTTGTCTTGGTTTTGCCTTGTCTTACATCTTGCAGTGTAAATGTGAACACTTAGGATGGTTTCACTACTGAATATCTCTCAACTGAAGATGGTTAGGAAAAGAGAAAAAGAGTTCTGCTAGTAATTTTCTATCCAGAACTGTAGCTGGACTTTTCTGCCAGTTAATTCATCTACCATTCCTTAACTTCAATCCAGTTATTTCAAAGAGTATTTCTGCTCTAGAGACACCAGAGGGTGATCTTCTGACATTTGCTTGGTGTTAGAGGTTTCTTACTTTTATTAAAGGAATTCTATAGACCTGGGATTAATTTTAGTAGTTGTTTCATGTGGTAGTCGTGGCCGAGTGGTTAAGGCGATGGACTAGAAATCCATTGGGGTCTCCCCGCGCAGGTTCGAATCCTGCCGACTACGGATCATCATTTTTTCTATTAGATTGGATACCAGGAACAAGTTCTTTACTATGAGGGTGGTGCAACACTGGAACAGGTTTCTCAGGGAGGTGGTTGAGGCCCCTTCCCTGGAGATATTCAAGGTGAGGCTCGACAAGGCCCTGGGCAACCCAGTCTAGTTGGAGGTGTGCCTGTTGACTGCGGGGAGGTTGGACTAGATGACCTTTGGAGGTCGCTTCTGGCCCGGGCCATTCTAAGATTCTATGCTGGTAGTTTTATGCCTGTTGTGGATATTCTGCAGCTCTATGGGATAAAGGAGAAGAGGTGATTTTTAGTCTGGGGTCTTCTAATAACTTACTGGATTCTTTTTCTGTGCTCGGGCAGGCAGGCTGTTGACTGCTCTTACCTTGTTGACGTGCAGTCTCTGCTGATGGTTGTAGCCTCCTTATGTTCTGGTTTACACTTCTTATGCACCTCCACTCATTGGCAGAACATGGGGGATTGAGAAGTGCCAGACTTAGGGGGAAATACTACCCAAAAGATGGGCATTAACGTTTTCTTACACTAAAAGACTAAACACAGCACCGTACCAGCTGCTAGGAAAATTACTAATAAAATTAACTCTACATCACGATGGATTGTCAGCAAAGAGTAGACTTACGGAGCAGTATGTTGCTCAGAGGTAGACCCCCAGCCAGGCCTTTGTCTCACTTTCCATTAAATGGGTGTTGGAACACCTTCTGATTGCAAAAAGAATACATTTGGAGATGGAAAGCAGTCAATTGGGTGAAGAAGGATTTGAGGCCAGCGTCTGGAGGAGTTATGAAACCTGCGAAGGCTCTTTATCCTAGGCCTGTTGTCACACTGCAGGAGTAAAGGGACTGAAAATAAAGTGTCATGTATGGAGTGTATGCAAGCTACACACACACCAGCAGCTTCCCTGAGGACTGCTCACTCAGCACTGTCCTAGAGTCTGCCTGAAATGTTTGCTCTGCTTTTCCCTTACGCAGAGAGACCAGCATTGCAAGACAAGACTAGGCTGCAGTCTTGCCCTTGGTGTGAAAGTATTGCAGAGATGCCCAGATGAAATTCCTTGTGCTTCTGAACTCTATTTTATATTGGAAAGGTGCAAAGCAAATGCAGGGAGATGAAATAAAAAAATTTCTCCTCAACTGAAAAAAAATAATGACTCATTGGATAAAAATCATTCCTAACAAGCAAGGGACTTTTCCCTATTAAAGTACACTTCAAGAAAGTCAAAAATAGGTTATTAGAGACAAATCAAATTGAACAGAAAAATTCCCCAGTTCAGATTTCCCTCCAGGTCTGATTACAAGCGTGAGGTTTGGCAGCTGTGGTTGTCTGCCTCTCGAGTAGCCATTATTTGCTTCTCATCTTCATCGGGAGATGGGGGAAGTTGCCCTCCACTTCACCTTTATTTACTGAGGGTAAGATTTCACCTTTGTCTGCTGTCCTATTGACATTATAAGCTCTGCAGCTGAGCATTTCAGAGCTGCCTGAGATTTCAGATGGCTAATGAAAAAAGATTTCCGAATCCTTTCAAGGAAAACTCTGACCTCATACTTTTTCTGTACAGTGTTTAATTCAAGCTGAAATTTACTCACAAAAGCTGGGTTTGGACATCTTTTGAAGGAACTGCTATAGAGGGAAAAATTTTTGCCACCACTTAAATATTGTATCCCAGTGCTAGTCTGTTTTGCTTGAGAACTCTTGCTTTGTTTCAGGAACTGATGCGATGCTTCTTGAAGATTATAGCTCAGATGGTGCTCATGCCCCACACTGCATCTGTCCTCCTCGAAGGAGGAGTTCAGTGACGTTTGAAGATGAAGTAGAGCAAATTAAAGGTGGGTTTAGGGGTAAGTATGGAAATGCTCAGAAACAACTGTATTGCCTGCTCAGAAAGCCTCCCAGGACATTCAGAATTGCCTTAAAACATACCTGACCACTGTTCACCCTGATATACCTGACCATTCATGCAGGTGCAACAGAAAGTAAGATCAGGTCTTATGTAGGGGCAGGCATCTATTATTTTTTGTGCATGTGTGCAGTTCTTAGTGCAATAGTTTCCCACAGGTTTATCAATTCTCCCTGATATGTCTCAGGGTTTTCAGGATGTCTGAGATTTTAAATTATTTCAGCAGCCTCATTGAAGGATTACATTTAAGATGAACACCTGTGTTGCCCAACGTGTTGGTGGGTAGGGAGTCACACAGGTGCTACAAAAACAACTACATCAACACTGAAGAGCAGGGTTATCCAAGGCAATAAAATGTTAAGAAGTATACTACTGTCTGCAACTGCAGTCTTCAGTCTCTCTTGGCACGGAGAGCTCTACAACTTCCCCACTGGAAGTGGAAGTGCATCCCACAGTATTTGTGGAACCAATTTAAGCCTAAGGACATCAGACTGTCGTAGAATGGTTCGGGTCAGAAGGGACCTTAAAGAACACTGAGTTCCAATCCCCTGCCCTGGGCAGGAACACCTCCCACTAGACCACGTTGCTCAAAGTCCCATCCAGCCTGGCTTTGACTACTGATTTTAGTCACTACTTGGAAGAAGCCCTTGGAATTTTGGGACTTGTTAATTGATAAACACAAAGTCTGATGTTTGCTGGGCTTAAAACATGTTATAAAATAGCTCTTAAACTGCACTGTTCATGTCAATGAAGTGCAAGATCTTAGTGCAAATGTGCTGAGAATCTCCATAAGTTGTGCTTTCAGCAGAGGAATTACAGATTGAGGGTTCTGTGCCTGTCTTTTGCATGAATTCTTGCCTGATGACAGACGATTCCCATTGTCCCTAATCCTGGGCTCTCAGCAGTAAGCAGAAACCAGGCTGTTGACTTCAGTTGAATACAAATTCAAACCCATAAAATTCTGTGTGCATAAGTTCAGATTCAGAAAATCACTCAACATACGCTTAATTCAGTTAAACATATGTGTGTAAGGACTTTGCATCATTAAGTCTTTTTTTTTTTTTTCACTTCAATTGGAGGTAATCTTTCTCTGCTTGAACTATTGAGGTCACGCTGAAACTTTGTGGAATAGGAACCTCTGGTACTTCAGTAAATGTGCTCTGTAAGGTAGTTACTTTGCAGAAGGCATGATCACATCTTTACAAAAGGATTAGAATTAGTCTTCAAGCATTTGCACAGCCATGCTGATCAACTGTTAATTCTCTGATATGTTGCTTTTCTTTTTTTTCCCCAGAAGCTGCAAAGAATTCTGTTCTTCATGTAAAAGCCGAAGTCCATAAATCTCTGGACAGTTACGCATCCAGTTTAGCAAAAGCTATCGAAGCTGATGTGAAAATCAGTTTGTTTGGGGAAGATGCTTTACCAGGAGCTCTGTTCCCCGCGCGGACTCTTCCAGGAAGCGGTATGAACACACGGCGTGGTGTCAGGCCCCATGCTAGCCAAAGACTTCAGTTGCAGAGCATCGATGAAGGGGGTATTTGAGAGGCTCACCGGAGTAAGAAAACAGAATGAAACCACTAAGCGGGACTTACTGGAGCTGTTCCTGTTTTCACAGAACCGGGATACCTTGTCGGGGAGTTTTCAGTGGTTTTTAAACACTTGAAAACCAGCTGAATTACGGTACTTGCATCAGCATTTTACAGGAGTATTTGTTTACTGCTTAGGGTGCTATTGACTCTTTTGTGCCATGTCTTATATCTGTCACGCGGTGCATAGGAACGCAGCGTTTGGTTTCATGGACCAGATCAATGAGTCTGTTGAATCTTGGGTTCATCGTTGGCCAAAGCCGACTAAGGAATGAAAAAGAAAAGTCTGTGCAGTGTTTAATTCATTAGTGCATTCATCCTTTTCTGACCACCAGAATAATCGGTTTATACTTGACAGCTGGAGTGCTGTGACAGGAGCTTGTGCATTGTATAGTACATAATGTCTTACTGTCACAGACTCCCAAATGGTGGAGCATGGACTTCACTAGGGGACAAAATCTGAACTTTTCAGAGAGCTCATGCAGATTATGGTCCTGCTTACTCTTGCTAGTGGATATTTCTGGCTGTTCAGCCATAGGAACACCAGATCCGAAACTGGATTGTGCATTATGACACACCAGCTTCTCTAGGTGTAACGGGTGGAAGCAGACCCGTGCTGGAAATATCACAAAGATGGTATTTGAGGAAATCATCAATGCGGAGTTCTTAGTTTCTCTGAGAACTTGGGTTCACTTTCCCGGTTTCGCTTTTACTGAAAGGAGGCTCTATGGCTATGGTGATTTTGACAGAATATAAATAAGGTATTACCACTTTATATTCGATATTCATCTTTTCTAGAGAGAAAGGTTCTGAGTTCTGGGTTTTTGGGTTTTTTTCAATTGTGAGGGAATGTAGTATTTAAGCAATAGTTACCTCAGCGAGTATATTCCTTGGGAGTATTAATTCATTAATCTCTAAAATAAGAACATTTGGCACTTACACTGCACTTTGCATGTTCTTAAGCACTGTACAGGCATTACCTTGCTAGGCCTTTGTGAGAAGGTTCCTCAGCCCTGCTTCCCAAAGAAGGGGAACTGGGCAACAGCAGTCCTGCTGCTGGCAATGCAACGAGCTGCAAAGGTGGGAAGGTTTGTTACAAAAAGAGGGATGAGGTGGATCATAGGACAATGCCTGGCTCGAGGAACCTTTCTGTGCCTTCCTGGGCTGGCCCCTTCCTTACTGTGTTGGTGGTTACAGCCCTGCCTTAACTGCTTAGTTCAAAGAGAAGATGTAAGCGAGTAGGATGATTCTTTTGGGGTGGGTGTTGGTAGCAAATGGACTTAGGGACCAAGGATTTGCATTCGTTGACTCTCGTGCCTGCTCCCCCTGCCTCCATCTTTCCCCAGCCGTGGTTTGTATGAGTTTTTGCTGCAGATTGTTTGGAAATCAAGGGCAGGATGTTTCCATCTGGGCAAAACCTGGGTGTAGGCTTGTTAAATTACGGCTGTGTGTGTCTTAGTTGGAGGCACAGAAGCAAACTGTTTTTGAGGCAGAGCCTCAGTCCAGTACTGTATTTAGTAGACATCCTGTTTGTCTGTGTTCCCAACTCAGAAGTATGTTTTAGCACAAGCTTCTGTCCATCTCAGGACAAAGCAGCTTGACTTCAGGAACCAGCCCGAATCCCGTGACGTTCCCACGTAAGATGTAACCGGGTGCTTAAAATTCAGTGCCTGGTTTGCTGATTGAGAACAGGCAGTCAAAGCAAGAACACTCAAGCAGCAGTAAGATGGCTCTTTGGGGAAGGCAGGAATGAAACGACCAACAACAGCGAGGTCCTCACGGCTGCATTTTTTTTGCTTCTGGTGTGTGAGATAAATTGGCACCTGTGGGCACTCATTTTAAAAAAAAAAAAAAAGTAAAATTAAAAATCCCAGTATTTGCCAGGAAACACCCTACACTGAGGTCATTATTGCTGTTGTTACAATCACAGTTGCTCCTAATACTCAGCACTCCTTAAGGTAGACAGGTGGCTTGTGTGCTTGGTTCAAGCCACCTCAGGTGGCTTGGAGTATTTTATCTGCATCCCTTTTTTTTTTTTTTTTTCATATTCCTGCTTCAAAATAAGCTGAGCAAAGTTGTCACCGAATGTGAAAAGGGCACAAGGTGAGTATGAATGCATCGAGGCAAAGTTGGCGGTGGCCCAAAAGCGTATATTTAGGAGGAAAAATTCCAAGGCGCGTGTGAGCGCACGGAATTGTTAGTATTGTATAAAATGCACGTTTTTCACACAGGTACTGAGCCGGATTCAGGCATCGGGCAGGTCAGTGGAGTTGCCTCAGTTTACACCGTGGCTGAATTTGGCTGTCAGTGTTAATGTCACTAATCTGTTATTTACTGTAAATGTTGTTAATATTTTTGTACACACGTTATAACCTTTCCGTAATTCTGTTATTACCAGAGTCATTATCTCACTTGAATTGTCATTAACAAAAAGCGGCGATTAAGAAATGCACACATTTTGTAAAACTGTATCCTGCATTTTAAATACAAAAGAAAAAAAACCAAACCCACTATTTCCAGCTTCTTATTTACACCGCTGTTATTTCAACTTAAAATTATTTTTTTAATATTTTACTTTTTAAAAAAAAGTATATTGAACTTAATGGCCGGACCTGGCGGCGGGAACCGTTTCCAGAGGAGAAGGAAAGGACCCTGGGTGAAAGACGGGTCTCTCCCCGCCGGGCGGGTGTTCGGTACCGGCGGTCCCCGCCGTGAGCCCGGAGCGGGGACCGGGAGGCGGCAGAGGCCACGCCCCCTGCCGCATGGCCACGCCCACGGGGGGGGGGGAGAGAGCACGACTCGCCCCGCCCGCCAATGGCAACGGAGGAGGGCGGGAAACAGTGGATGCGCAGAGTGCGGCGACGATTGGCTGCGCCGGCCCCCCGCTCCGATTGGGCAGCCAGCAGACGCTGAGTGTGATTGGCTGGTTTCAAGAGCGAGGGTGGCGGTTACCGGCCGGCGATGGAGGCCGTTCCGTGCGCTCGGCACGGTGAGGGGAGGGG
>JAHREE010000363.1:6847098-6870216 GCA_033628505.1 Tringa tobata
GCGTGTGTGGGGGGAGAGGTGAGGGGGGTGTCCCCGCTCTCGCTGTGACCGGTTCCCCTCTTCTCCGCCCTGCAGGGTCCCTCTGCTTCCTGAAGACGGGCGTCCGCGATGGGCCCAACAAGGGGAAGAGCTTCTACGTGTGCGGAGCGCAGGGCCCGGCGGCCTGCGGCTTCGTCCTGCCGGCCAGGTAGGGGCAGGGCCGGGGAGGAGGTGAGGGAGGGGCCTCACCCCCCAGCTACGCAGGTTTTTGAGGGAAATTCAGTGCTATGTCAGGGGTGGTAAACTTTTATTTTCTTAGTCACGTAGTCTTTGAGAAGACTTGCTAAGTATTCAAAAATTAACTTCGTGAAGTTCAAACCAGGCCAAATGCAAGGCCCTGCATGTGGGCCGGGGCAATCCCAAGCACAAATACAGGCTGGGCAGAGCATGGATTGGAAAAAAATACCAAAAAGCCAGCCGCATCCTGAGCCGCATCAGAAGCAGCGTGGCGGTCAGGTCGAGGGAGGTGATTTTGCCCCTCTGCCCCTCCCTGGTGAGACCCCACCTGGAGTACCAAGTCCAGCTCTGGGGCTCCCAACATAAGAAGGACGTGGACCTGTTGGAGCGGGTCCAGAGGAAGCCCACAAAGATGACCAGAGGGCTGGAGCACCTCTCCTGTGAAGACAGGCTGCAAGAGTCAGGGTTGTTCAGCCTGGAGAAGAGAAGGCTCCAGGGAGACCTTATAGCGAGTGGCCTTCCAGTACTTAAAGGGGGCCTACAGAAAAGGTGGGGAGGGACTCTTTGTCAGGGCAAGTAGTCATAGCATGAGGGGTAGTGGTTTTAAACTGGAAGAGGTAGATTACATATCAGGAAGAAGCTCTTTACTGTGAGGGTGGTGAGGCACTGGAACAGGTTGCCCAAAGAAACTGTGGATGCCCTGTCCCAGGAAGTGTTCAAGGCCAGGAACACTTGGGGGGATGGGTTGAGCAACCTGGTCTAGTGGAAGGTTGGAACTAGATGATCTTTAAGGTCCCTTCTAACTCTAACCATTCTATGATTCTGTTTTGTCCCAGCTAGTTGTTTTTGCTGATTCTGTTCTCTGCGTATCTTGTCTTGTGTTTATTCTTCCTCTTTTCCTTTTCTCTTTTTAGTATTCCTGCTTCTCACTGCTTGATCCATGAGGGATGCATGGTGGAGCTGCAAGTCCTGGTTCAGCAGGACACAAATGAATACCAGTAAGTTCCTCAAAGGGGAAACAAAGGTTTGTTGTACAGGTTTGAACACTTGGAATTGTTTGATGGCAGCTGACTTGCAATTTCCTTCTAGAATTGAAATGGCTCTTCTAGCCTTCAGGCCTTCACTTAGCATGTTTCAAAATGTTTGCTACTTTTATTAGCAACTATATTCAATGGTATAAACCTAAGTGGTCAGATAATGTTTGATTTTAACAGAATTCAAAATGGCTCTGTTGTTAGGTTCATCCAAGACTCATGACAGTTGCATCAAATTCACCAATTTTAATTCTGATAAAGCTCTTGCAGCAGTCCTGGCTGGCTGTGAGTTTAGAAAAAAAGATCACATCCAAAGGCTGTCTGTTCCTGAGGTGCTTTAAAGATGTGGTGGCCTGTGCAGTTTAACTAAACGAATAGCTGTTTCCTTACACCTTGAGATTACAGGACACTTCTGAGACTCTGAACATAGACAATATATTTGCTTGAGTAGTTATTTTTTATTGCTAAAATTAAACAACAAGCAAACCCAAAACCTAGGAGTCTTTATCTTTATCTATGTAAAAAGCTTTGTTGTTAATGTTCATGGTCTTTTGCTGTACAGAAGACTGGCTGTAAAGAGCAGATCAAGAGAACTTGTCTATGATGGTTTTGGTGCAAAGTACTTTTTAAAGAACACTTATGTTGTGGTTTAACCCCAGTCAGCAATTAGGACCACGCAGCCCCTCACTCACCCCTCTTCTTCCCCCCAAAGAGTAAGGAGAAGAAGGAGAAAAGGAGGGGAAAGGGAAAAAACCAAACCTCATGGACTGAGATAAAGACAGTTTAATAGAACAATAATGGAAAAGGAAAATAATAATAATGGTAAAAAATATACAGGAGACAAGTCACTCTTACCGCCTGGGGGAATTAGTTGGACAGCCTGACCCGTCCCGAGATCACAGATTATCCTCCCCCCATAGCCAACCCCTATTTATGTACTGAGCATGAAGTCTATGGTACAGAATATTCCATTTGCCGTTCCGTTGTTCTGTTCTGTCTAGGCTCCTTCTCAGCTTCTGTGGGAAGTTGAAACAGGTCCCTGACTAGTATAAACATCACTTAGCAACAACTAAAACTATATGCGTTATTGACATTCCTTTCATACCAAATCTGAAACCAGCAACCACTAGAAAGAAAATTATCTCAATCTCAGCTGAAACCAGGAGAGCGTAGAGTTCCTTTACTGGCTCCTGCAGTTGAAATCTTGTTTTATTCTTTGGTAGATTGTTTTACCGATGCCTTAAAAATAAGCTGAATGGGAAGAAATGGTGTGGAAACATCCCCTGGCAGGTATGAATGTTTCATTTATATTATAGTATCAGTTTATTCCAGTATGACTTTTTGTTTTGTATACTGTAATCACATCTGAGATTACATAGTGGTAGAGTTTGTATTTTCTAGCCGAAAAGTGTATCAGCCTGCTGTCCTCCAGGTGAGACTTCTCTTACTCCTAAATTGTATGAAGTAATTATTGTTCTCCAGTCTTAGAAGAAATTTACATTTGATTTCCAGCTGTCCTCTTTTTCCTGAGGATGATGCTGTTGGGACTTGATTCCCAGAAACCATGGGAATGGCAAACTATGTAGAAAACCAGCACTTCTGGTTTGTTTTCCTTGTAAAATGTTTGTCCCAATCCTGTTAAAATGATAGGAAAGATGATTGTAGAGAATGAAGTCTTGCTTGAGATGATCAGGTTGTGTTTGTAGCTAAGCAGGCTTTAATAATTTGTACGTTAGCATTTACTCACTTATATGTATTTTAGGATCCAAAAACTACCAAAGTGTCAAAAGCCGTAGAATCCGAGCCCAAAGCAGCACCTCTCTTCAATCCCACTGGCCAAAGAAATCCATTCAAAGTGATAGACAAGAATTGTGAACCACCATCCTGGAAACAAATTAATCAAGGAAATGGAGAGGAAAGTAAAGCAAAAGGAGTAAAAGCAGAGAAAGAGGGTGTGCTGGTGTCACATAAGGAAAAGAAATCAGCCTCTGATTCCTCCCTAGAGAAAGAACCTCTAGAAGGGCTGAAAACTAAAAACCAGCAGTCCACAGGAAATAGGAGTGGTCCAGAACTTCAGGAAAGCACAGTGTCTGAATCTAAACTTGGTCTTTCTGAGACTTGGAAAGGGAAAAACACCCTTTGGGAGGAAGAGAAATATGGTGGCAGTGGCAGGGAGTCCAAGGAGTCTTCTGAGCGTGTGGAGAAAGAGCCAGATGGGAGATCAAAGCTCTTTCTGCTAAGTCTTGGAAAGCAAAGTACAAGTACCAAGCCTCCAGAGGAGGAGCAGCTCGGAGAGAAAAGCTTAAAAAGCTGTGAGGATAAAGAAACCAGGGAGAAAGTATACACGGGTCAGAAGAATGGAGGAACTAAAACAATGTCTAAAGAAGATGTGATTTCCCCAGCAGTACCACAATTGACATTGCAACGTGCTGACCTGAAGGGAGGAGCAGAGGCAGCACTGCACAAGACCCAAATCGGGCCAGGACTGGGACAGCCTGCTGATAAAGTTGCTGGCAGTGACAGTAAAAGTAAACCTGAGAAATCAGTTCAGGGTTTGCAGTCAAGAGAGATTCCTGCAGGAAAATCAGGAAGGAGTACGCAGGGGACATCTTTGCCAGAAACTGCAGCATCGCATCACGTGGAAGGACACCAGGACCCTAAAGCTCTTCACAACCATCTTGTAGTCCAGCTGAAGCAGAAGAAGGTAGTTTATTGCACCTATTATTCCCCCCCCCCCCCCTTTTTTTTTTTTGTTTAACAAAAGCTCGTGACAGGCATCAGAATATGGTATAATATGGTATCCCCTCAAAGCAGAAACTCAAAGTATTTGGATGGTTTAGGAAGACGGGGCAAGGGAGGGAATTCAGCCTAGGCACAGGCTAGTAGTTCTAAGGCAAATATGAGACAATTACCCCTAAGCCAATACAGCCTTCTGCATTTGGGGGTGTTCAGTTTTGGCCTGCCTGAGGTTGTGTCTGTCTTTTACCCAGAAAGTAATTTGCGTAAGATGGAACAGTGCACAGCCAGCTTAACCTTTTTAAATAATGCGGCTGTTTCTGGTGGTCTGTCTCGGCCTTGTGAAGTAAGAGTGATCTAGCCATGAAAGCTCACACTAAGATGAAATAAACTACCTGTTTGCTTTTTTTAAATAATTGTCAATAACTGCATTCCATAATTTTTATTATAAAATCCCCTGTTGGCCTAGAACTCAGAACAGAACCTCAAAATAAAGTCAGAACTGTTGTTCCTGCTAATATAGAAAGAAATGTGCAAGTAGGTTGAACATTGAGTGCTTTGAAAGATGTTAAGATTGTCCAGGTCACTTGACTACCTGTTAATCCTGTGTCATAAGAAGGTGCAGGCCCTGCATCTTCTAAAGTACGCTCATGGTTAGTTTATTTTCTGCTAAAAGACTATTTAATCACACACTAAATGGCACTTCAATGTTTTTTGACGTTGTAGAACGGTATCGAAATACAAATTATTATGGCATAAGATTAGTGTTTTTGAACTTCTGACCTGGTTGTTCTCTGTTGGCAGATAGCTTGATAAGCACGCTCATGTTTTGGATTCTTGTTTTGTTTTGCAGAGTACATTGGCTACAGTGAACATTCAGCTGCTGCCAGATAAAGGGGAACGGTTATTAAAACAAGTGCAGGATTTGGAAGCTGCACTCAGTGCTCTTAACATTTCGGCAGCAGATACTACTGAAAAAGGTAGGACTAAATTTTTTTTCCCCGAAACTTCACAAAACAGTTTGTCTTACTGTAGTTGTTAATATTGAGCAAAAATAGTGTAAATTCATATATGTCATGTGGTCTATATGAAGTTTGTCTGTTGAGATTCACTGAAGATGAAAAGCATTAGTTGCAAAGTGTGTGTCCGGGAAAGGATGAATGGAACAACTCAACCACTTCCTCTGAAGTGTCTTCCTGTGGTTAGGTCCCAGGGCTAGTTCTCTTTCCAACTCTGGCTGTATGATTGAGGCAGGTATCTCTCTGAGAACTTGCCAGTGAAGTGTTAATTTCCTCTTTGTTGCAGTATGGAACCATGCTCATGCATGTTTTGGCTGCTGTGTCTGAATGTTTTGGGTACCAGATACAAGATAAGCAGCCTCCAATGTGTCATTCCTGTAAAGTGATTTCCTAATTCCATTAACTGGTCTTAATCACATGTGGAAGACAGGTCTTTTGTTGTTACCTGTACAATCATCTCAACAGGAGAGTTACTTTGTGATCATAATATCAATTGTGTTGACGAGAAGATCCAGTTTGACAGCTCTGGAAATTGAAGATCTTTAGCAAGGAAGCAGTAACTCATTGGCCACCACACAACAAACAGTCTTAATGTCTTATGCTGTGTTTGCTTTTAAGTGAGACAGACCTTTCCAGGAAGGAAAGAAAAGCTCATGAGCTTTTGGGCCATTCATTCCTGGATGTTTTAATAGTTTTTGCGATCAACACATTGACAAGAAAGATGTCTTTAAAAGAAATCCTCTGGGAACAGTGTGCAGAATTGACTTTGTGTTTCACTAACTTGATCACAGTTGCAAAGTTCACTGTGTTGGTATAAGCTACATGTTGAGGCTTGAGATGAACTGTATGGCCTGTCACATAGAGGCAGGGTAAGAGCACACATGTTAGTAGTTGCAGTGGCTCGGTGATATAGTCACCTGCTACTCTGCTATTAAATCCATGTGACCACTTCCTAATGTTTTGCAAGCAGAGCATTAAGCAAAATGAAGGCTCTTCTCTGGGCTGTAAAGCAAGGCTGTGAGGTCCATTGTGCAACCTTTTCAACCTGTAATTCCTTTCTTCTTAAGGGGAGAATAGCACAAGCCGTGGCTGCCCTGAGGAATCTTTGCCTAACCCATCTGGCAGGCCAGGTGGTACAAAATTGATAACACCACTACCACTCCAAGATCCCACGGCAAGGACCTCTTCAGGCTCACAGAGTCACCCCTCTGCTGCTGCTACTTTGGGTTCCAGTGAATATTACAGCCACAGGTTTGGAAGTAAGTACAGAAAAACTTTTTTCTTTGAAGAGAGCACTGGTGAGGACTATTTCAGAAGTAGTTCAGCAACTTGTGGGTATATGTGAGAGTACTAAACCTTTTTTGTTACTGTGAGCTGCATCTGTGGCCACTGAGATGAAACTCTAAGATGAAAGATCTGCTTGGGAAAATTAGCTTTGTAAACATATCTCATGCATAATGCCGTGTCTTTCCAGTGAACTTTGGTGTGCAGAATCTATATGGAGGAAGAATGACAGAAGACCGAATCAGGGCTGTACACAGTGCCACAAGTGAGGCTATTAATCACCTTCACAAATCTCTAGAATCCTGTCCAACAGAGCAGACAGTAGCTGAAGACCCCTCTGAATTGAAGGTGAGTTGGCAAGGATGAAGGATGTGCTGACAAACTTAGGGGTTTCTTGCTTCCTCCATCGTGAAGCGGTAATGCCCTAGAGCATCCTGTCCTTTCACACTTTGAAGTACTTTGCAGTTTTCATCCTGCTGAAAGAAGACACTCCTAACTACTTTTCAGCCATGAGAGTTGCTTCATATTGCCAGTACTGATGTTCCACCTTCTTGTTGTGGTGTCTTCAGAATACTTAGCACTTGAACGTAGTAGTGCCTCGGACAAAGCAACCAACACATAACCATTTGTACATGACTGGCAGAGCAGAAGCAGGTCTCTAGTGAGGAACAAACAGAGAACTTTCTTATTGTTTTCTCCCAGTCAGGTCTCCCAATGAGGTATAAGAAATAGTCTTCTAAAAGTGTTGCAGGTGATTGGGTTCATGCAACCCTACAGACTCCACAGTAGTCCATTCTGATCTGCCAAAGAGCAGTTCTTTATCTGTCAGGTGGTGCAGAACCCATAGTTGAGGTGATGTGGAAGACATTGGAAGGTACGTGCCTCTACAAGATGGTGCATTGATATATGTATGTTGTGTCACTTTCAGATCCTCTTGACACCTTTTCACTTCTGGGGAAGGGCATTTAATGTCTCGTGATGATAGTATGTAGTCCCTCTTCCTGTCTTTTTGTCCTGGTTTCATTTGGGATGGAGTTAATTTTTTTCCTAGTACCTGTCTTTTGGATTTAGTATGAGAATAATATTGATAACACATACTGTTTTAAGTAATGTTTATGGTAAGTCAAGGACTTTTTCAGCTTCCCATAGAAGCTGAGAGGGAGCAAAGAGTATATAAATGGGGGCTGGCTGGGGAGCAGGGATCCACAATCACTGCTTGGGACAGGAGGGGCAATCGCTCACTGCACAGTGAGAGCAATTTGTATTGCATCACTTTATTTTGTGTATTCTTTTACCATTATTATTTTTCTCTTCTGTTACTGTTCTTTTAAACTGTTATGATCTCAACCCACAAGTTGTTTTTTTCCTCCTTTTTCTCCCTATTCTCCCTGCCCCACTGGGGCTGGGATGGGAGGAGTGAGTGAACAGCTGTGTGATCCTAGTTGCTTGCTGGGGTTAAACCACAACGCTTTTAAGAGTCTGTAGGGGTCTTAGACTTGGTGAGAAAAAGGGAAATGTTCTCAAGCCCTCTCCTTGACAGTGATGACTGGTTGTAAGCAAGGTAGGCTTGGGTAGATTTTCCACCTGGATGACCTGCCTTTGCGTGCCCTCGGAGCACTGTGAGATGCTGGGTTGGTTTATGCATAAAGCATTAGCAAGACTGATCTATGGTGCTGCTGACCTCCTGTCTGCAGGAGTTGCTTATCTTGGGTATCCCCGTCCCTGTGGGAAAAAAACAGGTGGGGAAACTCCTCTTACAAAGGTTGTAATAGGACAGCTCAACTGGATAATTTGGTACAGGAAGCAGAAGTGTCTGAACTTTGCAAGGTGTTTCCTCAAATCTTCTCTCTCGCCCTCTCAGGTTCCACTGCTGCAGCATCAAAAACAGGCGCTCGCGTGGCTGCTCTGGAGAGAGAGTCAGAGGCCGTGTGGAGGAATTCTGGGTAAGCAACAGAACATTAAAGTGGATTTTGGGGGGCAGATATGTGGCAGTAATGGTTTGGCACATAATTTACTCTGAGGCCAATAGCAGTTATTTTGTAGAGGCTTGTTTTTCTGTGTCGTTTGACCAGTTACAGCTGTTAACCCATTACAAAATCGTACTTGGGAAATGGTCGTATGTGTATCTTTATTTTCAGGGTTTTCCAGGGCAATTTCTGTTGCAGTATTTTACCTCAGCGTAGATCTGAGCTAGGAGAGCTCATTTCTGCAGGTCATCACAACTTCTGTATGTCTTTTTCCAGCTGATGACATGGGCTTGGGGAAGACTCTAACGATGATTGCTCTCATTCTGGCCCAGAAGCAGCTGAAGACGGAGAAAAGAAAGGAGAAGTTAGAAATATGGCTAACCAAAAATGGTACAGAATTGTTTCCATCATACAGTGCATACAATTATGATGCAGTGCCATTTGAAATGCCTAAAGCATTATAGGTTAATGGCTTGTAAACAATGGACTCGTGTCTGTGCTCACTTCCCTTCTGTAGGAAAATTCTGCTGGGTTTAATGTTTACTGCACTCCCTTGCAAGGTCTTTCTTTTGATCAGTGTCATTTGTTCTTCCTTCAGATGTGTAGGATTTCTCAACTCATTCTTTTATCTCATTTTGGGATTTACTATTTTTATTGATTAGTTTCCTGAACGAGCATATGCTCTTTTGAAAAAAAAAGTCTCATAGTTTTTTTTCAAATTATGCATAGTTTTCATAGCATAAGGACTTAAATTAGTTACTACCTGCCTTCCTGTGACTGATTTCCCCCCCCTTCATTACTTCTGTCTTGTCTATAGACATAAGGGATGTTAGAGTTTTTAAAGAGTATTGTTCTACAACCTGTTACTGTCACCGTCCTCATGGAATTGGTTGGACTTTTTCCCATCTTGCCAGTTTTACTGCCTGTGTTTGTTTCTCCTGTGTGATTCAAAATGGTAACATTTCAGCCTTCTAGAACAGGAAAGAAGTATTTATTTGGTATTGTATTCTCAGGAGAGATCAAGGCTGAACTCTAACCTGTCAGCTTATCCAAAGGAAGCGCACAGATATATAGCACAACTCCGAGTGGACAGGAAGTGATGCATTAGTGTTTAAGTAGACTTTTTTCCACCCAGAGCTAACAGTTCCCAAGAATTCATTGTAGAGATGTCTGCTTCACAAACTGTGCTCGTGGCAAAAGTGGGGCCCATCTTAATTGTTGCGACTTTCCAAAACTTCTGTCTTTGTTGTAGTCTAATGTGAAGGCATTGAAACTTGTCTGCGATATTTTCCTGCAGATTCCACTGTTGTCCCTTCCCACAGCACTTTAATCATTTGTCCTGCATCCTTGATTCATCACTGGAAGAAAGAGATTGACAGACGCGTGGGCTATGGCAAACTGAGGGTCTATTTGTACCATGGGCCAAACAGAGATAAACATGCAGAGGTGTAAGTGCTAAATCATAAATATGATCAAGAAGAGTAAAATGCTACTTAACAGAGGATTGTGTATATCAGAGTTGAAATTCAGTGGCTGTAGAATGATGGAAGAACCTGAATTATGGAAACGTGGAAGATCCAGAGGGTCAGGCTATTCACGCCTGCTGTAAAGGTGTACATAGCAAAAGCTTTATGGCTGTACCCACGCTGAGTGGTTCTGGTGCAGGTTGTTGCTGTTCCTGATAACAAAAACAGGTGTACATTCTTCGGACATCTTGCTTGTAGAGATTCTCAATGGCAGTTTCTTCCATGTTTGTGCTTTGTGGTTGGGTGGTTTTGTTGTGTTTTTTTTATTTTCAGATGTATCTCTAGGTTAGAAAATTCTCTATACCACTTTAGGCTGTGCTGAGCAGTATTTCTAGGTGTCAGATTCTAAGTAGTGTTCATCTCATGTGGTGTGTGTTCTGTACCGCTGACTCTTACTCTCTTCTTGAGCTTCCTGTGTCTACTTCCAGTATCCATAAAATGAGGACAGTGTACCCTCCCTGTTTGACTGCTTTGACTATTTTCTGTGAAAGTCTGCATTTTAGCTGATGTAGAACTGTGTTCTTAAACCTTGAGCATGAATTTTTGTCTGCCTTGCAAAATGAATTCCTCGTTTGTTCTTGCTCGTGATTACTGCTTTCCTTTTACACAGGCTCTCTGAGTATGATGTTGTTGTCACGACCTACAGCATTGTCTCCAAGGAGGTTCCCACAAGCAAAGAGGAGGGGGAGGTCCCTGCTGAAGACCATGATGTGAGGGTGAGAAGCCATATTGTTGATAGATGATTGTCTTAACATCTTGTTCTGAGATGTTGCAAACCATTATTGTTTCAAGGAGCACCTTATGCTACAGTGAGCGGCAAGTGGAATAATTTTTTTTCCCTAAGTCCTCTGTTGAGTTTACCCAATAAAAATGGAGTGATGAGAGAAAGTACTGTGACGTGCAGAAAGAGAACAGGAAAAAATATTCATGCGAAATCTGTTCTGTAATAATGTAGAATACACTACATTGAACATAATTGAAATGTCTTAAAAAGTAATTTTAAGAGCACAATGATGACTCTCATACTCCTCCTTTTGAGGTGAGACTGTGGAAAAAATACTAGAATCTCCCATTAGTATTCTTTGCTGAAATGCCAACATCACTCTAGACTACCAGAAACCTGTTGTGATCTAGATCTCACTCTTAAAGCAAGCAGGCCTTTGAATTTCCTTGAAACTTCAAGGTGGCACCTATAAAACTGTAGCAAGATCCTGCACTTAAAAGCACAGGATATGCTCTAATAGAACAATTGTATGTGTTCCTTTGTCCCAGCCTAGCAAAAATTTACTGATATGGAATGTCTCTTGGGAAGGAAGAGGTGATAAAATGTTAAAAGCAAGAAAAAGAGCAAAAAATTAGAAATTGCCATCAAGAACAGACAAATGTTATATTCTTTGGCTTAAACTTTTGTGGAAGCTTTGGAGAGGTGATTTTTTTGAGATCACCTCTAACATGACAGTAAGAGCTCAGATTGCTGCTGACTAACATCAGGAAAATGCTTCTTGCTGGAAAAACGTTTGCTTGTGGCTCTTTAGAGAGCTTAGCAAGGTTATTGTGCTGGATTATAAATAGTCTGCTTTTTCTTTCAGAGTGGGTCATCTCCCTGTTCCCCCCTGCTCAGGGTAGCTTGGGCTCGAGTTATATTGGATGAAGCTCACAATATTAAAAACCCAAAGGTTCAAACCTCTATAGCTGTGTGCAAACTGAGAGCCAGTGCCAGATGGGCTGTCACCGGGACGCCAATACAGAACAACTTACTGGACATGTATTCTCTCCTGAGGTGAGCTGGCTGCATGTCAACATGTGGACAGGGCTCCGGTTCCAGTAGTCCCTAGCTGATGTAGTCTTGAAGTTATTTCTAAGTTTGAGAGGTTTCTAAGATATGTGGGGTAGTGAAACCAGTTACATTAATGCTTCAGGCACTGTGTTGCAAAGCCTGTGGCTGAGGCATTGTGCAAGGCTGACCATGTGTCTGCTGTTGAGTGAAGCTATTCTGCTTTCATAGAGGACAAAGGGGAAATGACTTCAGATCTCCAGTGTCTACAAGATTAATATCCATAAAACCAATTTGAATTAACAGAAATTTTGTGCTGTAATCCTTGTTCTTACCAGGGCAGCCTGGGAGGACCTTACTAAAGAGTGTTGTCCTACAAGGGCGTTGAAGGAAAGGGTGAAAAGTTTGGTTTCTCTAAACAAATGATAAACAGGTTAAGCTTTGTGCTCCCCATTGCTGAGAAGAAAAAGTTTATGAAGGGTGCTAGAGAACCAGAGACAACTTACATTTGAAATGAATTTTGGATCATCAAAGTTAATTTTCTATTAAGAGGTACAGGAGTTTGAAATAACAAATAGTATGCTTTTTGGTGAGTGCCTGTGCTTCTTTATGCCCTTTGTTTGCTGGTGATGCTTGAGACAGAACGAGCAAAGAGGAGGTGATGGGTGCAGAACCAGAAAGATGCGTTCACTGTGCTCATGATGGTAAGACTTTTGAGCAAACCAGTTATTGGCATCATTACACTGGAGGTCTTTTACTGCTCCTACTGGTTGTGGCTGAATGGGAAATGGTTAGTTTTGGATAGCAAGGAATTTGGTTCTGGTCATTCAGGAGTAACTGAAGCACTCTTCTTCCCATGGTATTAAGTCTCCTTCCCTTGTGTTGTAGGTTTCTACGTTGCTCTCCTTTTGATGAATACAAGGTGTGGAAGTACCAAGTAGATAACAACACAAAAAAGGGAGGAGAGAGGCTGAGCCTCTTAACCAGGAGCCTCTTATTACGGAGAACTAAGGACCAGCTGGATTCAACTGGCAAACCCTTGGTAAGAACTTCACCCTCCACAACTAGACAATCATTCCATTGCTTTCCTTGCAGCAGCCAGTCAGTTCTTTACATGCATGAGCTTGTTAATGGGTGGGGTTTCCTGTCTACTGCAGTCTCTTGAGCAAGAGGAGTTGAATGCCTGTGGGATGCTTTGATTGCTTGTCCAGGAAGCAGAAATATAAAGAAGAATGAAAGCTTTCAGTTATAAATCATACGCAGAGGAGAATATGCTAAGGAATTGCAAGTAGATGCCTGCTTAGTGGAAAGTTACTCTAGGTTTCTGAGCTAGCCTAGATCTCTGAGAATCAAAGCTGCTGCAAGTCAAATGGATCTGGTGCACGCTGGGGATTTGGCTTCCTGCATTACTCTTTACAAACAGTCCATTATACTGAGTATTAGATTGTTGGTCTATAAGCTGTTAAAAGATGTAGTTTTGGTGTACTGTCTGATTATGAATGAGGAACTTACCGCATTATGAAAGTAGCTTCTAAATGAATCCCTCCATGGTGGCTATGGGGAAGTTAATGCTTAGTTGCTTGTGGCTTTTGTTGTCAGATGATTTGGAATAAAGATTATAATCTTGAGTGTTACTCAGGCTACTTGGAGTTCTGTGGGTATCTATATTGTGTCATAGTTGCATTAATATGAATAACTTTCATGAAGAAACAGCTATCTTCTGAGACATAGAACGCTGTGTTAAAACTTGGAACACTGGTGTTTGTGATGCTTTATAAGATTTTTGTGCACTATTTACATCTGATCCTGTGTATTTTTACTTCAGGTATCTCTGCCCCAGCGTAGCACACAGCTACATCAGTTAAAACTTTCAGCAGAGGAGCAGTCTGTCTACAATGTGCTCTTTGCGAGATCCAGGTATGACTGTGGGAAAGGATAGGGTATTTTGTGGTTTTGTTTCTTATTGAAATCAGAAAGACATCTTCACTTTAGATAAGAGCTTCTGGACAAATTCCTGTTAATTTTTTTCCTGTCTGCCTAGCTGTCAAGCATGTTTGAAAATATATTGCTTGTTCTGGTTATAAGTGAAACTGATGCTTTTTTTTTTTTTTTCTCATGCCTTGTGTGAGCTTTGTATTGTAGGGGGTTTTTTTTGTGATCATTTTGTGACTAATCATTAATGTTACTGTCCTCATCTTAATGCATCAGCAGCTTGCTTGTTAAGCATGGGTTCCTCTTGCCTTTTTTGCTGCTGTAAATAGCTGCTGTCTTGTTTTTCCAGGTCAACACTACAATCCTACCTGAAGAGACAAGAGCAGAAAAATGAAGGCAGAGAGTATGCTGGTGGTAACCCATTTGAGAAAGGTTTGAGCACACCTTCCCCTGAAAACATTTGCAGAAGTGACTCTTAAGTGCACAATTAAGGAGGGGGAACAGACCTGGCCACATGGGATCAGGGCTTAAAATATTCTTTGCAAAATGTTTTTCTCCTCCCCTGATGTTACAAAGAATCCTACCATAGTGTCCCAAAAGTCTGTTCTTGCTGTTGTGGCTCTGGGCAAATCTCTTAACCTCCCTGACTCTAAAATTCCCTTCTGAAATAAAGGTCTAATTGCTCTTTTGCTGGAGGTGGCTGAGCAGTGCTTGGAAATGCCTTCAAGAGCTCTTGATGTTTTGTTTTGTCTTCCTTCCTTGGCAGTTGCACAAGAGTTTGCCGTCAGTCAAAAGGAATTTCTAGCAGGCTCCCAAAGTGCCTCCCAGGTCTCAAGTACAGTCCATGTCTTGTCCATGCTCTTGAGGCTCCGTCAATGCTGCTGCCACCTCTCCTTACTGAAAGTGGTAATTGCATTGTGTTGTAGTGATGTGACGTTTTTTGTGGGGATTTTTTTTTTTTTTTTGTAACACCTTTGCATCTCATAGCTAGGGGTGTACGAACTTAGCCATTTCTAGGACTGTGTGTTTTGCAGCCCGAGAGGTTTTAGATGGGGAATATGTCCTACTTAGGAGCTCACAGCATGACCTATGTGGGCAGCTATGTCCCTGGAAATACCTTTATTTGGATTAAAAAAAAGTAAATACAATTTCAATGGCAAAGAAGTCTTGATCTTAACCTAGTCTTTAAAAGTGCGCAAGTTGATAAGTGTAGCCTGTTTCAAGGGCTTGTGTGTTGGAGAGCTCTACAAGTGCCTTGACTGAAGCTGCCTTGCATGAAATAGACTAATCTTTCAGAAGTTTTTGCTGTGTCATATAATGCAGCTGTAGAGTCAGTCCAGATACTAAGGGAACAGGCAAGGATTTATCTTCTAACATCTTTAATCCCACAATTCTGAAATGCTATGGGAGGGGGAATCTGAGGAGACTGAGCCATAGAAAATGGCTGGGCTGACATGTCTTCCCTGTGCTGCTCCTTCTTGGGGCAGAATAAAGGGCCAAAGGAACTGTTGGTCTGACACAGTAGTGTCTTTCTTCATATTGCAT
This sequence comes from Tringa tobata, assembly GCA_033628505.1. Taxonomy (NCBI): domain Eukaryota; kingdom Metazoa; phylum Chordata; class Aves; order Charadriiformes; family Scolopacidae; genus Tringa; species Tringa tobata. The sequence continues at coordinate 6,862,132 of JAHREE010000363.1, forward strand.
AGCTTCCTTCAAACCCACTGTCCCCAGCAGACATCGTGCAGACTGTGGATCAGTACTGAATTTGACTGCAGGCTTGAGTGTGATCCCTTATTGTATTGCTTTCTTTCCCACAGGCTCTGGACCAAGTTAACTTGAGCAGTGAAGGCCTTGCCCTCTCCATTGAGGAACAGCTTAGTGCTTTGACCCTGTCTGAGCTCCAGACTCCCGATTCCAAGTCAACAGTCTACCTCAATGGCACAGCTTTTAAAACTGATATCTTTGAAATCACCAGGGAGAGCACCAAGGTATTCTGCTTGTAGCTTTCTTACCTTCCTTGAGAAGCTTGGATTTCAGCACTTTGCCTTTGAAATTGTTAATGAATTGTCACACTTTGGTAATTGCAGATCAGGCTAAGTTGGCAATTTAGATGGAATCAGCTGAGTAGGTTTATAGTCTGCTGAAAGTCTTCTGGGAATGCTCCAACTTATCAGGATGGCAATAAAGCTGTAAGAATCTGACTGCTGAAAATCTGTCAGTGAAAATCTTGATCACTGGATTCACAGAAATTTAGAAAAGCATGGATGTGAGACCATGGTCCTTATGAAGAGCTAGAAAAAATAGGATGGCAGCAAGAAGAGAGATGGCCATAATCTTACTTCTCGCAGGAAGGTTGGAATCTATAAAACATGCTTGTATGATTTGATCTCTTAACCCTGTTTTCCAGGGTTGGGAGTGTTCTTACTAATAACTATTAAAATATCTTGAAAGTCTGAGCACAGAAGAAATTCCAGTTGAAGAGTTATTTTGATCACTTTCTATTTTAATGAAGAATAGCCAGGCATGTGCTGGGTTATGACAGCAAACAGACTAATTTTTTTTTTCTTTTTCCTGCCCTGCAGATAGCTCACCTCTTGGCTGAACTGAAAGCTATTCAGAGTCACTCAGAGTCTCAGAAAAGGTTAGTAAACAGGTCCTTTTCTTTAGTCATAGTGAATTGAAGGAAGCATGTCTTTTGTCAGCAGCAGAAATAGTTTAAAACAATTGAATACAAAACTCCTGGTATGGTAAAATATTGGCAGTACTGCAGTAGTTGAAAACAGATTATGAGCAGGACAAAAGAAGATAGTTTAAGATGTAGTTAAGTGTAAACATAAGGGAATGTGTGAGGAATTTGAGGCCCGGGAGGACTGTTCTTTTCTCCAAAAACAGAATGGGGAATAATTTGGTTGTGCTGAGAAATGTTTGCCTTCAGCTCTGCAACCCGTGTCACCACCCAAAAAAAGTGGGGGGAATAAAGTAGATGTTACAACTGAACCTGTTTGAGATAAAGGAATGCATAGATTAGAGGACTTAAGTGTTGCTGAAGTCCTGCAGCTCTCACTGTGCAGGTTCTGTCTGTCTCTGCTCTGCACCAGACTGCAGTGTTACCAATTTTTCTGCTTTTTTTTTTATTATACAATGTAGAATGCACTTACAGGTGTGGGGCTGCAAAGTAGTTAACAGATGTGCTATGCTGGGGTGGGCTGGAAGGGGAAGTCCTGCTCTTGAGCAACTCCAGAGTAGCATCATATATAGAGAAAGCTTTTTTCCAGAGCTTTTTCCAAAAAGCTTTCCCACCGTAAGAATAGGAACACTAACATTACTTTTGTTCCCTACCAAAAAATTCTCAAACAAATTATTGTTTTCCAAACTGTTTAATCCAAAAAGCGTGTGGGGTGAGAGGCCCAGGGAAATCCAAGTTTGGTGTTGCAATTGATTCATTTTGCAGGAAAAGCTCAGAATTGTGGTGGTAAGTGGCAACATAAAATCCAAAAATAGAAATTAAAGTTAGAGACTTAATTTGTCTGAAGTTTATTGGGTATTAACCTTCCACAGCAGATTCTACCACTACACCTACAGGTAAATTTATTTCTTTCCCCTTTCCCAATTTTAATTGGGAAGGGACTTGGTTTCAGTTTGAGTGGGGAAGAGTGCCTGACTCATTGTCTCCTCTTGGGTGAGACACTGCAATAACCAAACTGTTGCAGTGCACACAGAACGTGTTCTAAACTCCCTTTTCTCCCTCTCCAGCGTTGTTGTCTCTCAGTGGACAAGTATGTTGAAAGTTGTGGCTGTGCACCTCCAGCGTCTAGGGCTGAAGTATGCAACGGTGGATGGCTCTGTCAATCCTAAAGAGAGGATGGATGTGGTAGAAGAGTTCAATACCAATCCCAAAGGGCCTCAGGTACGCAGTCAAGGCAGGGAAATGGTTAGCAGTGCTGCTATGAGCAGCTGTGATAGCCCACTATATTCCATGTACTGGCACCACTTTTATTTGGACCTCTAGGTGCCAAGATCAGCAGGGAAAGAGGTAACTGTAAAAACAAATTTACATCTTATGATGGGCAGGATCAGTTGCTAAAAAGCTCCTTTTGATGTTAACTTTCTGTACTGAGATCATCTGACTCCAGAGCTAGTTCGAAGGTTGTCTAAATCTTCAGCGTGTTCAAAGATGTTTTTGCCACAGAGAGTAATGTGGAAGGTGGGGGTCCAGTCAGCTCTATTCAGAGCACGTTGGTTCTTCCCAGCTCATGCTTCTGCATTGGAAGATGTTTCTGTCTGTATATCACTGGCTTGCCAAGGAACCTGTAAGACTTTATTGCTGTTTTCCAACACATCTGATACTTTTTACCAGACTAATCTCATTGAGAATTGACGATCACAGTTGAATCTATGAATGAGGTTGAAATTAATAAGAGCATATCTCACCCTGTAAAGATAGGAAGATTGGGATTGGGGTGAGACAAGTCATAATTTTGCACACACCCAAAATAAGGTGACTTCTTTCACTTTTGAGTTGTTGGTGGGCAGTGGTGGAGGTGTTTAAATACTGATGAACTACAGTGTGGTGGCTCTTCTTAAAAATAGCTTCTAGTCTGAAATTTTGGCCAAGGGAAGGAAGCTTGCCAGGTAACTAAAGACATCTGAACTCTAATTGTTCACAGTGACTACGCTTTCATTTGCACACCATTGTTCCCACTATTGAGGCAGAACAGGCTGTCTCCTCTGAGGATCGATCTGGAATTTGGTGCCTTAGCTTGTTTTCTTTGCTGGATTTCTTGAACAAGCTGCTATCTGCAAAATTGATATTTCTCCTTCTAGCTTTGAACTTAAACAAAGGAATATTTATGCCAGCTATATGAATATCTGACCCTAAAATAAAATAATGGTTTTAAGGTACCATACCATGAAGTTGAATGGTAAATATATATAGCAAGTGTCTCTGTCCTTAGTTGAGTTCTCTTGCTGTACAAGAAATCTTCTCTAAATTGACCACCTGGTATATCCCCATTCCTCCCCAGCTACTCATCTTTTTCTGAATAGCATGTTATGTGGAAACAAAGTGAAAGAAGTAGCAGGCCTTTTCAGTCCAGTTGCCTGTGTTTAAGCAATCAGTATTGCTAATTCAGAGTTGATGTTGATTGGTCCTGTTGTTGGCAACAGGCTGTCATCAGAGAGGCCAGTCATTTGAGTGGGACACGGAGAGAGACTGAACTTCTCAGTCCTTTCTCTAGTCTGTAAAAATGTATCAGGGTAATGTATATGGAATGGGAGGCTGGCCTCTCTGAGCCATAGCTTCCATATCCAGGCTTCTCTGCCTCATCAAGTAGCCTATGGTAAGCTCCCAAATACATAATAAATATACATGTGTAATATAAATATGATAAACAGATCCTTTGGTTCAAATTAACATGTGGAATATATGAAGCATTTTTGTATGTGAAGACTTTTCTTGAAATAGGTTTCTTAACTCTCTTTTGGCCTTTGAAGGTATTGTTGATCTCGTTGCTGGCTGGAGGCATTGGCCTGAATTTAACTGGAGGAAATCACCTCTTTCTCCTGGACATGCACTGGTAAAGAGAAAGAAAAGTTCTGTCTCAGAGAATATGCGTAGGGGATGCTGCTTGCCACATGCATTGTGATGTCTGGTACAACTGGGTTGGGAGGGAAGTGTTTAGCTGAGAGTAAGGGTTAGTGATTAATTGTGGAAAAATGCTTTTACTACAGCCTTATTCCAAGACGCTCTGATTTATCAACCCAGTGCTCACCACCATGAAATACAGTTCTGTAGGGGTAAAAAAAGAGAGGGGGATAACAATAATCCAAAGCAGCAAGTATGCAGTCTGTATCCCAAAAGGCTATCGGGGACTTGGCAGTCCCTGGCTTAATTTCTTACAGTAATGAAAATGGTACAGTAATGCCTGCAGGGAATTTATCTTGAAACAAATTGATTCAGTTGAGCATAGTCAGCCATTGGGCATAGCTAGTGTACCTTGGGGTTTTACAGGGCTATGAAAATAGTGCATATGAGCTCCTAATACTTATGCTGTCTCTCATCAAAGTCAAAATCGTCTTTTTTTTTTTTTAAACTAAATGTTGTTCATGGGAACTTAGAAAGCAAACTAACGGGCCTTAGTACAAAACCAGCTGCTGAGAAGCAGCATTAGGGGGATGTTTCTACAATATGGAAGTTATACCAACAAGTATTCCCTGTAGCTGTGTGTCAAACAGAACCATTTCTTATGAAAATATTGAGTGAAGGCCTCTTTCTATGGAGTTTGCCTACCTGCTTCACTCTGCTTTTTCTTTACCAGCTACTCAGCTTTCTCCAAGTACTAACTATTGGCCAGAAATAGGGGGCTACATGGAGGAGTGGTCTGATTCATACAGCTGCCTTTACGTGGAGTTGTAGCCTCCTTCTACCAAGGGTGAAGGGAAATAGAGTCAGGGTGAACACTGGTGAGCAAGCTGGTAAACCTAAGGTAACCTGAGAATGGGTTTAGTTCTACAGAGGAAGAAAAGGGGTTGCTTTGGAGGTGGGCAAATGAGGCAAGCACAGAGGCTTCGATATTTCAGTTATTCCTGAACATAAGCCCTTAAGCTATCTTTTTTTTTTTTTTTTCACCTTGCAGGAATCCTGCTCTCGAGGACCAGGCGTGTGACCGCATTTACCGAGTGGGGCAGCGGAGGGACGTTGTGATACACAGGTCAGGATTTCCCTTAGCAGTGAATGAGGCTGCTGCTGCTTACGTACTGTCTGGCTTTAGTTGGTGATGCAAGACCTTGGTGGGAGGCTTGTTTCTTGATTTAAAGCTAGGCACAAGGTATGACGGTGGGATTAGGGTTTGGGAACCAAGACAGAGACCGTGTGAAAATGTTTCTATGTGGCACTTGCCTGCACGTTGCTTTCCTGGTAGCTAGCAGTGGTTTATTGTTTTTTAACATGTGGTTTAGTGGGAATGGTCCTGTTCATTCCTGAGAACAATTCAGGCACTAAACCATTTCTTTTATCAAGTGGAAATTCTTCACCGTGCTTTCAAAGCCCGGACCTTTCTAATATCACTAATGTAAACACAGAGCACTTCTAATAAGTGGCAAAGTTGGCTTTTAGAAAAAGCATTGGAATCGTAAGTGCTAGAAGGCTAGCTTAATTATTGTAAATGCATAGCAAATTCAAAGAAACTGGAATCTAAAATAGTATTTTGTGTATGATGCTTTTAGTATACTAGGTGCCATCAGTTATCAAACAATCACTACAGGATTTTGTCACAGAATTACTGTTCCTTCAGATGACCAAAGTTGAGGCCTAAAGTGCATCAGACTTATATTTGAAATGTTATAATACCTGGATATGAGAACAGCTGTTTTCTTTGCACAGGTATATTTTGTCAGTGACATAACAAGGTGTTAATTTTTAAGTGAGACAAGTCTTTGGAAAGTCACTGGGGACTGATATAACACTGACACTTTTTCCTGGCAGTTGTGATGACATGTCTTTGGGTTTTTTTTTTTAGGTTTGTCTGTGAAGGAACGGTAGAAGAAAAGATTGTACAACTCCAGACGAGGAAGAAAGTTCTCGCCCAGCAGGTGCTGTCAGGCAGAGGGGAGGCCTTCACTAAGCTCACTCTGGCTGACCTCAAAACTCTTTTTGGCATCTAATTAGTCTTTACAATACATAACAGAAAGTAATTTTATACCTACAAGTAATGGTGCTGACTTCAACAAAGCACTGATATTTTAAGGTCTTTTTTTTATTTTGAACAAATAACTACATTTTTATAACTGTTCCAGGAAGAGAAGTTATCAACTTCAGAAGTTATCAATTTGGTTTAATACTAAAATGAGATTGTGTATCCAAGGGTTAATAAAGTTACAAATTAAGCTATTGCTTCGAAACACTTTTGAGTAAATATTAAAAACAAGTATTTGCTTCTTTGTTTCCTACATTGTGCTTTTTAGTCAGAAAACTTTCTTTCCTCTTCAGGACAGGAGAAGCACAGGCATAAGTGAAACGAACAAGAGAGATGAGCGTGAGGTAGGAAAGCTCAGAGGTCGAGTGGTGAGTTTGGGTGGGCACGAAGGAACCAAATGATGGTATAAGAAGAATATATAAACTTCAGAATGTATAAGTAACAAAATTAAGGAAGGACTTAAAGGAATAGTTCATTTTCTCTCCTGTTCCATAGGAGGACTTTTTATATCTAAGACAAGGTAATTTCTCTCCCCTGCTTAAAATATTTATTCAAGCAGGGAAGTAGATTTCTGTTATCTTCATATGAAACAGAACCTAAATTCCTGATGGATTGGTTTGTTTGGGGTTTTTTTTTGGTTTTTCTTCTGACTATTAAAGAGTGTAAGGTTTCCTTGGCGCAAATCTTTTAATGAATAGACTATTCCTCTTTAGAAGATGCTCTCATTATGTAATAGTAGATGAGTTGCAAGTCCTCGATTACTGGTTTGTATCATCTCTCCTCTCAGAAGTGGTATGAGTGAAGTTTCTAGAAAAATACTTTTTCATTAGTAGTGAATCTTCCCTGTTTCCATCCATGCAAGTGGAGCTTTGGGATTATTATTCCAATTTATTGCACAGATACAGGAGTTAGGGGGCACAAAAATAGTAATTTTTTTGTGTGTGTGCGTATGTCCATAAATTCAACCATGGAGAAAGTGCCTTGAGCAGCTCTCAGAAGCAAGGAAGGCTGTGCAGCCTGGATGATGTAACCATAGTCTCAGTTTGGGGAAGGCAGCAACGCAAGGGAGTGGTGGTTTTCTGGAAAACATAGCAGAACATCTGTTCTCTTCCACAAAACAGGAAGCGGTGGACTAACTTTCCAAAATTACTTTATTTTGGCTTGGATGTTTACATGAGCATGACTCAGGTGATAGTTTCTTCTCCGGAGTTCAGGTACGCTCTGGTCTGAGCTCCTCTCCCTTTCCTTGGAGCTACTGTTGGCCTGGCAGGCTTCCCTCTTTGAGATGTGTTACTAAATACGGTATAAATCGACATTTTGTACACTGTGCCCCTTCCTTCGGTGTGTCTTCCTCTGGCTGAAGGCGAGTGCAGTGGCAGTGCAGGGTAGCCCTTAGGTCTGTCAGGTACCACCACGGGGATTAATTGCTCTTTCTAATTGTATGAAATCTATCTAGGAAGGGGCTTTGGATTTTCTTCGGAAACCCCAATAACCCAAATAACCCATGGACTGTGAAGTTCAGAGAAATGCTGAAGGTCTAGCATGTACCTCTAGACATCATTGTCTGAAATGGCAAATTAACTCGGGTAAGAGAAGTGAATGAAGAATGTGTGGGTTTGGTATTCAAAGTCAGATTTGTAAAATTGTGTTGGGGGGCGGAGGTGGTTTGAATTGAGTTTGTGCTGAGCAAAAATGTACCTCAAAGTACTGCGAAGTAACACTAGCCCGTGTGTAAGCAGGTATTTGCATCTCTCTGCCACACAAAAGTATTAGAGTCGTGTTTCTTTACAGAGGAGAAGCGTCACTGTAACACTTAACAGAGGGTCAGAGGTTCTTTTCCCTTCCCTTTGCCATGGAGCAGTCTCCCTGCACCAGGTGCCTGCTCCCGCCCTTTCGGGTGCTCGGCGGAGGCGAATCGGGCCGGCTGAGAGCCGAACTAAGCGGGTCAGGATGGCCGAGCGGTCTAAGGCGCTGCGTTCAGGTCGCAGTCTCCCCTGGAGGCGTGGGTTCGAATCCCACTCCTGACAGTTTCTTTTCTCCCGCCCGTGTTTTGCGGGCTGGCGGCCGCCGGAGGGGGAGGCGGTGCTGCCGGGGG
>JAHREE010000363.1:6890147-6912666 GCA_033628505.1 Tringa tobata
CACCAAACCAACACCCCACACAACACCCCACCACATCACACCCGCCCACAAACCAACCATCTTGGGCACTAGAGCATGCCCTGAAGAGCCATGTGTGCACGTTTCTTAAATACCTCCAGGGATGGCGACTCCCCCACCTCCCTGTGCAGGCTGTTCCAGTGCCTGACCACCCTCTCAGTAAAGTAATTCTTCCTAATATCTAATCTAAACCTCCCCTGCTGCAACTTTAGACCATTTCCTCTGGTCCTGTCATTATTCACTTGGGAGAAGAGGCCAACACCCACCTCTCTACAACCCCCTTTCAGGTAGCTGTAGAGGGCAAGCTCTGTGAGGTCCCCCCTCAGCCTCCTCTTCTCCAAACTAAACATGCCCAGTTCCCTCAGCCTCTCCTTGTACAGGGCCAGGGATGGCTGGAATGGGAGTAAAGAGGTATTTTCTCGAGCTGTCCTATGAACCGAATGGAATTGCTTCCCTGTGTGTGGTATTGCTGGTTTTAAACTCACAGTAGTGGTTTTTAGAACCTGACCAGAATGTGGGACTGCCAGTTTAGTGCAATGGGAATATTTCCCATGGATTTCAGAGGGCACATGCTTATGCCTTCTCTGTTCTTTCTAAAGTTGAAGCACAGTTTTTTTTCCTAATAAAATAAGAATTTTAAGTAATAAGGAGAAAGGTTATGTAGAGCCAGATGTTGAAAGGTACTGGTTATCACCAATTTACAGTTCAGAGTACGATTTTCTTGGTGCTGATGTTGGCACCAGATCCATTAAAATGATTTTCTATTTTCTCAGGTGCCATGACTGGCTGTATCAACAGCGGGACAGTCCAGCAAGCCAACTAGCACAATGACAAAAGACTTTAGCAAACATATAAAGCCACACTTTCCCTTGAGCAAACACATAAGTGACAGTGCAGCTGTGAGTGATGGTGCTGTGCTGAACTGAGCTAGGAGAGTTTTCTTTCAAGTCAAACAGCTGATTTACTAATGTTATTTTTTTTAATTATGCACATTATAAATTTCTAATAAAAAAATTACATTCATTAAACCTGTCACCAATTGAGGAACAGTATCTTGGTTAGGCTGAGAAAAATAACAGCTGCCTTAAAAGCCCAGCCCTGAAAGGTTTGTACGCTGGTATGGGACTGTTCCTTGGAAACAACTATTTCAAGTTTGTTTTGCACCTGTAGTATCCAAGAGGAGATCAGTTTCAATGGTGGGTCTGTGGAAGTCAAGGAGATTTGTCCCTAATATGGACCAGGGCTTCGTTATCTGGCTCTTTTCATTGTAAGGTAATTTGGTGGGGGTGTGTGTATAAAGAAATAATGTTCACTTGAAAATTTAGTCCATTTCTGATCTGATTCTGCTCTTTGGCAGCAGAGGATGCTGTGAAGCTGCTGAAGCTCTCTAAGTAAGAAGGGAAGGAGACCTCTGAGCTGGACTCTTCTGCCATCAGCTGGAGGACAGGATCCCTGGTGAATCAGGAGACCTGAGCCACTGGAGACAGGACTGAGGGAAGGAGTGTGTCATTATTTGCAAGAGAGATCTGTGGCTGAGGGAGAAGGGCACTACCATCTCAGGGCTGTGGTAAGTCTGCTTAATTTGGCTGCACTAAGCAGCTTTTTCCACAGTTCTTTATCCAGGGCTGGCTGTGATAGCTCAGTTTCTTCTTGAATTGCGTCCACTGGACTTACCTGAACAATTTCATGGTAGCCAGTGTGCATTGTGCACTTCCATGCTACTTACTGTAGTAAAGAAAGCTCTGTTCTCTTAGGGCTTTCCTAGATACTGCTATAGTGGAAAAAAATAAATGCTGAGCCCAAAAGATACTTAAAATGCATTCATGCTGATGAGCATTTAATGGGATTTTTTTCTGTATTAGGTTGAGTGCAAACTTTGATTGGTAACATCCGGTAATTTAGCTGGATGAGACCTCTGGAGGTCTCTAGTCCAACCCTAGGGACTCACTGTTTCCAGGCTGGATGTGGTTGCCCAGGGCCTTCCTTGTCTGGCTGCATTTGGAAAACCTGTAAGGGGGGTGGTTTGTCATCGTGCCTCGGCTTCTGCTCCAGCACGGCACCACACCCACTGGGAAGAATTTTTTCTTCTGTCTGGTGAGAATTTTCTTTGCTGCAACCACATTGTCAGGTCAGCGTCTTGCTCTTGCTGCTGAATCTTAGAAATACAACTTCTTTACAGACTGGGATTTCTTGGGCTGGATGCCGGAACATGATTAGGCTGCACTCTCTGGTGGAGGTGAGGGGGAGTGGCAGAGTGTAAAATTGGTGCTCCTGCTGTTTCTGTGCTAAATCCTCTCGTGTTATCTCCTTCTGTGGGCCATTCAAGGTTGAAATGTCAGCTAAATGCCATATACTTTCCTTTTGCAGCAGTGGGGAAGGTGCAGTTAGGAGACAAGGCATCAAATGAGGCACCTGGCATGGGAGAGATTTTTTTTCTGGTAGCCCTGTTTATATGTAACAACCAAATTGTGTACAACCAAATTGTGCTGCCTGGTAAAAATAGCATTGTAGAGAGTAGCTCAAGCTTTCTTTTAATATATTTGAACTGGTGTGCTTCACCACATTATTTCAGCTTACTTCTCTCCACAGTACTGAGAATAGCAGCATGTACTGATGTGTGTGAGATGCTCAACAACTCAGCAGTGATAAGAGGCAAGAAAATGACAGCTTACATTTTGATCATCATTTTCAGTGCATAGTGTTGGTACGTAGGGTGGGGGCTTTCAGCTTGTGTGGGTGCTGTTGAATTCCTGTGCTCTTCTGTTTCTTTGGAAATACAAAAGGAAGAGGAAAAAGGCACTCAGAGCTTAGGTCAAAGGTGAAAGGAAAGCCTGGAATTGGTTCTTGCAGAACAATTGCAGAACAACAACAATTGAACCTGGGGAAATGTATCTTACCCTTTTTCAGTGGGCTAGATGAAATTCCAAGGTCTTGACTTCCCTTTGAAATGTCTATGTCAATTTTTAAAATCTGAGCACAAATTTGCATGGTGAGATGACTGTGAATATTGTATCACTTAGTGACTCATCCATTTTCATACATGTATGTGTTGTGGTAGTGAGTGTCTTGTGGTGAGTTTTATTTGCAATGAGAGTGAAACCGTTTAGAGGTGATAAAGCTGTTTAGAAGTTAGGCAAAGCCTCTACCAATGCAAACCAGTGTGGTGCTAGAGAAGGTTGTAAAGCTACAGTGGTTTCAAGAAGATTTGAAGAACTAGACTCTTATCTACGTTTTTATGTAAGGTGACCTCCAGTGAAAAAAAGAATACTGCTAATTTTCTGTCTTTCGTTGTTGCTTTTTTAACCTCTATTTTCAAAAGAGCTCCGAAGCTTCTCTGCTGCATTTATTTAGGTGCTGTCTACCTTGTTTTTCTTTCCTATGAGAATTTATGCACAAATAGAGTATTAACAAAAAAACCGAGAGAGACTTCACATTCTAAGGAAGTGAAGGATGGTCAGGTCTGATTCAGAGTGAGACAGACACAATGCTTTCCCTGAGGCTGTTTGATACTTTTGTTTCGAGCACTGCATTAATGCTAGTTCTTATCAGAAAATTGGAAGAAATTCATTAAGAACAGAAAAATTCCCCATCAAGTTGGGACTTCTATTAATTCTAAAGTTAAAAGCCAATCTCATCCAGTTTATCACACAAAGCCTTAATTGTGACTTCAAAGTGATGCTGAGGGCTGGCAAGGTTGAACAAGTGCTCTTGTCTAACAAAGGCTCAAAGGTTTTACGTGACAATATAAGTTGAATTAAGTTAGTATTTCAGTATGTGTCAGAGAGAGAAATAAAAGCTTTGGGGACTGAGCTGAAATGGTAGGCCATATGAAAGTTGTAAGAGAAAGATGAAAACTTTTCCAACTATGTCTGTCATCTCAGTAATTTGTTTGAATGGCAGTTTCATAGGAATCCCCCATTTTTTTCTTTACTTTTTTTTTTTTGATGTGGGATTGATTCTCCTGGGTGTATGACAGGGGGAAAGGGTAACTACAGAACAAGAAGCTGCTGTGCTGAAACTGCTTCAGGCTACCTCCTGGAAGGTAAGCGAAGTTGTGAAAAGCTTTAGGAAAGCCTTTATTCCTCTAACAGTTGGTCACCTTAGGTCACTTGGTCACAAAGTTAATAACAGAGAAAATGTGAAATGTAGCATTGCCCAAAGAGGGTGAATCCCCTGGAGAGGTTTGCACTAAACAATCAGGCCCCAAAATGTGCTGCATGCAACTTCCTCTGAAAATGTGCTAATACTTCAGGTCAGGTACTACAGTCTTCCCTGTGGTGAGAAGTCTGTTAGTTGTTTTCCTGCTTCCTCCGCACCCTTCCTTCAGCTCTGCCTTCAGATTTGCTATTACATAACATCACCTTCATAAAACATCAGGAATTTTCCAAAACCATAGCTATTGCATGTGTGGCTTCATCAAGGCTAGAAAGCCAAAGCATGACGTCTCTCCCAGGCTTCCAAGAAAAGGGAAAGAATGAGCAGAATTGATCTGTTGAAGTGGATTCCCTACTTCTTTTCTGGTTCTGAGATTCCAGGTCAAACACACTGCTCTCCTGCCCTAGTGCCATAATTATTTTTTTTTCTTGCAGCCACTGTAGCTGTTTATACAGACTAAATGTAATGTTTGCTATTATGAAAGTCCATCCAGAAGCCAAAATACACACCCTTCCGTCTTCCCTGGAATAATCGGTATGTTGTTTATGGTTAAGCTAAAGGACCAGCTGAGTTAGCTCACAAGCCTTAACAGACTTGTGTCTGCAGCTATTTCTGAGTAATAGACATACACTGTGATAGAGTGGTTGAAACTGCTCTGCTGTCTGTGCAGCTCTACAGATCTCCAGAGTTTTATAGTCTTTGAAATGGTCCTGTATAACTACAGTACTGAACTTCAAACTTCAAATCTCAAATCCTGAGCTTATGCCCCCTTAAGTTCAGTAATGCCTATCAAGAAGCCTTCATCCTAAGGGTATCAGAAAGCACTACACATTTCATCATTGTGTAAAATAAGATCTTTCGCAGTCTCACAAGAGGGAGAGATGCTAAAGTTTTTCTCTGTGGCTGTGGTAACAGCAGCAACTTGGTTTAAAAATACTGCAGTGCTGTCTTAGTATCTTGTGTGTCCGTAACCCTCCCTGGAGTAAGGCATGGTGGCAGGGTGAAAGCTATGTCTTTAGGTTCTAGTTCATCTTTAATCAGCTGAACTAAATCATATTCACACCAGTAACTCTGTAATTGTTCATATTTCATTTTTGTACAGTTTGCTGTGGTTTTCAAGGTTTTTAAATCAGAGAATCTCACAATCTGCACTTGCTGATCAGACTTATGTAAGGCACATATAAGTGAGCATCATATAGTGTTTCAGCAGGTTTTTTTAATAGTTGCAGTTATTAGAATAGAAATGTTAGGGAAGTAGCAGCTGTATCTTTGCCACCACCCAAGCCTGCATTAGCAGGAAGACCGGTGGCAGGGAGGGTTGCGATGCATATGTGGAAAATCAACGCTTTAGGACGGGAAAGCAGTTTCCATGGAAAAAGGTGCTATGCTCACCCTCACTGACAAGGAAGATGACCAACGTAAGAACCAAGAGACTGTACAGAAAAGGAGTGTTGTGGTCATTTAGGTGCTCGCATTTTGGGACTCACGATGGTTCCTGGCTTTTAACCTGGTGCTGCAGGGCTGGTTTACCATCTAGTGGAACCGTAGGCTTAATGCACCGTCTTAATCTTACTCTTGCACCATGCTGCAGGAGTAAGGTCAGGCAGGACTTTTATGGAAAAGAAGATAAAGGAGCTTGTCTAGAACCCAGCTTCTCTTATCTTCACTGATGGCTCCCCATTCTTGAATATCGGAAGAGACAGTGAAGAGTTGTTCCTATCTATGCTATCAGGCTTCCCAAAGGTGTCTCTATGCCAGGGTGGAGAATCCTAGCCCACTAGCTCCTTGTATGGTGACCACTGTCACCATGTGCAAAGTATGTGACAGGGAACACATTGCTTAACTGCGAAATGCATGTGTTCCTTAACTGAAACATTGCAGATCTTCATCAACAGGTTAGTGGATTTCTAAATCAACCGTCTTGAGCAATATTTTTCTTCTCTCAAAACTCTGAGAAACAAAGAACAATGTTTGTTACTGCCTGTTCTTGTGTCTGGTTTGAAAAGAAGCACCTTAAAAGATCAGTCAGTTTATGTCTTGGCAGCACTCTGATTTTAGTCTCGTCTATGAGAAATCACCATCTGTTGAATCACAGCTTTCACTTCCTTTGCCCAAGTTGCTTAATCTTTCATCTCACATTGGTGTAGCTCTGTTGATGGGGTGATGTCACCAAAGCAGAAATAATCACGCTGGAGATGAGGCTGGGGACCACAGAGGGGACTGGGATTGAGTGAAGTGGGAGAGCCCCTGTACAGGTGAATGTAGGTGGTGTACTTTGAGGGAGAGAGGACAGCAAGGGCAGAGAGCAGAAGCTTCTGGGGGGAGTTTGTGACAGTTGGTTTGGAAACACTAATGTTTTTTAAAAGTGATTTTTCCCAAATGGGCTGAACTACTCCAGGGAAGCCCTGTTGGGTGCGGTGTGGCTTGCAAAGACTAAAATGGATTTGAGGAGTAGCCCAGCATATTGAAAGCCGCAGAATCAATTTCTTACTGATACTAGTGTCTACCAAGAACTTCTTCTGTGTGACTTCTTACCAGAGACCTCAAAAATGCTGATAAGGTGTAGGATGTTCTAGGGCAGCTGCACCACCTCAGCATCAGACTTCCTTTTTTGTCTGTTTATGTAACTCGGCCTTCTTGCCAGAGCATGCCTTGTCATGAGTTCTGTGGGATTTCATTGTCTTTTCAGCTTTTAAATGAAACCGAGTGTCCCAAACAATACTGGATCTCAGCACTTGCGTTATCTTCCCCTTCTGGGTACTTCTTCAATTTCATTCTTTTTTGGTGTAATAAAACCCAGAGCCTTGTCCCGATGCTTTCCTTCCCCCATTCTTCAAAACTGCCTTGAAAGTCCCAGGCTAGACTATCACATGCTCATCACTGGTTTTCCCCAAGGCCCCTGTTTCTTGTGGAAACACAAGTCCTTAGGGTTGTTGTCCTGAGTCTACTTTTCACAAGAGAGCTGTTTTCTACCCTTACTTATGGAAAACTCCTGCAAATTTTCCTCTCTCACAAGTTTCAAATTTTTCCTGTCTTCTGGACTTCCGCATTATCCATTAATGTGAGATAGTGGCCAGTCACAGCAGCACTGTGCCTGCTTTGTGGAGAAGCAGAATTTCTCCCTCTAAATTTCTTCGTAAGACATCTCGGAGAAGTTACCTTGTTTTCAGCTACGAAAGGAAGATGTCAGAGGATGGCTTTTATTTTTAAAACAAGGGGCCATGTGAAAACCATGAGACAGAGCCTTGCCTGGCTTTGTAGGCTGTCTCTTAGGTTATAAAACTGCACAGTGTCAAAATGCATTTAAAAACTGGGGTTTAATCCATCATTAGTGTTTTTACAGTCTCTATCTTAAACAGATAAGGGTCTACATCTGTTAACTGGGGAAAATGGAGGATAGAGGTATGATGCACTAGCTGAATAGTTGTTCCGTTGCCTCACCCGGGTATCAGTGTGACCCTCCTCTATCATTGTGATCCATTTCTTTCCCAGTTTACATTTAGCTATAAGAATTATCTGTGGAATTGTGGAAGATACTACTCTAAAAACGTATCAACTCATTCCTGTTACATTTTCAGGGCAGTTTTGTCACAGGATTACAGCAATATATACTGGATGACTCTGGGGGCTTCATGAAAGCACAAGCATTTTAGAGAACACACATTTTTTTGAAGACTAATCTTACAATATAGGAAATAGGAAAGGTTCTTAAGTTCTTAGGGTTTTTAAACTGACTGATTTCTTGCTAATTTCAAGTCAATGTTTTGGATGTGCTATCTGTAGCTCAGTTATTTCAATTGCACTTTCGTAAAAGACAAATTACTTAAACTGTTCAACAGTTTTATATGTTTTTATATGTTTTAAGTTTTGATGTACACTTTCTTGTATAATTTTTTGCCAAGTTTGCCATAAACTCAGATAGCAAGTTACAGTTTGATAGATTTGATCGGCTTTTTCAATGCTGAGCTCTTTGGATCCTGAAAAATGTCTGAGCTAGCATGTTTTCCAGACCTTCCTGGAAGTACTGGGAGGTGAACTCTAACAGCTGTCATTCATTAGCTTGAGCAGTTTCTTTGTTTAAAGTACAAAACCCTGGGCTTATTCTGCAAGGGAGACCTACTAGATCTCTGAGGGCTTTGATTATTATTTATTGAGTTCGGAAACTTTTGAGATTTTTTTCTGAAAGTTTTCTCTGAAATTTGTGGGTATAGTGACAGCAAAAGATAAAACTTATGTTCTTTGTTCTGTTTCTATATCTCCTTCTGTACTTCTAATTCCAGCCCACGCCCCACCAGAGGGTGGTGGGACATATAGTGGTTCTACTGCTGATGAGCTGATATTCAACATATGGTCAACATATGGCGAGTGGTTACAGAGGGGATTATTCTATCACAGGACAAGAAGTCAGAGTGCTTATTGAAATTACCAGGCAGCAGGCTTAAATCAAGCAAGGGCAAGTTCTTTTTACATGGCACAGTAGAAATAAACTATGAAAGTGATGCGTGAAGGGTGTTACGGACACCAGGAGTATAAATGAGCTCAAAAAAGGAACTGAAGAAACTCATAGAAAGGCTTTTAAATACACAGATGCGAAATCAGCCGCTGGCTCATGCTGTCCCTGAACAGCAAATTGCTAGATCTCACCAAGGTACATTAGAGGAAGTAAATTTTGCCCTGTTTTTTGTACTCTTTCCCAAAATACCCGTTGTTTGCCACTGTCTGAGGAAGGATCCTGGCTTTTTATAGGTTTGGTCTGATTCACTGTGGCTGTCCTTGTGCTACTGACCCCCTACATCTGTGAGACAGGAGCAGGATTCATGGCTGAGTACACATTTTCTAGTGTGCGGAAAAAAAAGTGAAAGTCACATCCTTGGCCACACCACAGCCTGTTCTCACTTTGTTAATATGCAAGGTTAATTAACATAAACACACCCACTTGATTTAAACACATTCCTTAGCCTAAGAGTAGAAGTGCATTAGATCCTGGGATGGTTTAAGAAGAAAAAGTAAAACAGCATCGTTACTCTAAATTCTGCTATGGTCTTATTTGATGAGCTCTCAAATATTCAGAAACAGCAAGAAAAATGCAGGCTTCCAGTGTAGTCCAATGCCAAGAATGAAATCCACAGTTTGTCCTTAATCCCATGAGGATCATCTCAAATGTTTCCAGTGCTTTTGGCAGGAATATTAAATTACAAAATCTAGGATACTTGCCAGAAACAGAAAAAAGAAGGTTCACAGTAAAAGCCATGCCCCTACTCTATGCTTCTGCAGGCGCAAAATGGCATGTCTATATGGACGATTACTTTGAAAAAAGAACTTAAAAGGGCAATTTCTCATAAGTGTCTTACGGCAATCCATTCCGATTAGTTCCTAGTACTAAAATAGGCACTGTGATGACAATTCAAGGAATTAAGTGAAGGTGACTAGCTTGTCAGTATATTGAGCTTTTCTTTTATGGAGCTGAAAGTACTTATTTGTCTCATTTCCAACTCAGGCTGGGACCTGAGTTCCAGAGCTTGACTTCTGTTTTGTCTGTGTGTCGGAAGGAACTTGCAGAACACAGCGGGGTTGCTTCAGATTCACTCTGATAAAACCAAGGCCAGAGTTCAAAGGTGGTCATTTTTGTTGAATTTACCATAAGAAGGGACTTACACCTTTGTAAAATAAATCATTGATTATACAAAGAGTTCCAAGGAGAGAGTGTTGGAAAACTGTAAGGCCTTGTATGTGTGTTAAGCCTTCTTTGAGAATTATATGCAACTCGATACTTGCTTTATTTATCAAGGTGAAAGTCACATTTGTCTTTAGAGAGTGAATCTTTAGCCATTTCTAATGAAATTTTTATACTAGTGTACTTTCATGGGTATAAGCTGTCTACTAGAGAAAAGGACAATTATAAACTCTTTATTTATTTAGTCAATATTGGAAAATTTTTGTCTTACATCAGACATGTTGACTTTGACACATTTCCTTCTTTCTCTCTTTTCCTGCTCTCTGTCCCGCATGACTGCTTTTCCAGGGTTTGCAGAGGAGCATCTGACATTCTCTTCCCTTCTAGGCAATACTCTGGTTGCTTCTGCAAGAGATAGAAACACCAATGATTCATTTAGTAATACACTTGAATTTTGTCACTCCATTTGTATTCTCTTCCTCATGATTTATTGAAAAACTGACCTTAAGATCAGCTAGAGATTTAGTTTAGAAATTCCAGCTGTACCTTACCCAAAATACACATCCTGCAGAATACCGGGGGTACATAGATGTCCCTTCATTTGCTATTGTTTTAAAATAAGAGGAGTCTAAGCTTCAGTCTCTGGAATTTTTCAGTGGCTACCCATTTTGGGGCCATTGATGTTATGATGATGCAAACAAAACATCATGTAGTTACATAGAGCTGGTACCAGTATTTTATTGCCATGCTGTTTAGCACCAATGTGA
This sequence comes from Tringa tobata, assembly GCA_033628505.1. NCBI lineage: Eukaryota > Metazoa > Chordata > Aves > Charadriiformes > Scolopacidae > Tringa > Tringa tobata. Next base: position 6,900,762 of record JAHREE010000363.1, read on the forward strand.
AAAAGTCTTCATGGATGGTGCTGTACTTTGCTGTTGTCTCCCACTCAACAAGTGTCCTACCTCAGGCACAAACATCACAGAATCAGTCTCTTATTTTCTGTCAAGAATGAGGTGTCTGAAAAACATTTTCTTCCTCCATATCAGACAGTTGTGTTTTTCCGTAGTGGCAGGAAAGGGTGGAGAGGAGGAAGTGCTGAGCTCAGAGCTGCTTTCATGCTTACCTCTCTTGCCTTTTCTTGGTCTGGGGGATATTTATGTCTGCCAGCTGGGACTCATCTACAGCTGCATGTCTTACCTTGCAAAGCAAATTGACTTTTTAGGATTCTTAAAAGACCCATATATGCTGATGCATTTGCACCAGATATATTTGAAGCCACATCCTGTTACATAAGCAATTGCAGCCACAAATAGAAAAAAGGGTGCATTTTCCACTTGTTATTCAAGTTTTGATAAATTTAAATGTGAGACAGCCTCTAGCTTGTTATCTTGATTCTTTTTGCAGCTCTCTTCAAATGAAAACATTTGAAAGAAAACTGCAGCTAGAGGGAAGGTGACAGACAGATCAAATACACGGAGGAGCAATGCACATTCTGCCTCTCTCTTGTGAAAAAGGTAGATGTAGGTTCTGGAAAGCTTTGGAGGCCCAAGGCTTGTTAAACCTACCACACATTTTCAGAGGATGCCGGAAAAGTATTCAGGGAAACATCTCTGGCAACATTAAAGTTGCTTAAAAAAATAACAGCACTTCTTCCTAAATAAAAGTTCCTCTTCCTTTTAGTTATAAATCACTAGTTACTTTCATCAAAGGAAACATCAAAAGATACATTTTTCCTGTTAACCACATACCTAATAATATATATATATTTTTTTTCTATTGAAAGGTCAACTTGACCTTTTGTTAAAACAATACTAACACAGGGTAGCTAGTTAGAGTGTTAAGGAGAAGCAGCAAATTGGTAGCATTGCCAGTGAGAAGAAAAAGGAGGCCTCCTGCTTGTTAGTATCAAAACTGTATGTGACTGAGTGATAGCCTAATCAGCTAACTCCATTCAGCAGTTATTTTTCTTTGTGACCTCCATTTTCAAAACCTTGGTTGCTTAACTTAAGGTGTATGAAAGCAAATTATGTACATTTGCTGGCAAAGCCTACCTTTCAAAGAGTCTTTGGCAAAGCATTTAGACCCTCATGTAAACTCCAGTTAAAATGAATAAATAGTTGAGTACATGGGATATCTGAGGCTAAAGGAGACCCACTAAACATCTTGCATCAGCTTCACTGAAATCAGAAGCAAAATACCCAGCATTTAAACAAGAAATGCTGGCCTTTTTTCTGTGTACTATATACAAGATAAAAAATGAAATGTAATTAAGCCTTGGAACACAATCTCAGATAGGTTTGGAGTCCTAAATGAAAGAAAGGAAAAGGACACAAATTCAATAATTGAATTCAAATTAGGTTCCAGACTCAGCATGGGAGGATCCAGGGAGACTGGAGCCCAAACCTCTTTTTGCAAATAAGGGTCGAGACTTACTGAAGGAAAAAAGGGATAACATAGCTGGCTTGCTTGTGTTAAACTTGTCTTTCAGCTGAACAGAAATTCTAGTTGACTTCAGTGGAGTTTTGCCAAAATAGAACTGTATTAGGCACTGAATAGGATTTCAGTACTTCGGGTTCATTGATGTACTTTATAGACCCCTGGGAAATCGTAGTAAATACCTACCTTCCCCTTAGGAAGTGACTCGAAGGATACTCTCTGCTTCTTACATTAAGTTGTGCAGATTTGGTAAAAAGCCTTTCCCCGCAACTTTTAGCATATTGTTGCATTGCTTGGTGCTGGCGTGAAATTAAATAGCAGCAGTTTGGGACTCACACTACTGTGGTAGAAAATACTTTGAGTATTTTCTGTGTTGTTCATGTTTACTGGGTTTACTATAGCAGCCTGGATAGTAGACAGGGTGCTTTAGTTGAGAAGAAATCAGTCATTCGTGTTTTTTTATTAGTGTTCTTGAGTCATGCTGGTCAAATTATACTAACTGTAAAACATTGAGCTATGACTAATGAGCCCTTTAGAGAACAGAGGTGAGTCCTGCTTCACATTACATTCTGATGTGCAGAATGACAACTACCATTTGCTAATGCTGTGAGCTTCGATAGCTGACATTTGCTGTGTGCTGCACCCTATTAAACAGCTTAATTTCCTGTTGGCAGATCATATGTCTTTAGAAAAACATTGCCAACCAGAAATGCTGGCCACAGAGTCTTAGGTAGAATGTGTTCACATCTTGAGCCTCATCTTGAAGGATGCTGAGGACCTGCAGCCCTGGTTCTTACTGCTGGGAGCTACTTCCTCTTGGGACTTCTGAAAACTAGCATAATGTGTTTTAAACCAAGTATCCAAAAATGACTGTATGAGTCATTAAGTAGTAAGCTGTCTGGGGGCTCAGCCAGTCTTCCTGTTCTGAATTTATGCAGTGTATAATATTGTAGGGGTCTGGATCTGAGTGGCTTATAAGCTACACAATACACTAGATATTAATAGTAGTCATAACTAAGGGATATAGTTTGGCTGCATCTGATCTCATCAGAGCCACATGTCAAATCTTTGCAGAGCTGAATGCAGAAATCCAGAGTCCCTAGACCTCACCTTGCATTGTTTGAGCAGCAGGTCACCCATCACTGTAGTTACTCTGTTCTTTACACAGCAGTTCCCCATGAAGTGAAATAAAAACGATGAGAAGGAAAAAAGGTACTCGATACAGCGCATGATGTTCTCTTTGCTCAAATGGCACTTACAACTCTGCAGCATGCAAGTGGAAATGAGGCCTCCTACTGCCGTGTCCTAAGCAAACGTGCTGGAAGGTACAATCTTTTCCACACAATTCTCTTAAAATTACATTGCCTGTTAAGTAACATTTTTACTTGGGCATTGAGATTATCTGCAAAGCATAAGGAAAGTTTAGGAGATGCAACATTGCTCAAGCTATCTGTTCGAAGATGACTCAAAGTCACAAGATTTGTTTAAAGTACATAATAACTTGGGGTTCTTCTCTATTTGCCATCTTGCCCAGGGGTTCAGATTTTTCAGCTTCAGATCTTTAACTAGGCTGATGAAAGACTACTTTTATCAAGGGAGTTGAAGGTCATAAGAAGTCATGTGATTGCATGAGTTAGCCTTCAGAAAGAAACATCCGATATTATGTTATTTAGCAATATGGAGTAGCATTATTGTCCTTTTAAATTGTTTTTCAGCACCAAGGAAGGATGGTATTTCTAGTAATTCTTCCTAAGAGTATGAATAGAGCCTCTTGTTGCTGTACGCTCAAGGAATGATAGTGAATCTTCTTTATAGCCATAGGGAGATCACATTTTGCAGCATGTGGGGATAAAGCACTTCTCAGAGCAGCATGCTTGTGTGTGAATTAATGCTTCCTTAATGGAGGGCCCAGGTTTCTTTGGGGAGCTATATGTGTGTCAAAGCAGGGCTTGCAAAATACTGGCCATGTTTCAGGCACTCTCACGAAACTGGAACAATAAAAGTGAATGTTGCTGAGAACCGTAAAGAACTACAGTATGTAACCATCTTCTTTTTAGTCTAATCTTGATGGCTCATCCTCTATGAGCAGCAACATTCATGACACTAATGGAGTCTGACTGAATTGATTCTAGAATGTCTTTGGTGACCTCATTCCTAAAAGCCTAAAAGTCACACATTCACTGAATTTCACTGAATTTTTAGAGTTGGAAGGGACCATAGAGATCATCTAATGTCCGAGTCCCTCTTAAATAATGTAGAATTGAAGAACTGAGAGGAAGCTGATCAAGACAGTGGCATCAGTTTGATTCAATCAATTTATTTTAATCAGCGCAGGTACTTTTTGTGAGCTCTTTCTTAAGTCATAAACAGCTGAAGCTGATTCAGTCTATTACCTGTCGTTAATTCAATTCCAGATTGTCAGTCTACACAAGTAGCTACTTTAGCTAATCACTTGACTAAGAGTCAAGTGAGCGAGTAGCCCCATGTCTTGGCTATCTGTCCTCTTCCATTGAGCATGAAGATCACTGCTGAGATTCTGAAGGTGAAGAAATGAGCATCTGTCATAAAGAATTCATCCTTTCCCATTCAGGCCACAAGGAAAGTTACATCGATCAAAATAAAATAATGCCAGAGAAAACAATAATAGATTGGAACAATTGTGCAAAATCTCCCTTTCAGCCATTGGTTTTGGGAACAGTTTGCTGCCCAAAGGTAAGTTTTCTGTTTTTGTGGGAGCAATGCTGTGTTTGGTACTTCTTATGTGCTTCTGGTACTTTCTTACTTCTTACTCTTCTTCAAATGTTACAGTTAGAGGAGGTGTGTTTGGGCCACTGATTGAGTAGACTCAATGTCTACAGTAGAATGTCTAATGTTATCATGAAATATTTAATAATGGCAAAGTATCTTTGGGAATATCGTATGAACAAAATGACTTACAGGTATACTTATGTGTCATTGAGCAGAAATGTTCTGAGTGGTATTAAAGAGCACTGCAGGAGTAACACTTGTAGCTGGAAGGGACCTTGTGGAAATTTCCTGTAACTGCTAACCTTAATGAAGCTTTGTAAGCAACAATGAGAAATATAAAGCATAATAATTAAAAAAAAAAAACAACAAACATCTAAGATATAGCTCTAGAGGATTTTCTTATGTGATACTTAACCATGTTTCTCAAACTAGTATGTAATAATTATGTTTGAACACTAAAAGCCTTATTTCCATGCTGCCCTCTATTTGCACATTGACTCAGAAAAGGGCATTTGTCCCCACAGTTTTAAAACAAAGGCTACAAAACAGAGGAAGCAGATACTTATGAAATCAATAGGTAATATTATCTGTTTAGAAAAACAAGAGCATGATACGGTAATATGCTGCTTTTTTTCTTCCAGCAGGAAGTGTTTACAGGGAGGTGCATCAACCCAAGTTTTCTACTTGCTGACTCACAGAAGTGCCAGTCTGTACAAGGCTCGCTGGTTGCAAATTTTCAAATGCAGTTTCAGTGAAAATCACCTTCCAGGTAAAAGGGAATTAAATGAACTGCCAGTTCTTGAAGCGTTAATTAATTAATAAAAGACCGGAAGAACTCCAAGCACTTTTTGGCAATGAGGCCTTATCTTCCTCACTAAGATGAAGTTATGGAGGCAGTACTTGCATACTTGTGCATATATGCATATGTCTATCCTACCTCGAGGTGACTATAGTTATGTCTACGTTACTGAGTAGCACAGGAATTGATTTCTGGAGCCAAACCAAACACTGCTGAAGACTCAGTGTCTTATATGCTCATATTGACCCAGTATATATATGTTGGGTTTTTTTTTTAAGGTGGCTAATTTGGACTGGCTCTAGTCAAGTCCCATGGACTGACTGCCCTTTAGCAGCTGGAGCACCCAAGGTAAGCTTATTAAGCATATCTTCCAATTTTGTTTTGTCCAAAAGAAATCCAGCCCATGTGCTCTGAGGCCATTCTGCAACATGAACCCAAGTGCTGATTGTGGGAGCTATTGGGACACTCTTTGAAAAGCACCTTCCTGATTTTAAGAGGAATGCTAATGTAGGCACCCTCTCTCAACTGCCAGTTACACCGAGCTAAAGTCATAATGCGCTGCTGATGCTTTCGTTTTATTACAAGGCACATTCATCACAGGAGCATTGGGTGAAATTGCTGTTTATGATTAATGTAAAGGACTTTGTTGTCATCTATTTTCCCATCATTCAGTCCAGATGAAATATTCTGTAAAGATGTATTAAAGGCTTTATGCTTTGTACCTTTGTATCTTCTTATTTTATTCCACTTTGTAACACTCAGTCCACTTGTAATTTCAAGAGGCTTTCAGTGGTTTATATCAGGCTCATAGGTTCTATGCCATACAACAAAAGCACATTCAAAATTCTTTAGGATATTTTTTTCTATATCCTCTTTTGTATTTCTCATTTGACTTTCAGGGATTTTTACAGGCATATAAGTGTCTGCTGGCATTGCTCCAGACTATGATGACAGGTTGGGTCATTATCAAGGGTTCTTGGAAATCAATGAAGATGTTGGAGCTATTTATGAAAAACTGCATAGTCATTTCTAACTACATTGATGACAGTACCAGAAGAAAATCGTTAAATTCCACAATTTGTTGACTGAAACTGAAGGAGCAGCTTTTAGCTGTGGCTGTATTTTCAGTTTCATGCTTGTCAGTAAACCAAGTGGGAAAACTTGTCCTTTCATAAATTCTGTGCAAGAAATCTGTTATGAACACTAATCATTAGTATGAACTCTGTTTTGGCTGCCCTGGTGCTACAGCAGTGGTACCTCTTGACAGAGGCCTAAACGCCATCTTACAGTACAGTATTTAGTTATATATATCACAGTTGTAGTGCATAAAGTGCTGACAACTGTTGCATGAATAGGGCGGTCACCTACCTGAAGGACTGGTCTAAAAAGGTCCCTAACATTCCTAGTTAGTTTTAAAAGCAGTTCAGTTAAACTGTTATTGAAAATGACCACAGCTAGAGCTACAGTTGCTGAAAATATTGTACTGTGGGTCTGCCACTAACTGTCATTACAACAGGTGTATCCATCACACCAATAATGCTATTTCTTTTTAGCCTAAGTAGAGACAAAGCATAAGCATGTTGTGGATTCAGTACCACATAAACAGGAATAGCAAAGTTCAAGTAAAATAGATCTTTAAAAATGCGACTGATAGTAGTAGAAGATTTTTGTTGAAAGTTTTTTTCAAAGATGTTCCAAGATTGGAGCCAAAAGACTTTGGATGAACTGATGCACCAGGCTAAGAATGGGGAGCAGTGGGTTAGCACTGTACAGGGCTGGCTTTTCAAGGGGCTTTTTAAGGAGGGTGGATCCTGGAATCAGGGAATTCCCTTTCCAAGAGTCTGAAGAACTGAACAGAAATCAGGGGTGTGGGTAGTGAAAGGAGGACTGGGGAGGGAGAGAAGCTTTTTCTATGTGTGTTACTCTTTTCATAGGGAGGAAAAAACCAAACAAAACCCAAGAGGATAGTGAAGGATAAGATGCCTGAAGAGAAAAACTCAAGTATGGGAATAGGCATGCTTTAGAGCAGAACAGAAAGGAGGGAGCTTGGTGAGGGGATATGAAAGAAAACAGGACTACTGAAAGGGCATCCATGTGGAAAATAGTCACCCAAGATGAGAGGTAGGTTGCAGCTCATGTATGAGTAAATACAGCCATCATAAATTGGAATGAATTGGTGCTACAATGAGTATAGCTCTTCATTTGTGGAAATGCTGGCCTAGAATAGCTTTACTAGGCTTCTCTGTTTTTATTTTTGACTGCTAAGAAATTTGTGGCGTACCAGCTATACCATAATCAAGAGATCGAATTGAAAGCCCAGAATGGCTGTAATGAAGAGAGGAGAGGGAAGAGTGGGTGTGTGCATGTGGTTCCTTAAGGGTGTATAGTTGACTGTTTCCCAGGATTGTCTTGTGGTTTTATTACTGAGAGGTAAATCATGATCCAGTAGATAAGACAGATAACAGATCAATAAGAGCTTAAGGCTTTTATGAGTAACTGTAACTGTTTTTTAAAGCTGTCTGCTTTCTGTGCAGAAAGCTTCAGAGCTTCTGCTCCACAGACAGAGGGAGGATGTTAATACTCAGGACTATTAACTTGAGTTTCAGATTTAACATCAGCTTGCCTCAGCTAGATCCTTTAAACTTTGACCACTCAGTTGTGTTGATTGGTCATCTGCTGTGGATGTTACTGGGAGATCCAAGTTCTAGCAGAAATGCCGGGATTGTGAAGCTGTGCTGGCTAGCCAGTGCACCGAGGCTGAATACCTCTTTTTTCTTCTTTTTTTTTTTTTTTTTTTCCAGTTGGTTACAGTTCCTCCTTTCCTGAGGAGGGATGGTGGTGGTGGTGGTGGGGCAGCTGGTAAGAAGCACACTGAAAGCTGCTGATGTTATCGAGATTGCGCTCAAAACTTTATGGACTCTCACCATTGGTGTTAGAAGCTGCCTGGGTCAAGTGGCTCGGAGCAGACCACTCTTGTTTCCTGGAAGTGTTCTCATTTGTAGGAATCAATAGTGCAACTTTACGCTCATTAAGTATTCCAAGCAATGAAAACCTGACCGTTTAACAATGTACTCCGGTTACTTCTTTCTCAGGGAGCGAACAGGACTTTGACTGAGCTTGACAAACACTTGTTAGGTCACCCCAGGAACACATTTATACAATTGTTTGGCAGTTCTTAAAAATCTGAGTCATGTCCTTTCCCGATTCAAAGCTTCACTGGTGAGATCCCTTTTTCTACTTTTCACCTCCCCACCCCAACACATATTCGTGCCTGCTTGCACACCACAAAATGTTTCTCACGTTATTCCAAGTGGCCTATCCCGGCAACTGTTATGCTATTAGAAACAGTCAAGGTCCATTTTTGAACAAAACCCTTAACTAAATACTGAACTTGCCTCCCTTGGGTTTTTTTGGGTTTGTTTGTGGTTCTGTTTGTTTTTTAGTGATTACATTCGTATGGGCCAACTAATACCAATTTTGAACAAAGATGCTGCGAATCCACCTGTATTTTTTCCCATAAAATTACAGCAGTAATTACAAACAAGGAAATTTACAGTATCAAGATTTGTTTGTAAGCAAATGAAGAACAGGACAAACAGATAAACTTATCAAACATATTTCATTAGTCTAAAAATGTGCTATTATTTGTACTAATTAGGTTTGGGTCTTTTGCTAAGCCTCCAGGTACATTACAAATTTTCTGCTGATTTTTTTTATGTAAGTATGAATAAGTTTGTTTGGTTTGGTTTTTGTTTGGTTTTTTTTTTGTTTTTTTTTTTAGAATAGGTTTATCATGGACATTTTTTTTCCCATAGCTGAGAAAGCACACTCATCAGCCCAAGTATTAGTAAATGTGTCTGACCATCCTGCATAGGTGAAACCTGCAAAGAAACCTGTACCAATTTTGCCAAAAAAAGTAGCTTGTTTAGCTGAAAGTAAGAACTAATAACAATCAGAATTGCTTTGTTATCTGGGTGGAGGGGTGTGGAGAGGGCAAAGAAAGGTCCATGGACTGGGTACTGGGTATCAATGATTGTTTATTTTTCCTTTTATATATTGGCAATTGCATTTTCTGTTCCGTTTCAGCAGGCATAACTATCAGATGCACTCATCAAATGAGTGCTTACTTACTCCAAAGTGCAGCATCATTCATCCTTTATTTTTTTGCTTTGATGGAGTTAAAAATGGTTGTTTAAAGTTCATAGTACATGATTTAAACACATATGTGGGAGTAGAATTGTTTTAGACCACAGACCAACATCAGGATGGTCAGATCTGCATTCTGTTTGTTTGCCCAGTATTTAAATCAGCTTGGCTATCTCTTTATTGCCTCTGAGGACTGTGGATACACATCATCTTAAAAGATGCTGGTAGATAAAATAATTTGATGCAGGCTCTCTGTTGAATTCTGGTTTATGGTATTTGAGTTTAAGAAGTTATTTCCTAGTCAAATGTATGGGGTGTTTTTTTTTTTGTTTTTTTTTTTTTTTCCTCCTGTTGTTTAGAGAAAGCTGTTTTTTCTCACTTTAATCAGGTCAACAGCCAAACATTGCATCATCAACTTTTTCAGTAAAACTCATCCCTTAAAAAGTACTGAAGTTATTAGGTGAAACCAGCTGCAACAGTGGTCATACTAGATATTCTTTTGCAAATCTCCACATACGATTTTTTTCACTGTTGTTTTAATATTTTTTTTCCCTTTTAAATCTCTTCTATTTCCATGGTAAAGGTTAGAGCCTTTTTTGGAAATGCATATTTTTTAGTCTGTCAGGGGCTTTTCCTCTTCAAACTAGCCCCTGTATTATCTGCAGACAGTTATTAGTTACCTCTTGTTCAGACTTGTGTTTGCCTGCCTGTCTTTCCAAAGACACAAATCCAACACTTCTCAAACCAGAGGCAGGAAGAGAGAACAGTATATTCACATTGTGGATGACTCTGAAAATCAGCAATTCTGTGTTCATTCCAACCTGCAATGAAAGATAATTGCTAAGCTCGACAGAACAGCAATGTGAAAAATGTTGGCTTGCTAATTTCAACAAATTTGGACTGAGAAAAGTTAAGAAAGTGCAGGCTTCAAATTTCAAAAGCCCCTGGGTTTGCCACAGAAGCTGGGGCTAGTTCGTGCCCTTTCAGGCCACATAGTGGGATGGTAAGAGAGGGAGGGGAGCATCTGCGATTCTCTGGCTTCTAGACCACTGGGGCAAGGAATCTAAAAATTCTGGACAGTCCTCTCCTTCCCAAGAGGGCTGCTGGGTTTTGTAGGGCTCCTGATATTCCTGACTTCGGAACAAAAAAAAAACAAAAACAAAACAACAACAAAAAAAAAGCCAACACAAACAAATTTGCTTAGGAGGCTGTTTGCAGGCCAAGACACTGGAAGCACTACCCAAAGTCTGTCTGCAGAACTTCTGAGAAGCTCAATGAGTAAACCACCAAGAGTTCAAGCAGGATCTCAAGGGAAAAGTGCCTCTTGTCTTTGATTTAAGATGTATTCCTTGAAAGTTCACTAACAACTGTAATTATAGATAAGGAAAACAAGCAGTCTGCATAATAATGGCTGAACATCCTAGGAACAGTCGCCAGCAGTGGCCAGCTGCAGGGTCAGATGCAACTAATACAAATCTCACAGAATTTCTGCCTGTTGGTGTCTCATGGTGACATCAGACCTGCACTGGTTTAAAACAAAACTGATCCCTTCCCCTGTGTAGTTTCATAGCTACAGCTTGCCCTGATCTTTTTACTCCTAAGCTCTGAAATGCTTAGGAGTCATCTGACAGCTGTCCACAGGACCCAGAGATCCCAGAAATCAAAGACGGATGTGGACCATGATGTGCCTGAACTGAATCGCGATGCTGGCTCAAGCTCTCTTTTTTTCGGACACTTTGGACATAGGTAGAAGTTATTGTCAAAAAAACCCAACAGGTAATTGTTGAAGAAATTAACTAAACCTGTGCAATCTCAAAAAACCTTTTCAATATTTTGTGTTTGTTGTTAAGCCACCCCTTTCCTTTCCCTTCATGTAGCCTAGTATTCTTTGTCTGTGTTTGCTTACTGGTCTGTAAGACCTGAAAAATCAAGATACGTCATTGTTTATGTGGCAGCAGTTGGGGTGTCTTGGTTCACGACACAACTGAATGTGTTCTGAAGAGGAGAAACAAATTGACTTTTTTATTCTTGGAAAGCAAAAAGTTTCCACTTGGAGAGTGATACATTACAGCATTCTGTTGCATTTATCTTGCAGAAGCTTTTTAACACTGAAAGACACTTTGATAAATTTGAAGAGAGTGCTCTAAAAGTATCAGGTGAGCTCTAGTGACAGGTGATAGTTGAGTTGGTATGAAAGTTTTAGTAATCACCCACTTTGCAGGCATTTTAGAGGGAAGAAAACCTGTTTGGAAAGCAGGCTGTGTTACCTGCCACACATGCTGAAACACTGTGTCTCTTCACCAGCAGACATAGGAGCGGAAGAATTGCTTTCGGAAGAACAGCCTCGGGTTAGAGAATAAAACTGAAAATGCTGGAAAGAGTAAAGGCAAAGAAGCTCTGTCTGGAAAAGGTAAAGTCTTATGAGTCCTCTTCTTTCTGAAAATACTTCTGTAGTCCTTGATGTGACTTCTGCAAAAGTGACCTCTGCTTCTGTTAAGAGACGAAGAACATGTAACTGCTACAACTGTTAGCATCCTCTGCTATTTGCCTCTTCTGGAAAGGTCACAGGATCCTTCTTTCAAATAAAGTGGACCTTTTGACTTGCAGTATTAATGTTTCCTGTTCTGCTCTCAAATTTTCTATCATTGTTTCTCTGTTGTTCTCTATTGTAAATGACT
>JAHREE010000363.1:6922468-6972055 GCA_033628505.1 Tringa tobata
GGGGGGTGCTGGGGGCTGGAGGGGCGGCGGCCCGTAAGTAAAATTTGAGGGGAGATTGGTGGGTTGTGCTGAGGTGCTTGGGTTGGGTATAATCCCACCGTGTTGCCATGGCCGCCGGTCAGGCGGGTTCCGAGAAAGGATTGCTTTCAGCGGGGGTACCCGAAAGGAGGGACTGCCCCTTGGAAATGCCGGAGGCCCAGGGGGAGGAACAATGGATCTCTGGGTAGACTCCGTTTTAAGCTACACACATCCATTACTTGTAGCGTGGGGAAGAAACAAACCCTGGAAGTTTTATATCCTCTAGTTGTGTTTGGCTGTGGCGCTTTTTTTTTTTTTTATTGAAGTCTTTGGATTATTATTTGGCAGCGGGGGTGGTGTTTCTATTTTAGTTATTGCAAGCTGTGAGATCAGTCCTGCTGTCTTTTCGCAAATTAAAATGAACAGTTGATCTATTAGGATTTGTAGCTGTTGTGCTCCTGTGACCAACTGAAACTCTCTGTCCGGGATTCTTCAGCTTTTTTGTCTCTCTCTTCTTCACCCACTTTACGCTGAGCTATTCTTACGTACAATGTGGTTGCAAAGCTATTCAGAAAGGATGTTGATGGGCTGAGACTGCCAGATTAAAACAAGTAATTCTATTGCAGCTGAAATGTATAAAAATGTTATACATAAAAAATATGTAACTTACCTTGTGGAGAGTGCCATGGTACTAGGCTGGTGACTCCTAAACTATAAACACTAAATACAGCAAGGGCTTAACGGAAAAAGAAATTTGTGCGGAGTGAGGCTTTCTACCCACCTGTGTCTGAATCGGAAATACTCCTGTCTGATTAGGTTACAGAAGTGATATTTCTGAAACTGAAACAACTTTCCTTCCATTGCACCAGAAGTATCCTTTTTTTTCTTTTCCTTCCCACCTACATGAAACAAATGTACTGATCTTTCTTTCCAGCTTGATGCAGTACCCGCTTCTTTAGCGTGTCTGTTTCTGCTGAACTGGAGTCAATTAAGTTTCTCTTTAAACTTATGACTGTTTACTAAAGTGGCAGTATTAAAGGTGGGTCAGTCCCATGGTCTCCCTGAGGGTCGTTTTGGCTGTAGTTGACCTCTCCTGCTTGTGGGATGTATGAATAATCCCCTGAGACTCATGGCACTCCCAGTGTTCAAATACCCCACCAGTTGAAAACCAGGAGGAAAGCTTTTCTGTGGAAGCAGTTGCCCAATGGGGAAGTGCCCATGGGAGTAACTGCAGAGGGTGTAAGCGGGACAGCAAAACCTGAAAGCCGGCAGGAAGATCACAACTACCTGAGTTCTAAGTCATAAAGAAGTGTGGAAATAGGTGTGTTATGGTGTTCTGGCTAGACAAAGTGATCGGCGAGGCGTTATTTTGATATGTACTCTGTGCGCTGGTAAATAGTGGCTTTAGTGATTATGGAGGGGATTTGCCTCCCTGAGGATGGAAATACAGCAGCCAGCATGGTGATGGCTCTCATTTGCAGTGGCAAGTGCTTGAGATGCTTCTTCACCTCATCCTCAGACGTTTGAAAGCTTACAAGCAGAGACAGTTCTAGAGGATTTTGGATGATTACTTTCTGCCTTATGTGATAATTTTTGGGTAGAAGGAAGCAGGGAGTGGCAGTAGTCTTTCTTATTATAGCTTCTTTGTTGCCATTAACACTTTTATCCTGGGCCTGTTTTCATTGTTAGTTCCTGGGCACACCGTGATCCGTGCCTTTCAGTAAAGGTTTGATCTGTCCTCCCAAGACAGGCTTGGGAAAATTCTCATAAACCCGCTCTGGATGACTTGTGGTTTTACGCTTCTTGTGTTTTGCTTAATATGCTGCTGGGGATTGGTTCAAGTGTTTTGGCCCAGAAGAGAAGGCAATCAGATGGATCATTTGAAGATGTAACTTGCAAGACTACCTGTCTGCATGAGGCAGTCCACACTATTGACTCAAAGGGGCTTGTAAGGAAAGGCTCTTGTCTTTGTTTCCTCCACAGCATAGCTTGAGCTGTAGCACAGGATCTTGGTTTGTTTGTTTTTGTACCTTAACATTAACATTATGCTACTTATAAGCACGAATGGTTGTTTTTACTGTGTGCATGATGCAAGGTAGTCTGCCATGGCTCCCTAGCTAAGTGCATTTTAGGAATGGACTCAAGGTTACTTGAAATACCTCATTTTACAGGCATTTTTCCTTGCAGTTGCTTGCACTGTTTTTGCTACATCAATTGAAATGTGCATTGCGTATTTAAGGGGAGTTTAATTTATCAAGCTTATGAGAACTCATTTGTCGTTCATTGACTAATTTGTTCATTAATTTCTTTAGCCTTATAGATAAGCTAGTAAATAATACCAGGAAATTAACTTATGGTATAACTCAGTGCACAGGGTTTTTTCTTTTTTGGAGTTTCTATTTTCTACCATCTATTTACTCAAAAGACCAAGACCTTTCTAGCAGAATAAAAACACCCTGAACTTCCCCGTTAGCCCAGTTTCTTCTGCTTCCATTTTTGCTGTCACGTATGACTAGTTCTGTACCTATTCATAGTTTTCAAGGGAAATTAAAATAGAACTTGTTCTATTTATTTATTATTTGGTGTGTGAACTTCTTGAAGTGTTAAGTTTTTCTTTTGTCTTCCTGCTACAGAAGAACCTAAAACCTCAGCTTTTCTTGATGTGTATTGAGGTCAGGAGGAAATGCAGTGTGCAAGCTGTTGTTTCCCTTGCAAGTCACCTTTCAGGAGCTTGGAAATTAACCTGATATTTACACAGAAAGCTTGAAAAGCTGAAAAGTGATGGCCAGCGTTAGCTAGTGTGTGCTATGAAGGAAAAATAGGAAACATACGGCTTGCATGCAGTATCACTACCTTTTGAAAAACACGTTGAACAAGTACAAAAACTTTGTGCTAGTGCTTCTTGCTATGTTCTGCCATCATCTTAAAGTATCATGTCCTTTTAACATTAATTTTGTTCAGGTGGGGTGGCTTTTCAGTGTCCAAAGTCAGTCACTCTTTGGTCATGAAGGCAAAAGTGAAGCCCTCTTATCTTGAGAGGAAGACTTTTTACAGCAGTGCAGCAGAGTGAGCAGATTTTAAGTGTCCCTTGGATAACACCCAAAGTTTGCCTCTGACTGTTCTGCATTGCATCTGCTCCCAGCCCCAGCAGCAGCAGTAAAGCTGGAGTACATTGTGCTAGAGCTATTCTTTACATTCCAGCATCCGTGGGGAGCCTGGAGGAGCAAGGCAAAAACTTGAATAGCCCTTACTTGCCTTGGCTGGAAAAGTTGAGGAGCTGCAAAGCTGATCATCACTCCTATTAGGAGGATGGGAATGGAATAATCAAGGAACTGGTTTTTAAGAGTAGACAGAGATTAAGTTCAGAGTTAATCATTGAAGCTCTTAACATCTTTTGATTTACAGTGCAAGTTTCCATTCCCCTAGCAGGAATATTACTCGCTTTTGGGCCGCTAGCCAGCAGGAAACTTATTTGGGAGGTGAGTGGCTAGCAGTCTTAGATTTCCACAGACTTTTCAACTCCCTTTTAAAAGAACAGTTTCTAGCTCTTGTGAGTACAGGTCAGAAACACTAAAGTAAGGATCAACTGCTGCAGAGCTCAGAGGAGCTCTTTGTTAGACTGGATCTGCAGACAGACTCTTTTGCAGCGCAGCAGTAGCCGGCTGCTGCTCTCTTTCACTACTCGCTTTCAGAGTCCTGTGGCCAGCAGTGAAATGAGAATGGTGTGAGAGGCACATCATTGGCTTACCCGGAGCCTTAGCAGAGGTAGGCAGTGGAAATATGCATATGTAACAGCCTTTTAATAGTCGATACAAAATATGTGTGTGCGTGTATAAAATACAAATGGTATCACATGTGGGATGGGGGAGGAGTTGTCCCTTTCCTAGGGTAAGAAAGGAATTGAAATTGTGTTTTTGCCATTATCTTTTTTTCTTTTTTCCAATGTAATTGTTGGTTTATGTAGCTGCCTCTTGGGCAGCTAATTTTTGCAGGTGTGTTGTGCTGATCCTTATTTATTTTTTTTTTTGCTACATGATGACCTGTGAGGGAGAAATGATCTGCTTAGGAAAAGGAGCATACAAGCACCCTAGCATAACACAAGGGACAGTGGGGGGAAGGAGCTTGTGAGTTTTTGTCCCTGCAATGAGGAGACAGGAATTTGCTTGCTCTTTAAGAGCTGTTGTTGCTGAATGAAACCACAGCCTTATTCATGTTTTGGTAGTCAAAATAGGTATTTCCTATTTCTTTGAAGTTCTTGAACCTGCCTGTCTGTCCTCCACCAGTGTCACATCACATCAAGTCTGATCACCCTGGAAAACATTATCACCTCAATCTTCACAGTGCTTCAGGTAGTCTGAAGTCAATGTGTGGGAATGAGACCAGGAGGAGGGTTAGTGGTGTAGATAGGAGATACCCTAGGGGTTTGTTTGAACATAGCATTTGCACAAGATTAAATGGAGCCATAATATTAAATCCATGAATCCGTGATGAAGCGCCAGAGCAAGTTAGGATTTGTCCTTATTGGTGAATGTGTACAAGGCTTGCTAGCGTGTGGTAGCTAGTTTTGATCATGCCCCTTGTGTAGGCAAGTTACTACTTCTTCATTCGGTTAGCTGGGAAAAGCCTGGGGTTTATTTTTTTTGCTGGAAATAGTCAAGGGAAAACTACAGCTAGTTCTACTCGCCCAAATGTTTTGCAATATTTAATGAGATGGAGTGACTGTTATTTGTCTCGACTGAGAATCTGGAAGACTATATAGGCCTACCCTTACCTCAGTAGTCTGTGTCCCCTGTCCCCCCCCGGCTCCCCACGTTATATCTGTGGCAGTTTTGATTCTCAAAACATTTAGGGCCTCCTCTCTAGTGAAGTGCCCTGTGGTTCGGTAGTTCTGATGTAGCACTACCACTCAGTCTCCTTTGGTGGGTTCCCAGGTTGTTCCCAAGTTGTTCCTGTTGGCAGGTCCATAAAAAAAATGCTAAAAGGAGTAGGCAGTGACATCCTTCAACTCCTGTACTAAACAATTGTAGGTGCTGCAAGGGCAAAAGGGGAACGAACCACAAGGAGTTCACAATGTGCTATCCCTAAATAGTATCTCCCTTTGTCAGCGTTGGAGACAGACTTGTGGGTGAGGTGGGCATTGGTCAAGTAGCAGAGCTTTTCTCGTGTGTGTGTTGCTCACCTTGTGCAGTGGAGCACAGGCCAGGTGTGTAAACTGGGTTTTGAGTAGCCAGATTACTGGTCAGTGTAAATACCATCTTTACAGTTTCCCAAGATTAACTGCCTTTTCTTACAAACATGCTAAGGAAATACTGTTACTTCATTTTCCTTGGAGCAATTTGAATGGAGTAGCTATTTTCATTCCTCTCTTCTTCTGCGTACCATAATATGTTTTCAACTTGGTGCATCAGTTCTTAGATGGTTTAGCCTCAAGCCTTAGGCTTTGTATTAGTTTAAAGATCTCTAATCTAAATTGAGAACGTTGTTAAGAGGTTTTTGGAAAGAAGAGTGAAGTGAAATAGAATATGCGTATCATTTTTCAGATTTCACAGAGAATATTTCCTATAAAAAATGCTGGCTGGTGTCAGAGTGACTTTTTTTGAACTTGGGTGACTGAAGTTAGCTAACACTTTAAGTGGCTGAAAAGGGTACTTAAGATGTTTAACTTCAGGCAAATGTTTGGGGAAATTTGGATATTCGTATGTTTGTGCAAGGCTTTTCACAGTATAGGACTCTATTTTTAATGGCCGGAGGCTCTTATCTCTCTGCCACACATTTGTGTGACAAAACGATATAGTGAAACCAGGTTTCTGATGTCTTTCTAGGTGTAGACTTTCTGATCTTTAGTGAAAGATGAGTTTATATGGTTTCTTTGTTCTACCCAGCTGCCTGTTTATTTTTGCAAAACTTGTAGAGGCCTCAAACACATTAAGTTCCTAATCTCCTGTCAAATTAGACTGAAATTAGCCAAAGGGGTTCCAAAGTTCTATGGGAAGGAAAGGACATGCACGCATGCATACAGCGTATGATTGCATAAATCTCATTTCATGCTACGAACACGTGCGATAGAACAAAAAGCCTTTTACTTTACTGCATTTCATGCTCTAAGGGAGTTCTGCATCGTCTGGGCAACGAATAGCAATCTGATAGGACACGGTGATGCTAGAGACAGAGCTCGTTTGCATGTGTTCAGGGTAGCAAGGAAAAGATACCAACAGGCAACACAGCAGGTCCTGCTTGCGGTGTTATCTTGCTCTAGAGGACTTCCAGTTTGATGCTGAAGCAGATACCAGGCTTCATGTTAGATCCTGGCTGCATTGTGACCAGTTTGGTTATGGGAGAGCAGATCCATGCCACCAAAGAAGTCCATGGTCCTGCTGTGACTCACGGGAAGGTGAAGCCCCATGATGTCTCAGGGCTTACCTACTACTCTCCTGTCTTCAGAGGAGATATGTGCACACACATCCCTGAGCAAATCTGAGGCTCAGCAAAGATTAGGTGTGTGTGGGGGGGGATGCAATGACACAGCTAATCTGTTTAAAAATACTACAGTCCTGAAGAAACTCCTGTTCGTTTTGCTGCAGCGTTTAAGGACTGTTGAGACTGAGAATCAAGCAGTAAGAAACAGATGCTCTGTTTCACCTACAGCAAACCATACTTGGTTTAGAAAGTATCAAATGAGAATGATGGAGGGACCTGAGAGCTTCTGGCTCTCACCTGGGCTTGTAGGCATCTTAGCCACTACAGGGCAACCCCAGCAGGAGGGCTGTGAGACTGTGAAAGAAGATGTGTGGGTGGGGTGAAATGCACCTTTGAATCTCCTCAGTTTTAGGAGTGACTTTCCCTTTTCACTGAATTTCACTGAATTTTTAGAGTTGGAAGGGACCATAGAGATGATCTGGTCCAACTCCCCTGCTGAAGCAGGATTGCCTAGAGCATGTGGCTCTAGGCACATGTTCAAACAAACAAACAATCTAGGCATTGTTCAAACAAACAAACACAAAACCCCCCAAAAAGGGTGCCTCACTCCACCCACCCACCCCCTGCAACAAACCAACATACATCAGTTTTCATTTTTGGGGAGGAAATGGGATGTGTTTAACCTTCAGTGAGGATTGAGGTCATAAAGTCCTAAATGGGTGTCTCTGTGTAGGGCTGAGAAAAGTATGTAAGCTTTCCCAGCATTCCCTGCTGACTAATTTAGGCAGCTTTCCTCCCAGACAGATGGTGATTGAAGATTACCATCAGAGATAATTAACTCTCCTCGTGTATAGGTAAGGAAACTAAAGTGCATAAGTCAGGGCTATGAGCTCCCATATAGGTTGAAAATATGTATATGAACTCGTACAAACTTTTCCATAAGGAACTAAGTTCATTTACAACCACTAACAGCTGCTCTTTGAAGAATTCTGTTTATAGTTTTATGTCTTTTAACCTGTTCGTTTGTCCTGGGATTTTATTGATTATTTGATTTCAGCTTTGTCTAAGGAAACACAAAATTAAGGATACTCTGAATGCTGAAGTCAGATACACCCATGTATCTTGTTCCCCCATGGAAAGCTCACTACCTTACAAAGAAATCTCTCTTCTTTTTTTTTTTTAACCACATGTAGACTTGCTGTCAACCTTTCCCACTCAGAAAAGATGTCAGTTAGGACTTCACATGCTGCGTTAAATGTTTTTCAGGACTATGTTTTTTTAATTCTATTTATCTCATAGCTCTCAAAATCCTCAGGATAAGTATGTGGTAGTTTTTCCTGTATTCACATTTAAGAAAGGAAACAAAGCTCTAAAAGCCTTCAGGGGATCAGATACAAGCTTTGCTGCAACCTGTACAGCAGTTCTTTGTTAGCTCAAAACCATTCTATGTCCACAAAGCATTGTCATAGTTATGAAGTTGCTCATTAAGCTTTTCTTATGGTGGTTTCTTTTTTTTTTTTGTTGCTCTAAATAATATTTTTGAGCTTTAGTGCTAAGAAAACAAAGCTATGTATAAAGATGACTTTTGAAAATTGCCTTAATGTGTGCAATATTCGAGCTTTTCCACTTTGGCACTGTAAGTTTGGGCTTGGCTTTCTTATAGTAGTTAGCAGTTAAGGTGTGTATTCTGATTACTCTTCAAGATCCAAAGGCAACGTGAATAGATTAGGAGAAATGCTGAACTGAGTGCACTGGAAATATAATGCATTAACGTTATCAGAGAAACTGCTCAAACTGTTGGTGTCCTGCAGCTTTCTCCTGAGCTGGCAAGATCACTGGCCTGGGAAACTTCCAAGAGTTAGTAGTAGTGTGGGGTAAGTGCTACCACTTCTCTCCATTTTCCTCCCTCTCCAAATTAATTTAGCTTTACACTTTTCCCTGACTTGTGTTGCTGCATTCCTGAGAATCCCAGAGCTCTCTGTAGTTGGAACATATGCATCGAAGCAGATTGACTTGCAGAATCGGCTGTTGAGGTAAATTCCATCTCAAACAGCTGGGAGTTTTGGGTTTTTTTTCCGTAGTTTGGGGATTTATTTTTTTTTTAGCAGTCAAGGCAAGATAGCAACCAATGCAGCAAAAATCAGTGACCATAATATGTTTGGGTCTCTGACTGCAGGCATGCTTTGCATGTTATTTAAGTTACAAGCTCTTCAATTTTGGATGCTGTAGGAGCATGTTCACACCTATTTGCTGGGCCTCTTAGTCCACACAAACATACATAACAGTTTAAATAGTAACAAGTTATACGGAGACTAAAAATTCCAGTAGAAAGAGCTGTGGCCTCAGATGATGGCAGTCCATGCATATTTGGAATTAATCATGACTGGGGTTGGCAAATAGCTACTGTGAAAAGTAGTCATGCAAAAAGCACCTGTGTCTCCTTAGGAAGAGATTCTGACACAAGCACAGATCAGGATTTATACCGCTATGACTAAGCGAGAAATTAGTTTGATTTACTTGGGACTTGTAGATAGGGAGCATTTCATTCTCCATGTGCTGGTGGTAAAGCAAGTAAATGAGCCCTTTCAGTTATCCTTTTTTTTTTTTTTAAAAAAAAAAAAAAAGCCCCCAAAACCAACCAAAAGACCAAAACCCACATTATTCCCTCTGCTGCTGCCCTTGAGAGCTCTAATTTTTCTTGTGAGTGGGATTTTTTTTTTTTTTTTGTGATTTATTATAGCCTAGGATTGAGATTATTTTCCACAAGCTGAGCAGTAGATTTAGTTTTGTAATTCCCAGCTATTTTTGTGGGAGCTGAG
Source organism: Tringa tobata (assembly GCA_033628505.1). Taxonomy (NCBI): domain Eukaryota; kingdom Metazoa; phylum Chordata; class Aves; order Charadriiformes; family Scolopacidae; genus Tringa; species Tringa tobata. The sequence goes on from JAHREE010000363.1 coordinate 6,931,723, forward strand.
GTTAAATCACTAGCCCCAAATCTGCCAGAGCTGGATGTTTTAGATATCCTTGGCATCATTAGAAGACAAAGTGTGCCTTGTTTTAAGGTGAACTTAATGCTGTAGTGAATGTGCACGTATAATATAGATAAAATTCTCTGGTTGCACCTTTATTTATTTAGATTGATCATGGTTGGGGAGAGGGAGGGGAGAACTGGTGAAGTGATATGGTTTGTAACTGAATTGTTTTGAAACCTGACTAATTTGACTATTTCCAGGTTTTTCTCTTTCTACTTTTTTCCCTCTTTTCTCTCTGGGAAACCTTGTTCGTTTGACCTCAAGCCTCTGACTCTGCAGGCACTTGTGGACAAAGAACAGTGGGCACGAATGAGTGACTGATGTTTCAGTGGGATATATATTAATCATTTTATATTAATTATTTTCTGTTTTCTCAAGCATAGTGTAATACGTCTGTCATCTTTGTTGTTTAAAAGGAGGTAAAGAAGAAAAGCAGCTCAAAACTCTAATGCTCTTTTCCTTCAGGAAGAGCAGCTCTCTCAAGTTGAGAAAAAACCTTTTCAGTTACACAAGTCAAGGTATGAGGAGAAAACAACTTGAACTCTGACTCCCAGAACACGATGCATGGCTTGTTTATATTCCAGTCTTTCTGGAAGAAGAGCTGAAGGGAGAGGGGAAACGCAGGTTGAAAAAGAACAGTGTTGTCACCACAGTATGCAGGGGGAGCTGCGTGGATTTCTAGTACCTGTTCTCTGCGTATTTCGTTCTATCGTGTGTTATACCGACACCTGTGATGTGTAATATATAAATAGCAGCCTAGCTTTGGCAGGCTAAAGCTTTAAAGGTTAATCTGGGAGAGTACAACAGAGCTTGATGAAATCTTTCAACTAAGCCTGTGTTACTGAATTTGTGATTTATTTTTTTTATAATTTTTTTTTTTAAAGGTGTAGTTAGAGCTGGATTTGTGCTGTTTGCTTTGATTAAACTTCGGGAGTTGAGGAAGCAGAGCTATCTGGGCTCAGCTCATACCTGCTTTGGACTTGCATGCATAGGGTAACTTTTGACTGAACCCAAAGTTGCTGGTTTTTACTGCACTGAAGCTCTGTGGCTGCTGGACATACCAGTAACTGCTGGTTTGTGTTCAAGCGCACTGGAGGAAGAAAGGGGAAAAAAAAACAACAATACAACAATAAAACAACAAAATGTGTTGTGGGGGAGGTCTGTGGAGGGACAGGACAGGGAAAGCATATGAAAATAAATGTCTGTTCCCAACTTCTGTGCACCTTTGCGTAAACTGGATGCTTCCTTCTAGTCCTCATCTCAAGGCACAAAAGCAGGCAAGAAGATGAGGCTGTGGACCTGATCTTATTCTTGATCATAATTATAGGCAAGATTTCTGGTCTTCTGTGATGCTTCGAAAGCACCAGTTAGATGAGAATCCAGTAGTTATTATTGTTCATCTTCCCCTCTAAGCCACAAGTTGGATTTGGATCTATCCGGGCTGACTTTTAAACTCAAGTTAGCAGTATTTAACTGTGCTACAAAAACCCGTGTCTATTGCTGGAATAACCCCCAAGCCATTTGTGAGCATTAGGGAATATTGTTTTCTACTTGGAAGGGAAAAATAATTAAAAACAACATTTACCAGCTGAGAAACGTAAAAGAGGTAGCTGGTTTTATATTTGCAGTTGTGATTGTGTGTCTACACCATGCAATGGAGCATGCTGTCACCTTGAGCCAGTGCTGGGGATCCACGTTGCACTGTGGCAACCTGAGTCAAAATATTAGCTCCCATCTCAAGAGTGGCTTAGCAATGCTGTCGTAGCCCCAAGCTGGAGGTAACATGTTCTGCCTCTTAGCAGGGCTAATTAACTCGGCATCAGACAGTTGCACCGAGTACTGCTTCTATTTGAGGACCGTTTCAGTGACACCTAATGCCTGTGCTCCGTTGTATTTTGCTCATCAGGGTTTTCTGGCAGGATTTACTGCTTGATGTTTTGTAGCCTTGTTTTTTATCCCTGGAGCTAGTAACTGCTGTCAGTATAAATGACATTAAATTCTGCATTGGTAGGCCCAAAAGTGATATCTCTGTGAAACAACACACATAGTTTGTTGTTGTACCTCTGGGAACGGGATCACAGCAGTCTTTTGCAGCCCAAAGGGGGACTGTTCCAGTAGCCTTTAAAATGCTTGTAGTTATGTGACTTAGGCTTGTACACGAGTCTTCTTGCTATCTAAGAAACAGTCTGAGTGCTTGCAACCTCTCTTTTTCTTTGACCTTTTCATTATTTTTCTGTTCTGCCCCTGCTATAGGGTATATGTAAAAGGTCCTGGGTCCTCAGGCAGAGGGAGGGAAGAGGAATGAAAAAGGAGTTACATCATTGAAGAGGTGATGTTGCACTAGACAAAAAGGAGGAAGGAACAAGAATCTGAGCATGTTGATAAAACTGTGAGAGTAAGTCGGGACCTGTAGGCTTTTTTTCAGCTTTTGCCAAACTCTCCTTATTGATAGCATGTCCTCCTGGCATCTCTCCTGCATGTGAGTGGAAGGCTAGAAACCCTTGTTTCACAAATCTTGCTTGAAATGTTGAAGGGCTTAAGTTTGGCTAGAACAAGCTGACTTCTTCCATTTAAGGTGGTAATGGGAGCGAGGTGAGAGCTCAGGGCTGGAGGTGAAGGCTTGGAGAGGGGTGTAGATGCTGCATTGCCTGTTATGCCCAAGACACAGAGGTAAATTATGCTCTTTCCAAAAGGCTGACGGCAAGCCTGGGAAGGGAGCTAACCTCCTTCTTCCACCAGCCATCCTGTCTAGGTAAATTAGACTTGCAGGGGGTTAAAGTAAAATAGATTTGACTAGACTCGTATTCTTTATCAATACTTTTTAGCTGAAGGATATGCCTGCGTGGGAAGAGTTTTTGAGCTTTTAAGTAGGACTGGAGAGTCACACAAGAGGGCAAGCGATGCAGAGAACTCCCTGAAGATTTTGGACAGAAGCACACTGACAATTGTTATTGTCAATGAAAAATAATGATTTAAATTGCTTTTACCCCTTGCTTGACCCAGCTGCTGGGCGTGTTCTGGTAAGGAGGAAAAGACTGGCGTCTATATTTGAAAGACTAAAATCCAGTGAAATAGTCATGAATTGTCCACAAAATTATAAATATATTGCTGTCTCTTGTGGTACAGAATAAGTTTCACCATTAGCAGGAGGATGATAGGGAGGGAGGCAAGCACTTAGGTCCTAAACCCAATCTATTAAATCTTGCAGCCTGTGCTGAATTAGTTTGCAGCTGCACAAAAAGTCAAAGGTGGACACAGCTCTAGTCTACATCTCTTCCTAGTAGATTAATGTCAGCAGAGGCTACATTTCTGGCTGTAGTAGCTGATGAAGAACAAGATTGACTAAATCTACTAAACATCACTACTACTGTGATACTAAATCTACTAGACTGTTGGAGGGGAAGGCAGCTCTGGTTTTCATAGTCAGCAAACTTTTCCTCTACTGCTTATCTCCTCATAGTTGAAAGATAATAGAGCACAAAGAGCCTGAAAATGTCTTATTTTCTGGTGCAGGAGATATCTTTAACTCTATGCTGGTAAAGATCATAGATGTGGTGTGATGGTGGAAGTCCCCAATCACATTTTGACACAGTAAAACCGTAGGTTTTGGTGCCATGGTTTGTGCAGACCTTGAGGAACAGGAATAACAGCTTTGGTTTTGTGTTGGGCCAGGCAGGTTAGCAAGAGTCTTTTCCAGTTAAGATGCTCTTGAACTTCTCACTTCAAAGCCAACTCACTGTTGTAAGAGAGTTAGAAATGTAGTTTTAATTCAGGGCTGCTTTGCTAGGGTAATCCAATATATCTACCTTCGTCATTTATACTTGATATTTCTGGGGACTTCTGTTTCTTAACAAACTAAAATTGAAAGGAGCACTGGAAATGATGACAAAATTGAATGAGTGTGTGAGGGAAGGCACTAGACTGACTCCGCTACTGCAATACCTTTTAGACTTTGCTGCAGTGCTGTTATATTGTCTGCTATGGTGTTTCCTTCCAAGAGGAGAAGAATTAGTGAACTGTGCATGTACTGAGAGCAAGAACTGAAGATTTAATGATGAATAGCGTATAGATTTGGCAGAAGAAATATAAAGATACGTATCAGAATGTGCTCATGTTTTGGCAGCTTGAAACAAATGACAACATGAGAAAACTCCCTCCTTGGTTGTCCTTCTGCATAGTTGTTCCACCATACATGCACTACACCCTGACCAAAAGGAAGCAGTGCTGACGGACTGGTTGTCACAAACAAGCCTACAAAATACTGACTGCATCTTAAAAATCCCAATGTTTCTTTTTAAACTTTAGTAGGGTTTTTTTTTTTAGTGCTTTGTCCCGTGTCCCTTTAAATTTCAAAGTCCACTCAAAGCACTTTTTAAGCTTACTTTCCTTCCTCCCCCACAACTACAAGGGCTAGGAATTTGAGGCCTGAGAGAGCTGATATTTTCATGCTGTCGTTAATTGCAGCAGCAAGAAGTTAAACTGTCACAAGACCAGGTGTGGAGCTAAGATTGGTTTAGGATGAGTAGTATCTAATTTAGTAGTAGCCACTTTTTAGTTAAATATTTATTCACTGTTTAGTAATAGTCAAAGATGCTTTACAAAATAAAGAGGACAGACGGAAAAGCCTCCTGCATTGTATTATTAACAACCTAATTTTAAGTGAGAAAACAAGAGGAAGGTTTACAAGTGTTACGAGAAAAGATAATCATAGTGTGGTCATGTGACTGCCCAGTCCAACGGCTATAGTTTCCCATGTGAGATGGCTACCTCAACTGCCTATGTAAGTTGAAAGATTGAAAGATAAAGAGAGGCTATGAGATAGTGGCTCATATCAGATACCACGCTTGCTGAAGTAGCAGAATAAGGACTAATTGTAACTAAAGATGTAGCTCTGACAAAAGTGTTGCTTCCCCCCTTCCACCAAGGAAAGAAAAATTAGCCTCTGGGTTTGTACAGGCAATTTGTCATATACCCAAACGCGTCTCGGTGGTGAGTTGGTGAGAGCTGGGCTGGACCCACCTGTCTATAGGAGATGCAGGCTAATTTGTTTGTACCGTAAGAGTCTGTCTTCTCTAATTCTGTAATTGTAGCTCTCCCTTGGCAGGGGCAAGAAGTTGAACAGCGGAAGTTAGCTTAGATTCCTATTAAAAATGCTCCTGAATCTCTTTGCAACACTTAGGCACCCTGTTGCTTGCTTGCTTTCAGAAAACTGACCAGCTAACACTGTGAACGTCGGGCATTGGCTTGCTGAGTTCTTCCACTTTCATTGTGTGTGTGGTGGTGTAGGCTTTTTGGAAAGAGGAAGGAATTGAATAGTTGAGTTCCAGCTTTGTCCTCCTTGTTTTGCTTAGTCCTGACCGACCTTGACCTAAGTGGAATCCCTGACCTCTGTCAGTCAGGTTGATGAGCTTAAATCAAGATGCTGGGTCTCGCGTTATGGTAAATAAGCTGGAATGTGGCTGTCATTTTACATCTGAACTGTGTCTTCTCAATTGCCTATTTTCTTGCTTCTCTGCCTATGGGGATTTTCTAGTGCAATATTTGCATCGTAGGAGTTTGCTTTCCTCTGATTAATTTTGTGTGCCACTCAGCTATTTTGAAATAGGAAAGGAGAGATGGAAAATGCTGTCACCATTAAAAATACACCCAGAATAATTTATTCTGTAAACAGGGCAATAGTTCTGTTTACTAAACCAGGTTGATGTCTTCACTAAGAAGAGTCTTTCTTGACTACAGAACTTGAAAGCACTAAATGAAGCCAGGAGCTGGGGGATGGGACAGTGAGAAGACACTTGTGTATTTTAAGACCGTTTTATGTTCCTAAGAGCTGAGTTAGGTACACCCTTAACGATGGTACGTTCTCGTGTGTGTGCCACACTGAATGAACTATGTAAGATACTGAAAGTTGTTACAGATTCCTTATGATCCCGTCTGAAGGACAATGATGATTTATATTCTCTTGTTTTAATGATTTATTTTTTTTTGCAGACTGTACAAATACCTTTATAAATACTTTACAAATAGAGCATTTTTTTCTCTGTTTGTGAATAATGCTGTTACAAATAATATTATTTTTTTTAAAGACTCTTTACATGCACCTTTGGCTTGTCTTTTCTCTGCTTTGTAGCATGGTCTGACTTTGGCAAGGTTCTTTTTTACATTGAAGTAAGCAAAATCAGCAACTTAATCAGTTGTTAATTTAACCACTTTATCTGAAGAGCTAGTTCACTGTGTTCTCTTGTTTAACTGGAGCTTGCATTGATTGAATTAGAGAGTAAAAAATAAACAGTTGATTTCCACTTCAGTGGGATATTTTAACAAACTTTTGCAAAGTGGGAAGGGGTGAAAATACTGACAACAAAAGGGAAAAAAAAAACCACCCCAAAGAGCACAGTATCTTTTTCAAGTAAATGAGTCAATTGCTGACTTGACTAAACCCAGTAGGTGAGTTTTCTTGTAATGTTATTGGAGTTTTAGGGAAAGACTGTTAAAAAATCACTGCAAGAACTCAGGGTTTGTTCTAGAAGTTGAGAATGACTGTCAAAAAAAATTTGCAGTGACTCTTCAAGAGGAGTCAAAGGTGCCAGAGCTGTAAGGGAGGCAGTGTTATTTTCCATCGAGTGATGAAAAGTTTGAAATTGCAACAGCTGCAGCCTGTGAGTATTTCATCCAGAACAGAGCAGGTAATGGCCTGGAGGATATACTTCAGGTTGATAGATTATAGCTTGTTCATTGCATGGTTTTGTTACTGGTAGGCACTTGTTAGAAAACCCCATCTCTGAGCCTACAGTTAAACTACGAAGGATACAGGGGGGAAAAATAAATGAGGAAGTGATGGCTTGTTGCGCTTCCGTGTGTCACTGTAACAAATAGTTCACTGTCGAGTATTTCTTCAGGGTGAATCTATGTGAGTGATGGTAGTTTGCGTCTCAGTTTCTGGTAACAAAATGTAGCGCTCTCTAAGTAGTTTCTTGGCCTTTAATACAAGGTATGATATTAAGGTGTTACTTGTATAAAGCATATTGCTGTAGATCAGTTGGACTACGCCTACCTTGAGTTTTATTGCCTTGGGACTGTTTCAACAGAGCTTTAAACAGCAACAGCAATCCTGAAAAGCAACATGGAATTTAAAAAAAGAAGAAAAAAACCCCAACAAAAAACCCCACCCATAAAGCTAAATGCTTTGCTGTTGGAAAATGCAGCAGTATGTTTGGATATGTCTCGTTTTTGCTGGACAGCTGTTTGTTACCTTCAGTTAAAATACAGATATGCAAGTAGGTGTTTATGCATTGTGTGCATTGGACCTGCTTACCATGCTGGAGGGAGAGGTGAAAATAACAGAAGAATATTGCTCTTGAGTAAATTTCCACAGTAAGTTGTGGCCGGTATGGCTATTTTGGACTTTTAGAAGATGAAGCAACAACAGTTCATTCATAGCGACTGAAAGGGCAGCTTAGTGTGTTAGACACGAGCAACGCAGGACATGCTTTTCCCTCAGCATGTTTTGCCAGATATACGAGCTTCTGATACTTCACTGGGTTTCTCCTCCTAGACCGTGCGATGAGGTGAAAACTCTATTTGAATAAATGAACGCTTTCTCTGCTGTTTCTCCCTAATTTAGTAAGTTCCGCGGATTGGGTCCTAACTTTTCTTCCTTGTTTTGCAACGTGTGAAAATAGCATTCTTCTGTCACTTGAGCAATGCAGTCTGGTCTGTGTCAGAAGTCGGAGACTGTGCAGGGCATAAGCAGACAGCTTCAGTGCAGCTTTAAATGTCCAAACCCAGACTTTAAGAATATTCAGTGATCATGAAAAAGCCAGCAGCAATTTGTGGCAGCTCATACCCTGTTCTGCTTTATCAGCATCAGTCTGTCTGCCTCCTGCAAAATTGCTAATGCTTCTTTAACTGTGTAATTATGGAAATTGATAGTGGGTGGTACAAGAAAGAGAAGCACAAGTACCTGTGCAGGCCAACTTCTGACCCAAGAGGCTGGTTTCTTTGGGCTGCCAGTGGACAGAAAAGAGCTCATATACTGACATGAAGAATCTGTCTTCCTCCTGTGTCTTCAGAGATAATCTAAAAGTGAGCCTCTCTAAATGCTTCTGTGTTATCATGCAGAGTATGCACTATAGTATGTGCAGAGCAGTGGTCAGCTCCTGTTACTGGGACTTCATGTAAGAAATCAGACCAGAGTGATCCCCTGTCAAATTTGTGGTGGTGAAGAGAAGCTGTAACAATTTCCTTTCATAGGTTCCTAGATTCTTTTATAAAAGTTCGATTTAATAGTGTAACTTGTGTTTAACTTTCTTGTTTTGTTTTTCTTACGTTTCAGGTCCACCAGTCATGAAACGAATTCTTCTGTTTTTTATTCTGGCAGCTGCTGTTATGTATGGTATACTGCATGGAAATCTGTGGAGAAATAACCTCTACTGGTATGGTGATGCTTTGTTTGCTTATAGTGCAGACGTCCTCGTGGCTGTGAGTTGCTTTATCACTGAACAGCAGTTTACTAGTAATCAACACAAGTGATTACTACTCTATGTGTGTGTGTTTTTGTGGTTGGTTGGGTTTTTTTGTACAGTGAGGGAATGAATGTGATTGTTCTGTCCTGTTGCCCCTTATCTTGTGTCACTTTTAATCCTAGCAGTCAATTTGAGCCTCATTGTGCGGAAAGGTCAGGATGTCAGAGGTAGGGAGCCCCTCTGAGTTTCATGACAATAGGTGTTCAGATGAGGAGAGGTGTCTTATTTGTGTGTGTCATGTGTCCATATCTCCCCCCACCCCATGTGTGTTTAGTGTTAGTTTATTCCTTTAGATATCTGATAAATGGCATGGGAGAGACTTGCTCCACACAGGGGAATAACTGCAGGTGTACTGGGCACCTTTTGAAAAACTGAAATTTGTGGAATCCTAGTGACAACCTTGTGAGAAGCGAACCTTCACTGTCTCCAGGCTGCATGGGATAGGTGGCTTGGGACCTAAACTTCAGGGTCCTTATTGAAGAAGTTGAGTTTCCACTGGCCTTTACACAGCTGTAACCAGGACTGACTAGTGTGTTTGTGTTATGAAGATAATAGTGATAGCTTTTAAAAATAGTTATTGATGATGTGCCTCTATTTGTCTCGTTTATAGCGTACAATTCATACAATTGGCTTTCTGTTGTGGTTTCTGTTTATAGCAAACCACAGCGTTGTGACATTTCCCTTTTTGCAGGATTAGCTTTTATGGACAGACTTCCTCTGTGAGGGCTCCTCCTTCCTATGAGACTAGTGGAGTTACCCAGTAAGTTCAGCAGTTGAGTCTTTTTGTGGTGGGATTTTATTGGTTGGTTGGTTTTTGGGCAGGTGGGGAGGAACTGAGACTAAAATCCGTAACCTTTGTCTGTAGGCCCCCTGTTCAATTGGTTTTTGTACAGCTGTGTCCATTGACTGTTTCTGTTATGAACACAATTGTAACATGTCTGGCAGAAAGGAATTTGTCCATGTCGTGTTTCCAGTGTTTGGTTAATATTTATGGCCACTTACAGTGACTGTCTGTAACAAGCAATGAATTGTTAGAAGGACTTTTGTTTACAGCTTCCAAATTTCTACAATTCTGAGTTATACCTGAATAAAATTAGCAGAGCTATGAGGGCAACTGTTGTGCTTAAAATTTAATAAATCAGAGGTGTGGTTCACTTGTGATGTGCAAGTGCTTGTATAAGCAGATCTTGTGCTAGTAAATTCCTGCAATTAGGCTTGTGAGACAAATGAGCACCTATGCTAAAACTTAAAAGCATTTCTCTGTTAGCTCTGAAGCTGTCCTGCAAAATGCTGTCTGTGATGCTGATGCTGGAAAGCAACAAGCTGTCCAGCTGACACATTTCAAAGGGTGCTTTCTCAGTGTCAGTATTCAATGACATCTTGAGGTTACCAAAGCGATTAACCTTAATGATCTGTTTGGCTTGTGGTTCTAATGTGGTGGTTTCATCCCTCTGTTCTTAATGCAGCCCAGGTTGTACACATTGCTCATTCTGAACTTTACCCTCCCTTCTGGGCTTCATATTTGTTATTAATTGGGCTAAATTGCCAAGGCAGGAATGTGCTTAGAAGTGTAAGTCTTAGCCTTATCGTGAGAGGAATGACTTATCCCCAAAGAATCTCATTTTCCTTGAAGTACCCTGTGTGATGCTGTCTATTCCCTTCTCCAAAGAAGACTCCGCTCTCCCCTCTGTAGCACTGGTGATGCTATCTGGTATGGCTGCTGGGCTGACTCAGCCCGGGGGTCCTGCTTCTCTGCAGGTGGGCCTGGAATCTCACCTCTGGTTATGGCTGCTTTGATAGTTGCTGAGCAAAAGAGGTTGCAGACCCCTTAGAAGCAGCACTGTGAGATAAAAGCCTTTACTAGTAAAAGTAATAGTGCTGCAAAGAGGAAGATCCATCTTTATAATATGGATAGAGGCAATTGCGAAAACTTGGTGTGGTGTTAACTCACTAATCAGCTCCTACTAATTTGGCTTATCCAAGCTCCCTTACCTTCTTGCTGCTACCTGTTCCTGTTCTTGCTGTTTTTTAAAAATTCTTCTTTTGCAGGCTGCCACCTACAGCTGTGGAGAGAAGGAACTCACTGGATACTTGTCTCCTGAAACCAGCATTTGAATCTTTATTGGGGTGAGTCTTCTGTGGGAAGTGGGGTGGGAAAGGAAAGGCTGTGCTGACTGAGGTAGAAATAGGTTATTTACATATTCTGGACTATTTCACATTTTGATTCACCTCTGGAAGTACAGCTTTTGGGCTTGGGTTGATTGCTGCTTTTCCTAGTTGTGGCAACACAAATTGTCTAGCGTGCCACTGATCAACATCTGAGCAATACCACACAACTAGCTCAACATGGTGGTGTATGTGCTGAGTAAACAAATACTTCCTATTGAAATATTGTAGCTAGTAACACTGTGGTGTGGTTTAACCCCAGCTGGCACCACACAACCTCTCAATCACTTGTCCCCAGTGGGATGGAAGAGAGAATCAGAAGGGTAAAAGTGAGAAAACTCGTGGGTTGAGATAAAGACAGTTTAATAAGTAAAGAAAAAGCTGTGTGCACAAACAAAGCAAACCAAGGAATTAATTTATTGCTTCCTGTGGCAGGCAGGTGTTCAGCCACTTCCAGGAAAGCAGGGCTCTCTCTCACTTGTAATGGTTACTTGGGAAGACAAATGCCATCAGTATGAACATCCTCCCTTCCTTCTTCCCCCAGCTTTTAGTGCTGAGAGTGATGTCATATGGTATGGAATATCTCTTTGGTCATTTGGGATCAGCTGTGTTCCCTCCCAGCTCTTTGTGCACCCCCAGCCTACTTGCTGGTGGGGTGGTGTGAGGAGCAGAAAAGGCCTTGACTCAGCGGTAACTGAAACATCTCCGTATTATCAACACTGTTTCCAGTGCAAATCCAAAACATAGCTCCATACTAGCTACTATGAAAAAAAATAACTCTACCCCAGCCAAAACCAGCCCACAGTGAAAGTATTTTAATGATTGGATACAACCTTTTTTTTTTTCCCCACTCCCGTGCTTTTCCTGTAAAAGAAGGCTTCGTGTCCAAGACTGAAACTCAGGTTCTTAATAGCAGAATGACTGGATTTAAGATTAAGATTTTTTTGGTAGCTAAGTATTTCTGTAGCAGCTAGGGACCAGAGAAGTTTTGAAAATATCTTCATTTAATTTGGAAAGATGAGTATGAAATGTGAAAAAATTCATCCAGTCTTTAATGATTTAAGATTCTTCCCCTTCAATGGAATTTTAATGGTATTTAATTTTAGTGAAATCTGGGATTATTCATGGTTTTGTTCCTCTGGTAGTATTGTTGAATTGTATGTAGGTGCTCTCCACTTTAAGGTACTCAGAGGAAGCTTCCTTTGTAAATGTTGAATGAAAAAAGGAAGAGCTTCAGCTCAAAACAAAGGAGGTGTCTGGTCACAAAAGTGTATCAAGATGTTTGTGAGGAAATACGGGGAGTTTCTTTTATTATAAGCACAAGTCTTAAATGAGAGGTATCAAGGAAGTACTACTGGACCAGAAGCAGACAGGCTATATTGTTGACTTTCTGTTTTACCTGAGGAAATGTTGAGCATGGCCTTGAGAAAGCTTGGGAAGATGTTTAGACCAAGTTCTGGCTGAAGGAGTCTTAAAGCTCTAAGCAAAGACACCGTTGCTTCTATTTTTGGTCCTTTTTGTGTACAAGAAAACACAGCTTTAATTCAGTGTTGTTATTATTTTAAAGAACATGGAAGGATGTCAAGTTTGTCCTCCCCGAAGCAGTCCTTTGGTCTTTGAGTTTTGGTTAGCTGCCTGGCCCACAGAGGTGGTGGTAGGTCCTTTGCCCACAGAGTGTGCCCGGGCTGTCTCTGTGTCAGGCACAGCAGGGTCGGTCTGGTGCTGAGCTGGGAATGGACTTCGGGATGCACAGCGAGAAGAAAGTAGGTGCAGAGTCAGAGCAGAGTCTCTTGTGTATTTCCATAGCTCCTTTACAGGGAAGTTTGTGCGAGCTGAAGATCTGGTCTGTGCACTTTGGTAATAGCCTGGGGAGGTTGAAAGGATTTCTGACCTGGCAGAATTATTTATTGGAAAGGAACCAGAGCTAGAAGACCTAGAATTAAGAATCTCTTTGCAGTAGGTAAATTATTTATGTCTGAGCTTACCAGCTGCCTCTGAACAGCAAGGCAAGTTATTAAATTTAATATGTGGGTTTAGTGCACGGTGTCTCAAAGTTAGGTGGTCTTGCTTAGCTAACCTATGGCCCGGTTCTTGGTGTGTGGTTTGTGGGGTTTTGTTGTGTTTACTGTTAGTATCTTCTGAATGCGTAGAGCTTAGAGTGAGATACTTGTTTGTGAGACTGAGAGGGAAGGTTTGTTTTTTTAACAGCTATTAATAGTCTTAATGGAGAAGCAAGTCATGTGCTGGCTGTGGATATTTATCATCAACACTTGGTTTTCTCACCCTGACTGTGTTCTTCTGTGTTAATATATTCATACCAGATCTAGTATGCAGGATTGCTACAAAGTCAACCAATTCAGCAAGTGGGTGTGGACTTAACTCCAAGGTGAAGCCAAGGGCTTGGTAGCATGTGACAGAATGGGGTCTACTGTTCATTCATGTGGCTTGACTTAGCAGATTTGGTAGTAAGAGGCCCTTCCCTGCAATGAGAGAATTCTTGTCCTTTGAGGAAAGAAGTGACCCGTTCTTTCTATCGTGACGCTTGTAAGGTGTGACACCGTCATGTTCTAGTTTGCAGGAGGAATGCGCTTTTGAGGCAAATGTCCTTGTGATCCCCTTGTGCCATGCTTCTTGTCGCAGGGTGGCCCTGGCACATGTGCTCCTTTCAGACATCTGACTTCTGGTTAAGCCAGAAGATGCACTGCAGGAGAACCTCCAATGTTCTGCAGCTGCTAAGGGGTGTTCAATCTGTGGGACCCTTCTAGACTGTGTCCAGAGTGAAAAAACTCAAGATGCATGTAATGTAAACATGAGAACTCCATGCTTTTTTCTATATGGCTATACCCTTGTTGCCCCGAACTACTTACTAATGTCAGCACAGCCATGAAGTGCCACTTGTTTGTAATGGGAGCACACCTCAAATAAGCTTCAGGACATGGTATTTTCAATTTAAAACACCTTGTTTCAAATCCCATTTTTATTTATTCATTTGCCATATATAATAATTACAACTCTTAGTTTTCCTTGCTGCCTCTGTTACACACTTTTCAAACCTGAAGTTATCAATTGTCTTCCTGGGTTACATATTATCTTAAATATACCGTCTCATGGTGTAAACTTTCAGTCATGTGATTTTAATGACTATGTAACTTATACTGGCAGAGAGAATTTTTATCTCGCTCTCTACCTATATTTTCCATTATAAAATCTTCCCCTTTTCTGTCACCTGCTTTCTTTCTGTGTTCATGAGTTTTCTTCTCTTAAAAATTGATAATACGTGAAGTAGGATAAGGAAAGCTTTTTTAAAAGTAATCGTGTTAGTTATTGGCTTATTCAAATACATCATGTGGATTTTTTGAAACTTCTTACTTTTTCCCTTTACTAGTGCTGACAAAATATACCCGTTCCTGTGTGCTAATGACTTTATCAGAGTGGCGGAATTCCATGGGAGTGATAAATTTGAACTGCCTTACGGAATAAAGAGAGCAGGTTTGTGTTCCCCATGTACGCTGTTTTTAAACAGAAATACCTAAATCTTGTGTAAAGCCCCCTGAATCTCTGGTTCTGATCTTTCCTATTCACTGATGCCAATCCGTCGGGGGGTATCTAGCAGTGACTTAATGGTTTCATTTAGTCCCTCTGACCTGGTATCTTCCTTGTTTTTAATAAATTAAACACTGTGTTGGGGTTGCCCCATTAAGCAGAGAAGCTCCAAAAAGGTGGGAGTGAGGAAAAGTGGAGCTTATTCAGCTTCCTTTCATTTTTATGTGGGCTGGGGTGCTGAAGATATTCAGCTAGTGCTTTTCTAGATGAAATATTAGCTGGGTCAGCGTGATGGGGTTTGATCTACACACCCAAGCCCATTGGGATCTGGAGTCCTACTGAAGCAGAAGACCCCATGTTGGGGCAGTTATATCTGCAAAATTTTTGTTTTAGTGGGCCAGCTTCTCCCACCAGGAAACCTTCCCTGGAGCTGCAGGGAGTGTTCCTGCTGTTGTGTGGCTGCTGTGCCCATGGAAAATGTTGGCCACCTCATGGCTCCTGCCTGTGTTGGTCAGGGCAGAGTAGACGGGGCCAGACACCCTAAGGGTCTTAGTTGCCCTTTTGGAAAGGGTTGTAAGTTCTCAAGTCTCAGAGTTTTTTAACACTGAACAGTGCACCTTCCTAGTACCCTGCGCATCTGAACTTTGCACTCTCTATTTGCCCTCCATCAGTGTAACAAGGATGGTGTGTTTTCCTACACCTCTGGGGTTGTGGTGAGGAAAAGTATGTTTGGGAATGAGTTGAGGCCCTCTCAGAGGCACATTGAGTGTCCAGCAGGCGCCTGCTCACCGAGGGTGAGCTGGGAAGGTGCCTCAGCCCATCTTTGCCAGTGAGCACGGGCTGGTATGATGTCTTCTCCCAAAATACATAATGCTGTTACTGTTCCTGGCTGTGCAGACCCTTCCTCTTGGGTCAAGGCTACTCCTGTTTCAGCTGAAACAGTGAGTAAAAGAAAAAACAAAGTCAGTTAGGATGCAGGTCTTGGAAACTCTTCCAATGCTTATTTTCTGTAACTGAGGTTTTTTTTGATACAAGTCCCATGCTGTTTTCCAACAGGGGAATGTTGGGGCAAGAAAAGCTTCCCAGAGAGGAGCTCTGATAAACCTGAATTTCTTTGGCATCACTGATTGACCTGTGGCCCTAAATTACAACTGTTCTTATTTTGATTTATTTTTATGCACAGTGCCTAAAAACTACTGTCTGAAAATGCTGTAGTCAGGATGGCATGCTTATTTTTTTATTATTGGAAAGCATTGAACATTTTAATTATTATTCTTCGTATTTGCTTTCTAGAGCAATTTTTTCGCTTAGCCCTTTCAAGACTACAGAACTGTGGACTTTCCAATGAAGATGACAGGTGAGATGGTTTATTTGCTACTGTTCCTGTTCATTGTATTTCTAATATTTACCTGAAAAGGAATGTCAGTGGCATTATCCTGAAATTGCTCAAGCTAGCCAAGATGCAGATCTGACCGACAAACAATCTATAACTGATTCTAAGATTTAAATAAGTTTTTGGTTTTAAGCATACGTAGCACCAGCATTCAAGAATAACTTTTCTGTGATGGAACTTAAACTTACAGATTTCTTTTTATAAGCGTGCTAGGAATTTGCTAGCTGAATGCAATCCCATCTCCCTGTAGTATCTTTTTATACTTGAGGAAAAGTGAAATCAGTCCTTAAAAATTGAATGTGATCTCCTCTTTCAAAGTCATCATTAGTGTAAGCCAGAGAGTGTTTGAGATAAGCAGATGCAAACCAATAGCTGTTTCTACACAAAAAAAATCTCATGCATATCCCCATGGCCTGCTGCATGCACTGTTGCTTGTGTGTACGCTCAGCTTCTTTTCCAGTGAACACGAGAGACATGGACAGCCTGGAAAGGCTGTTCCTGGCATTTTGGGAGTAACCAGGGTGTGGCACGGACTGGAACGTGCCTTAGATAACTTGCTTCTCATGCATTAAATGGTCTTGTTTAAAAATCTCTTTGTTAGAAGTCAATTCTGCCAGTATTTTTTTTGTTTGTTTTTGGAGGGGCGTTTTGTGTGTGTGTCTTGTTGGTTTTGGGGTTTGGTTGCTTGGGGTTTTTAGGGGGGGAGAGAGGGTTGGGGTTTTTTGAAGGTAATATAGTAGGGTTGGCAAGTATACTCAAATCCTGTGTTTACCAAGTGATGGAAATGACGACTTAGTTTTGCAGTCTAGCAAATGGGCTGACAACGTGCCATATAGCATGTTACTATGTGGGCCTCTTTAAATAGAGTTGAACGCAAATAATGCTGAGGTTGGCTGTACTTGCCTTTGTTTTTTTAATCAAGGAGATCAAACAAGAGATTGTTGCTTGAAGCAAAATGCCAGGATCACATTTTAATTAAAGTTGGGTGGAATATGAATAAAAGAATAGGTGTTCAAGCATAAGAATTATCTTGGTTTTAACACCTTATTTTCTTTTTCACCTACTGTACTCCTTCCTTTCCATGCATTTAGTATCTATTTCTAGGATGTTCAGGTGTACTTTTAAGGAGAGGGGAGGGGCATGGGGAAAGGGAAAAAACCCTATTCTCTATGAGGTGAGTGGTACAATTGGGAAAATTTATACAGAATTGGCTGACAAAGGCTAGTCTTTTGTCTGGAGTTTGTCAAGGATAATGTCAAATGTTGTATCAGAAGTTTCCTGAAAGTTCTGCACTGTAATAATTTTGGGTGTAGAGACACTTGCAGTATAACATAGTACCTTTTAAATCAAAGTGTATGTTATATAGATCAAAATTAGTATTCTTTGAATGTAGTTCTTTGAGATATAGATACGTTTAATGGTTCTGGGAAGTGTGCTTCATTTTACTAAAAGTAATATACTTTAGTACTGAAGGAAAATGAGAACTGTTACTATTTAATAGGCAGTAGTATAAATCAAATGTACAATGACTTCGTACAATGTATTCTTTCTAGATTCATCAGGTTTTGTGTATAGCACCATTAGGGCATGAATAACTGCAGTAAGGAAGAGCTTTTATATATACATTAAACGTAGGTACAGTGGGTTTTAAATGTGAAACCTTTTGGGAATTAATCCTAACAACATTCTCCAGTAATAGAGCGACAGAATTATTAGGCAATCCTGTATTGCTACCACCTAATTTAGCCTTCTTGGCAGAATGTAAACCAAGACTCCCTATAAACTTTTCTTGGGGCAGAGTGGGGGAATCTGCTATAAAATATTTTAACAAACATTAGGCTATACGAGCACCGGATCTATGGGGTGTGTGTGACTTAGGTAAAACTGTACATAGTGAGCTACAAAGGATTTTTTTTTTTTCTGAACAGTGCCATTTCCCAAACTTGGGTGGAGTTCTTGCTGTGTAAAGGTCTAGCTTATCCAAAACTGGAAGTGAACAGTGTCACTGACTTCAGCAGAATAGCCCATAGGAGAAGGGTTTTCCAGGCTAGGGGTATGTCTATAGAGTAGATACCCACCTCCGAACATCTGCTCTACCACTTCCTCATAGTTACTCGCTGGATACTCTTGACTCTAAGTCAAGAGTAAGTTCTTACAAACTCATTTACTCAATCTTGAGTCAACAAAATGTGACCTCTGTATCCTCCTTTTCCCAAGTAACCTCGAAGGAAATAATCTGCATTCCTCAGCTGACTATGGGGGGGTGTGTGTGTGTTAAAGGAGTTGAGGTTGAGATCTTTTTTTTCTTTTCCAGAGAAATAGTACTTCACTGGAATGTGGAGGATGCAAGCCTTTTGACCTTTAAATGCTACATTTCCATTTACCAATATTTTTCTTTCATAGACTAGGAAAATGTTTCTTTTAGCATTTCACCTTATAAAAAAAAATACATAAACTGGTGCCTGGCCTTGATATTAAGAGGCTCTTGTAGAGACCATGTGAATAGGGCAATGGTTTGAGTGACTAAAGGGATTGCATTTAGATGTTGGAGGTCAGTTACCTGATTTACATCAGGATCCATTTATACTCTAAGTAGGTCTCTTAACACCTAAATGCAATTCCCTTAGTCACTCAAACCGTTGCTATAGCAATTGTTATAGTTGAGGTCTTAATATTTTTCACTTTCATTGATATTGTGCTGGTGGTAGTAAGCTGGACCTCCAAACATTTCAGTCTGTTATATTTACTTGTAGCACACCCGATATTTTTTAAGGACACAGGAATTTATTTTTCTTCTCACCAATTTATTGACTTGGATAAGGTCAAGGGTGAGTGTTTGGAGATTTTTAATATGAAAACATTATGAAAAAGGAAACTTTAAGAACTGGGGCTGGTAAAATGTCTGGGAGTAACAGTCTGCTGAAAATCACTGTGTTGATTTTTATGATGCTACAGTAAGTGCAGGTCAGTTATTTAACTTAAATATCTTTGAATACACTCCAGCCTTGCTACATATTCTTTATCTACATTTCATGTCAGTTTCCTATGATACTATGTTCTGGTTTTTCACTCTAGCATAAACCATTTCCCTTCCTGCTTATTGTTGTCAGTGGAATCTGCACTACTGTGGATATAGACCTAGGACTGTAACTGGAGACACTTGAATACTGCAGGGGATAAGGGGATGAGGCAATTCAGAAATAGCATGTTTGTGCCAGACTTCCTGTTTGAGTTGGCCCACTCTGACTTCCTGGGCTTGACAGAGATTAAAAGATGATCTTTCTAATTTGTTTGACTGTTTTTATGACTGTATTCATGTACAATTCACCAGGAATATTTGATCTGCTTGTTGACTTTATTAATTTTAAAAGTTTGCATACCAATGTTAGCTGCTTTATTGGTTCCTTGAAGGCAACTTTATTGGTTATTTGAAGATAACTTTATTTTTGAGTATGTTTTTATTATTAGGGGCACTGGAGTTTGAAAGATTAATCAAACTTCAAACTTCACTCTGTTTTCCATCCAAGTAGTATTAGTCAGCTCTTAGCCATGAACAAGATCTGGTCTGCATCTGTCAGTAGGAGGGAAGACACTGGATTAGACTTGAGAGCAGCTACCCAGCTTCTGTAGCTGCACAAGCCTCACTTGCCCACCTCTAAGTCATGTTTTATTTTACCCTCCCTGCCCTGAGTGTGTCCTGCTACAGCACAAAGAGGAGAAACCAAAGAGCTCTTCAGTTTTATACCAGAGTGGAAGGCATTACTTCAATAGCTAGGGGTTGACATAGTGAAGAAGCTTCTAAAACCATAGCATGTGCCAAAAATTGAAAGGTGTGTAATAAGGAATCGGTTAAAGTTAATCTACAAGGGACAGAATAAACAGTAACTTTTTGGCTGCTTATCATGATCAGAATAATACAAATCACCTGTAATGGAATTGACATTGTTTTTGTGAATTCACACCAAGTAGTCAGACAATATAACAAAATATTCAGGTAGATTAGGAGCAATTTTTCTGGCTTTTTATTGAGACCTGAAGATGAGTTCATGCATGGTGCATCAATCACTGCCAAACCAGGGTGTCCACCAAGCACTGGGGATGGATGCTCTAGCCAGGAGTTGGAGTATAGGTAACAGTTTAGGATTTGCACTGTGGTGATGAGGTTTGTATCTCAGCCACCCTGCTGTGGCCACGTAACTCTTGATGGCACTGAATTCAGAGGTTTGAGTTGATTGAGACTTTCTGTGATTTAGAGGTGTGATTTATTTAGAGGCGTGCTTTAAATGACAGGAAGACATGGTACAGCCATACACTAATTCTGTGCTTCTTCCCTGTCTCCCCCCTTCCACCTTCATCACTTACTGACCACAGTTTTTGTCCAGTTTTCCTTTTTCCTTCCTGTTTCTCCTTGCTGTTCCTTTTCTGTAGCACAAGATCTTGCTTTGAGATGTATAATATAGCTGCTGGTAACAAAGTGTAATTCAGGAAAAGGGCAACTTCTGCTTCCTTCCTCCCACTGTAAAATTTGCAAGAGGTGTGTGTTCATCAGCCTGCTTCCTCATGATCTCTTAAAACTAGATTGAAAAACTGATTGGAAAATGAATGGGCTGAAGCAGTCCTGGAGTACAGAGGGAAGGGTTTTGTGGGTGTAGAGGGAGTGGGCATGCTGAGGTCAGGACAGTGTGCCAGGTTTTCACCGCTCTGATTTCCGAGGTACCAAGTCATGTGAACTTGTGGCATTAGCTGGGAATATTTTTATGAATGCTTGTCTTCTTCTAAGCTGCTTGGGAAACACTAGAGAAAAGTGTGCCAGCTTTTTCATGTCACCCCACCCTAAGAGCTGCATTTAGCAGCACTATTTTCATATATATATAAATTTAAGTCAACTCCCTCTGTGGATGTGGCCTTAGAGCAGCAGATGAGAAGGTGCCTTCCCAGCATTTCTTTTCAAATATAGTGCTTTTTACAGTTGGCATTTATTCTCATCTCACCTTTTCTGTACACCTCCGATTTTCAGCATCGCTTTGGGGCCCAGTTTCTTTTCCCTTGCCCACATGCAGTACAGCATAATTGCATTAACAGTTCTGTAGGAAATGTGGGGAACTGCTTTATACATTGAAATGTCAGTCAGTCTTGACTGGAACAGGCTGTTTTCATTCAGCTCTCCTCAGCTGAAAAAACGGGTTGGATTATCTGAGGAGAAAGATGTTAATTAGTCTATATAAAGTATCACACTGGGCATTTAATACAGACTAGAGTATTCTTTGGGACACAGTCCTGGGGTCCCCTACAGTGAGAAATAGCGTAGAACCATGGGAGTAGGATGTTGGGAGGTGGCTCATCCTTAGTAAGCTGAGCGCCTGTTTGCATCTGAAGAAAATACCAACATTTTTATTTTGCTATTGTTCCTGCTGCAGCCAAGTTGAACAGCTTTTTCTCTAAATAAAGAAGCATTTTTACAAGAAAAAATGATGTGGTTACGTGGTTGTTCCATAAGGAGAATTTTGCAATCTTATACATTGGATGTCAACCTTATTTAGAGGCAAAATTTCTTGGGTAAATCACCAGCAAGCCTGTCTGTGCACTTTTTTTTAAAGCAAAGCACACAGGTCCCTTCCAACTCGATTCTATGATTCTATGATTCTATGATTCTATGATTCTATGATTCTATGATTCTATGATTCTATGAGCATTGATATAAAGCAGTAGAGAGGAAAAGACATACTTAGAAAAGCTAGGATAACTTGGAAAAATCTTATCATTAGAACTTACTTTCATAAGTTTGCATTTGCGTAATACCTTTTTGGGTGCTTTTTAAGTCTGCATATATTGTGAATTTGAAAGAGTTACTGTTTTGATTGGATGCAGCATAAGAGCTAATGTGTAGCTCAGTATTTATATACATAGTAATGCTGTCTAATTTCAGTCTAGTGACATTAGCATGCAACTTTTAATCAAGCGTATCCCCTGTTATGACAGCGTGTGCTTCAGCACATGTTTAGACAGCGCTTTCTAAGGAGAGGGAGAAAAATCAACATGATTATATTCATTTGAAGAGCTATCACATGTCTTTGGGCTACGGTTTTTCACATGTACAATTCAGAGGCCTGTAAGGTAAATTGTGAACCTAAATCTTGCTGCTTCAGCTTATGTTGCAGATCTCTAGAGTTGTGGAGTTCTACAATATTGCAGAACCACCTTAGTTTGAGTTAGTTTTTCCAGACATACAGTATCCTGGTTGGTAACCCTCAGAGTGGAACAAGTTTGAAGCATTGTGGAAGATAATTTATCTAATGGCACCCATAATATGAACTAGTTAATTGATCTTAAACAGCCAACCACTAGAAAAAGGACACGTATAGAAATAGTTTTACATGAGAGAAGCCATTTCCTGACTTTGGCAGCCCCTGAAATAATGCAGCTGCATTTTTAGAAAGTAACCTTAGTGTGTGATGCAGGATTGAGACCCCCCTCTGTCAGGGCCAAAGGATGTAAAAGATACAGGACCTCAGTGGGTAAATAAGCCAGCTAAATGCAAGTACATCATTAATAACAATATGAAGCAAAGGATGTTATGCATATTAAAACTTCTGTTTGTTCCACAGCATTGCTTGTCGACGGTGTGTTGTGGTTGGTAATGGAGGAGTACTTCGAAATAAGACGTTAGGGGAGAAAATTGACTCGTATGATGTGATAATAAGGTAAATGGTATATCCTTTTCATTTTGTGTACGTGCAAAGTATTAACAAGCTTTTGCTGTCGGCCAGTAACTTCAGAGTTCAGTTATTATACAAATGAAAGCTTAAAAATCTTCCTGTTTTTTATTCTGTCACAGCCTTCGTTTAAAAAATTCTTAGGAAAAAAAAAAAGGCTCAATATTTTATTACACAGATGGATTGATACAGGGGAGGAAGGATCACTGGGTGGTCAGTCTGCCTCATGTACAGATACACACCTGCAAGATGCTGCCGTGAGGGATGGGTTCAAGCATGATACAGCCTGGAGGCCTGCATTTGCCTGTCGCTGTGAGCCAGCATCCTGGGCAGCCCTGCCTCTTGCCTTCCACACCACACCTGTCTCACCCCTGTGCTGGCGCGTGCATTGCTTGGAGTGGATTAAATGTAATGTTTGCTGGGAAGTCCATCTCAAGACACTTGTGAAGTGGAGGGTGATGCTGATGCCTGCCCCTTCTTCTCAAGCATGCTGGCTCATATTGGAAGTTTGAGGTGCCTTGACCAGAGGATGCTGGGATCTGAAGAGTCATCTGAACTAGGGAAACTGGGGAAGTGCCCAGAGAGGAACAGGCAGGGGGGAAAGCTCAAGTGCCAAACAAACTGAAAATGGACTATTTGGCTGATTGTAAAAGAATTTTTTGCAAACTAAGAAAAAGATAAATCGGTTTCTCCATTGCAGGAACTGAGATGGTAAATACCCTGTCAGATAGTATGCCTGAACCTGAGCTGCCGTTTCAGTTTGTCTGCTTCAACATTGTGTTTAACACTGAACAAAATCTCAATTTTGTTCCTTTGCCATTAATCCTAGTGCTAATTGTAATAATAGTGTTTCAGTCTTCAGGCACTACTAGAAAAAGTTGTATACAAAGCCTGGAGTCTGACATGCATTTGAAAACGTACTGATAAGGTAGAAATGAATGTATGCAATTCTTCAGTTTTGGCTCTTCTTATAAACTTAAAATGATAGGAAGCGATCCAGATAATATCCCTGTTCTTAGAAAAATTTGCTTCCCTGACAACTTTGTGCTTTGAAAATAAAAAAAAAAAAAGGAAAAAAAAAAACAACACCCAAAACCCCAACAAAACAACAAACATACCTTGCACTTATTTTCACTGTAGTATAATGGTATAATGATGCATGGAAGCTCCTTGGATTATTTTTTTGCTATTTCAAGTATTTGGGCTCCTTGTAGATCTACTTGCTCTTCTTAAAGAGGAAATCTTTATGTAGACTGGTGTCACACATTTAAAAACAGCTCTAAATTCAAAACTGTTTCAGAAATATAGTACACGTTTGTTTACTGTGAATGAACAAAGAAGTGGTGTTTGCATTCTGTATTTAATGACAATTTCTGCTAAAACTTTGAAATATTTCCTTGTCTGCATACCTTGTTTTGCAAACATTTGCTCCTAAGTGGTGTGCCTCGTATTCTGAGCAGTCAGTCACGTTGGCAGGAATAGAGCATACAGAGACTGCCTGAATTCTCTGAAGAACATGCAACATATCCACCAGGCAAAAAATGCGAGATGGAGACTTAAACACAGCCCTTCTAACACCTCAGAGTACAGGGACCTGACCCCTCTGCTCACTACTTATTATTCTGGTATGTCCCCAAGCAGTAGCAGCTGTGTGAGTAATATTAAAAAAAACAACCAACAAATCAGAACAAACCCATCCAAAACCCAGTACCTCCCAAACAAAAAAAGCTAGCACAAAGATATATCAGCGTTAGGTACACAGTCATAATGCCTGTCCCTGTATGCTGTGGACATTGAAGAGCATTAAGATGTTCTTGA
The DNA here is from genome assembly GCA_033628505.1 of Tringa tobata. Taxonomy (NCBI): domain Eukaryota; kingdom Metazoa; phylum Chordata; class Aves; order Charadriiformes; family Scolopacidae; genus Tringa; species Tringa tobata. The sequence goes on from JAHREE010000363.1 coordinate 6,955,935, forward strand.
ATTGCCTCCTGTGTGACTTGGATCATCTGCTCGCCTGAATGGAGCAATGGGTAATTCTCCAAGCCAGATATTCTCTTTGGTCTTCTCCAATTTCTGCATTTGAGCCAAATCAGAAGGCTTTCTGCTCAAGTGACACATGATAAGCAATCGTGCAATTGTATTCTAAACCACCTTGGCCGAGTTCCTGTAAGTGCTTGATCCCTCTGAGTTAGAGGGTGAATGCACCTGATAATTGCTTATCTACCATGTAATGTGATAAGTAAATGCTGGGCTGCTAAGCCCTCCTGTAGCTGGACACGTCGTCTGCCCTGCAGACTAATGCATGTGCCAGCCACCGCACAGTAAGGGCGTGGGTGGGGTAGTCATGGCTGTCTCTGTGTCTTTGCAGAATGAATAATGGCCCTGTTATAGGGTACGAAGAGGATGTTGGGAGGAGGACAACTTTCCGTCTTTCTTACCCAGAATCCATCTTTTCAGATCCGATCCACTACGACCCTAATACAACTGTTGTTCTCATCGTCTTCAAACAACGTGACTTGAAGTGGCTTTGGGAGATACTAGGTGGTCAGAAAATAGTGAGTTTTGTTGCGCGCTTTGGCTCAGCTTGCCCCACACCTCACATGAGAAATACCTCTTTTGCTTCTAATCTTAGTCCTCCCTCCTAGCTGGGGGGAGCACTGAATCGGTCTCCTCGTCAGTCCTCTTTTTGACAGGCATATTTGCTCACTTCCTCACCCCAAAGCAGTTTTTCTTTTGGAAATACTTTATCTTCTTTCTAGTACTGTTTCATGTATGACATACACGCTCCAGCTGTTTTCCCAGATTATTTTGTGCTGCTGACTTGGTGGAATTGCAGAATAATTTTGGAAGGGACCTCTCTCTCAAGGTCTCTAATTCAAAACACTGTTGAAAGAAAACAGGTCCATGTTCAAATCCATACTGAGTTGTCAGGGTGTTGTCCAGCTAAGTTTTGAGTATTTCTAAGGATGTTTCTACAACCTCTGTTTCAGTGTTGCAGCACCCTCACACGAAAGAATTTCTTATCTTTTCATGGCGTGCCTCTAAGTAGTCTGGTCCTGTCTCATTTTGTAAACCCCTACCGGATAGTTGAAGATAGGCTGAACAAACCCACCCTCCTCAGACCCTTCTTGTTTGCTGTGCTCTGTGGCCCCTTAACTGTTTTAGTGGCCTTCTGCTGAGCTTGCCCCAGTTTGACACTTTCTCTTGCACAGGAGGGAGTCTAAAACAGCACTTGTGGGATCGCAGAAGGGCACAGTAGAAAGTACTTGAGACAGATAACCTCTGTCTACCTGTTCTCTGTGCTTTTATTAATGTGGACAAGCACATAATGAGTACTTACACCAGCAGTGTGCCCTGGAGGCAGTGTGTTGTCCATCAGAGACCTTCCTGCAAAGCTGTTTTCTAGCCAGCTGGCCCCAACCTCTGCTGCTGCAGGAGGTTATCCTGTTGCATGAGTACAATTTGGCACATATTTTTGTTAAACTTTGGGAAGTTCAAGACTTCTCCTCTTCTTCCACGTCCTGCCATTGGATTTTACTCTGGTTAGAGTTGCTACAAAACTAAAATCTAATTGTTGTCAAAATGTGTATTTGTTTGACTGTTACAGAGTGCTAAAGGCTTTTGGAAGAAACCTGCTCTGAACCTGATATACAAATCTAGTCAAATCAGGATTCTTGATCCCAGCATCACCAGAAAAACGGCTTATGAATGGCTTAATTTCCCAACAAGGTTTCCGAAGAAGGAGGTAGGTTTTTTCTTCTGTGCCTTTAAGTTTTGTGCAACCAAATGTGTACTCGGAGGTAATTATCTCTTTATCATAGTGGACTATGCTAGAACATCTTTTAGGTTCATATTGCAGTAGTTTGCATTTAGATGGTGCTCAAAAAAGATGGGAAAATGAAATCTAGAAAGAGAGGGGGTAGCCTTGTGTGCCAAAAATCTCTTTTTATGGATTCTATAATTAGTATTAAATGAGACTGCTTTTGCAGACAGACAAAATGCCTTTTGCAAAATTGGGAAAAGCAGACAGGCAGTGGAACATGGCAGATCCAAAGAGCCTCTGGAAATATCAAGAAGTCTTGAATTATTAAATGTTGGGTGATTTATATTTTTTCTTAAAAACAAACAAAACAAACACCAAAAAAACCCCAATCAAACAAACCAAAGCAAAATACTACCACCCACCCAACCAAAAACCAAAGCCCCCAGCAAAAACCACCAGAAAAAAAGCCCTGCACCACACCTAGTAATTCTAACACTGCTGCAGTTTCACTCTGCTGGCGGCAGGTAGGGGCTAGGGAGTGTACAGGATATTCCAGCCCCACGCTAATGACATCTGTCTAGCAGCATTCTTGTGCTTACTGATTTGATGCCAAGCATTGTAATGAGCTAACCAGCAATTTGGACATAAAAATACATTTTAACCATCAGTTTATGACTGAAGAATGTTTCTGATGAAAGGTAAGGCTTCAAGCTGGAGACCTTCTTTGTGCAGCTGGGACTGACCACGTGCTATTCAGCACAACTACGGTTCCCTGGGGTCACATCGTTGCACAGAGATGCTTCATCAGGATCAGCCAACTGACATATGTGGAAACTTTTGACAGGCTGTTACTGTGGAGTATCTACCACAACTTTTTTCCTAGTTTAATAGTTGAGGGCCTTTTGCTTTTGGGTGGTTTTGTGCCTTTTTTTTTTTTCCCTTCTTTTTCAAAATCCTTTCTTTTTTTGAGCCTACTAGTGGCCTTTTCCTCCCTTACTAACTCTCAAACTGGAATACCCAGTTTGGCTGCATGCTTGCTGGGGCTCCATGGCATTTCAGCTCTTCAGCCAAGGGTGGGAAGGAAGCAGCATAGTAGTTGGAGCATATAATGATCTCCTAAAGGGCCACAGAACATCCATGGCCTCTGTGGCTCCAGAAATCCCTCCTGTCTCTTCCTGTGGTCCCCTCTCAGTGGGGGTAAAAGTAGGATGCTGTCAGTGAGCCAAACAGATGTGCACGCTGTCCTGGGGCCGGTACAGAGGCCCAGAGACCTCAGTCGCTTTGGCTAACACACATGACCTCTGCTTCTCTCCTGCTTGCTGGGTGTCCCTACCCAGAGCTGGAGCAGAGTGCATCTGTGCTTGGAGCCCCTTTCTACCACCTCCACATCCCACTTGCTCCATCCCAGAGGTTTTGCAGCCTCTCCTCCCCAGCGGCAGCAGAGGTCAAGCTCCAGAGTGCTTGTCCTCACTTTTCCTCCCGTCTCCGAGGCGAGCTGTGGCTGGGAGCCTGCACATCCGCTGGCGTGCAGCAGCTTGGTTAAGCTGCAGGTCATGCCTTTGGGGTTCCCGTAGACAGGGTGGCCTTTTGCAGGACCCATTTTGGAGCCCTCTGTCCCTGTAGCACATCCCTGGGGAAGGGCCAGTGTTGCCTTTGCAGTCCTGTGCTTCAGCCCCCTCTGCCTGCAGGAGACACCGAAGACCGCTGTTGCTTTCCCTGCTGTCTCTGCCTTTTCCCTTAAGCCAATCTCACGTTCTCTCTGGCGCATTTATGGGTTAGTCCAGCAAGCATTCCTGTCTCTTTGGTAGCAACTGTGATGGTGTTAGCAGAGCCAGGAGCATAACTGTAAAATGGGATGTGCTGCCCCAGCGGCACTGAAGTCACAAAGTGTTGCAGAGTCGTTCCAGAGCTGCCCCTACTCCCGTGAAATATTACTGGTTGAATAAATCTCATTACAGGTCAAGGATATCTGGTTATTGCTCGGGCGCTAGTGTGGAAATACATTTTAAAAGTAGTGTTGCTTTTTTTAGTGTATTCTTTTGAAGCAAACTTTATGATAGCCAAAGGGAAACAGAGCTAGTTGCAACCTGTGATGTTCCTGATACTCCACATTGCGCTAATCCTGGCGTGTAGCATTCCTGCCATGATTTTTGTGTCCTGTTTGGTCTGGACATTGCAACAGAGTCACTGCTAACTTTATGATACCCCCCAAGGTGGAAAGTTTTGCTAACTGGCAGGAGCCCTGGGCAACAGCATGCGTTTTAAGTTGATGTTATTGCTGGAGTACTCCAAGAGTTGTATAAAGGAACAAAAAAATTCTACATAAAAGGTGATAGTTCAATCCTGTGACTTTAATTAGCTTTACAGAGCTGATGTTAGTAACTTAACTTCTTCCTGGGGATTTGTTCTTTTATTGTATGATACAAAGAAATCTTTTTCTGTGTCATTGAGTAGATCTGCCGTCTCTCTGCACAAAGTTGCCCAGCTCTGGTTTGTCTGCTTTGTTTTCAGAGGCAAATGAACCAAACATTGTGTAAGAGTTCGGAAAAGCATGTGATTTTATGCTCAGTTTGAGGTTTGATTGCAGCTACTGAACATGTGGCTCGTTTGGTCTCTGATAAAATTGTTATTTTAGCAAAGAAGGGCATTAGTGCCTGAAAGCTTTGTCCTTTTCTGGGGTCTTTTTTTCCCCCTGAGCTTCATCTGCTGGTCTAATGAAAGAGTTCAGCTCTTTCTACGAACCTTGCCTCATTTACTTCCACAGATCATTTTAGCCGCTGCTGCTGCTAAAACAGTCATGTACTTGATCACAAGATGGGACAGATGGTTGCAATGAGTTGTTCTATGCTGTTGTAAGAACTGCTAATTTTCAGTTAGGTGCTCTTAATTTTGCACAGTTAAAGCCTGTTTATTAATACCAGCTCTTGGTATTTTGTATTGCATTTACTTCTCAGCTATCTCACTGTAGGGAGAAATGAGCAATTTTATCTACAGTTTCTTTTCTTCTAATGGAAATAGTGGGGGGAGATCTAAAGCCGTGTTCTTCTGGAATTTCCCTTTGAAAAGTTTCAAATGCAGCCAAATTTATGCAGCAGTAGCATTTATACTTTTTTAGCTTGGCGTTATGAAGATTTGAGGCATGTCATGTTACTTTGTTCCTCTGGATCTCCATCATCTAAGAACTTCTGAACACATCTGCTAATTCGGTCAAATTTGACAGGATGAAATGGTCTCCAATATATTGAAGCCTGGCCAGTTCCATGGAAATAGGTTGCTGAGCAGGTGGATGGGGACAGCTTCCTGATGGCTCTGCTGATGGAAGGGGCTTACGATATGGTCTCAGCCCTGACTAGAAACTGGAGAATTTTGGGGAAGGCCAACATGGAAATGGAAAAACCTGCAGTTGTGGTCATGGAAAACCTGCAGGCAGTACCTTACTCCTTAGGAGACACGAGGGGATCAAACTACAAAACCAAATGTCTGTAGAAGAGCCACGCTGCCTGATTTTCAGGGGCTTTGTTCTTAGGTTTGCTGTTCCTGTCAAACTGTATTTAGGTATTTATTTATGTATGTGCTCTTTGTGTTTCACTGTAGAAACCCAAGCATCCAACAACAGGACTAATTGCCATTACGCTTGCGTTTCATATATGCCATGAAGTTCACCTGGCAGGCTTCAAGTACGATTTCAGTGACAGAAACAGTTCTTTGCACTACTATGGCAACGACACAATGTCTCAAATGATACAGGTAACAAACACTTGTTTATGCTGAGAGGGATATAGCTGGTAACTGAGGAAGACAATTCAGAATAGCTAGAAATGTGTACTGCAGGTCAGAAAGGCCTCCTGCTACAGCTGCTTGGTTAACATCCCTTGAATCTCTTCCTTTCTGGTTTTATTTCTGAAAGATGTGGCTAATGATACTTGTGTCCCTTGTGCTACACCTTATTCTGCAATGTCTGCATGAGGTGTAGAATCACAGAATGGTTAGAGTTGGAAGGGACCTTAAAATCATCCAGTTCCAACCCCCCTGCCATGGACAGGGACATCTCCCACTGGACCAGGTTGCTCAAACCCCATCCAGCCTGGTCTTAAACACCTCCAGGGATGGGGCATCCACAACTTCTCTGGGCAACCTGTTCCAGTGTCTCATTACATTCACAGTAAAAAATCTTCCTAATATCTAATATAAATCTTCCCTTTTTCAGTTTAAAATTGTTACCTCTTGTCCAATTGCTACACTCCCTGATGAAGAGTCCCTCTCCATCTTTTCTGTAGGCCCCCTTTAGGTACTAGAAGGCTGTGATAAGGTCTCCCTGGAGCCTTCCGTTCCATCTCTCCATTTACAATGTTCTGCTTTGCTGGTGTTATCCTTAGGTAACACGGCTCTTGTTGATGGAAGCATATTTGCTATTACTGTCAGAACACGAATAGCATTGTTTCTGTTTGCACTTTCTTTTTCCTTGGCAGCTACTTTTACAATTTGTCATAGTTGCCAAACTTCTTAAGAAAAAAAAGAAAAAGAAGAGCAAAGGGAAATGGAAGGAGTTCAGACCTACGAACTTGCAGTTAGGAGAAGGACTAAATTTCAGAAATTGAAAGCATAAAAAAAAAAGCAGGTAGGAAGAGAAGGAACTGTTTTCAGGGGGAAGCTACAACTCACCAGGAGAGGAGCCAGCAGGAGGCTGGCAAACATCAGTGATGCCTTTTCCTCCCTCCTGCTTTGCTACAGTCATGTCTCTGCTCTTGCCTTCAGCTCTATATCCCGAGTAACTCCACCTCAGCCCTTTACTTCAATGTGAACAGTTTTCTCTTCCATGTGCGTGCCCAGTGCATGTGAGGACCATTTTCTCTCCTCCCTTTCCTGAAGGGGAAGGACAGAGGCAATGCCCATAGGAGCCTCTCATGTCTGAGGACTCCTCGGTGTCTGCTGCTCTGAGATAATTTTTCTCTAACACTGAACTCACCTTCGTTTTGAGGCTCCTCTCTGCAGGTGCTTTTTTTGCAATGTATACCAAGCTTGGATAAGGTTGATCACTAGTCGAATAGACATCTGTAAGTTTCCTAAAATCTTGAAACTTTAAAAACCAAATGACTAAACAAAGACATTATTAATTTTTTAGTGGCATTAAGTTGTAAATGTTATAATGTATCTGCATAATGTTTTATGCCGTATTTGTATTATATTCATTTTAATTTACTGGATTCAGTGTCTAAGATTGCCAGTGAGCTTACTCTTCTTGTGCTGTCTTCCTCAAACATTTGGATCCAGCACAGAAGATGTGTTGCTTTTGGCTTGTTGAAACTGATTGACAGGACGCATCCAATTTAGAGATTCCTGATCTTTTGTGTGCTTTTCGAGAACCTGCACTGAGCTTTGAGAATTAGTCATTTTCTGACTCCTTGTGCTCTAAACATGGTTATGCAGCTTTTCCCTCTAAGCATAGGGAGGAGTTCGGAGAGTTAGTATTGGGAGGACTTCTGTCTCACCCACTCTTGCCACTAAAGGATCATCCCTTTTGGTTTGTGTCCTAATGGAAAACCTAATCTAGTTTTGAGCAAGAGTCACTCGCCTGTTTTTGTGGGAGATTGTGCCTACAGCCTTTGCTAATAAGTCTTTTCCCCAGAGCTTTCCTACTCTTAGTGTCTTCCAAGTATCATGGGTAATTGAAGGGAAAGAACAACCAAGTGATGTTTCTGGTAGTAATTTGAATTTAATTTTCTTTATTATTCCCTCGCATCTCTTTAGAATGAATACCACAACATCAATGCTGAGCAGAAATTTTTGAAGAAGCTTATAGACAAGAACTTTGTGGTCAATTTGACATGAAAGCTGAATGGAAAATACAAAGAACAATCACTATTTTCAAGATTTGAAAAAATTTTATTTTTTCTATGACATTTTTATTTTTTAAGTGCAGCATAACTGTTTGTTTAAAAGGAGCACAGAGACCTCACCAAGGCAGAAGTTTTCTTCTAAGCCTGAAGGTAATGGACTATTGCAAACAGAGTTAACGGAATTTCTGTGAAGCTATTTAATAACGGTAAACCATGAAACTTTCAGCTGAAAGTATCAGGGATATATAAAAATGTGATGCACATCACTTATTTATCAGCAAGAACTCTTTCCAGATGATTACTTCTACAGAATGCTGTTGTTTCTCGTGTCCTCCAAAAGAGTTACACTGTCAAGAGACTGAGACAACCAGTGTTTAACTAGTAGATGGATGTAAAGTCTTGAATGTCTGTCTTGTAGTATGAAAATTTAAAACGATGCCTATAAATCATTACTGTGCGTTTGGGAGAAGGGGGAATGTACAGAGCGTACAGGTTTTAGTCTGCTCTACTGAAGAGAAGATGTCCATCTTCAGCAAAGAAGCCACAGCTTCTGCACTGGCCATCGACTCTGAACTGCTGCCTGCCTTTGCCAAAGGTGAAGATTTTTTGTCTTATTTGTGGAGACATTGGTATTGACAATGCTCGTGTTGTACCCAGTTTATGGAAAACTCTATTCCCCATACTGTGTGCCCAATAAATTTTACAGTTGGTGACTTGATTTAGAAAAGAGGGATTATGAAGACTGAAGAGTTGTCCTCATTACCTGCGTGTCAGCTGCTTCCCCCAGACCACAACAGAAACGTGAGCTGGGACAGAGATGTTCACATCTGAGTTTAAATTTAGAGCCAATGTTTGTTGGACTCACAGATCTTCAGGACAGGATCTCGTGTATCTTTCTGTTCACTCCCCAAGAATTGAGGTGTATATTTCCAAACCAGATAAGTCTCCTTTCTCGGATGCTGTAATGCATTTCCGCCTTTGCAATGCATCAGTGCGAGCGATGAATGTTCCCATCTTCAGCAGCAGAGTGTGCTAGGGAATATCCAACATGTACCTCAGCTGACTTATTATTTGACTTCTGTTTACCTCTCCCGTCTTGACATTTGGGTTTAAATGATGTGGCTGAACTATATCATTTAGCAGTGGGGACTTCATTTTGATTTTAATTGAAATATTTAATGAGATGTTTGCGTCCTGTATTGGTTTGTCTTGAACAAGCCTGCTGAATAAGTTAAATCTGCCTAGGAATGGTCTTGACAACTGTCAAAGAAGAACAAGTAGTATGCTGTTCTAATTCTCTCGTAGAGTGTGTATTTTTAATTTGTGGCAGGTTTGCTTGAAGATCTTGTGGTTATCTTGATCAATCACACCTAAAGAAAGCATAAAGAAGTCCACTTAAAAAAAAAAGTGTAGCTGGCAGAAAAACCTTTGTTGCTTTTTAATAAAATGATATAGAGAACTTTAGTATGTTTAGGAGCGGTGCAAACAATTAAAATACAAACACAATCCTCTAGCAGGGCAAGAGCACAATATTTGTGTTTTTCAGAAGCTGAGGATTACAGGAGTACTGAACACAATTTCTTTGCAGCAGGGTAGAGGAATAGGCATTGAGGTGACCAATGAACCATCCTTCTTTTTTCCTATTTCTCTTGTGGCGTGCAATAGGTATTTAAAAAACCACTACCACCTTCCCATAGTTTTCATCTTCTTTTTTTGTCCTTTGGCTCTGCTGGTCAGGGACCAGTGAGTGCAGATAAAGGGGAGGAGGCTTTGTGCTCTCACATAGTGTTTTCAGCTAAGGACTCCTGAGCTTTGGTGCATTTCAAGCAAATTTGACATATTGCAGTAACTCCACATATCATCAAAATCTGGTCCAGGGAAGGACCCAGGTGTGTGCCCAGTGAGGGACAAGCTGTGCCATGAGGCTTGTCTGCTGCAGGAGGTGGCCCCTCGTCCAGCCCTGTGAAGGGAGGCAGACGAGAGCGTGGGGGACACTGCAGCAGGTGCCTGTGGTAGAAATGGAGGAAACTAGAATTTCCTCACAAGGTGGCAGAAGGGCTCAGTTGTTCATATTTCCTCTTTTTATTATTATTTTTTTTAAACATACACATTTCTGAGCCTTTGAGGAAGTCTTTGCTTAGAAGTCTGAATACAAAAGGGTGGGGTTTTGCACCAGCAAACAGTGATGTTGCTATCTTTAGGCCTACCAGCATTTATTTCTTGTCATTATTTCAGTTAATAAAAAAGGTTTGAGTGTTGTATGTAACTGCAGCCATAGACCTGCAGTGATTTAGACTACTGACAGCAGCAATTCCACGTGAAAAGAAGTGCCAAGGTCAGGCTTTTCACAAAGGTCACGGTATTGCCCAAGCTCTCTTTGTGCAGAAGTCCTTGGTAGATCTCAGACCGTGGAGAGCAGAGTCAGGCAGAGGTGACGGGCTGCATCTTCCCCCCTTGAAACCCCTGGTCACTCCCAGAGCCAGCCCCCCAGCTCTCCCGTGGGCTGCCACCGCAGATCCAACTGCATCCATGTAACATCTCACAGTGTGGTGACCATGAGGATTTTTTTCTCCAGGAGAACTACTGAGTTTCCCTTTCCTTGCAGTGCCTGGTTCCTGCCGTGGTGCAGGCTGCTTCCCTCTGCTTCTCCACCCCTGTCCCTGGTGGCAGGAGGTGGGTAGGGAGCTGTGCTGAGGATGTGGTTATTTGCTTTGTTTCCTCTTCCCGCTCATCTAAACTGATTCCTTCTAGTTGCTATAGTTAGGATCCAAACAAAATAATTGGAAAAAAGGCTTCATGGCAAACAAATGGCACCCCCCAAACTCTTTTTACTTAAAATGGGCTATTTTATTCTTTTTTTCTACCACATCAGCTTTTTTGCTCTCCCTATGATATTTTTTTAAATTATTTTATTTTGGATAATGTTTGACATTTTTCAATGCGTTTAATATGCCGTCTACAAGCATTTATCCTTATCAGCTGCTCCATTTTATTTGTTCCTAATAAGTCTCCCCAGTTGTATGACAGACTTTCCGAAATTAAGCGGTACCCCCCCGGATATTTTTCTCCCACTGTGCTGTGCTCCTGTAGGATTGTCAAGTGCTGAGGTTGCCATCGCAGTGTGACTGAATAAAGTTTAGAGCCAGACCTGTTCACTCGGGACGGAGCCAAGAGTTGATGTTGTCAATAAACCGCAGGGTAGGGGGCTTTTTGAAAGCACAGCTCACAGGCCAGTAGCTCTTTCTCTTCAATAATAAGCAGTGAGCCAAGTGATTAATTCCACCCACCCACCCCCGAGATGCTTTGGTAGGCTTCTGTGTGCACCAGCCCTGCTTCATCACCTGCTTTACAAAGTCGTTTCTGCTTTTCTGCCTTGAGGACAGGTATTGCTTTTACACTAACTTCATGTGGGCGATAATAACTCTCCCTAGTGTGTTTCTCAGTAATGGCCACCTCTCACACTGGCTGTTCTATCCGGGCGTGCATTTTCACAGGCATTTTGCAATACCAAAGATTTGCCTTGGGCCTTTTTGACAAAAGCAATAATGCTAACTTCAAATACCATAGATCTTTTCTGAGAGGGAGCCACTATTAAGGTTTTCTGTTTCCATTTTTGCCATTCCTCAAAGTGAAGTCTGGGCACTGAAACTTCCCTTTAAAAGCTACCCTGTTTTTTTTCTTTAATCGCAGCAGCAGCAAAGCTGGCAAATTTTGAATCCCTGGGTGCTGCCAGCTTTATTTCCACATCTGGTAACGACATAACTATATGGGTACCCAGTGTCTCCCATGAATTTTCTTCCTGTATCAATTGCTGAGTCGGATGGTCTCATCCCTTCTTCCTCTGTCCTGTTCTCCAGCAGCCTGCTGAATTTCAAGATAGCAGCATCTTGCAGCAAAGGTGCTCCTGCGTGTTGTCTGCCACCCCCCTCAAAATGCTGCATCATCAGAAAGACACAGCTCTAAGGTACCAAAGAATGCACAAAACAGGCAGGATGACAGATGACATGCATTGGCTGAAAGCTCTGTTTGGCTCAGTCTTTTAGGGTTTTTGTTTGTTTTCTGTCAGGAGAGTTATTTTTTTTCCTCTGCTGTAATAATTAAGGGAGATGTGGAGATACAACTTAAAAAGGAAGGTCACAAACTATTGCACTAAATGCGAATCTGAGAGTGCCTAAAAGATATCCCTAAATGACATTTCCAATGTCATTGCTGATAATAATACAGAATCACAACTTTGGTGTTTAATAATTAGTGTGTGGTACTTTTGTTTCCTATGCCACCCTTTTCCTTTTTAACAATGCCCTGGGAGGTAGTGTAAATACCTTAATTCTTAAGTGGAGTTTGATTTTTAAGAACACGCAAAGCTCAACATCTGTTTTTGGGATCAGTAAATATGTGTTTTATTTGCCATTTGTCTTAAGTTTTATATGCCTTTAAAGTGCCAGCTGTATTTTGAAGACACTCTTACAGTTTTCAAGTGAAATCGTGAATGCTACAAATGGAGAGAGACTATTTTCCTGTGAATAAATTGTGTTAAAGACGGTGCCCTCAGGCTTATTTTTGCAAGGTCAGCCTTCTGCATGTGTGTGTGTGTGGATATGCCTGTGTGCCCGTCCCCTTCATTATTAACACTGTGTAAAGTACACACAGTGTTATCAGATACAGCGTTGAGTTTCAGAACAAGCTTTGGTGCTTAGTAGAGCAAACAAGGCTGAAAATTTCTGAGCCTAGGCAGGCTGAGCTGTACCGTGGGTGGAACCAGCACTGCAGGATGAATAAAAGCAAAGCTGGGACATAGTTTTTGTAGTTAAGATAAAGAGCAGCATCCTCCTGAGTTTAATTTTTCATGGTTTTTTTAATCCTGCCTGTCTTACTGGGGACTTTCAGGAGAGTGCTAAAATAAAAGATGTTTAACTAAAGTGATAGAAAGTGAGAGAGAGTGATTGTGATACTTTGCTCATGCTTTGTTTTCTCTTTTTTGTGCAGTAAGAATGAGATGCTGGGGAGCAGGAAGCTTCAGGGAGTCTAAGGGAGACTTAGAAAACTATTACCTGATGCTAAGAGGTATGCAATGCATTCATTTTGGTATGGACAGTTTAGGAGTTTCCCAGCCTGGAGGAAAATGCCTGTTTTGGAGGTGAGATCAGGGGAGCCACCCCATGGGTTGTAATTTACTCCCTGCGATGGAGCCACAGTTGAATAGTGATGGTAAATCAGTGATAAATAAGTTGCCGCTTTCACACTAGGTTTTTGCTGCAGGTGGAAAAAATAAGGAGGAGTGGGAAAAGCTGTTTCCAAATCACAGGCAGAGCCAGGGACGTGGTGTGCATCTCCCAGCCTGGGCAGCCAGCTCTGGATTTTTAGGCGAGCACAAACCCTGAACGTGGCACTTCTAGGCTGCCCTATCTCTCGGTTTCCCCCGCGCTGCCCCTGTGCCTGTCTACACTGTGCTCCCGCATCCGCTCCTGTCCCACCGGGTGCCTGGGGGACCCCTCACTCGGCCCGGACCCCCCCAGCCCCAGCCGCCCTCTTACACTAAATGCGATGCCGGGACAGCACGTTTCCCCACTGTGGTTTAGGGCAGGTTTTGCCTGTAGAGGGGAACTAAAGAAAAGGGTATAGCGGGTTTTTTTTGTTGTTATATTGGGCTGTCAGTGGTTTCAGAGAGTCCTTATCATCTGATATACGAAGTCAGTGGGTTGGACGTTCCTTCTAACGCTTCCGCTGAATGACGACAGGATTAATTTTTTTTTTAAAGGTATTTAATAAGATATTTTTTTCAAATCAGTACAAAAATTTTAAATACAAAATTATTTGCTTTTGACATATCTCATATATTCTGGGAACACACCGAAGTCACCAATGCCTGGTAAACTGTCCGTCTGTTCCTGCCACCATTCCATAAAATTTCTGAGATAAAGCACCACATTATATCACTGGAGTCCTTAGTCAACGTTAGACTGCATTAAACTCTGCATTTAAATAATGGTAATGCCAGTTAAATCCAATCTTAGTTCTGCATGAAAAAAAAAAATCTAGTTCATTTTTGAATCAAAAGCGGTAGCGTTAGCTAAAGACACTGAAGAAGTGATGAGTATTTAACTCTTTCAACTAGCGTAACAGTGTGTGATGTGCAGCACTGTACAGGGAAACACAGCAAAGTACACTGCCCTTGGAAACAAATACTTTTGAGGTGAGATTAGCACCATTGATGAACAGACAGCTCTTGCAGAGAAGTTGCTTTCCTCGTGTACAGAGAAGATCGAGGCCTGCAGGTTCTCCTTGACCATTGGTAACATATAAATAAGGATTGGAAATCAGCTTTTATATAAAATGAAGTTCTCAGATAAATTTGCGTGATCAGTATTGCTGGTTAAGTTATCGGTTGATCTCAAACAACAGATTAGTTAATTAGCAAACAGAGCTACTTCTGCTTTGCCTAGTCACTGAAGAGTATAACTGATTTAACTTTCGCTGAGTGGCAGAATAGGCATCTCTGCTGACAAGCCAAACAGGCACAGGTTCTTAGCATGAGCACAGAAATCCAAGTGGATTTATTCCACCCTGCTGTATTGCCACGTGTTGGCCAAAATGTCTCAATCACGTGGCACAAAGCAAATGGGGAGCCCTTCATTTTTGTCTCTCATCTGCCTCATCTACTTCAACTGTGCAAATGCAGATGGAGGCTTTTCGAGCCCTGTGGTGCTTGGAGGTGAACCCAGCACCTGCTGGAGACAGTGGTGGTGTTCTGGCTGTTGGAGAAGGCTCGTGTGGAATAGTGACACCATCACTACTCCTTTTCCATCATTAATAAGTTGTTCAGCAAAAAAATACACCTGCAGGAATATTTTATGCGGGGTGAAGGGAAATAAAGGTCTCCAGGTAAGAGAACCTTTGCTTGTCAGGCAGACCTGCTGTCAAAAACCACAAAAAACCCAAACCTAACCAAACAAATAAAAAGCCACTCAAGTTTTTCCATATAATTTGAGACTGAGCTACTCTGGTTTAAGTCACTGGTTTTCATCTCCTGACTATGATCAATGCAACAGGAGCGAGTGACGTACGCTGATTTGAACCTTAGTACTGAATTACTGTGCATGAAATGAAGTAAGCACGGCATCACAGAAATATATAATGTACAGCTAATATGTCCCCCTCGGGTGCAAAACGACTGTTTATGAACCTGATACACATCTTTAGATATGTTCACCACACCTTTTTTTTTATATAACTACCTGTGCATAATGTTAAACTTTGTATTTATTTAGATTTTTTTGTACAAAATGGTCTGAAACGGTCATAAAATGCATCTTTCACGGTATAAAAGTTTGAAGCAGAGAAGAAAGGTTTTGATTTTGTGTGTGTGTGTGTGTCTGATTTTTGTTTTACATGGGATACAATAAATATCCTGAAAAAGACGAATGAACGTACTGCCCGGCATAGAGTCCTGCCGCCTGCTCGGATGGCATTTGAACGTAAACCTTGTCTCCGTGCATCAGCGGGACAACGGCACTGCCCGAGGCCTGGTCCAGGAAGCCCTTCTTGTACTCGTCGTAGGTGTACATCAGTGGCTCGTTGTTCTTGAACAACGCCACCCAGACGCTGGCACCTTTACAGTGGACATGGTAGGCGAAGTAGTAGATGCCGGGGATCTCGCAGGTAAAGATCCCTGTCTGGGGGTTGTAGTTCTGACGGCCGTTGTAGAGGAGCTTGTCGAACTTCACCGGCACCCCGACCCGGGGGAAGGGGGTGAGGAGCTCTGCCGTGAACGCGGGCATCTCATAGACGGCACCGCCAGCCTTGCCTTTCTTGCCCTTGTAGCCGTAGGGGG
Organism: Tringa tobata; assembly: GCA_033628505.1. NCBI lineage: Eukaryota > Metazoa > Chordata > Aves > Charadriiformes > Scolopacidae > Tringa > Tringa tobata. The sequence continues at coordinate 6,971,386 of JAHREE010000363.1, forward strand.
GCTTGACGCCGTCTATAGGCCCCACTTCAGGCAGGTATTGTCCCACGGACGGTGGAGTGGGTGGGATGATGACTGGGGGACCTGGAGGCCCAGGTGGGCCAGGTGGTCCCTGGAGTCCTGGCTGGCCAGGAGGACCGAGAGCCCCGGGCTTCCCCGGGGGTCCCTGTAGCCCTGCAGCACCAGGTTTGCCCATGCCAGGGAAGCCGGGGGGTCCGGGCAGGCCGGGCTCCCCCTTTGCCCCTGGCAACCCTGGGGGGCCGATGGGACCACTGGGTCCTGCGATGCCCGGGATGCCCGAGGGGCCCTGAAGCCCCTGGGCACCAGGGAGCCCCGGCTCCCCCTTTGGCCCCACCAGCCCTGGGACACCTGGCAGCCCCGGCAAGCCTTTAAGCCCGGCTTCCCCCTTGGGCCCTGTGGGGCCTGGAAGCCCCCGCAACCCGGGGGCCCCCACTTCCCCAGGGAAGCCTGGCTTCCCTGGAAAACCCTGCAGGCCGGGTTCGCCCTTGGGGCCCACTGGTCCTGGTGGCCCCACGGCGCCGCCTTCTCCTTTGGGTCCTGGGAAGCCGGCGGCTCCCGGGGGGCCCATGATGCCTGGCAGTCCTGGCTGGCCTGGTTCCCCTGGTGGCCCCCCCATGCCCGGTGGCCCTGCGTGCCCCTTCTCCCCCCCCTG
>JAHREE010000363.1:6972410-7007414 GCA_033628505.1 Tringa tobata
CTGGTGGCCCCCCCATGCCCGGTGGCCCTGCATGCCCCTTCTCCCCCTTTGGCCCCAGGGGTCCGGGCAGACCACCCACCCCACGCTCACCCTTGGGCCCAGGGAAACCTGGTTTCCCAACCCCGGGGAGGCCAGGAGGCCCTGGTAGGCCTGGCAGGCCTTGCTCCCCTTTCCCGCCTGGGAAGCCCGGCTGGCCGGGGACACCATCCTGGCCGGGTTTGCCAACGCCAGGCAGGCCGGGAGGGCCCTGCATCCCAGGGGGCCCTGGGGGCCCCTGCAGCCCCAGCTCTCCCGGGGGTCCAGGTTTGCCCACGGGTCCCTGTGGGCCGGGGAAGCCGACCATGCCTGGCTTGCCGACCCCCGGCAGGCCCACAGGGCCAGGGGGACCAGGCAGCCCGGGTGGACCCTTGAGCCCCGGCAAACCTGGGATCCCAACACCCTTCTCCCCTTTTGGCCCTGGGATCCCAGGGGCTCCCGGGGGCCCCTTCATCCCAGGCTCACCCTTCGGTCCTGGCTGTCCCTGCAGACCTGGAGCACCCGCTTTCCCAATGCCAGGAAGGCCATGAGGCCCCGGTGGTCCTTGTGGCCCGGGTATCCCCATGGGCCCAACCTCTCCCTTTGGCCCCATCTCCCCTCTTGGCCCTGGGGGCCCCATGACACCCGGTTTCCCTGGCATGCCCGGCAAACCCGGCTTCCCAATTCCTGGATATCCTTGCGGGCCTGGTTTTCCTTTGGCTCCTGGCACACCGTGTCCTGGTAATCCTGGTGGCCCTGGTGGCCCTCGTGGTCCAGGCTCACCGGGGGGACCTTGCTCGCCCCTCAGACTGCGTATGGGCATTTCTGCATCAGGGAGAAAAGGAAAAGAAAAAAGAAAAGGGGATGGGGAGAGAGAAGAAGTGATTGCAGTCGCATCCTTTGAGAAACACAAAGGCAGTTCTGAATTGAATATGCTTGCTATGATGCCTCTCCGTTTTGTGGTGGGCAGGGAGGCAGAGCTGGCCAGCAAGTTACAGGTTGGTGTTTGGAACGAAGAGGATATTCCTACTGTTTTGCCTACCCCAAACTTGCGTGCGTGTTTCTGTTACCATAAAATCATTGTTGTGCATCATATTTGCTTATATCGTTGCCCTCCAAAAAGTCATTTGCGCTTTACTAGTGTTTTCCACCTGTACAATCTTAAGCAGCGAAATCTGCCTTTTTTCTCATATTGCTGTAGACTAATCTACTTAAGAGTTTTCACAGGACACAATAGCTGCTTGGTGCTCCTGCACTGTAGGAGGAGCTCTGGCGTAAAAATGCTTTTGGTGGAGGGGTTTACGCTAGCAAGACCAATTAAAAAAGATCTTATCAGTAAGACATTTGCACGTAGCTATGACTGAATTTTCACCGAGGCCTTGGTTCCCATTAAGATATTACTGGAAACCTGCAGCCTTACCCAGCACTGCCAAGCTCCCACAGGTTTTTAGCGTAGCCATATCCAGTTAGAGCTTTTCTAAACACGTCACAAAATGTTTTTATTGTTGTAACCTTCATTTTTGTGTATGTGACCACTTAGCATTGCAGGTCAGGGTGAGTGAGTTGCCACGTCTGAGTGGCTGTGCTGGGGTTCGTTGCGTTTCAAGCTGCAGGCTTTTTGTGTTAAGTGGAAAGTCTGCTTCTCGCTGGCTCTAAAGTGCGAGAGGTTTGGTGGAAGGGGAGAGATGAGGTTTCAGGGCAAGAGAATTAACTGTTCTATGGGAGGCAAAAACCCGCCCTCTCTGCACATGTTGTGTTTTATGCACGTAGAAAACCTCCTTTGCTCACAAGATGGGTTGGTTTTACTACAGTCAGTTGTGCTTGTTCAGACACTCCAAAAATAGGCCCTGAAATCTTCCATTTCTCTCTGAAGCCAGCGGAGGATGTGGTTACACAGAACCCTCAATGAGACAAAGAGTTAACCAATTTGTCTGAAGTCACACAGATGCTCATTGTCTCCACAAGGATTTTATGACACTGGGTGCTCCTGGTTGCCCGTTGTATTTTGGACATTTTTCGATGTTTTCTTAAATAGTCTAATACTGTCCAAACTTCCTTTACTGAATACTGAAAATGCTTGTACGTGCAGACTCATGTGGTAATGCCCTGTACCTCCAGAGCCTCAGTTACTCCCATAAATAACCTACAGAAAGAGGAATGCAAAGACAGAAGAGCAATTTTATGTGTTTATCTGCAAACCTCTAAATCACAGGGTCTGGACAAATCCAGCCAAAACTGTGACATTCCCGTAAATTCAGATCTTGGGGCTCTTAGCTCTTATTTCATGTCCAGTCGCTGCAGTGAGAGTGGGAGCACCTCCTGGCCTATCTGCCTAGGGAATCAGAAGGTTTTCTGCAGGTGAGTGGGATTATGAAGTTTCTCCTACCCTCCAACAAGCAACCAAACAAACCTGGGACAAGCCCCAGGTACTGGAGGCTTGTCTCACGTAGGGCTGCTCAGAGGCACTGCTGCAGCCTGGGGGATGACTACAGCCTTGCTCTGGTGACCCCAAGCTACCCCACAGCTCACGTGAGCCCATCTCCTTCACCCGTGGCCAGGTATCAACCTGGCCAGCCCTCAGAGCACCTGAGTGCTGTGGCCAGCCTGCTCTCCATCCTCATTTATGCCGAGGCAGATGGTGCTGGGACATGCCAAGCCTACCTTTCTCCTTCTTGGGAGCCATGTCCTTGCCAAGCAGAGGCATCTGCGGGACCTCCTTCATGTACTGAGGCAGATGGGGGTACTCTTTCCCATACTGCATGTGTGGCACCTCTTTGCCCATGTGCTGCATCGGGATGCCTTCTTTGCCCAGCGGGATGTGAGGTACTTGTTGTCCGAGGGGTTGGTACTGGGGCACCTGGGGTGGCAGTTGCTTGATCCCATAGTAGACACCGCCTTGAGTAGACCTCACCAGCTCTAGGTAAATAGTGACAGCCACTGCCAGCAGCTGCACAGGGAACAGCAGCATGGCCATCACCTGCAAAAAACACACCAAAACCCACAGTTGGCACAAAATGCTTTTTCGTGTCATGTGTTTTCCACTGGGGACAACCTGCTCTCATTTTCTGCAGCAAACTGGACCTAAACCTCTGTAAACTGGCTCTGGTTTGTGTGTTGCCCTGGAGGACATCCTGCAGCAGGCCTCTCTCTGGTTTACTGGAGGCTGCTACTCAAATAGTACTATTATAGCAAATGTCCTTACATGTATTCTGTTTTATGCGTCCTCACACACCGGAGAGCTGGTGGTGCTCTCTGCAGTTTCTCCATGCGGGGACCTGCTCCCTCCTGTCCCCAAGCTGCAGTTTGTCACTTTCTCACTTGTGTCAGTGCCATCACACAAGATTTGGGAAGCCCTGTTGCAAGCTGTGGCACAGGAGGAGTGCAGGAAGGGGCTTTCTGCCCAAGGAAGCTAAATAATCAACACCCCTTCTGCCATGCTTTCCATAGCAATGAAAGCTCAGTTTCTGCAGTTTAAATCTGTGCCTAGGGTTGTGCCCTGTGGCTGCAGGGTCCAGGAGGTCTCGATTTCTATCACAGCTCCATGCCAGCTCTCATCATTAACTAGGCTGTGATCCTCTTAAGTCTTTACCCAGAAGAACAGGGCCATCTAGGGGCTGTCTGGGCCACCAGTGCTTCTGGGCAGGACCAGCCAACCCACGCCTTTCTCTGGGGATGTTCAACTATTTTCTAAAGGTCTCCCCCACTGCAGACACTGTCCCCTCCCCAGGCAGTCTATCCCATTGCCTCTCCAGCCCTGCTAACATAACAGAACAACGTCGGTTGTTCTTTCTTTTTCTTCCTTCTCAAAATACAAGCTTGGGACTTCTTGTCCCATCTGCTGTTGGCTTTCCTTTCTGCAGTACTGGTGTTACTAGCAGGTGAGCAGCAAATCAGCAACCAGGAACTCCCTAAATGGGCGCAAATTTGGGGGCAGCCTGAGGCAAGGACGAGCCTCTGTGTGTTACAATTTGAGTATTTTGCAGTTTGTCCCACAGCTGAGCCCGGTAGGCAAGTCCCATTATTTCAACGTGCATGTGACAATTGCCAGGGTTGATGCTGTCCCCGACTCCCTGCTTCTCCAGGGAGTGCACAGGGCAAAGATGCCTTGTGCCCAGCCTGAGCTGCTGGAAAAGCCCCTGCCACGCAGGCACACCTGCAGAGCTTTCCCAAACCACTCCTGGGGACTTGCTCCCAGCAGCTTCTGGGCCCAGGTGTGGGGAGGGTGGCCTGAGGAGGCACCAGGGGCTTTGCACCTCCTGCCCTTTTCCCACAGCCTGGCTTGACGGAGGACAAAAAAAGCTCCTCCATCTGTGGCAAATTGGCTCAGCACTGAGCCCCCTTTCACCTGGTTCCCTCTGCCTTTTGCAGGGTGAAGCTTCTCCCTTTTACTGCTGGGGCTGGTCCTCACGTGTATCCAGCTGCTTGGGGGGCTGTAGCCCCATCTCCCCAGCGCCGCGCAACGCTGCAGTGTATGAAAGGCCCCCCCCTCGCTTGAGGGGCAGCATGACCTGACCTAGGCTGGGACACGTCCTCCCAGGGGCCATAAGGAGATGTGGCTTTGGGCAGGTAAGGCCGCTGCTGCGGAGAGCTGAGGGAAAATGTGAAAGGTTGGGGGGGTTGCGGGGAGGAAATGTGTTTGTGGAGAAGGGGGCAGTAAGCAGCTCCGCTTGCCTCCTCTAACGCTGGGCAGCGGGCCTCTAGAAAGGACCTCAGAGTCATTGAGGAGGGCAGGACTTTGCAAGGCATCCATGAGGGACCTGTGCCCGGTGGGCAGGGGGTGTGAGCGGGCTGCAGGGCAGCCGCAAAACTGGCCCAGCTTAGGGAGCAGGTCAGGGGCACCACAGGCATTGAGCCTGGCAGTCATGGCTTGTGTTTTCCCCACTTGCCCCTGTATGACTTGGCTGGAGCACCAGGAGGGCTGGGGACTGCTTCTCTCACTGCTCTCTGCTGGGGTGAAGGTGATTGATCGGGTGATAACATTGGGTGTCATTTTGTTTTTATGTTTTACTCCTGCTCAGAGATCTCTGTTCACGTTAGCAAAGCGCTTGGAGAAAGAGCTCACTGCTCTTTTAAAACATTTCTCCTTCATTTTGCTCTATGAGATCTAGTCTCTCAATGGAAAACAGAGTATTGTCATTACTGAAGCTGTAAGTGGAGGTTAAATCCAAGCGGCGTGGTTAAAACAACTAGTAGAAGGTTAATATTTTTAATAATGTTCTTAAATAGATAAATGAACCACAGAAAAGACAGAACTATGTGTTAACAGCAAAACAAACCATTTAAGAAAATGAAATATTAGTGAATAAACACTAGATGGAGCATATGTTGCACAGCTGAGTTTCTACAGTCACTTTCTCTCCCAGGAATTTTAAGGTCTTGGACGTAACCAACTGCCATGTGGCAAAGAAAACCAGAGCCAAGATGCACAGGAGTTTGTAAGTGTAGCTAAAGCCCTAGCGCAGTCACTCGTTTTGTTCAGCAAAGCATTTCACCCAAGGCTTCATCTCCAGCGAGTTTAATGTGGCTTTTAGCCCATGGCTGGCTGCTTTGCCGTGAGCTAAGGGATTAGGGCCTTGGGACGCAGCATTTCTGCTTCAAGCTCAATGGCACTGGGCTGTGAGGACAGCCTGTGCCTGATCACTTACTGGGGCTCAGCTGGGATGTGGTAGCTCATTAACCTGCTGGGCACGTGGACCTTGAGTGACCAGGGGATTTGTGGTGGTGGGGTGTGTTGCAGGGGTTATCCCCACTCTTGTCTCTGTTGGTCTGTCTGTTTCTTTCTGTACCATCGCCAGTAACAGGCTGCAGCTTTGGCTCCCTGTAGCTGGGTAGGGAAACGCCTGCCTCAGTTTGCAGGTAAAATCCCAGCTACTGGAAAATTTGCAGCTTCCTGTGCGTTGCTCCCAAATGAAAAGCACTGCCTGTGCAAGGAGAGAAATGTAGTGAAACCTCTTTAAAAGATACTAGAAGATACTGCATGATTTAGGACTGTTGTTGAAACCTAGAAGTATGAAGGGCAGGGTGGATTTTGAAGAATGAAGCTATTAAATAAGCTTCTTGGCTTCTCTTTTGTTCTGGTGGCCAGTTTTGGGGGTTTTATTTTTTAAAAAAGATAACTTCAGTGGAATAAGCGGAGAGGGAAATAGGTAAAATTCCTTTGGATGTGATTTTTTCTCTTTGTTTTTATTACAAAATGTGGGCTTTGTGTGTGAGTGGGAGCTATTTGAACTAATTGAAAAAAGTTTCCTACGGGGAGACTTGAGCCTGCCTGCAGCTGAGGGTAAACTCAACCTCCCACTGCTTGTGCCGAGCTCCCTCTGCCCTGCCAAGCGTCATGCAACCCACCTGTGGTTTAACAGGCGGGACCACGCAACACATGAGATGTTTTTGTGTGCGCGCATGGAAATTTTGAGGGAGATCAGGCAAGACTTCTAGAGATAGGAAGGCTCCAGAAAATGAGGTGATCTCACTACATCTGTGTTTCCTTTAGTGTTTTTTGATTCATCATAACAAAAACAGCGTGGCCTGGAAATGACAAATTGCTTCTCATGTATTGATTTTGGCTGGGGCTGGTGCCTGTGGCTAGCTGAGGTGGAAGGTGGAGGTTTATTTACTGAACAACCTCTGGCTAGATGGGAATTGGCCGACATCTTTGTGGGAGAAGGTCAAAGTGTCCCAGTGACTTCACATGAGCTGTCTGGGTCTTGGGATCTGCTGCAGGTACCTGGGAAGTAGCCCGTGTTCAGCACCAGCCCTATGGCTCATCTCTCCCCCTGCTCCCCAAGGAAGGGGGGATCAGACAAAATTTGTCTTGATGAGAGATGTGGTAGAGTTGTTTGTGTGACTGCTACTGCTCACTGCCTCCTGGCAGTGGGTCCAGCTGGATTATCGGTATCAGATACTGTCACTATAAGGCAAGCCTGCCCTGAAGCATGGGGGATGCCTGCCCTGAAGCATGGGGGATGCCTAGGATAGTCCTTCAGTGTTTCAGCTCATTGCCTGTCTCATCCTACTCAGCTTTTCTAAAAAGTTATTTATGTAGTGAGAGAGAGAAGTTGAAGGCCGTTTTTTCTGCCCTGCAGTTTGTTTCTGAATGCCTGGGTGCACAGCTCTCATTGAAGACCTTATTAGGAAACCACTGGCATCTTTAAATGCCCAAAATCTACTGAAAAATCTTGCTCTTGATTTTTTTTTTTTTTTTTTTAAAGAGCATATAGATCCTAAATGTTGGACAGGTTCCTCCAGAGCTTATAAGCAGCAAAAGGAGATTTTTCCAGTGGTGACAGGACTTAAGGAAAATACCAGAGTGAGGGGGAGAAAAATCTGTGCTGAAGATTCAGCCAAAGTGTAAGACTTCCCACACCCTTCACCCAAATCCCAGCAATTTAGGGATCATCGCCAAACATATTCATGTAATGTGATCTGATGTGCTTTCAAAGGTGTCTATCAGTAGAGCAATAGGCTGGTTTTGTAGTGGGATTTTCTTGTGTTTCTGTCAGAAAGCAATGGGAATGTCAGGTAAATCAGCGCACGCGTGCACCTTTAGAGAAGCCAAAGGCTTGGAGAATGCCAAGTTTTGCCTTAACTGTTTGAACGTCTGAGGGGAGATGGAGGAGAAGCTACTGTGCCTTTGTAGTGTGTGACATGTCATTCTGAGAGTCAGTGAGATTAAGGCACAGTAAATGTTTTGCTTTACCTAGGGTGTGGCAATGGAACATTATCCTAAACCACAGTGTTAAGCTGCTTGTGTGTGAACGCGTGTGGTTGGCTCTGTGGGTGAGAGAGAGTCCCTGAAAAAGCACATTTTTATGGGCAAAGCTCAAGTGAGAACATTTCTCAATAATCTCTTTGGCAGAGCTGTTCTCCTGAGAAAACTAGAAAGGACCTTCCTCTGGCTATTTGCATTCGTCAGTAAAAACTGAAGACAAAACAAAATGTACCAGTAGTCGTAAATCTTAAATTGATGTGAAGAAATAATGGCTGGTTTAGCCTAATTGTGCAAAGAATGTATGGAAAGAGTGATGCCTACCCGCGTGGGACTTGAAATCCTAGGTGGCCTTGCAAAGGGTGGAAGCCAGACCTCGATTTATTGGTTCTTACAGGGAAGTGATGGCTCTGCAACCAATTTTGGGGTTAACTGAAATTTACCCACGTCTCGGAACCTGCAAGATACTTGCCCAGAGACGAGCTCTGTGGGCTTAATTTATCACACATTATTTTTGAACTGCTGTATTTCCCGAAGAGGCATAAGGCATGAGTAGGTCTCGGTGACCTGAACTCTTCTGCCCTGGGGTCTCTTCCACAGAGGCTGCCTAAAGCTGCAGGGACCCGTTCCCCACTGCGCTGAGGGGAAAGACTTGCTAGTGCTCAGGTTTCCACATGGAAAATGACGGCTGCAAAACTTGCAAAATAAAAATTCTAGTGACTCTGGAGGTTTTGTGCCCAGAAGAGGGCTGCTAAAAATATTTGGTGCTAAAAAGCTAAGTTCCCTGGGGTGTTTCTGACGCAAGATCAAAAGTGGTTAGGAACATGCCTACTTCTAGAATAATCTTGATAACTGATCACATTACCAGCTATCTACAATGGTGTGTCCGGGGATGGCTCTTGGGGACTGTGAGGTCCAATCCCACAGGAACATTATAAACCTCGCTAAAGTCTCTCTTTGTCATATTAGGACATGCAGGGACAGTACAATGCAATGGAAATGACAAATGAGGTGTGACTGTGTGTAAGGAGTAACGCCACCGTGTTGCAGGGAGCGGGTGGGTTAGATGCACAGTAACCCTCCGTGGGGAGTTCCCTGGCTGTCCCCCAGCTCGCAGCCAGAGGTACGTGGCTGCTCACGTGGAGTTAAAGAAGGGCTTGTAGGAGAAAGCTACAAAATCTTCACAGTTTGATAACTGATTTTTTTTTTTTTTTCTGTTTTCATTGTTAGTGCTACTTTGGTAACAAATAACCTATACTGTTCCTTTTTGTACTATATGGTTCCCTTAAACTGCTGGGTTATACGTGCAAGCCTGTGCACACCCCCACCCTTATACATATTATTGTCAAGGTTCCTGCCACCTGAAAAGTATTAGATTAATCTAATTGGGCATTTGTAATCTAATTCTGTTCGCCAGCTACCTTTCTTCTAAGAAACTTTAGCACAAAATGAGAAGAGCAGCTATCAACAGCTACTCAGTTCCTGTAGTTGCCCAGCACCAGTGAGTCACTGGGGTGACTTAAAATAGGGGATGTCTTTAGATGTGAAAAGTCAAGCAAATGTTGGTTGTCGTTCTCAGCAGCAGTGCTGTGATGTGTAGGTGACTTGAGCCTTGGTCTTCCCAGCATGTTGTTGTCCACAGTTTACAAAGATGCTATTTCAAAACTTAATCTCAGCTGAAATCTCAGCTAATGATCTTTGGATCATTAAACTCCTTCGAGGACTAACTTGTCAATCAGTCAGTACTTTCTGAAGGGATCAGAGGATACCCTGTATTGCATGGAAGACTGAACTTTAGTGGGAGCTTCATATTTTCAGGGGCAGGAAAAACCAACAACCTTTGCCAAATAAATTTGTATTTGCTCAGAGCTTAGGGTGCCATCAAATACACTCATTACCTCTTGAATACAAAACCCTCTTCTGCCTTTCTGTGCCAAACAAGATTTTATGTCATTTGGACAGATGTTTTTGAATTTGCAATCAAACTAATTAAACTCAGTTTGGGGGGGTTTCTTTTTGTAACTTGGCACCGATTTCCTCTGAAAGCTAACCAGTTTCATAACACAAATTAAGACTAGCTGCGCTGATTTCATTTTATTTTCAGCAGTATAGAGCAGGAGGATGGTATGGGAGAGCGTAGCCCCTGTGTGAGAGCTCAGCCCTGCCGTTGACAGGAGATGATTGCTCCGTGCCTGACTGCAGCCCAAGTCCCTCATCATTTTATTTTTAATGGTGCCTACAGCTTCATTGAAGTCAAGACCTGTTTCCAGTCTAGGCGAAGAGTTTACCTTGCTAAAGGGTCTGTAAGGCCCTGTGTATTCAGTAGGGAGGAAAGTAGGATGTACTCCTGCCCCTGAAACTCTCCCACAGAGATCAGGTTTATTATTTCCCCCCCTTCCCTTTTCACTGTCCTCTCCAAGGAAACAAAGTAGTGTTGAGTGTCTGTGTTCAGTTTAGGTTACCAAAAAACAGCTATTGTTCAGTATGTTAAAAATAAATTAAATCATATTTTGCTCAGGGTCTTACAACTGTGTCTGATTATCATGTGGTATTTACTAAATCTAAGACAGTCATAACAAGGATTGTTATAATACACATTTTAAAATGCACACATGCATAAACCTGCTGCTAATGGGAAATAATCAACATGTGGCGGATGCCTATTTCTGGTTTTGGTTGTTTTTTTTTAAATTCAAAATGGTGCCTACAGTTGTTTTCTTAGAGAAGTGTGAAAACATCTAAACAAACAGCTTCATCTTAAAAACTGATAATCATCTATAAGCCATCTTTGACTTCAGTGGTAATTATACAGTCTTTTCTTGCTATGCCTGGGGAGATCTCTGTTTATCCATTTGTAAATCCATGTCCGAAGACAAAGAAACTGCCTCTGCTCCCATCTTTCTGGAAATACGTTCATGCATGTGCTGGGTCTGGATGGTCACCCAGCTCTCTGTATGAAAACGGCACCCATAGGCTTCCTCTGTTTCCTACTTCCAAACAGTGTATGTTTGCACGTCTGTCTGTATCTACATATATATGACAACAGTTGTCTATGTGCAGGTATTTACGTGTGCGCTTATGTGAAAATGCACATCCTGGGTCTGGAAGCAGTCATCACTAGAAGGAGAAATTAGGCCATGCAGACATAATTATGCTGCTTTTACTCTTCTCCCCCTGCCCAGTCTCCTGCCAGCCTACCTACGTGGGCCCAGGTAGGCATCTCCATCTCTCTCTGCAAATCTGGGCACGATTAGATCGGCACCTTCACAGCCTCTAACTCCGGGGCAGAGGGCTCTGCTGACTCCACACAAACATGAAGTTCACGATTTATGGCAGTATTCAGATGCCTGGCGCTAGTAATTGATTTCCAGGGAAGCCAGCCTCTTGCGTGTCTTTGAGGATCTGGCCCAGAAGCTGTTTGCTGGAAAATGCCCGAAAGCTACTTGGAGTCAGACGGCAGGGAGCCGTGAGGAGGAGCAGCAAGCTGGGCATCGCTGGCCGGGTGACCACGGTCCCCGGGGATGCGGCTGTCTTGCGTGGTGGCATGTACTTGTTTGCACGAAGCAGTGTCTGACCTCGGGTTGGGGAGGAAGGACCAACGTGGGGGAATGTTTGCAGAAAAGCATGCGACTTTAATTATGGGATTAGAATTAATTATAGGTAGGATTTAGCAAATACCTGCCTTTGAATACATTTCCCTGTTCCCTGCCATATGGCATGTGCTCGAATCCTCTGCCTAATGCGCTCTTCTGGGCAGTTTGCCTACAGTCTTGGTGGCAGGTGGCTTTGATGGAGACACTTAAGCGACTGCCACTAGTTCCCCATTCAGCGATGGGCTGCGCGAGGCACATAAACCCGGACCCGATAACGTGGAACACACAAAGTGATCAAAGCCAAGAGCTGCCTCCCCGCTTATCGTCACGTAATCGCCCTCCTGGCGCGGAGCCCGGGACTGGCGGCCGATGCATCCGAGCACAGACTGTTTCTTCAACATGGGAAATGACCTGAGGGCTCCTTCTCTGAAGTGGTGGTGCTACCAGCACTTGCAGAAGGAGCTCCCCGTGGGGGCACAGGCACTGACACCGTCCAAGGAATTTGCCTTATCAGATGTAACGGGTTTTGCTGTGCGCAGCCCACTGGCAATGAGGCTGGTTTTAATGGAAGTGCTTTTATAGTCAACCGACTGTCTCCTGGGGGCGTTGTCAGTTTGGGGATTGTTTTGGTGAAAAAGCTTTACATCTACTGCCAGTCCCCTACCCTAAAATAAATACGAAGACAAACAACTAGTGATGCACTTCAGACTGTGCTGCTTGATCCAGTAGGCTGAACATCAAGGTGCTGGTATTTGAACCATGGTGATTACTGGTTGCAAAACAGTGTAGACAGGGAACTACAGGCTTTCTTTAGAAGCCTCCCTCCTCAGCTGTCACTCATCACTCTTGGCCTTACTCTGAGATAGGTTGTGCTTGCTGCGTGCAGTAGGAGCCTCCCAAATTTTCATGGTACAATTGTTCGCATGTTATTATGGTACAATGGTTTGCGTAAGTGTATCACAACATTTTACTATTTTAATCCAAAGCAGTGCCTCTAGCAGTGCTGCTATGAGTTATACTCACTGGTAAAAGTGTAAAAAGTTTCCAATTCGCTACCTCTTGGGTTCAGCCAGCTCTGTGAACGAGCCACGCACTAGCAACTGGCTCTATGTGACAAGTGAATAATCTGCACAGTTTAGTGTTGAGCTTGTTCATCACTGAAATGCTCCATCTTATCAGATGTATGGGAGTAGACAAAAGTCAGGGAAGAAGACTGTCCCTTTCTTTGGCAGTTAATAAAATCAAATGTATCCTTAATCTTCACCCAAATACTCACATTTGGCAGTCTTATTCTGAAGGACATCTACCAGTTTTACTGCTCAGAGAGCTCTTATTTCCTCATTTGATTAATCAAAGTATCGTACTAAAAGTAGAAAAAATAAAATACATTCTTTGTGAAGGTACAGCAAGTCCTAAAGAGACACAAAAGATCAACTCAGGCCATATATATTTAATTCTAATACAGCCTGGTTTAGGGTTTTCTTTTATGTGTCTGGGAAGACTGCTTAGAGGGGGAGCATTGTGTGCATTAGCAGATCTTGATACCTTTAGGAAAGTTGAGATGTGTATGCAAAAATTCCATTCATTAACATCCATGAGACACAGACAGGGGCTAGAGTATGTATTTTTCTTAAAGACTTCACAAGAAGCGGCAACAGAAAGGAAAATCCTGATTATAGAAGTGCTGTCAGTTATGACAATGACTGATTGTTACAGATATCACAGGAAAGATAATCTGTCTTTTTATTAGATTAAACATTATGTAAAGCAGTACAGCTGTCTGCAGATGTAGTATCTGTGTAGGCTTGACTTTTCAGACTAGCTAAGCTATGCTTGGTGCCACACCTGAGGAGACAAGGGAAAAGCAGCCAGAGACTGCTCTTGCACTTTGCAGCATCCTGAGGCTGTAGCAAGTGCCATTTCAGTCCCTGGCGCTGCTTGAGGTCTGACTTGCCTTTCGTGGCCTGTGGGCCACCTGCAGGCACCCTGCAGCGGTGTGATGTCCTGCCACGCCATGGCCACTGTCACTGAATCTTTATTTTTGGGGGTATAAAGGCTAAACCGTGGGCTGGGTGGACTGAGCCCAGCTGCAGCTTTGGGAAAGGCAGGCGTCTGTTACCACCAAGGTCTGGCTGGTTTCTCTGCAGTGGGGTATTTTGGGAGGCAAAGGGTCCTGGCACCTCTTGGGCAGGAGGGCTGGCCCTTTGGAAAGGTGTAAGTTTTAGCCTCTTTATTATCAATGATGAAGCAGGGACTTCTCTGAGGTTTAGAACTGTATTTTCCCTCCTCTTTTAGCACTGGCACGTGTACTGATTACATTTAAGTGCTTTACAGTGGTCTAGGTAGGAGCCGTTAACCCCTAACAAGGCATCAAAATCATGAAATCTCAGTAAGAAAAAGAGTGTAATTCTGGGTGCACTGGTTCTTTGGTGGAAGTTTTTTGATTACTGGGAAACTTTATTTCATGCGCCTCTTTGTAGGGATCATGCTCTAGCCTTTGCAACTTGGAGAGCGTTTACTTTAACAATCCTGGGAGCTGCAGAAGAAAGCAGGAAATCTGGGGGGCGGGAAAGGCTCTGAAGTACTTGGCCTGATCTTAATTTGAGACAATTTATTGTTCTCTGTGTCTCCTGTTGCAACCCTGTGCCCTTACACGTTGCCTTCTTGCCATAAAATGTGCTTGACTGCCTCTTTCTGAAACTGGCACGGTGTAGCATTTCTGTTCCTTTTCTCAATTTGATGGCATACAAAATGTGTTTTCTTGGCTCTTGCCCTCATGCTGCTTCGTGACTTCATTTTTTTTTTTTAAATAAAAGCAAAAGGCTTTGGAGGCTCTATTTTGGAGATGAATTATAACCACTTAATAATATTTCCGTTCACTGTGCTGAGACTGTCAAGAGAAAGGGTAGCTTCTCTCTCCCTTATTATTTGCTGTCTTCTAACTTTGCAGCTCCTTGGAACCCCAAAATACTTGTCCAAGGAAGATGAGAAAACAATAAGAAATGCCTGTAAAATATTTTTCTTGAAGAAACCTCCTGTCTCTCAGACAATTTTTATTGGAAGGTTCATTTGCCATTAAATAGATTCCTGCCCTTTGCATACTTTTCCTACCTTTGCTCAAACAATGGAAGAAATGATCTTGCCTTAGAAGGTTAAACATACTAGACTACTCCACCCAGACAGAAATCAGAAGGATGTTTTAAAATTATTTAGCAACAGTTACTTTCCTATTTTACTATAAAATACTGTAGATATTGTCATATTTGGTTAGGATGTGCTGATGTTAGACATGACCTGACACTGTTCCATTCACAAAAATCAAGCAGATGTTACCTCATGATCGTGTTTCCTAAATGGGTAAATTTTATTTTTTATGCTGCTTTTCTTGATAAAGACTAATATGACAATAACCACAACTAAACAGTCGTTTGGTTAAAATGGTTTCAAAACTGGGCTTTTAATTTTTATAAAAGGCCCTTTGTTCTCTGGGTCATATCTATGGGTGAACATGAAGTTGGAAGTTGCCAGATGGTTGACAGTGGATCTACCAATGTACATCTCTTTGTAATCTTGCACTTGGGTGCAATGACCACCAGAAACTCTAGTGTACTCCTCTACACTGCCACCACGACTGAACTGCTCACATACATCACTGTGTTATGCCAGAGATATCCGCCCATAAAGACCGTCTTTCTTTTGCTCTTGCCCAGCAGGTAAGAAATGTTTCTTGTTCAAGTCTACTTCAACACATTACCACTTGACTAGTCAGTGGGCAAAGAGACAAAGATTGACATCATTGTTACTCATTAACAAATGTAACATGTACAGGCCAACACAGAGGCTGCTCTCTTCCCACTCTACGAGTGCAGAAATAAGGGTAGGATGACACCACCAAAAAAGCTTTCAACTGAGTTGTGAAATACTCCCTGCAGGTTTGATGCAGTAAATACTTACACTAAATGTTTGCCATGTCTTTAAAAAGCACAGTAAAGAAGACTGTGTTTGAAACACACACACAGAGACATAAAAGACACACACCCACACACCCTCACACACTTATCCTGGATCCATGACAATATATAGTCGTTTAAGCTCTGAAGATGCCACGAGGCAGAATTAATTTCCTATATGCAATCCAATGTACTAGGGTTTAAAGGACTTGAAATTACCATATCTGTCACCTTGGAATAACTCAACCAAGGCCAAAGGAAAGCAAAGCCAAGTACTGAAGAGCAAATACTACCGCTCGCTCCCTTAAGTATCTCAACCCTACTCCAAGAGAAACAATCTGAAATGTTGAGCGCAGCCATTTGGACCCATGATCACTGGTAACTGTGAGACTAGCAAATAGACAGGCTCTAGAGCTGGTCAGTGCTCCGGTCTCCTGTCTTAACTGTTATAAAATGTCTGCAGCTCTGGCACTAGCATTTCATCAGTACTGCAGCCAGGAGGAAGGACACTGCCAGTGGTGACAGGCTGACAAATCTGTTGCTACCCAGCTGCCTGCCTTCAGCTGCCTGCAGTGCTACGGGGCAGAGGTGGGGCTGGAAGCAGATGAGGAAATAGGATTGGAGGGGGAAATTAAAGCTCTCTGGTCCATAATAGAGATCTAAGTCCCTGATCAGAGACTCATCAGCTGTCCTCTGAGCTGCCAGGCCACTAAAGTCCTCCTCAAGGGCTGCTTGGTCCCAGTGCACAAACCTTCCTTAGTGCAGGGCATGGACCTGAGGCTCCCTTTGCCTGCTGACGTCTCCCAAGCTTTCAGACAAACCCTCTCGTGACCTTCCTCCTCCCCAGGCCTCCCTGGGTCTGCTGTGACCTGTGCCAGCTCTCACCCACCTCCCTGGGAGCTGGTGCCTGTAGCCTGCTGGCTGGGGCACACCTGGGAGGTAGGAAGTGCCTTTGCTAAAGGAAGGAATTAGACCCCTCTTCTACAGCCCGAGTAAGACGGTGCTTGAGCTGCTGACGGCTTCTCAGAGTTTGAAAGAAAAATCTGGCACCTGCCTTCAAAAGAGGATTGTGGGCTATAAGCCGAGGGTGGCAGGACTCGCGCCTGTGTACTTCATTCACCAGAAGGCACTTAAACCCAGGAGAGAGCTAGGATTTAGGATGAACTGCAATCTTCAGCTTTTCCTATTTGGCTGGCTTAGGCAGCTCCCCAAACAGTGGCTTTTGTGAATCCCCCTCTGAGGCACTTAACTCCCCTTACGCACACGCACGGAGTCCAGGCATCTAATTCAGGCATGTGGACTCCATTACAGGGCCAGATGCAAACCTCCCCTCATGGATTAGGATCTGAAAGGTTCTATATCCTGTATCGTCAATCAACTAAGGCCTCCATTTTGCCTTCCCAGTCCTCCTTTTATGTTTAAAAATCTGGATTTTTTTTTTTTAAGCAGATAGGTATTTTTAACAATTCTTCTTGTATCTATGCAAAGGAGGAGTTAAGGCATGTGCTAGCTGTTCCCAGGATGACGCAGTTAAGACAACAATGACTAACTTCACAAAACCTGGTGTTAGAAAAACCAATGCACTTAAATGAAATCATGGTTGGACTCGATGATCCCAAGGGTCTCTTCCAACCTAGATGATTCTATGATTCTATATTGTTCCCCACAAACTTTGTCCACCAGATTCTTACTGCTGAACATCAGAACCAAAGGTTCGTGGCTACCTACAGGCCATGGCTTAACCAAATAGAAAATAAATCCATTAGGCAGATATTTCTCTAGCAAGAAAAAAGGAGTCTTGTTTCTCCAAATAGCAGAATGGCTATCAGCAAAGCTTACAATGATTTCCTTTTGTTTGTTTTGTTTGACTGTGAGATGGTGCATGTGCATTAATTCTAAGGTGTTGGGGTTTTTTTTTGTTAGGTCAAGAAACCTACTCAGATTTTCAGATGTTAGTGGAAATCATATATTCTTAATAGAAATACCTTTGTGGATGGCTTGTTTAACCATGCTAAGGAAAGAGATAATCTGGAATACATAATTATAGCCCACAGGCTCAGAGTTTGAGAGGGTTTTTTTTAAGGTCCGATTTGTATTCCCTGAAAATTATTGAAAAATTCTCATTCTCAATAAATGAAATAACAAGGCTGATTAGATCCTTGCAAGAATGAGTCCTTTAAAGGACCGTACTTGCAAGTTGTGCTAGTAAAGTCATCCAGGGGCTAATGTTTCCAAAATATGTGTTTGCAGCTTTGTGAGCTTTAAAAACCTTTGAGGAATACCTTGGCAAGTGCCAGTACTGGGGTGCAGGGTGCAATTTAGGTTATGTTTAGCGTGGGAGGAAGGCATACTAAACGGCAAAGTGCTTCTAGCTGAGAAGCGGCAACACCAGCAACTCTGAGCAATGTGCTGGGACAGTAAGCCCTGCCCATACACACACACACATAAGCATATGCACACAAATGAAACAATCAGTAAGAATTAAAAGAAATAAATCAAAAACTCCCAAGTTAAGCTTTGTTGGTATTACTGCATCTATATGAGTAGCTTGTGGTGGCGTAACTGTTTCATGCTGCTGGCTGATGGGACCCCAGAGCACAGCAGCTTCCTGGCAGGCAAAGGAAGAAGCTCCTGGAGGAAAACTGGGTTATGAGCAGAGGGGAAAATGTGAAGGGATTAAATGAGATACCAGAGATTTACTAGCTTTCTGCTTGGAATAGAAGGATAATCCAGTTTCTTCCATCTTCATTGATTTAAACCTTAGTAATAAATCACCAAGGACTGTACTGGACAAAAATCTAAGAGCTTTTATAATCTGTGGGATTGTATGGCATCCATATTTTATCTCTTCTTTATGATTGATAGCTATACCTTGTATTATCGTTTCTTGTACTCATATTTATTCCCCAAATGATGCAGAGTCTCCCAACAGTGGTCAGTTGAAAATTACTTACTTTTTTTGAAACTAATAACGATTAGATGACATTATCTCTTTGTCTTGGTTAAATGTGACAGCTGAAATGAACTTGTCTTCAAAGAACTAAGCCAGGACAAATCATTGAGAGGAAGGGGAGAGATCTGTGTTTTTCTCCACTTGCAGTGTATTGTGACCACACAACACTGGTGTGGCATTCATAATATAGTGATAACTGTTACAGAAGGGAAGACAAACCTACTTATTTTTCATTTGGAAATGCAAAATTAACACCATTTGGTTGAAGAATTTTCCTGGCTAGTTCTCCCTTGGCTGCCTCAGGCTAAAAATGACTGATGAAGTTTAATATTTTATAAACTCTCCTGACTATGAAAGTCTAGTAATTCTCTTTGGGAGGATCTATGACATAGACAAAATGCAGAAATATGAACAGATGTGACAGGAAACTATATGTGGTTGTGACTGTAACTTTGAGAAGCTTATGTCCCATCAGTTCTGTGCATTAATTACACTGGTAAATATCTTTTTTTTTAAAAGTAAACAAAATGAGTATTTCCTAGAGTTCAGTAATTCAGGCCTCCACAATTGTAAAGAAACACCCTACATGATCTGGAACAGATTTTTTTCAAGTGACTCAATTAATTACTTCCATGTGACAATTAGCAACATTAGAAGCTTTTGAAATTCAACAGTCGGGGAACTGATCACTTGTGCAGACAAGCAATTTGACATATATAGATAACCCCATTTATTTTTAATGGGAACTATAACCTGTATAAAGTTTGTTAGTTAAATATTTGTAAATGGATCTCAACCTATATATACCCAGCCAGTTATTCATGCAGTAGGCTATAGCCTGTTTTTCTTAATCAAGCAAAACTACAATAAGAATTTTGCTCAATTAAGAACTGAAGAATTTGGCTGAGTTATATTCAACTCTTGGCAGTAGAAAAAACTGGTCTTTCCAAAAGTAAGTGCCAGTGCAAAATATTTTGGCAAGGAACAAATGTCAATTTAGATCTATGAAATTCCCTTTTTCAGGCAGTAAAATCGAATCACTCTGGT
Source organism: Tringa tobata (assembly GCA_033628505.1). Taxonomy (NCBI): domain Eukaryota; kingdom Metazoa; phylum Chordata; class Aves; order Charadriiformes; family Scolopacidae; genus Tringa; species Tringa tobata. The sequence continues at coordinate 6,991,674 of JAHREE010000363.1, forward strand.
TTGTATTAGCTTAAAAATATCCAAACCCTGGCCTACTATTGTGTAACTAAGTAAACAGGTATCCACTACTGGCCCAGATTCTGTTCTCAGTTATAGAAGCATTTAGACTGCAGTGGAGGTAATTCCTATTTATAAACAGAATAATCAATGTCTCCTTCTCTGGAGATACTCAAAACCTGGCTGGATGCGTTCCTGCCCAGCCTGCTCTAGGTGAACCTGCTTTGGCAGAGGTTTGGACTGTATCATCTCTGAAGGTTCCTTCCGACCCACACCATTCTGTGATATCACTGAGTCCTAACTTTTCCATGTGCTCAATTTATTGATATTGGTATTCTTCTGCTGTAGGAATGATCACAGTGGCTAAATGTATCTGGTTTGCAGTGGACAGCAGTGGCTGTTATTGGGTCCATTTTACTGCATCTTATCTTGCTAATGATGACATTTAATGGGATGTCACAGATGCACAGCTTTACTTGCCTAGCCCCTCTGAGCAAAAAGGAAAATTTCCAAAGATGGAAGAGTTGGAAGATAAGTGGGAGTGTTGCTTTCCTTTAATTTTTTTTTTAAAAGGAAATGTTTTTCTTATCATTTTTTTTTTCATCTATTTAAAACTATCCCAAATTCTTCCTGGGAATTGGGCTGGAGATGTCATGAGAACAGACATTATTTCATATATCTGATATCTTTATTTTTTTTTAAACTGGCGACAAAGATCCCATTTAATTAAATGAAAGCAGACTTTTGATGTCTCTGTTGATGTACAGTCCTACAGGCAGTAGGAGGATGAGGGAAGAACCCATAAAGTAAACCTATCTATTAAATTAAAAATACATACTTATGTTCAGACTTGACTATTGTTTTACGAGGAACACCCAAGAAAACATGCATGTGGATCCCATTTCCCGCAGAAGTTTGCTTTAAACACTCATGAAATCAACATATCATACTTCAAAGATTTTTTAGTTTAGCTAGAAGTAGGGTTGTAAATGTTCTCCGTATATCCTTCACCGTGGCTTAGTGGATGCTATCAGCCAACCCGCTTCATACCTGTGGAAAAGACTACTTCTCTTTGGCCTGCCAGGGAGCTCTGTAGGCCAAGTGTCAGCACCGCAATCAGGTCTATAAATCTTCTAGATTATTTGTGTGCTGGAGTTTCTCTTGCCATTGTGATGAAGAAATAATTGAGTTGCAGAACTCCACCAGTACATATGAAGCTCATTGAATTTTATTCTCTAACAAACGCATTATTTTGTACATGGAAAAAAAAGTATAAATGTAAGCAGATACATATGTTTTTGATATTTGAACCCATTTAATTATATCATTAGTTTTGCCAAATAACATGACATGGACAAGTTAGATGTTAGCCTTTTTATAATTTAACCAAAGTGATCACGTATATTGTGTGCTGGCTACACAGACTATTATGTTTGATCTCTGTCCAACCACAGAAAATTGGTGCAAAAAAAAAAAAGTATGGGAGGATCCAGAGCTTCCAAATGTGTTAAACTCATTACAAAGACACTTTAAACTTACTCATCGTTCAGTCTTGTTTACTCTTGGTGATAATGCCTCAATGACTAAAAGTCACAATCCAGAATTGATTTTGTAAAGAAATTCAGTGGTGCCATCTTTTTTCCTTGTAATTATAATATAGGTGATTCTCAAGAAAAACAAAATTTTAAGGTTACCACATCTTAAAATGCACATCCATGGCCTTGCTCAGCTCTGTGCTGCCAAAGCACGTGCATTAGAAATGAGCTGAGGTGGCAGTGTCCAGATCCAGAACAGCCAGTGTTTTTTACTGCCGATATAACACAGACTCCCACAGTTGCTATCTCTGAATGTGGGGCTGATGCTCTGAATCATAACGGTGGAACAGGCACACGCTGAATGTTTACTGTTCTCATAAAATAGTCTTTCTTTCTTTCCTACAGTGCTGGAGTGCAGTGGGTTAGAAAATGATAATTGTGAAATAGTGTTCCTGCCTCCTATGAGGACATGCTGCCCCTAGAGAACTAAGGAAATATCTGGCTTATACTTTTTCCCAATGGATTTCTAAAGCTAGACTTAGACATGCCAGTGTCTCTGAAAAAGACCAAAGGCAGACTATAAACTGTCTGGTATTGATGGGTTAAACCATGAATTGGCCCCTGGCTCTGAGAAAAACTCCTATGTTGGACTTGAATCCTGCCTGCTTACTCACATCATGGGACTACAGTAGGGGGTGGCGGAATTCCGGTGTGAGTACCTGATCCGGTACGTCCGGACACCGTCACTCAAGCAGCAGGCTCAAGGACTCTTTTTAAGCAGATGCATAAGATTGTTTAAAACTACTTCTATGACCTTGGACCAGTCACCTACAGCACCTTTTTTTCTTTTGATCCTATGGAAAAGGCAGGCCCGATCCACCAAGTCCTATTCCCTCTCCACACCTGGGTATATTGCTTGCTATCGCTCCCCAAACTTCTGCTTTTTGGCATGTTCTAACCCCTGCTCAACAAGTTTCTTCCACCTTAAGCATTACAGTTTGTATTGAAGAAGGAACAGAGTGATGAAGAGGAGCAAACCAACAAACAGTGGAGTTTCTCGCAGTGTCTTAAGGTCCCTCAGCTCACATATCTCATTTGGGACACATCTGGAGTTCAGAACTCCAGATGGGGTCTACAGTGCAGGAATAGAAATAACTTGGCCAGCCAACTTGTGGCGAGCATCAAGATGGTGCAGCCTGACTGGCTAGTGGTACCCATGCCACCTGGTTTAAAGTTTAAAGTTAAATCTTTGATACCTCTGCAAAACACTACAGATGCTTCTGGATCTGCTGTGTAGGTATTGGCACACTTTGCCAAGCTCCTTCAGTTCCTCATTTGCAAAATGGGTCTGAAACTCCTTACTTAGCTCTGAGTGATGCTGTAAGAAGTACATTAAGCATTTTAATGAGGGCTATACTAAGTGATCAGTCTTCTCTTATATTTCTCATGCTCATGAATGTGTAACACACCAATTTATAGATGGAGAAATTTTTGGTGGCAGTGAGCTTTTTTATGTACTACACTGTTTCTCACAGTCTTCATTCCCCACAGTTGACTGTTTACAAGTCTCTGTGAACCTCTAACTGTAAATAAAGCCATACAGAGACCACAAGTCAGTCTTGATGAGCAGACACATTTATTCAGGTTCTCTTCAGGGCTATGAGACCCAAAAGAATAGTCTCCTGAAAATATATTTGTCAAGAAGATGAGCGCTCCAGATAAACAATAGAGTAAAGGCCAAAAAAAGAAATTAAAACAGGACATCCCCCCCGCATTGTTTGCTTAAGCAAAATCAGATGGATTTGTCTCTGGGGACCCCAAGACTGGAGCTGTTTTTTTTTCATGCTAGGTGCCACACTTTGCCTCCTCTTTTTCCTGGTCTTGCTTTTGTATATATCATAGTGACTAACGCAATTATTCACATCAGTTATTCTACTTAAACCATGCAAATTAGAACTGTAGTTGCAGTTAATATGAAACTATAGGTGCTATCTCCAGTTTTTCTTAAATCCTTACTGTATTACTTAAATTCTACATGCTATTGCTTCTTCTGAATTCATTGATTGGTCTGAGTAAATGTAATTAATTAACTCTGTTTTAACCCCCTCCCAAGCATCTTCCCTACACCTTTAATTACAACAGCTTTCAAGAACATTTGCCTTTGCAGTCTATGATGCCATTAAGAGATAGAATAATACTTTACAATTAAAGGGACATACTTCTTTGTCTTGAGAATATAATTTATCCTGGATTAGACCACTATTTTGTACGTTTTGGAGCCACCTGAAATTAGTTCACTTCTTTAAGGTACCTGTTCACCTCAGTTTTAAAACAACCAGAGCAACCTTTTTCAGAGCCTTTTCCAGAAATGGAAAAGTCCTAGAAAAATGTGTGCTTCACAAAACCAAACTAAGAGCTATAAGAAGAAATGGGTCTTACTGGAAGAAAACTTTACAGCAAACCTACATGTTGTGAGAGAGGAATAAAGTTTTAGGCCATGATATTCATCTATGAGTAGTGTAATTTACAAAAATCTTCCTTTCTGTCTATGGCATTGTCTCTGCGTAAAATTGAGATAACATGGTCGAGCAGAAACAACAACTGCTTCTTGGTTGTAGCTAGTCCATCTCCTAAGAGTGGAAGAGCCTTCCTTACTGCCAACTTTCCAATATGGCATTCAGTGAGGCTGAAAAAATCTTGGGGAGAAGGAGGTGAAGAGGGTAAAGGAGCACTGACCGAAAATCGCACTAGCATGGTTCGGATTAGTCCATTAAAGAGAGAAAATACTATAATAAGGTCTGGAGTAATTGTTTTAGCTTCAGTATCAATCACATAAATCATGCTGTAAGGAGCCCAGTTTGCTGCAGGAAGCAAGAACACAAAACAGGGCATGATTTGGGTAAAATGCATGGGGAGGCCAGGTCTTTTGTGTGCGCTGGCCTGCTGCTACAGGCTGTTTCCAGTGGGGTGGGGAAGGGATGCTGCAGTCCTTGTGTCTTCATCCATTCACTTGCCGGTTCCTCCACCTCCACCCTCTCCTAGGGTGGCAGAGCAAGCCAATCTGGGGTCTGCTGTCCCAGGGGCTGCCCTGGTCCCTGTGGATTAGCCCTTCTGCCCTGTGCTGCCAGGGGGCTGGGGGCAGGACTCCTACCACCATCAGTGGTCCCCATCTTAAGGCTCGGCTGCTCAGGCCGTGTCCCGCTTTTGGAGCTCACTGTTACGACTTCAGGACTAGGTAGTGCTAATGAGTGAAAAAAGAGCTGAAATAGGTGATCGAAATGAGCCTGTGAAAGCAGAGGAAAGGCTGGCACTTGCACGGTTATATAAAGGAAATACTGTTATTCCTAAGGAAAAGGTATTATTTCTACAGCTATAATCTAAAACATGTTTCTCTTTAGCCCCAAAGCCACACACTGGTATTCATCTAGGCTTAATGCAAATACTGCATCAGGCAGTTCAGGGACAGTCAGCTCTTACGAGCAATGTTAGCCCCGTAAGCTTTGCTTAGAGTTTTATTAGGTTCCCTACTGCAGTCTTCAGTAGACAAAATAGACTTCATATTTAAAACCCATCTTCTCTAATTGTTCTAACTCCAGATACAGTCACGGTAACTGATTTGTGGCAATAATCAAAATAGAATTAGATGTTTATGTATTGTTATTTGTAACCAAGTTAAAAAATGGATTGTTAGCAAATATATTTATAAAATCAAGCATCCTGAAAGTCAAATGTTGTAGCAGTGCACCTGAAGATGAAATGTTTCTTATTGATGTATATATATTAAAATACTGACAGATACTACAGCCAGTTGAAGTATCAGTTGGAGCGATTGTTGATCAGTCTGGAAACTATATTGGGTTTTCACGGGAAGTCCTTGAGTGGACAGGTCTCACTGCTGAGGCTGCCCCGTAGGTGGCGTGAGCCATCCACTCAAGCGCAGACACAGGCCTAACGCTCTGCTTGCATTTTTTTTAAAAAGAAGCAAAATAACAAAATCATGTTCACATAATTGTCCTTTATATAGGTGCTACTGCCTGTGTTGGCTGGGGCATAGCTGTGTTACACTGCCTTCGAGTCAGAACTATCCTATCACGATAAATTATAAAGACATTTCTTTATGGTGAAGGTAAAATCTTATCTTAAGACACAGTGTTCACCTGTGTCTTTGAATGAGGAGGGTCCTCTCTTCCAGTTACTTCAGTTACCTACAGCCAGCTCATTACAAACAGTGTATACCTGATATTGGCCAGGGCAAATATGATATTAGCTGAGCATTAACAAATAGCTTTCCTTTTAGTCCTTTCTGGCTTCCTGTCTTTTAGTCTGTGTTTAGTTTTTTAAACACTATCTCTTGTTTGCCAAAAGGCAAGGGACTTTGTTTTCTAGCTACTCTAGAAGTGCATCATGTTGGAATGTGCTTTTGCTCTTAGAACATCAAAACCTGCAGATTTTCCTGCTGGTGTGTAGAAAATGGCGAACACAGCCCTTTGATCTTTCTCTTTCTATATTTAGGGAAGAAAGGGAATGGATTTTGAGTGTATCTGCAGTTCCTATGCAGTTATAACTCCTATTTAGGGATGATATTAATTCCTGACTAGGTGTTTGTATTCCATACCTGACCATGGTAGGAGGAGGTACCATGTATGTTCAGGCATCTGTTCTGCTCCATTCAGCACTACTAAACCTCAGAGCAAAATTGTCTGTATCTAGGTAAAAAGTGAGGGGGGAAAGGAGAGGAAATTAAAAGGAGAATTCAAAGGAGGATTGTCTTGAGAGACCTTCTATCTTCAGCTTTTCATAACTGCTGAATACTTGTGCAGGTGACTGCTATACTTTTAAGCCAGGTAGAATGGACATTAGGTTTCAGGTAAAGAAATTTTAATGAAGGGACCCAAGAATAAAATATGTTTTGTATTTCAAGATACAAAAAAATCTGTCTCAAGAAGGGCATGAAGGAGTATGTTGCATAGCAGATGGAACAGGTATTCAAGCCTGAGCTTGAAGGACAAGGTGTGCAAAGTATCCAAGCATCTAAGACTGGAAACAGATCCCTCATGATATTGTCAGGTACACCAGTGGGAGTCACAGGGAAAACCCCACCAGGAGCCTCTCAGCACCTATAGATATTACATGGGCTTGAGTGTTTGGCACTTGCAGTGTGCACAACAAACTCCTAATGTATGGTCACCACACATCTGAGATACACCAGGGGTTGCAAAGCTAGGAACACAAAGCTCATTTAGAAGATTAAAAGAATACACTTTGCAAGAAATTTAGCCAATACCTGGGTCACCTACTGTCCTATTTTTACTATTTAATCCTGTTCACACTCCAAAAAACCCTCTGTTTATTCCAAGCCCAGGAGAGATGCACCCAAAGACAAGATTAATAAAGAAGGGGTTTTGTTTCTTGTTTGTTGTTTCAGCAGTACAGGCCTGATTATTGGAAGTAGTGATTTCACAAAAAGCAGTAGTCACACTCACTTCTTAGGTACATAGGTAATAAAACTCTTCTTTGGATTTCTGAGGTTATATACCTCCAGGAAAACAGTCTCCACTTGGTTTAAATGTAGTTGAGTCCAGGAAATAAAAATGCCATTATCAGTGTTTCACAGGCCAGAGCTAAACCTTTCCTAAAGGAGATGTTATAGTAATATCCAGAGGAGGGAATGAACTTAACTGCATGCAAAAGTTATAATAAAAATAATACTAAAAAATTAGACTCCTCCAAGTCTCTTTTGCTTCAACTACAGACTGTAGGAGATTTCTCATAAGAACATTTGATATTTTAATGCGACTGTATATTGGTTGAGAAAAGAGGAATATAACCTGTTGAGAGTTAACATTTTAAGACTCTTTGCCATCCTGCTAAATTCAATATTGCATTTTCAGCAAGAAAACTACAGGCCTCTTGGCTTAACTGAAGCTTTTAGATTATCAAATGTCATATGAAAAAATACCAGGCAAGTTTGGACTGAGTAAGTGTTAAAGCTTTGTTAGGATGGCGTGTCCTCAAATAATTGCAGAATGCCAAACTGAGCTTCCCGTGTTCCTTCAGGCTGAGGAGGGATGCCAAGTATACAGAATTGGAAGCTGTCTATCAGGGTTTTTTTATTTGCTTGATACTGTGCAGACAGCAGAGACAAAATACCAAAAATGCCTGAAATCCTTATGACCTTTCACTGCAAACTGTGAACTTTGTCTGCTAAACTCAAATTTCTATTTACACTGTCAGCACTGGCTCCATGATGTTGCCTTTTCTTTGTCTTTCCAGTTTGTCATGTATTGAGGGACAGCTTCACAAATACTGCACAGGAGGGGGGGACCTGAGCACATTCCAGAACTTTTGCAGGTTCAAAATACTAAGTCTCCATGTTGTGGATTGCTTAAAGATAGCTGTAATGCAGGCAAAGTAGCATGAAATATGCTGTTTGCACACAAAGCAAGTATTCTACAGAAAGCTTTAGCTTTGCCATCAGCTGGCACGGCTCACATTCCCACGTTGTGCACCAACGCCATGCTGCTGCATAGCTGACCCCATTTACACCATCTCCCATTTACACCAGAAATACACAGGCAACTACAGAGTAAATGGTCCAAAAATACATTCAGTAAAATACTGCATCAGCTTCTCAACTAAAATATCCCTGATGTCAGCACCGTCCTCTGACATTCATCCACCCCTTGAGCTAGACTGCTGCAGTGAACAAGAATGGGGATAATTTCATGTGTATAAAGTAGAAATTGTGAGATTGAGTAAAGTGAGTAGAAAAGTGAGCGTGACTGAGCATTGCCATGGGTTGCCCAAGGAGGCTGTGGAGTCTCCATCCTTGGAGATAATTCGAAAGCCATTGGACACGGTCCTGGACAACTGGTCTAGGTGACCCTGCTTGAACAGAAAGGTTGGACAAGATGACCCCCAGAGATGCCTTCCAACCTCAACCATTCTGTGAGTCTGTGAAATTATTCCTATGCAAGACTACTATGAACTGTAATATTTCACAGTGTTTGCCTAACTTTTGCAATTGAAAAAGGATATCCTTAACCTGCTACTTAAATAAGCCCAACAACTACATTCAACTCCTTTGAAACTAAATAGAAGTTTGAACTATATAACAAACATTTTAGCTGAACTATCATTATTAGCTGGGTAATTCTTCTGACTGTATTTCAAATTTAATTTCATTCTGTGGTAGCATTCCCTGAACTTTACAAGACAAGGGTAGTAATAGAATTCTGTGTCTGAACTCTCTAGCACCCAGAAAACTGTCATAAAAGGTGACATTTCCAGAGAGACTCCTGCATAGAAAATACATTGGTGTTTCCTAAAGAAACACAGTGAGTTCACAAGGAATCATTACATTGATAAATCATGTCAATGAGGCTTTTGAAAGAAGACTGTTCACTTAGTGCTACTTCTCAGTGAACACGGAAGCTATGGAAAATGCGTGGAAAACATTTACAAAGTGATAACTGCAGCTATACGCTCTATATATTGCTATTAATCACCTATCTGTTAATAAATCATATACTTCAGCACATAAACAGAAGCATTTACGCTTAATGCAAAACCCGTAAAAAGACATACTGTTTGGTACAACTGTTTTTCAAATCAGACAAGACACATTGCTGCAGTCTTCCATGAACTTCCTGTTATTAGTATAAAAATCCGCTGCCTACTGGCTTGAAGTCCCTTCCCAGCCTGAGCAACGTTGAGTGAGCTGCTTCTCCTCACTTTGCAAAGGGGCAGTCATTGCGTATCACCAGGCAAAGTGCTACCAATGAACTTCTCGCCAAAGACCAGAAGTAAGTGTGTACATGTGTGCACACGTGAGGTTGTCTGGGAAGCAGGGGACTAGAGAAGCAGAGAATTTAACGAGCAGCAGGTCCTTCAGGTCTCTGCTTCGTACAGCCTGGGATCGTAAACTTGTCATCAGAGTTACTAACAGCAAGTATGAGGTATCCGTGGAATATCCCCAATTCTAATGATTTGTGGAGACAAGTTCATCTTGTTCTTTTTCTGTGTTCTTCTGTAGTAGAGCTTTATGTGTCAATTATTGCTACTAAAGCCCTAAACAAGCCCTTCTCCTTCAAAACACAGACAAAAGCAACCATTGGGTTTATTCACAATAATGCTTGGATTAGTTAAAGAAACCACATTCACCAACAGGAAAAGAGAAGTAAATTTCTAAGCTATTGAATAACACTGCTATGTTTGGAAAGGATTTTTCTTTTGTAATTCCCCTTTAATTTCCTCCCATCCAGAGTTGCTGAGAGGAATCTGAAGCTAAGTTTTCATGAGCGACTAAGGGAGTCCAGCAACTGACTCCTGTTTAAAATCAATGGCCCTGGAAATGTAAGGTAACATTTCCATAAACACATGAGTAATTTGAGGTTTAAGTTCCACTAAAAATCATCCAATACTTCCAGCTCCCCGAGTCAGAGAGGGAAAAGGCAGACCAGTAAACTAATCCTTATTATCAGATAAGCAGGGATTGAATGGAGGAACATAAAGCATAAGAAAATGAGGAGGAAACTGAGGACAGAGAAGACAGCTATGTTCAAGAAGTTTATACACTGAGAGGCATAAAAGGCAGTTCAACAGGAAAGAGGACAGACTGAAAGAATATCTCACTATATAAAGCGAAACATTACTTTCAGTCGCTTAGGTTTTCTTTTGATTTTGAGATATTACCTCAGTAAACCCACATAAAATTGTATAACTTTATCACCTGACTCAGTGCCTCTGAATTCAGCACAACACATTTTTTTCATTCTGCTTCCTGATCAGATTAGAAAGTGTCTGAAGTCGGAGACTGTGCATTCTGGTAACCTTTCTGAATAGTTTTGCTTTCTTCATTTCAATTGTTGTTTTTCAATTTAAAAATATAATTAAAATACCACATTTGGGTGGGTAGTGAGTACCCTGACGCTGTGTAGAAAACCATAGCAATTTGAAGCAAGCTAGACATTCTGAGTACATTTTTAAAATACCTTATTGCTTAAATAAAATAAACTTAAATCCCTGAGTCTAGCAATTACTTTCAGATGTTTGATTGTTTATTTTTAAAGAACTGTCATATCAACCATTTAGAACGGACAAGTACTATTTTGATATCTTCATGAGTTTTCTCTAACATCTGCTCCCTGCCTTATGAACTACATACTCATCTTCATTGTCTCTTGTATTTATCTTAATTTTGCTATATTTTATTTTATTAGAGGAAAAACTTAGCAGAGCTGTTTGTGGCAAGATTTAGTTACAGGAAACCCAAAAGCTAAGCCCCAGTTTCAGCTGAGGCAATTAGACTGTTGATTTTGGTAGCAGCTCAGGACTTCTATTGGACCCAAATGCCTTTCAAGTCTATCTGCCAGTTGATGCTCAAGTCTGAAAATTTTCTGTATTCTTGCTACAGATAAAGGGCTTTGTTTCCTTTTAATTTGAGGAATATTTCCGTCCAGATCTGAATGTTTTGCTGAAATTCTTCTCTATTCACTGGAATAGATTAAGGAAAAAGGAAATAATAAGATTTTCCAGAATGTTCAACCATTTTTAAGGCTTTTCCCCCCTAAATTCCTTGTTCCTTGATATCTGTGAATTGTTGAGGACAGTGTTGGTTTTTCTCAAAGCAATTTTGCCACTCATGGGAAGTAGCAGGTGCTAATTTGTGATGCTTAGCTTAACCGTTGTTTTTTTCTGTCTAGTAAGTATATTTAATAGCTCATATTACTGTTTCACCTGCTGTAGGTAAAAGATTCTTAAACACTGAACACGTGATACTGTTAACACCGGAGATTTTTATCAAAAGGTCTCAAGAAATTGCTAATAACATAGCAGTGTTTTTATACAGTCTTTTCATCAACAGCTATAGAAACCTTGCAACCGAATTATCGAAGTCCACTGCCATTCTTGGGTGGATGTTTTACTGCTAGGTGGATTGGGCTCTAAAACTTTGTTATGGATGCTCTGGGAGAATGTAAATACTAGCTGGAAAGTGGTTTATTCTCTAATAATATTTTGCGGTCTGGAGCCGTGGGCTATACAATTTCTATTTTATTTTTTATTTTTTATTTTATTTTCCATGTTAGACTTTTATGGCACCCGGCGTAGGGCAGGTCCCAGCAGCCGGTGCCGGGTGAAGCGGTTACCAGGGACAGCTCCGGCGGCGGACACCGCCAGAGATCCTAATACCCTGGCACGGCGCCAGCCCAGCCTGGTGCCCGGGGGAGTTCAGTGGGTTCAGAGAGCGGGGTCTCTGCCAGCGCTGATGCTCTGGAGCCCCCTGGGTTGTGGAGTCATGTTTAAGGGGCGCCCCCGGTTTCATTTCAGACAAGCGGTTGGTCGAGGATTTCTCCACTCGAGAGAGACACGATTGAATGTGGCGCTCACCCTCCTTCAAGGATGTTCAGAAAGTCTGAGGAATTTACATGATTCATTCTTAACATGTGGATTCTTTTAATTAGCTATCTAGAAACCAAAACAGAGTGCAGGACACTACTGCAATGCAGCTTGTTAAGCAATAATGCATTTTTTCTTCCAAAAGTCACACTTGATAACAAACAATACTCATAGGCATAAGATGACTGTGGTTACTATGAGCTAATGTCTAGTTGTCAGAAACTTTTCCATTAAGGCTCAGAATGATGTTTAACATATTCTTCCCGTTATTGAGCTAAACTAAACATCGTATTAAACATGGATTTCCCAATGAATGTTACTGCTGTTTATTTCTACATGTGTATACATATGGAGGCAGACACGTGTACATATGCATTTTGGATATTAAAAGCACATCGATAGCATGGTTCATTTTATTCCCAGGATATAATTTTTTTGACATTTCTTTTTTTTAATGAAACCTGTCCTTACTCTTTCCTGACCGCAAAATAGATTTAAAACAAGATTCTTTAAACAAACATGACATGCCAACATTACGCCTTCTCTCCTATTAAACAATGGAGAAAGACTGAAAGGGTAGATTTCTTTCATGATCTAGGAAAACAAATGGTGCTGAGGATCATCACCAAAATTTACGTAACATATATTTTTCTACTCGAAATTCAAAAGCTTTGGTGTGTAGCAAACACTTGAACAACTTACAAAATCCTGTGTAGGCGACAGCTTTAAGACAACTTCAGTTTTAAGCCTTTGCACTTTGTTTTTGGCATTATGTATATGTCATTTAGGATTTCAAAGCTGGATATACTTACATTTAGATTTCGGGAAAGGGCAGAAGGACAGGTTGTTTGCTTTTCACTTTAAGAGATCTAGATTTCCTGATTGTGTTAGGCCCGTTGTTATTTTGTTGATTTTAAGTTGGTCCCTAGGGGGAAAAGAAAGCTTATAAGAAATGGAGCACACTATCCTTGTTTTGCAGAAACAATAAGAAATATTAGCCGAGATTTTCAAACATCGTGGCTAAACATAGTCTTTTAACTGCATATTCAGGCTTCTTATTCAAGATCTACTGTTCGGAAGTATGAAAACCTGGCACATTCACTTTGAGTAGCCTTTTTAGTTACTCAAGCCTTGTGAAAACTGATGTAAGAGTTTGAATATGGACTACAAATCCGAATGTTTTGTATTTTTGTTGGCAATCCTGTAATAATTATGTTGTAAATCAAAATATGGGTTTGGATTTTGAGAAAAGTGCCTTCAGCCTTTTTCCCACCCTTCTGCAGAGACATTGCATAGCTTTTTCAGATTACTAGGTATAAAATTATCAGTTTGAAAGACAGTTGAAAAACTTCTACTTAATCTCATCTTTCTCCACATGTGTTGCCCCCAAGGAAATGTACACGCAAACCCTTTTTATGTAATGTGCAACATAAAGTCATTGGTTCCCAAGAGGCTTGAATTGATATGATGTGCTTGGAACCTCCACACCAAGTCCCAAGCGTGACTGCACTTATAATGTGAGGATGCTAACAAGGGGAGCCACAGGCAATGCTAATGTTCTTTATAAAATATACGTATCTATTTTATACCTAATCACTCTCATGTAGCTGCTACCAAGTCATATGTGCTTCACCTGACCCAAACCCCAGAGAAACAAAGAGTTTCTGTGACTCAGTGGGCTCAATTGCCATTGAGATATTTAGGGTTCAGTGTAATAAAGTTCTGGATGCTGAATTCTGGAGACTTGTGCGCCAGCTGGAGCATGAGCATGTATTTGAGTGCTTTGCTGGATCAGAGCTAATGAGGGCCCAGCACCTCTCTGCACAGCCCCTGCCCTCAGCTGCTGACAACATGCTTCTTTTGCTGCTCAGTGTCCGTCCCACATGAGCCCATGGGCTACTAGAAAAACAGCTCTTTGATAAGCGTTGTGATGCTCTTCATGTGTCAGTTGGCTTTGTGGTTGAAAATGGAGGTATTTGTCCCAAGATCTTCCCTGCCTGTTTTTTTATTCTCCAGAGCCACTGATTTCCCAGCAGTGGGAGTAACTCCAGAGAGCCAAACACGCTTCAAGGTATCTCTTCATTTACTTTAGGCATTTTGTCAGCCAGGGCAAAATGAAAACTCAAGAGCAGTGGCTCCTAACCACTGCACAACTGAGCTTCAGCAGTGCCGTGTACCCCAGGACCCAGTGGGTCCCAGGCAGCTGTGCCCTGGGTGGCCCAGCTACCATGAGACTACACTAACCTTAGAGTGAGGAAGCATTTGGAGGGGGAGGAGAGCCAAAAATGAGAACTGATCTCCCAAATGAAATGTCAGGGTAGCTTGACTGTTTTACCTCAGACTTATTCAAGCCCATTTGAAATGTGCCTGCTATCCCCTGTTTCATCTGAATGCCACACCTGACTTATTGTAAAGTCTCCCTCTATCAAATGTGACAAAAGCACTCATTAAATCTTGGTCAAAACAGTACATTTTCATAAAAGCTTGAATCTTGTAAACAGAGGAGTATTTTCTGCCAGAAAGAAGACCTCAAAGCATCAGCCCAGCTACCTCCAGAGTACATTGTCACAATCCAGCCCTTTACCTTCTGGTCGCTGGCTGGAATCTGGTTTTCCATTTCAGGTGGCTCCAGCTGCCCACCCAGCCCCAGACCGGGCTCTGAGAGCTGCCGCATGGTGGAAGCCAGGTGGGTGCCTTCCTGACGAAACCCAGAGCCCTCGCAGAAAGTAACTGGCTGCTTTCCAGGCATTTTGGTTTAGATTGGGGATTAGATTGTGATGACAAAGCTTTCTGGCCTCTGGTGTCAAATTTATTTTAAAAAAATGTCTGTAATGATTGCCACCTCAGTTCTCTGACAATACCAGATCTAGCACTGGCCCCTGATCTGCCCCTGCTTTGACAGATAACCCGTGGTGATTTTCTCTTGACTCCCTCTGCCTCTCGCAAGCAGACCCCTGTTCAGTTTGTGGTGTACTTTAGTTGATGTGCTGCCGCTGGGGGAACTGATAGGAGAAAATGCCCAAGTACTGTGAATTATTTGCAATTGGTTTCGTCCAATTCATCCGAGTTGTACAAAGAAACGTGCATTTGGCACCTTTCCTGAGAGGACTCTAAAGCCTGGAGAGCAGAAATTGACAATGCATTATGCACAACCTCGTTGCCATTTGCTTTCTAGTTTTATGAAGAGTAGCTTTCTATTGTTTATCCTGCCAAATAGGCCGCCTTCTTCTTCAAACAATGAGTCAGTAATTCAGAATACATCTACACCCATTCATGACTTTTAGAGATGGCTCTAGGCTCCATAGTTCAGCTCTGGATACAGACTTCTCTGCAGCTTGCAGGTGTTTAGGTTTGGGGTTTTGGCTCAGCTTCTTGTGTGGATGAAGGAAAGTCATAAAGTCAGAAGTAGCTTTGAATAGTTAGCAAAATGGAGAGCTGCCAGACTGAAGGGGATGGCAAGCTACTTTGCCTGTGCCTGAGAAGAGAGGGATTAGGCATTTCAGCCAAACAGCTCATTCCTGCCTCCTGTTTGTACCATCCATGCTGCTGTTACTGCCTTTGTGGGATTAGAGAGAGGGTAAAGGAGTGCCAGTGTGTACCAGAGGGCCCCAGTAGAGCAGCAGCAGCAGCAGTCACATCTGCCCTTTCTACCTCCAGCGGCAGCGGGATTCCTCTGGCTTTCTGCCCTGGTCCTGTCCTAGTTTCTGTCCCTCCAAACCAGGACTGACCCCTGCTTGACAATCATGAAGGTACAGAAAAATGTGAAGATGGTGATGGTGGAGATAGTGGAAGTAAAGGGAAGGTCTCTGAC
>JAHREE010000363.1:7007633-7101638 GCA_033628505.1 Tringa tobata
ATGGGGGGGGGGGGGGAGGGGAAGGACGGAATAGAAGAGGTCCCAAGGAGAAGAGACAATTGTAAAAGCAGAAAAAGCGCCTGTCCCCTCATAGCTCTCCACACACAGTCCCCTCAGTCCTCGAAAAGCCCCCCCAGTATCACTGAAGCAGTCCCCACCTTTCCTGCTCACATGCCTTTCCCCACCCCACAACAGCACTGCTGCTTCTGCCTGCCCCAAGGATGCCCTTGGCCAGTGTTGAGAGTTTGGTTCTGCTACACAGTGTAACCACTAAAAGGCCAAATTCTGGCTCCAGTAAATCACTCAACAGGCTCCCACTGACTTTTCTGAGAGGAACTCCTGGCCACTTTGAGATGTTGCTCTCTTTAAAACTCATCTATTATTATTAATAGCAATATTAATATTATCATTCTCATCCAGCTTCTCATGTTCTGAGAGCAATCACTTCATGTGCATTCCTTCCACAACTACTTTCAGAATTGAAAACCTATAATGGTGCAATATTAACTTGAAAAAATAATCTCGTGAAAGATTTGCTATTGAAACAATCCCCATCTCCCCTGTGTTATTCAATCACATGGAGATTCTGATATATATATTAGGACTATTTGGAGAAGTTCCAAGTCTAAAGGCATAATGTGGGGGAACATGAAGCAAAACAAGGCAGTCTTTTTTCTTATGGAGAGAGTAAGTCCCAAGAAGGCTTCCTGAAGAAGCAAGGGAGGGAGGGATATGAAAGAGAGGAGAATGAGAGAAACCATTCCTAAAAAGAAACTTAAGCATTAGATTTCCTGACTGGTAGAATTTAATTTCATTGCTCTGCTTTTAAGAATGTTCTAAATATTAAAACATAGCAAGGGGCATGCACTCTCCTCTCTCTCCCACTCTGGTAGGTACTAACTAGGTGTGGAAAACAACATTTTGTGTTTGCAATTCAAGTGCAGAAAGGCAAAACCAGAAAGGCAGAAAATCTCTCAGTTCTCTCTCTTAACACAGAAACAGCATGACCCCCAGTTAATTTAAGTAGTCACATAAATATAACTTCTATTTTAAGCATGTACTTAAGTCCTGCTGATTCAATATTCAGCCCAAATACAAATGACTTTTGTGGAATGAGGTTTGCATTGAACTGGATCTACTTAGTAAAATATTTCAATCTGGTGTTTGAGGGAGAAAAGAGGAATCTGGTCAATTGCTGCAAATAACTCTGTAGCAAAATCACTGCTGTACTCATTGTTTGTGCTATTTTCTAGAGAATTTTTCAAATTTTTGTGAGAAAGAACTATTGTGGAATAGAAGGCTGGTCTGGAAAAAAGTCGCAGGAATTTTATAATTACATCCTTTGAAAGTAGCACGCTACATAGGATTTCCTAAACTGTACCAGAAAACATTGACATCCTGGAACTGACATTTACAATTTCGAATACCAGCTTTCTAAGCGTAATTAGTGTCCTTATAAATGTTTCATTATCAAATTTTGGACTGACTTTGGACAAGTCAGTCCATAAACTCTACATTTATTTTTTTCCCCATTTATTATTTCCTTTTTCAGTGTTCCAGGGATGACAGCTGTGATCTTTAAAGCTAAGAAATAGTAAATTGAAATAGCATGTTTTAAAGTATTTATTACATTTAATTACAATATATAAAAGTTGTTTTCGTTTATAGTTCACTCTTTTCTCCTGACACCGTTCTTTTCTTGCTTAAAGTACCTATCATTCCTATCCTCCCTTACACAAAATACACAAATACTTTTACATAACTACAGCTTTCCTCTAGTCACACACAAGAATAGAGGGTAGAGGATATGAAAATTACTTATGACAGATGAGTCACATTAATATTTTGTTCTAAACCATGAGAAAAATGAGACACAAGCGGTAGGAATCAGAACAGATCAAAACCCTTAGTGCTTTATAATCCAAAACCACAACTATCTATTGAGGTGCAAAATGTTCTTTTTTCAAATAAAATGTGAGAAAAACACGAGTTTTGTACTACAAATGCTGGCAGCACACAATGTTGCAATTATTCTCAATATTTTGAGATGCTTGAATCATAACCAAAACTTTAAGCAACAGCGAGGTAAAAACATTTTTGTATTCTTTCACAAAAAGAAAATAAAGTAAAATTGAGTTTGTCACAGTTGTTTCAGAAATGGCGTGCCAAGTTTCTACCAGTGACTGATAATAAAAACAGATGGGAGGGATATCATGACATCTTCATCTTTTTCTTTTTTATTATTCCAGCGTAGTAAGTTCAGAATAATTCAGGTGGGACTCCCATTAACTTTATCAGATTTCTGTGCTGCTAAAAAAATCTTGTGTATTCTGTATTTGAAAAGAATAATTCTGATTGCCTTTTACAGGTACTTTACTATTTCAGTGCATGTGGGTAACTTAGTCTGGATAGAAAACATTATCTTGCTTCCTGTTTAGAGGACAGTAAGTAGGATTGGTGACATTGGATATGTTCTCAGTAGGTTACCACTTACTGTTAGATTTAAGAAGAAACATTAATCCCTCTATCTGATGTGATCAGGTAATATTGTCTGTAATCTGGGTCACCACTGAGTGAACTAGGTATTCTGTTTCCTAAAACCTAAGTATTCTCTTTTTTCATTCCCTCTTCTTGATGTAGTATCCAACAGAGAGCTCCAGTCAGCAAGATGGTGAGCATCTTACACGAGCTCATCAGCACCTCAAGCCTTGGGAAAGGATGTGCTCCTTTTGTTGCCTGACAGAAGGAGGCAGGGACCTCTGTCAAAATGCACTGGGAGAGTTCTTCCCTGGCTGCACAACAGACCTGGCAGGCACTGGCCAGGCCCTTGTTCAGCAAAATACTGAAGTGGGGAGGGATCTAGGCATGCATGTGGATATTTCCTCAACTGGGATAACTTCAGTGTAACTGTATGTGTGCAGCTCTGTACAATTACTCTATAGGATTGGAGTTGAGCTGCGTTTCTTGTCATGACAGTGAATTAGGTCAGTAAGTATTCACTCTGCGTAACGCTGCCTGTTTGTTCTTTCAGCTACTAGCAGGGACCCTGTTCCTACCCGCTCCCCATCGAAATCTGTCTTTTCCTCATATGATGACAAAAGTAGCTGTTTGCAGTGCACACCATGCTGGGCTGGGCTGGTTTTATGCCACTTTTTCATGCCGTGTGCAAGAGTTTAAACACAAAAAATGAACAGACAATTTATGGAAAATCAACATGAAAGACTGAGGATGAAAATTTAAGAACTAAATGGGTGGTCTTAACCAGACAATTCTTGTGGACTTTATGCAGAGAAATACATGGCTAAATAATTAGGAACCGGCATAACACTTTGAATATCTAGCTGTAAAGGTGTTTCCTTAAGCCAATGAAAGCAAGTTCTCCTTTTTCTCCATTTTTAATTTATGTCATCATGTCTGAGGAATTTTTCTACCTTTTTAATTTATGCAATACTTTGCATTTGTTCTGTAGGTATAAACCACATTTTCTATCATCCATCAAACTTCAGTAACTTGATTCTATGTGATTAGGCTATTGAGGTGTGATTGCAACTTGCTTGCAAATAGATGTAACTGTTGCACTTTGTTTAGTCCACATAAATTCAGTGATTTAGTTTTTGTTTGCCAGACAGTATGTGCGATACTTGCCTTGAGGTAAACATAGACACTGGGTAATGGCAGGCCATTTCTTTAGTGATACTGGAACTATCACAAGATGTGTTTCTTGTTAATAGTGGCTTATAACTGTGATAAGCTTCTCAGGCTTTTCAGCCAAAGCAACTCCTATAAAACCACCTCCCCAGAAAAGGTTTGTAGAACCATGCTGAACTGCAATTAAAGAGTAGGTCTCCGAGTGCCAAGAAGATTATAGGGAGGTATTATTGGTCCAGACAGAAATTTTGCCAGGCCTTCAGGACAGAATTAGGTATCACTGTGTGTTTCTCTCTGGTATGTTTCTACACCATGAACTTGGACAGAATTTCAAATTTATGATGAAATCTAAGCTCTGTTAAGACTACTGAATTTCTTTCTTGAAAATTTTTCCCGATTCTAACTAACGCATACAAAGATTTGCTAGTGCCAGCCAAGACTAGCTACTTCTGGGACAAGCACCTGTAAAAGGAAACAGTAGGTATAAAGGGCATGGCGTAAATCTAGTCAGGTAATTTATGCGTGCCTCTTAAAAAGGAGGAAAATAGAAAAGTAAATTTTTCAGTTCCTTACTGCTGCCAATCTCAACAAACCAATTCTTTATCCATCCTGGAATTTTTATCGGCTTAGTCTCATGTTATAAGGAAAAATGAAGTGAAATGCACATTTTTGATATAATCTAATAAAAAGTCAGAACACATAACTTGCTAATATAGTGTGGAATGATCAATGTGCTCTATATACCTCAGGTATAGGTAGTGTTCGTTACCCTGCCTGGCACCAGCCAATTTTTGCTGCTTATTTATTTGCTTGGCTAAACTCCCTGAACCACACGACATCCTTTTATGTGATTTACCTTAAAACGCTAAGTGATAGCCATAAGGACTATGCTAACTTCTGGATAATATATTTAAAATAATTGTTGTAAACATCATAAATACAATCATAATGGAATGTTAGAGCAGAGAACAAACTTGACTGTCATCTGCATACTCTGCATGGGCAGAAACATAGAAAAAAACAAAATTAGATTTTATCCTCTACTGCTGATAGCCAGGTAACTGAATATTGGACTCTCTACATCTTTGTTCTTTGAAAAAAGACAAAAGAATCATAGAATCATGGATTCATTTGGGTTGGAAGAGACCTTTAAGATCATCAAGTCCAAGCCTTAACCTAGCGCTGCCAAGTTACAACTAAACCATGTCCCTCTGCACTACATCTACACTCTTTTAAATACCTTCAGAGATAGTGACTTCCCTGGGAAGCCTGTTCCAATGTTTGACAACCCTTTCAGTGAAGAAATTTTTCTTAATATCCAATCTAAAGCTCCCCCGATGCAACTGGAGGCCATTTCCTCTTGTTCTGTCACTTGTTACTTGGGAGAAGAGACCTACACCCACCTTGCTCCAGCCTCCTTTCAGGGAGTTGGAGAGAGTGAGAAGGTCTCCCCTGACCCTCCTTTTCTCCAGGCTAAACAACCCCAGCTCCCTCAGCCGCTCCTCATAAGACTTGTTCTCCAGACCCCTCACCAGCTTCGTTGCCCTTTTCTGAACATGCTCCAGCACCACAATGAGGGGCCCAAAACTGGGCACAACGCTCGACTTGTGGCCTCACCAGTACTGAGTACAGAGGTACAATTACATCCTTTGTCCTGCTTGCCACAATATTTCTAATACAAGCCACTTGTGACTGTCTGCCAACTGGATTTAACCCCATTCACCACAACTGTTTGAGCCCAGCCATCTAGCCAGTTTTTCACCCAGTAAAATGTACACCCATCCAAGCCATGAAGTAGCCAGTTTCTCCAGAATGCTGTGGGAAACAGGTTTTACTAAAGTCCAGGCAAACAACATTCACAGCCTTTCCCTCATCCACTAGAAGGAGATCAGGTTAGTCAAGCAGGACCTGCCTTTCATAAACCCTTGCTGACTAGGCCTCATGACCTGGTTGTCTTGTACGTGCCATGTGATGGCATTGAAGATGATCTGCTCCATAACCTTCCCCAGCACTGAGGTCAGAGTGACAGCCTGTAATTCCCCGGATCCTCCTTGCAACTCTTCTTGTAGATGGGTGTCACATTTGCTAGCCTCCAGTCAACTGGGACCTCTCCAGTTAGCCAGGACTACTCATAAATGATGGAAAGTGGCTTGGTGAGCACTTCTGTCAGCTCCCTCAGTACCCTTGGGTGGATCCCATCCATCCCCATAGACTTCTGTGCATCTAAGTGGTGTAATAGCTTGCCAACCATTTCCCCTTGGACAACTGGGGGTTCATTCTGCTCCCTATCCCTGCCATCCAGCTCAGGGGGCTGGGTACCCAGAGAACAACTGGTCTATTAAAGACTGAGGCAAAGAAGGTGTTAAGTACCTCAGCCTTTTCCACGTCCTTGGATATCACATAGTGATATGTTTCCCCCTGCATCCCATAAAGGATGGAGGTTCTCCTTAGTCCTCCATTTGTTGTTAATGCATTTATAGAAACATTTTTATTGTCTTTTATGGCAGTAGCCAGATTGCATTATAGTTGGGCTTCTAATTTTCTCCCTGCATAGCCAATATTTGTAGTCTTCCTGCGTGGCCTCCCTCCTCTTCTATAGGCCATAAACTTTCATTTTCTTCCTAAGTTCTAGCCAAAGCTCTTGGATGCTTTGATGAAATTGCCAGTTTATATGTCAGCTTTATAGAATCTCACATCATAAAGAAAAGGCAAGATTTTTCTATTCAAGTCTCTAGAGCACTGAGTTGATATAGTAATTAAACATGTATCTCATTTATTTTTGAGAGTAATTAAGTGTTCTACATGGAGTTATGTACATAATTAGTTTCTTTGCTGAATCAGGGGTTTAGATTAAACTGGTGGAAGTGACTCCATACTTAGCAGAGGGCAAAATACCAATTACAGAAAAGTGTGTTGTTCAGGGTTTTTTTCATCATACTTTTTCTCTTAAGTAAAATCAAAGCAATTAAAAATACTCAAACAGATGTGTGTTCTCTACTCAGGTTGGGATGAGGAAATGAAAATGCTCTACTATTACTAATCAAAAAGTGGAAACATTATATTTGTATATTTCATCACAAAGTAAAATGCCTTCAGGTTTACAGAGGAAAAGTACTGAGAATATGTTCAAACCACCACCCTTGGAAGTAAAATGCCTCTGTGGACCGTGAAGTATGACCTCCCCTTCATCCCCCTTAGGGACTTGTGCTGTTTGTTGTCCGTTCCTTTTAAGGCAAGATTTTAGGAGTTTCCCATTACAGGCAAGCGGGAGAATTCCTCTCCATGCTAATATAGTAGCCAATAAGCTTTTGCCAGTGGCTTATTTGGTCTTCATTACAGTAGTACCTAAATATTCACATATTTATCTTCACAGTAGTATTTGAGGTAGGGAAGAGGTACTGCTCCTATTTTGTGGCTTCAATGAGGCTAAATCCTTGCCCCAGGGTGGGTCAGGAGGTGTGTGAGAGATGCAAACCATAGGAAGGGGGTATTCCCTGCCTTGGGAATCAAGCATATTCAATGTGCTTATATGGGTGTTATTTATACATGTGACTGTGCTAGAATTCCAGCTATACTGCTGTGCAAATTAAAGGCTTTAAAGAGACACTAATTATAAGGTAAGGTGTGTGACAAATCAGAGATGATGCTCAGATGTCACACTTGAGTAATGAAATAAACATTTCAAATGCCATTGAATATGTTTAATTAATAAAATGTCCTGGTAAAAATGAGAACATTAACTAATGACATTAAAAGGAGCATTTACAGATTTCCTCAAATTTATACAATAAGAGACAGCACGAGCGCTGCAAAATGTAGTAAGTAGAGTAAGTAAGACTTCAGCTTTGACTTAGCTGAAGTCCTACAGTCTAGAAACAGAAAGAATATTTGGATGGAAATATAACTAAGCAGAGATTCTGGAAATAATTCAGCTATTAAAAGCACAGGAGTCCAGGCTTTGATGAGTTCCTGAGACCATTCTATAAAGAAAAAAAAGATGTACTAATGCTAATTCTAAGGAAAGATACCTTTCCTGAGTTGGACAGAAAGATTCTGGTGATAAGAATGTTTCTAATCATAATCTTACAACTTCAAAAATCATGTTGGTGTGTAGAAAGTACATATCCTGAATAAAGATGGACTGTAAGAAACTGGCAACATTCTAGCCAGCAGACTGGAAATAATCTTCTCAATTATAAATCAGATCTATCACTTTAGATTAATTAAGAACAAGTTCATAATGAAGTTAGTTCATTGATTTAATTTTACATTTTCATAAGTGTAGAATTGAGTATAATGGCAGTGGAGGTGGCAACAAGGATTTTGAACTCTGTTCTGGAGTTCACACTGCAATTAGTATTAAAATCGAATTTGCTTGCATACGGGAGAACAACTCCGGGAGTTAACCCTTCTTTCTTTTATCCCTGGAGTTTTAATCTGAATTCATTTGAAACAGTATGCTATGCCAGTTATAAAACCATTTTCTAGGCAAGATCCACCTTTCTTCCAGATGACATCAGAGTGACACCACAGTCAAAGTGATCTGTACAGTTGTGACATCCAAGATGGATTTACCATTACCTGTAGATAACTTAGATTTTACGTATGGTAGAAAATAAATCTGCCCTCTGCTTCCATGGCTTAAAATATTGAGAATTTGACCCCTTCACTGGTGTCCAAGTCATAGGGAGATGGGAAATTCCTAGGGACTTAAATATTATTATTGATTTCATGTACGATGACCTCAGATACCACATTCATCAGTGGTAGTCTAAACCTATATGGGAGCATGGAGATAAACAGAATTTTTGGCTTTTGGAAACTGGAAAAATACCAGCCCTTTCTTCCCTCAAAAACTGATGAATGAAAACAAAAATATAAAATGACTTATCTTCCACAGAAGCTGGTTAATGCCTTTAATTTCTTAGGCAATAATAGTACAAGGTTAACTGGGATAAATTTTAGGTCTGACAAACATTAAAAAGATATTTCAAATCTTAGCAGGATAGCTGGCAGGTTTAGTAGATACCATATTTGGTTATGATAACAGTAAAATAAAAGATACGGTTATTTTAATTTAAAATTGGACTTGAATAGGATGAGGTCTGATGAAGGATCATGGGTCAAATTGCAAATCTGACTGATAGATATAACTGTGTTAGAGATCAAAACTAGCAACAGAATTCCACATCTATAAATACCTTATTTTTATATCACTATTTCCAGGTGAATTTTTGTTGGAAAAGAAGCATAAAATTTCTGAGTACAACGGGATGACTCTGACAAAGGATGGGGAAAATTAGATATGCTTTGACTCCCCAAGATGACATGAGAAATCTTTTATTCTTCTAAAATAAGCATTTATTGGAAGAAAGAGAGAAAGATAACCCTGTGGGTTGCTTTTATGCGAAGACAAAACCTCCAGTAATTAGATGATGAATTCTTGCAGAGATCACCTGTTCAGTGAAATATAAATGTCTCTGGCAGACAGATGTGAAATGTGATGGTCTTGAGAATCTGTGTATCAGCTACACAGTAGATCCTATTCTGAGACTGAAAATAAAGATGGTAAATTGGACAGAACATATAGTCAGCTTGTCTTTGGCACCTTAAGATCACATGAAAACCAGTCCTGTTAGATAAAGAATCCACCTTCCACATAGAAGCCGTATCAGCCAGCAGGCAAGTCTTTTAACAGCTCTGTGCTAATGTCTCTCCATCTACAAAATGATTATATCAATATTTACCTAACTCATAGTGGAAGCTGGAAGAGCTTAATTAACATGTGTAGCTATTTAAAGCTCTTGGGTTGAAAGCTGCGCTAGAGGTCCAAAATATTTGTTAATATTATTTCTATACCCAGATGATTTGCTCACATGTTTGCAACACGCCAGAATGGAAACCTACTGGATGCAACGCACTATTGGACAGGTCACCAAATGAGAAGCTCAATGGCGTAAACAATAGTTCTAATTGGCAGGGTGCTTTGGAAGATCCACCCATCTTAAGGCTTTATTGCAACTCTTTGGCTATAAAGAATACAAATCAGCTTCGATTTATGATTCTGTTAGCTCCAAAGCCAATAAGGAGCAGAGAGCTAGAGTTTGGAATGGAGCCGGGAGTTCATTCCAGCAGCATGCAATCTCATTTGGGCAGATGTCACAACCTCCACCTTGGACTGAAAGCTCAGTGTGAGCCAGCAGAAAATACATTTTTAATATGCTGGATAATAAGACAAACGCTGTTATTTGGAACTACTAGCAAAGACACCTGCTGACAGTTGGCATTAAAGGCAATGGCTGTGCTAGGCGATGGCACCTGCTAGACATTGCAGGGGGAGAGGTGAAATCTGATCCTTGTTGAAGTCAAAGGAAGTTTTGCCATTGACTTCCAACATGCCAGAATTTCTCTTACAATGATTAATGATTTATATGTGTATCTATAAGGTTATGGGTAGTTTATACACAGGCAGATGTCCATAATGTCAAAAAATGGGGATGCTGAGATACCAAAGGAATATAATTAGCATAATAAATACCTAGTAGAAAAAAAAATAGAGAAATCACACCTTGCATTAAAAATGGATTGATTCCAGAGTTTGGTATCATTCCCCACAAAAGTCATAAAACAAAATTCAGTGGCATTGGTGATTGAAGAAAAACACTTTTCAATGCTTAGATGGTTTGCAGCTTCTCGTGGCAGGACACTGTCCGAGAATTTGGGGGCAGAAAGAATTTCTGTGTATTCACTTTACGCAGTAAATACATGGCCTGACTCCTCTTTAAATTTATGCAAATCCATGGGCTTTGGTGGAGATCAGAAATAATTTATTGCAAGCAAACTCTAAGGAGAATCAGCTCTGAATTTTGCTTGTGTATTTTGCCTAGTGTCTCTTTCTTCTTCTCTATTTTAGTATTATCAGTCTCCTGTGTCTACATTTTTTTCTTGAAATTATATCAAAAAATGTGAAGCTTTTAATAATCTGCCAATAGAACCTCTGCAGCTGAGTCTGCTAAAACACCCTTGTGTATTCTCTAAAGGGAGCAAATTTGCATGCAGGTTTTTGAGTATGCTGAGAGAATGTTTCTGTTGAAGTAATTTTTTCCAGTAAAATCCCAGAGTGCTTGTTCAAGAGGCTGGTCTGACAGATGAACTTTCACAAGCTGAAAAAATTTAGACTGGTTGTGTGCTTCCAGCATATGTATAACTAGCTCAACACACAGACTCACGTGAGGCTTTTATGCAAAGCCTGGACTAGAGCCCAACACCTCGTTTCAAAGCATGCTCAGTCAGCCATTAACCTGCAGCAACAGGCAGCCAATTGCTATAACATACTAAGGACCACGGACAAGAAAACCAATGAGAAAGAAGTATTGAGCTGTTCCTACTTATGCTTCTTGCAGAACAGTGTCTGGTTGCTGTGATGTGGTGTAACTTACACCCTGGCAAAACATAATCGTCTACCCCTGAGAATACAAGCTTGAAAGGTTCAGGTGGAAGAGTCATGCAATTCCCTTCCTGCGGAAAGGTCAGCAGCAAGGATTCCCTCTCCTGGTGCTTCAGGATTAAGTTAAAAATGTCAATACCTTCTAGGCATGAATATGGCCTTTAGGTTCTCTCTTTCTTTCTGGTTGAAGATGGAGAGATTCTGGAGAAACTAGAGTATTTTCTCTGCTTCTGCCGAACACCTGGTCTTAGAGGAACTCACAGTGCCCAGGCAATACCATAGCACTTACAAGGTACTTCCATTTTGGTGACTAAAGCAGAATAAAAACTTGTATTCACACGAGAAATGGAAACTGAGTTGACTCTGAAATTTTCTTCCAGAACGACTGTTGTAAAGTGATCCCTTCACCACAATGAAGGCACTAGACTAGATAATGTGTTGCTGTGATTCCTCTGGAAATGCAGCAGCTCCTGTCCCGTCACAGTGAATGTACGGCAGATGAATTCACCAGTCCAGTTTCAGAGAAAAGGTTGTGGATAATCTACTGGTTAGGAAAACATAGTACGGTGTTTTGCAGTCTGTAAAAAGGGGCAGAAGAACCCTGTGGCTTCTCTTTTCTTTCCCTAATGTAATTGGTGGTGGTGGACAGTCAGGTTTTAAAAGGTGACCATGTTTTAAAGGAAAGTGTAACTATAATCAAGTCTCACTTTGAATTACATTGCATGTACAGGTAACACAGTTCCACCTGCTCTTATCTGATGCAATCACATCACATGTCATAATGTCTTTTAAGTTTCAATAAGTACAGTGTTTAATTTTTTCCTGCTTTATAGTATTTTCTTCCTAAATCTACCTCTAGATCCTGTAATACTCTTAACATATCTGCAAATCTACTACAGTAGCTACTTTATTTAAATAACAAGACTCCCCCTTTACTGAGGAATTAAGCAACCTTTGTTGGCAGCCGTCTGGCAGGGTGCTTAATTCTGAAAAGGTTGTGCAAAACCCAGGCTAAACTATTGAAAGAATGTTTCAAAAAAATCAGAACTGAAGGTTTGCTCTGTTGCAGAGCAAATAAACTTGCATTAGCTCTTCAAAGCAGACCTCATTGTTTGATGGCTCTGAGGCAGTTGTTGCTTTCTCAGCAGAAATGCTTCTGATTCAGTTTGAACTAGCCCTCTGACATTTTTCACTGCACAAAATGGTATCAGCAGAAAACTCTGTGCTCTACATGACCAAGAAGCCATTGTACACTATTTGAAGTTCTTCTTTACAGAGGAAAGCTATCAGTATTGCTTACACTGCATTTTTATGGCAGATATCGGGACTTACACTGTACTGCAGCCTACCAAGTTGAAAATCTTTGGTAATCGGGGCTTTTAGAAGGGATAAACCTGCCATCTCATTGCAGCCATCTCTTAGGAAGGTATTGAAAAAATTCTATTGATTTCCCCATGCTGTGATAATTCCTGGGACTAGAGCTCTCAGCATCTACTGGTAATCTTCTGAGATATTTCTTTGAGCTGACATGCTGTGGCATTTGCTCTTGGTAACAGTGACAATGCAAATTTACAAAAACACATCTTCAAGACATTTGGTCAGGAGACTCAAAGGATGTGCACAGTGTATTTCACAGCATGTCCTATAGGGTAATTTAACATGGTTTGTTCTCCCATCTATCTCCAGCATCTTGTTATGTTGCAACAACAAAGTGTCAGATCATCAAGAAAAAAGGCAAGATGGTCTCTGTAAAGGCAGTAAAGGTAAAAACATATCTAGGATTCTGTGGCCTATGCAGTGGAAGTGAAGGTAGTCAGGCAGTCAAAGATGAACAAGAAGAACACTTACCAAGCCAAAAAATTACCATAGAAGCTAAGGGACACAATTGGTTAAGAAGCAATGTAGAGAAGAATGCTGAAAAAAACATCTGCACCAGCCTAAGAGAAAAAGAAAAGAAAGGGATAGAGTGATGGGGCAAGAAGACAAAATTTGGAATCTCTCAAGGAAAATTTTGGAAGCATCATGCCTGAAGGTAAAAAGAACCATTTTTGCAAAAAAGTATTAGAAAGTGACATAGGGAAGTTATCTGCTTACTGTTCTGCATTTCTGTATCCTACACATGGATGCTGTTGCTTCTCTCAGCCCAGTCACTTCTTTGATTATTAATTAGTCTCAGTGCCTCTCATGAAAGAACTCGGTGAGCGATTAGCACAACCCAGTGTGAGCGAGAGGTACAAGATCGGTCCGTGGGTCTCATGAGTTGTTATTGCTTAGCTCTGTGTGGAGACAAGGATCTCTTTGCTCAGAGATATTAGCAGCCCAATCTCATTCCCACTCAGTCAGTAGAAAAGCCCGTCAATATATCAACAAATGTATGTAAAGCTGGAAACAGCCCAATGAAAGGAGCATTAGCAGGTAAAACTACTGTTTTCCAGTCAGGGTTTAAAAACAGTTGGCCGTGGGTATTGCTTCATTTGGGAGCACACTGGAGCAAATGAAATGATGTCTCTATTCTCAACAATACCAAGTGCCTATCACAGGCAATTTTGTAATAATGCTGTTTAGGGCTGAAGAACCATTAGCTTACAGCCACAAGACTTTCTAAGGCAAGTATGAATAAATTTTGTTACTAGCATTTAAGAGTTAGGAAAACAAAGGAAAATGGAAAGAACTGTTTGCCTGAAGGTTCTCAGCAAGTCACTGGCAGTGCCAAGCTTTAGGTCTCATGACTTGTTGCTCAAATCTGTGTAGAGGCAAGTATTTCTTTGCGCAGAGATGTTAGCAGCCCAATCTCATTCCCACTCAGCTGGTGGAAAAAGTCCAATTCATATCAATTCATATTTCATTTCATAACTTGGCCTAGGTCACAATTAGACACTAATGAATAAATTATCTTTTTTTTGTTTTGTTATTGTCCAATTCTCTACTGAAAAGCTGATTCAATCTTTGTGTTTATTATAAAGTGTGGGTAAACAACTGCGCTTTTGTATCAGATTAGTATATATGCAAAAAAGTCTCAGCTTTTTCATATTCCAAGAATTTGAGTAAATTCCTTATTTTTTCATAGGCTGATAAGTCTTTCATTCCCAATGTTTATATAAAGAGAATACATATAGACAACCTGTATCATTAAGTAATGATATATATGCTACTGAGACATAATTTCAAAGGTGCAGTGATTTGGAATATTTATACCATGTCTGCTTTCCCATGAATTTAGTTTAAATTGAAAGAGAATCCTTAAACCTTAATTCTCTTTCCCAATCCTTTCCAAAAACGAAAGCCTCCCTTCGAAGCGCTAGTGGTGTCAGATATTAGGGAGTTAAGCCAGGCGTCCTTGCTTTAAAGTTGTTAATGTCTATCTCATCTGCTCTGTCCTATCATCTTCAGTTTGCCAACAGTGTGTAGTAATATGTTTGATTCATTAGAAGTGAAAAAAGGATGGTGAAAGCAAGTAAATATGTCCGTCAAACCCCATAAGTATTAAATCACCTCAATTTGTCTGGTAAAAACTGGCATCTCATTGGGTGAACTGAGGCCAGCTTGATTCACCACCAAAATGTGAATCTGGAACTGACATTGAATTTGCAGATGTGCATAAGAGAAATCCCTTGAGTTTTGAAATAATTGACTTTAAGGAGAGGCAGGAAGAATGTAAACAGTGTTGTTAAACAGACTGAAGTTAATAAGTTATTGTGATTGCTACTGCAATCAGTCTCATTTTGACATCATGTTGATTTTCTAATTATTTTGTCTAAATAAAGATTAAATTATTTTTTAAAATTTACTTAGATTACACAAATGCGGGACATTTCTGAACAATCTTCTTGCTTATAAACAACAAAAGGAAGTGATATCATACATGAGATTAATAGCTGAGGAGTGAAGTTTTTGTGTGTGCAAAAATTTTAATTTTAGAGCTTTCAGGGGAGATGAAAGCAAGCCAGCCAGAAAGTTATAGTGAAGAGTGCTGAAAATATCAAGCATATATTTAAAACACCAAGCGTGTAATTATGTGCTGTGCTTGTAGAAAGGGCTCTCTAATTGTAAATTTGGGCTTTTGGATGCAGTCATAAAAACAATGCTGTAGTGAAAAAACGGACAATGTCTCTCTTTCTTGTCTCTCTGTTTACGTAGGCTGTCATCCAAAGCTGTCAAAGAATAAAGCCCTCTTAGCAGAGCTTTTCCAGGTGTTTTCTGTCTAGTGCAAGTTTACATACAGGCTGATTTAGAAGTGCAATGACTACAATTGAATTACCAATGTTCCAATTCATTTACGCTTCCGTTCTCTGGTATTCAGTTGAGCCACAGAGCATCTTTTTTGGGTCATTTAGATCTGCATCAGCCCTTCTAATGGGAGTGATGTACTTTACATGTCAACACAGACTAACTTATCTGGCTCATATTTTCTCTCTTGGAATGCAAGACTTAAAATAGATGCCGTTTTAATACTTGGCTTTCATTTAAAGACCCATCTGCTGATGCCTGATGGAAACATTTTTAAACACTCCATTTAGAGATAATTTTGTTCATATGTTATAGATTTATTCTATTCCTCTTTCTACAGCTCAAATCAGCAGGAAAAAAAGGATTTTGTCTAATTAGGTTTCAGTCTTTTATTTTATTAGTGGCTCTAGAGTGCTGTAACTTCCAAAGCAATCAATGATGCTGTCACAACAGAAAACTGCAACCTGGTTTTAAAAGCAGAGAACATTTATGTATCACCTTCCTTACTGTTTTTTTTAACAATAACTCTAGTATTATACTTGATACAAATAATGACAACATGCCTAAGTTTTGAAAAGTGTCTAATCCTCAATTTGAGACACGTAAAGACAATCTTGTTCTCAGAAATGGGTGGTCAGCACTTGGTGAAGGTTGGCCTTGCTGCGCTGTCTCCAATTGGGCCCTTGCAGAGCCAAACGTCCAAAATTACTCTCTCCTTTGAGTGAGTATTCCAGGCAGCTGATACAGGTGGAATTTGAAGCAGCTAAATCTGTGCCCACAAACTGTGAATTGCTGATTTCAGGAACAAAAATAGTAATCAGTTTTATAAATTATCACTGCTTGTTCAAATGAAAAATAAGTTACAATTTGAGATCTGAAACCAAACTAAATAAAAGATTGTTGAAAAACTCTGTAAACATAATTCTGTGTTTAACAAACGCGATCAGATTTATTATTACTATTACCAAGATTGTGGCAAATGGTCATGAATTATGGAGATTAACCAACAGAAAAATACCAACTTGAGTTAAAAAACTAGTGAAAGCTGTGATGGGTAAAGGGATATCTCTGCTTTTGCCAGAACGATGCCTAAAAAATTTTACAAGGAAAGAATCATTTGCTGCAAAAGAGAGATAAAAGGGTCAAATCTCAAGTAAACAGGGTACAGTTAAGAGTGTCTGGGACTTACGATTTTTCTAACAATACTTCTAAAAATTCTTCCATTATTCACAGTGCTGCCTATCATGGTGGGAAATGCAATATTTGAGCCCCGAGCTGTTATACAGGACTTTAGATATTTTACCCATGGGGTAGGAAGAACAAAACTTGTGATGCTTAAAAAAATAACACACAGAAACAAGAAACCAGCTATGGGTGCCTTTGCATTTATCAGTCATCAGCTGGTCTCCTCTCAGTAACCTCAAACTAATCTTGAATAGGTACTACATCCTTTTAATCAAAATGCTCCTTTTGTGTGTATCTCAAAGAGTGCTGGTCTTCAGCCCACACAATGACTGCTTGTTTGCTTCATGCTTATAAAATCCTTTAACAAGATACCTAGAGCTCAACAAACAAGGAGCTTTGGCCAACATTTTCCAAATGTCATTGCCTAAAGCCTGGCACCTTTTCAGAGGTGCTGAGCACCAAATCTTTCTGGAGACTTGGAGAAAGAATTGTTGTTACTTGGCATTTTGTGGCTAAGTATGAATTCAAGCACCTTCGATTAGGCTCTCGGTATTTAT
The DNA here is from genome assembly GCA_033628505.1 of Tringa tobata. Taxonomy (NCBI): domain Eukaryota; kingdom Metazoa; phylum Chordata; class Aves; order Charadriiformes; family Scolopacidae; genus Tringa; species Tringa tobata. The sequence continues at coordinate 7,024,698 of JAHREE010000363.1, forward strand.
GTGTTAGGGACTATATGTTACAACACTGAGCTGCAGAGTTTTTATAATATGCAAACAAGTAATGTGAATATTCAGGATATATTAGTGATCTATTACGATGATGATAATGGTAATACTTTATGGACTTACGTCGATAAAGCTAGTTTGTCTTGCAGGTATTTTTCACTCTGACTGTCTTCAGAGGAAATTGCAGGTGCTAACTACCTGTCAGGAAAGAGTTCATGCCTAAGGACACGAGTCCTCCATGCATGATTTCTCTAGTGGTGGCAGAATGAGTGACTGGAAGCACTCCTGCCTTAGGCCTGCTGACTGGGAAGAGTCCTTGCTTTAGGACCACAGCTGTTGTGTGAATGATGTTGGTGCAGGGATCAACATGAGAGGTTTTTTTTTTTTTCAGATTACTCTCCCTTGACTGGCTAATGAAAATAAATAATAGGAAAAAAAAATCTCTGTCTGCAGTGATTTCCAGAAAACACAAAGCCAATCATTAATAGCTGTGTGTGCATGGGATCAGCTCTTCACCAATCAAACTCTACCAGAAGTAGGATGTACAGGGGTCAGTTTTTATAAGGTCAGGTCTGGGTTAACTGTTTTATGGAACAGCACTAAGCAACAAACTTTCCTGCTGAGTCATTATGGAAGAAGTGATACTAACTGGAAGGGAGGGCTTGCCTTCAGATTTCATGTCTGAAGCCGTAAGAGGTGACTAACTTCCAGGATTCAAGCACATTCTTAACAGAGGAGTGTAAGGATGGGAAAAGGTTCAACGCAAAGTGTTATTTCATTCATATTTCAAAGTTTCCCTCTCTTCTTGGACAGATTTTGGTTTCTTTCTTGGTATTTTCCCACAAAGTTGTCTTACTTGTATTACCTGAAAGGAACATCCTCCCTAAGTCACAAAATAGGAATAAGCACATTGGAACAGCGTTTCTTGAGACATAGGTTCTTATTTTCAGTCAACTTCGAGCTCCAAGCATCACTAGTCTCCTAATAAATTTGTTTGACTTTCATGTTCTACCAGTCAAGTGGACTCGTCACAGGAAAAAGTTCTAGAAGTAAGACATCTATGAAGTTTAGGTTCTCCCATACTTACATAGCAGCTCAGCGGTGGTTTTCAGTCAAAATGCAGTTTCAGTCAAAAGTGTGTATGTTGCAGCTAAACCTCATTTTATTCTCTGACAGGCAAATGCACAACTCTTTGCAACATAACCTGAAGCTTTTATTCACAATAACCATGCAAAGACATTTATCTACTCCCATCTTTAAAAAATGAAATCAAAGTTAATTATTCCTTATTGCTATTGAGAGAGAAAGCATATTATGTTTACTACAGTAAACATACACAGTGTTTGTGTATGGGCAGAGACCACAAACTAGCCAAAGAACTGGAAGTTCATTTCCTAGCTGACCTGCTAGTCATTTCTCTGCGTGCAAGTACCCTGACACCTGCATGGAATTAGGCCTAACTTCACTCAGTTTTATCTTAAGATATAATTTTCATCTATTTTCCAGGAGTTTATATAAGCTTGTTTAGCTCTTAACTAGCTTTAAAAGTATTTAATGACTTAGAACCTGTACAGCACTTGAAAAACACTAAAAAGGTGTTCTTGAATATAATAACAAAAACAGCCCATGAAAAACAAAGATGCAGGAAGAAACATAGTATTGTGGTGATGGAAAACACTTGCTAGCTCCTTCAGTGCAAACCTAAGCCTTTGTAATGAGGTACACCTGATGTCACTTAACCCTTCCCACAGCTGATTTTCTTTGGTAGGTTATTGCTATCTCCTTGTGTAATTCAGAAGCCTGAGGGAGTAGGATTGTTTGATACTTCGTGCTTGTGTTTCTATGTAAATATGTTTTAATCTAAAAGATTTGGATTTCTTTTTTGTTTGTTTTTATTTCTTTTCTGTTTCTAAATGCAAAAATTATATAGGCTCTGGGGGACATCTAGCTCTTAATGAAAAATACAATATCTGAAAATTGGAAGAATGTAACAAGGACTTTTTTCCCTTCACTGGGCTTTTTTGTGGCTTTCTCTTCATTATTGATAAAGCCAAGCAGCTACAGCCCTAGAGGGGCCATTTTGGAGCTGGCTGCAGCTTGCTACACCTCCTTCTTCCAAATGGTAAGTGCTCTTGATTCCTGCTATATTTTTTATACTTTTTTTTCCCCCTTTATCATTCTCAAGGAGACAGTACAAATAGAAATATGAATTTCTGGACTAGAAGGAATGCTAATGCTTTTGAAGTGGATTTGTATTTGTTGTTCAAGCATAATTCTTCTGAGAAAAAAGTAATAATGAGTGCATATATATATATATATAAATGGTTTTAAAGATCCATGCTGATAACATTTCCTGCCATACCACAAATTTGGAAAAAACCCACTAACTGAGGGAAGATTTTTCATTCTTGGAGATATATAAGGTATCTCTTGCCTATGAAATTAACTTCTGTAGATACTAGGGACTTAGATGTGTATGAATAAAAGGGAATGATAAAAAAAATTTACTTGCTTGAATTTAAAATTGTCTTCAAAGTTATCTGAAACATTTTTTTGTTTTAAAAAATGTTGATAGTTAAAGCCCCCTGCTTTTTCTGTATCTTTAGGTCCCTAAAAAGTCATGGATTTTAATTTTTTTTTGGGGGGTGGGGAAGGCATGCTTTTTCCCTACCCTGCATCTGTTAATAAAATGAAGGCAGAGATGTTACAAGGATATTACTTAGCTCCCCATCTCCTGAAATTGGTGAATTACATTAGAATTTTACACCTTATTTAGTAATTCTGCATATGAACCTCATATTTCAGGAAAGATTGAAATAACCCTGAAAAATACAAACTAAATGTAAACCAAATGCAACAGTTTTTGAAGAGGCTAAAACAATAGTTTTGAAAAGGAATGATAGCTTTATAAATTTTGATGGCATATCAACTTCACAAACATTGCCAGTGCCACCTCAGCAGGTGCCTGCAGAAGATGGAGCACACAGAGCTAAACCTGTTGTGCTTACTTGCTAAGTCTGTCTCTTCCCAGGGCTGGGAAGAAAGGTAGCTTGTGTTCCTACTCTGAGGGGTCTCTTTTACCAACCTATGGGCAAAGTAATCTACCTGGTGTTTCCTGTGTCTTTCTGGGCTACAGAGGTGGATTTACAAAACATGAAGAGCCATGTTGCACCAGATACTCTTGAAATGCCTTGATTTGATGCCACTTGCCTCCCTTCTGTTCTCATTAAATAACAACATATACTGTGATGAGGAATAAAACATTCATAACTATGATGTCTCTTTTTTTAGAGAGTCAGTTTAAAGAGCATAGTTCCCTGTATCTGTTTTTCATCCTCTTAATATTGCTGTATGGATTGAGATCACGTTCTTGAAAATAACCTCAGGTGAGAAAGCACTTGCAGATATTGTGAAAGGTGTCTATATCTGACACTGTTCATCTTAAGCAAAGCTCCTTTCTTAAGTAAATTGGAGTGTTATATGAAGGCAAAGTGGTAAACTGGGCCCTATGTTGGATGGTTTTCATATTTTAGTAAAAGCATAAGGACTTAATACAAATGTTTGAAAATTACAAAGCTTGAAACATGCCTGCAGTGGATGCAGTTTAGATTCTAAGCCAAAAGGTAAGGCAGAAGGGACTCTGTGTTAAAAGAAAAGGTACATGTTGATGTAAAAGGCAATAGTGCTTACGACAGTCTGAAGAACTTTCTGGTGATTATTTATTTATTTATTTCTGAATCTGTGGATTTTAACATTTTAAAGGATGTTTTACTATTTTATAAGGCATTTGTTGCTAACTATTTTTGTTTAATCCCTAAGATGTATGAGTGGAACATAAAAAAAAAACAAACCACGAAAACCAACCCAATATAGAATCTGGTATTTTAATAGTAGCAAATATAGTAGACTGAATGATAAGCTTTCAGGTTTCTACTACCTGTACAGCACTTTTCTGGCAAGTCTTTCTTTTGCAACAGAGCAATGATTCCTTCACTTGTTCTTTCAAGTAAACTTACTACACTGTCACCCTGCTGGATAGTGGCATGGTACTGGCATCTATTTTCCTTTCAGAGGGATATGTGCAGCCCAGAATGATGGTTGCTCCGTTCTTCTGCCATCTTGTTAATTCCAAATTCAAAGTACTTTAAGTTGTCTTCCAGATTAGAATGTGTTACTAACTGGAAGGTTGTGCAGAAGGAAAATCAAATGAGCAGTGGAAAGGACTCGTACTGCTTTCAAAAAGGCAAAATGTCAGCCTGTTCTCCTTCCACAAATTTTGTGTTTATCTTATCATCGGTCTTGTACCCAGGCAACATGTGTCCCTGATTTGCTATGGTGAGGATGGGGACAATTTATACAGAATGTAATAGACCTATAGAAAAAGTTTTGGAAATAGGCATACAGATCACTTAAGCAGCTTTGAACATTTTTCCTTTCCTCATAGGACACAAGTTGCTGTAGGTCATTGTATCCTTTCACTTGAGGAAGGATGAAACCTGGGTCAAAACTAGGTTAACTAGTGGACTGAAGCTGGTGAATTCTTCCATTGTGCTCAAAACCAATGTAACATCTGTGCAGTTAAAAGCTTAATCCAGTCTGTGAGCTAATGATGTTAGCATCGATGTTAGCACACCTCGAGTATTGTGTCTGGTTTTGGGCACCTCAATACAAGAGAGATCTCGAGGTGCTGGAGCGGGTACAGAGGAGGGCAACAAAACTGGTGAAGGGCCTGGAAAACAAATCACATGAAGAGAGGCTGAAGGAGCTGGGACTGTTTAGTATGAGGAAGAGGAGGCTGAGGGGAGACCTCATCACTCTCTACTACTACAGGACACTGTAGAGAGGTTGGTGCTGGTCTCTGCTCACAGGTAATTAATGACAGAATGAGAGGGAATGGCTTCAAGCTCCAACAGGGTAGGTTTAGACTGAACATTAGGAAAGAATTCTTCACGGAAAGAGTGGTCGGGCATTGGAATAGGCTGCCCAGGGAGGTGGTTGAGTCACCATCCCTGGATGTGTTTAAGAGCCGTTTAGATGCGGTGCTGAGGGATATGGTGTAGGGGAGGACTTTGTAGAGTAGGGTAGATGGTTGGACTCGATGATCCCAAGGGTCTCTTCCAACCTAGACGATTCTATGATTCTATGATTCAAAAGGCAGTTTCAAAATGGAATATGAACTCCTCTCTCTGTGTGTTCTTTCAAAGTAGACTATTCCTAGAGTTTTTTTCCCTCAATACCAGCCTATCCCCAATTTCCTTTCCCACCTCTCCTTTGCTCAGTCAAGAGCCTAACCAGAAAAATGTCTGCTTTGTCAATGGAAGTTACCTTTAAACAACATCTCCACAGCTTTAGTCTGAGCTAGCCAACGAGAATCTTGGTATGATTTTACATGACAGGTTAGAGGAATGAAAAGTGATGTAGTTAATTCTATTTTTTTTTTTTTAATGTGCAGATCACTCCGAAGTGGAATGCTTGCTAAAAATGAATTATGTGTTTACCAATGCTATTCAGTATCTTTAGTCTAAACTGAGTCCTTGAGGGATAGCCTCATAAAGCAGATATTCCCAAAAGAACAATCCATTATTCTGGAACATGTAACTGTCCTGGGACAATTTAAAAACAACAACAACAAAACAAACCAAAACCAAACAGAAAACCAACCAACAACCAAACAAAAAAAACCCAACCCCCCAAAAAAACCCCAGCAAACAAACTGATATTTGGTAGACGTGGTGTCAGAGAAGAATATAAGAGCAAGTTCCTAAACTGTACTGCTCACTGTATTTCCATTGAGGTTCTTTTTCTACCTCAATAATGAGCAAGCAAGTTTGGATCCCAAACGGTTCCAAACTGTTTCACCCAACTGGATTGTCCAAGTTGCTAAGTGATCAGCAAAACCAGTGAATTTTGATTTCTTCTGGATTAGCATTCTTTACTTTCCTGAGGCCAAACTGAATGACTAACAGATGAATCTTGTCTGCCTTTCCCTCTGTGAGGATGCCAACATGTGTCTCTACCCACTGCTCGCCCACTGATTTTCAGGAACTCTGCAAGGATATAATTTTCTTTTAGACTCTAAACTTCTTTCAAGATGAGTTCCAAATTGCCCAGCAAGCTCAAAAGTTATTCGGGGGAGGAACAGATGGATAGACAAGGAACCATCATACTGAGAGAAACATTCCTTTCTATAAAAAACAACAAAAAGAAAGGTAAACCCTGCATGCAGTATTTCTCAAGAATAACATTGTCTACAACAGCATTAGGGGCTTCTTGGATACAAAGTCCTGCAATCCATGTAGAAGACTGAAAACACTAGGAATGGTATCTGGCACCAGCGAAGACACAGGCTCAGCCAAGGCAGTATACAAACTATCAGCCTCTAGCATTTTTTGTAGGATGGTGAGGAATTACAGATCTTGCTGTTGGAAATGTGTGTATACTGTTTTGAATCACACCTACATGTAGAAGCATTCCAGATCTTCAGAGGTGCCAAAACTTTTGCTATCTAGCCTGGTGGATATATCTTTTCACTTTTCTCTTTAAAGTAAGTTCTTGGTTTAGCTTGCATATGCTATACAGTGATTTAGCACTTTTGAAAAATCTGGTTTGTTTTTTTTTTTAGATCAATGTAATTACAAAAGCATGTGTGTATCGCTTATTCCTTTAACCTTTCCACTGAATTGAAATACTTAGCATTTCTACAGCCAACCATATGATCACTTTAACACTGCATATATAAGAGGGTTACTGCAATAAATCAGATGACTTGTTGGATGTCTTTCCCTTTGCCTCTGCTTCAAAATAAATTCCAAGTAACTTTGAAAAGATGACGGTATAAGCTTGCAAAAGCAATGGATGCAGCAAACCACTGTTCTATTAATACATTTTTTTTAAAAGGTTGATTCAGGTAAGGATTATTTTGGTTCTGTTCGTGATTCAGCCTCTACAATTCAGTAAACCCCTGACTTGAGATAGATGAGTAAAGGCAGTGTTTCTTGTGACAAACGGTGAAGTCCTAACTCGGAATCTTCCATCTGTGGGAATGTAGGTAGGGGGAAAAAGAGACATTCAGAGCCAAACACTGCCAGTAAGTTACCTGTAGAACCTACCCTACTCCTACTTTACAGAGGCACTGGACTGTGACTTCTTTCCCCATTCTTATCCTGGCAGGGATGAAGTGAAAAGTTAGAATTGCAAGGGAAAGATTCTGAACCCATCAAGGGCCTCAATTTTGACAAATGAATTGCATTTCCTGACTTATTGTAGCCTTTTATCATTTTTCTTTGGTGTTTATATATGAATGTGTAATGATTACATCTGGGCAAATAAAAACACTGTAGATGTATAGTGATACCAGCAGAATTGTTGGTGCTTATCCTCTCCACTTCTGCTGCTGTCAGTATGTAAGCTTGAGCATGCTGTAGACAACTAGACCCTTTCAATTCTAGTTTCATAGCATGGGAAGCTGGTATAATGCTACTGATCTTGCAAGACTACAGGACTAAAGCACTGGTAGGTGTTCACTATGTTTGCATAGAACTCTGAGATTGGAGATAAAGTAAATGTTAAGGGCTATTGATCAGCTAAAGGCTGAAATGGCAAATGCCTGTTTTTCTGGAGTCTCAAACTCTATACCCTTATTCAGCTGAATACAGAACAGGAACACAAATTAATTGTTACTTTTTGCTTTAGTTATGGATGTAATGTCATCAAGAGAAGTGATTTGGTTGGTGTGGTTTTGGGGGTTTTTCTTTGTTTTTGTGGGTTTGCTTTTTTTTTAGTTCAGTAGCTGCAGAAACATCCTGAACATGGACTAGAAATGATTGTGAGCAGGACTACAAACAAGTCTGCTAGCTCAGTTAGTGTTTATTTCATTATATCCTACTATTATTGCATTTTTAGCCATTTATCTTTTTTCCTAGATGTGACTCACTGAAGTATGTTTCCTAGCTGCATTGCAATCTTTGTGGTACAAACCAGAAACAGAACATGTCTGGGTTTTACTTCAAACTTCATCTCATAAACATTGTGTAAAAACCCCATGTAAACACTCTAATTGAGTTAGCATTTAAACTCGCTGTAGATTTATCCTTTAATAAATTTAAGATCTTACAGATGCCAATAAACCAATCTGTTTCATGAGCAGAGAAAAATGAAATCTGGGTAGAAATAAATAAATGCTAACATTTTCAGAGGTTCATATTTGTAGAAAACTGTGAATGGTGTCCCAACAAATGATGTGAAAACCATTGTCTAATCTCTACCTACCACATTATTAAGAAGACATTTGCCTTCTCTTAGGGAGCACTTGTCACAGTGGGAGCTGCACTGTCCTATTTTTGGCTATATATATAATAGGAAATTACCCAAGTATCTGTTACCAGAGTGTTTTGTTTTAAATGCAAAGATTTGTCCTCACTTTGAAGGGTGGGTTGTAACATTGACCGGTTTGTGAATCACATTGGCATCTGATGAAGAACTAGAGGAACTAGATTAGAGTATAAAGTCCTTTAGCTCAGAGGTTGCTTTCTTATTACACACTTAAAGTGCCATAAAGAAGTATTGTTCCACAATTGAAGAGTCAAGTATTATTGATTTTGAAATATGTCCTAGAATTTTGTGCATTAGATTGTCATCTTCATGCAATATAGTACATGTGCATACACACAAAAAGTACAGAAGTAGGTAGGCTCCTTTCATTGCCTCTTTTAATTACTTCCTGCCCTGTCTTGTATTCAGTGACAGAGGTAGAACAACAGAAAGACAAGCTTGTTCTCTTTTTGAAGGCTTTTTTCTTTCTTTTTTCTTTCTTTCTTTTTTTTTTTTTTTTTTTTTTGTTGGGCAAGGAAGTGACTCAAAGCAAAAATGTGTTGGCAAGTCCAGTGACCTATGAAATCAGTCAGAAATCAGATAAATCAGCTAAGGAATCAACTGCAGGAAATAATTTAAAAATAATAAAGCCTTCTCATTGCTGCTTTAGCTGTGTTTCTGCATTGGAATCTTTCTATTAGATGCTCATAAGAAAAGCAATAAAACAAATGTGGACCATAACATACGAATTTACATGTAGTTTACGAGAAACACTTCATTTGAAATGTTCAGTAGAACCCACCACAGAGGTGGGAACCTGCTCTGCTTTATGAAACCATATATCCTATTTCCAAAATACATGACAACTATAAAACTTTGACATGCAATCATAGGTAAATCCAAAATAGTTTGAAAAGGAAGCAAAGAAAGAAAGATGACAACTTAGTTGTGTGAGAACAGGTTTGGAGTTCAGGTCTGTAAGCTTTTATTTCTTTATGCTTTTTAGAGAATTCACATCTCAAAATATTTTTAAAGAAGGGAAAACAGTGTATCTGGTTAATATGTCCTCCTGATGAACATTCAAGTGGAGTGTTCATGTCAAACAACACAGAGGGAGTCGGAACATCATGCAATCAAGCACACTGGTATCTGGGGAAATAACTTCTGCAGAGACTGATTATGTTAAACTAAATACTATCACTCATGTCAAAATCATTAGGCAATATTACTGCAGACTATGTAAGCTTTGGTAAATAAATGAAATCAGATACAAAATTGAGGTCTTCCTTCTCTGTCAAAAAAGCTACAGCATTTCTTTTCCTCTTTCTTTTGGAGAAAATCTGTCTTGACAACATGAATGGGGGGTGGAACAGAAATGGAAACTCCTCACTAGTTGCCCTGCATATTTATTTTAGCAACTACTAGGTGGCTGGCAGAGCTTAAGTGTCAGATCTGACAGAGAAGGGAGACTGGGTGTTATTAGTAAGTAATACTATGTTTGCTTTGTGTGGGAGTTAAAAATTCACTGGAATTTTTTGTTAGCGGACTTGGTGATGACCTCCACAATCAAAACTTGCCCTCTGCTCCTCACAGTTAGGTGCCATCATCAATCATTTCACACCCAGAGTGTGAAGGTGGTTTGTGTATCTGTGTATAGAGCTGGGAGAGCTGTGGTCTTAGTAGCATTACTAAAATACCTGAGGAAGCTGTTTGGGCTGAGCTGGTGCTGCAATGGACAGCATGAACAACACCGAGGTTTTCATCAGCTTTCACAGCCTCTCCTGCTTGCCACAAATTGCACTTCTAGTGAGTTGGTTTCCATGATGTAGAGCAGCTAAAGGAGCTGGGATGGGGCAACAGCTAAGAAAAAAAAATGGCACGGAAGCTTCAATGGAAATGGTTTATGTCAAGCTGGCTTCTGTTGGCAGATGCATATTAATAACTGCCGAGCCACAGAGGTTTTCAATTGCTCTGTTCAATGTAAAATCCCCAAGGCTTATTAAAGAAGGTGATTAGTACACCTGTGAATACAGATGGAGTCTCTGAAGTTTCTTACAACTGAATTAGAAGGCACTTGCCTTGCACTGTTCTGGCTGGTGAATAGATGTTCTTTTGCTGGCTGGAAAGGGAATGAACCAGCTCGTCATCTGGCTCTGCAGTGAGTCTTTCCAGGAACAACATAATTGCATTATAAAGAAGTTATTTTTAGATGTGAAAAAAAATACTAAAAACAAATTACAGTGTGTTGTATTTACTTGATTTCATCCTCTTCACTGGACTGCTTCAAGGTGATGCCATCAATGAGCTTGAAAGCTGTTGCAAAGTATATGTTAAGGTGGCTGATGTGCTTACTCGTGGGAATTTGGACTTAGGAAGCTTTTTTCCTCTGCTTTTATCAAAGTAGTAGCTTAGGCTGTGGAGTTATCTGTCTCAACCAAAGGAGGAAGCGCCATCCCTCTCCGTTCTAAAGGATGATGAGAGGAAATCAGGAAATGTACCAATAAAAATTGGCTGTCAGTTGATGATCATCCAGTTTTCTGTAGTTCAGGACAAACGTATTTCACAGGAGTTTTGTTCTGCTTTTCTCCTTTTTGAATGTTCTTAAAGTTCTTTAATTAAAGTATATAAAGATCTAATTTTTAGTATGGATTTTTCACTCCCGGTTTGCTTGTTTTTCCTCTCATTTACTAGCTGTCACTCCTTAAATTAATGTTGCTGAAGTAAGCAGGACTCAAGATAGTTACAGTAAAATGAAATGAAGGCACTGATTTAGGTCTCTGAATTTTAACTGACATAAGGTACTCATGCACCTCTTCTTGCTATGCTTTTTTTTCTGAAGGAGAAGCGAAAGATTCATTAAGATTACATTGCCTTGTGTAAGTTACAAGTTATAGATATTGTCTAGATTTACACAAATTAGTTGTAGAACCATTTCTTTTACTCTTCTGGATGCTTTAAATGCTTTCAAGAACAATTACATTAGAAGAGCAAGTTCCTTTGCTGTCAAAGGATTCTGTCAGAGAAGGAATGGGGGCTGAGGCAGTTTGGAGGAAATAATACTCCCAACTTTGCCCTTCGATTTGTAATCGGTATAAACGTGTCAAAACAAAGGACGCATCCAAGAATATTTCTATCCCTTCAAAGAGACAGACAAAATTACAACCAAATTCTTTCATCATTTTTGTTTTATATTTGGCCAGTCTTTTGAATTAGGTAATGGAAACTTAATCCTTTCCTGCTGCAAACTGTTTTGTGAGATCAATGACTAAGGAGTCCACCTGCTCAAATCTGAAGAACAAAAAGATATTTAACATTTGCTGTTCTTCTAAGAAAATGTTCCTAAGTGCTCTGGCTAGGCCCCTTCAAGGCAAAGCTAAACTTCTAAATCAAGAATGATATTTATCATGACCTATAGTACATTGATTTCATCAAGGTAGCAGACTTGGACTCTTTATGTTGGAAGGCTATATAACTCAATCTGACAAGGTTAACACTTCCAATTAGCAAGCTGCACTTAAATTCCTGTCTTGACTTGACTCTTACATTCAGGCCATATTTGGCCTGTGATTCCTTATGAACCAGAGCTTTTGTGGGAACTGCAGAGGGATCTCTTCACAAACACACATAAGGATTTTATGATGCTGAGTTTGCACACAGCCTGCTGAATGGTAATAAATCTTCTCCCCCAACTGCTCTGTCAATAACAGAACTGCTTGGAATGAACTGGTGCATACTACTGTTTCTATAGCATGACTGTAATTGTTGCATGTGAATCTGTACCTATATGCGATACTGTTCTGTGTACATTCATACAGCACAGATACAGTTTTGTATTCAGTCACCACTGGGTCAAGAATATCTCCATACTCTTCTGCTCTTTCTTCAGGCCTCTTTCTTATGTTCACCTACTTAAAGGGACAAATCAATAGTGACACAGTATATGGTGAACTTCCTGTTCATTGCAGGATGTTCTTGCAGTAGTCCTTCTAACCTGATTTGAGGCAGCCAAGCTTTGGCTCCCAAAGTTCTCTCCCCAAAGTTCATATGGAAGAATTATCACATTAAAAATGGTCAAAAGTTGCCAAGCACCTTTCAGATGCTTTCTTCCCATCTGGTACACAAAGAGCAAAAAACCAAAAGGAGGCTACTACAATGTTCTCCTAAAATTGTCTGCTATAGATTTCCAAAGGGTGGAATATCCTATTTTGGGAATATCTGTTCCTGTCAACAGTGTCCCCTCTGGATTCCTGAAGGGCCCTGGCATCAAGGAGGAGGAAGAGATCTTGAGTGGAAGAAGAAATAAGAAGAGATAGGAAATGCCTAACTGAACAGATGGAGGGAAAAACCTCCCTGACAGAGTGTGCCGGGATGTGTCCAAAAGAAACGTTGGAATCTCCCTTCCCAAGGGACTTCAAAAACTAAGCACTAGAAAATGTGCAAGAGGGAACAATACTGCATTGGCAGGAAAATGGGCTGGATGATCTAATTATTTTCCATCTTCAGCATGTCTAAGCTTATGAATAATACAGATCTCTCTAGCTGTTTTTTTGTCATACTAATTTCCAAAATATTGTAAGTTGGGAATTACTTCATTTAAAAGAAATAATATTACTAGTTATTACTTTTATTTCATCAGTCCCAAGGCTCAACAAATTCTGACCTTTCCTGTAACTTACTCAACTTTCTGGAACTGTGACATGGTAGGTATAGAGCTAAGCTCAGGCAAATATGAATACTTATAGCTGATTCCTACAATGCATGTCTGTAGAGTTTTGGGGGCAGTCATACTTAAGCTTCTGGTTTTCTGATATTTAGTAATTCTCTGCAAGTAAACCTGTGAAGTTTGGATAATAATCTTTGAAAAGCCTTGATGTTGTAAATCCCTTAATTCTCTTGCTACCACAGATTTTTCCTGATATGAGGACAACAATTGTCCCACTATCTTTACAGATGTGAGGTAGTGCGAGCAGAGTTTAAGGCAAGCATACACCACCCCATGACTTTAGACTTGGTAGTATTAATTCATTTAATAAAGGAACAGAAACTTAGAGGATATTTTAGCTGAACTGTAAAATTTTATGGGTTTTGTGTTGTGCTGTTCACCTACAAGGTTTAAGATAATTTACTTGTGCAAAGAGCCTTCATCTTTCCTAGCCCTTACTCCTATAGCTCAAATACCACATAGATGGTATTTGATTCCATACAAGGCTGGCCTGACTCCTGTTCAATGAAAGTTACGTGCCTGAATGATGTGGGTACAAATCCTGTATCCAAGTCCTGCATTGAAATGTAGACTGTCTTGGGGCACATGGTAACTTGACCCCAGAAATGTCTTGTTTTATAAATTACACAATAAGTAAGACACCTCAGTCTATAAGTGAAATATTAACATTCATTTAGAAGAAACAGTATTAAGAAACTACATCCATCTAAGTATCTAGCTGTAAAGAAGGGTTCTCTTTCAGATCTGAGATATTACAATGACTGGTTCATCATAGATTTTTCAAGGCTGTGATTAATACTGAGAGGCAATTACTTTCACTAAACTCATAAAATTACTAATCCCTTTTTGAATCTATTATGGAAAATCTGAGATGGACATTTCTCATTGCGATGACTATGCTAGAATTCATGATGCTATTAAGTAATTTGACCAAATAAGCATTCTAGTGCAATGCGCTCAAAACAAGAGCATTCAGCAATAACATAGTATGTTCTTAATCAAGACAAATTTACTGTGAGCCTGGGGTCAATCAAAAAAGGAACAGGAAGCTTGAAGTGCGCTCTGCGATCTTGGGTAAACTTGTCCATCAATATCTGTGTTCAGCAGTGTTGTATGTTGTAGCAACACTTAAATGAAAAATGAGTCAAATTTTAATTTAACCTGTAAACTTCTGTCCCGTATGCCATAACTTTTCATGATTCAATTATTTTGTATATTTAATATATTTTAAAGGAATGTTGTTTTGAATAGATGTAGCTGGGAAAAAGATTGTTTCTAGGACAAGGATGGCTATACTAATGCATAGTTGATAAAAATGTGAAATAAGTGTTAATTCATCCTTTAGACTCAGTATTAGTAAAGTCACACCTGAAAGGGCTGAATAGAAAACATAAATTGTTGAGTCAGTTTCAATTCGGTTTAACATTTGTCTAAATCACTGAACTTTTCCTAAGAAACCTGGCTCTATTCTGTGCTTGGATATTTGAATAGTTCTTTGGGTTGGGGAGGATTCTTCAATTGAAAATATTCTCACGTTAAAAAAAATTCCTACTGCTTTTGTGCAGCAAAAGTTTAACTATCCTGAAACACTTCAGTACGAAAAGCACACCTCTCTTTGGTTTCTACATATACAAATTCTAAAAATCTATGCCTAGCCACGATAAAAATGTTATTGAATGGTGTTCTTTGTGGTTTTTTTTTTTAATAAAGTGATTATTAATTTGAATAACACATCTCTAAATTTGGGTATCTGATGGAGGAGGGAATGTTTCTTTCTTTTTAAATAAAAATATTATCTTTGAGGATAGTCTCAGTCTACAAAGTGGAAGTCTTCAGGCTGTTTTAAGCTATGCTTGAATCTCCAAGCATTTTGACAGTCTTATGTATTTTCTCCCTGCTCATGCAAAACCACAAATTTCCTATTGAGGATGTGACTTCAAGTTCACTGAGACTTTGAGTAGAGATTCAAGCTTTTGAAAATTTTTTTACCCTAAAGAATGTGTGGAGCCTTCCTTAAAATCTGTCTACGATTACCAGAACAAGGGGCTTGTTATATATGCATATGAAATATTTAATAGAAATGAACTATTTCTCCAGCTTTGAAAAAAGACTGCACAGAGAAACTTTGCCAGATGACACCAGGTCGTTAAGTGCTTTGTGAGAAATGTCTTGGCCTATTCTAGTTACTGAGGAAACTTGCTTTCCACTTCAGTGAGGCCAAAATTTCATAGTTGGATGATGCCCTAGAGATTATCAAGAACACTAAGAAAAATTTCCCATCACATCTGATTAATTACCCAGAGTAACAAGTGTTCCCCAGGGCATCTTTATGTTTCAGCTATAGATAACACTCCTGAGTGAATTTTAATGAAGTGCAAACTCTGCAACAAGTAGGATACCATCTCACTTCGTAGTCACTGCTATACAACAAAGCAGTTTAACAAAATCAGTTGAGATTCCAATTCACAATGAAGTTAACACAATGTTATCTAAAAAGTGAGTACTGGTTTGGGTTGTGCTGAGTAAACATACAACTTAATGTTCCCTGGTGGACTTGAGACCTGTAGTCCAATTGTACAGTCCCAAGCAAAGGACAGGCATTATAACCGATTGCTTTTCATTATGGAAGTGCATGTATATGTCTTAGTATATGCAAACCTATATAGTGTGGTTACAGCCTAGGTTCTCTCGAGTACTAATATCCAGTCCATGCCTACAGTGATCCCACAAGCTCAGGAAAAAGTGGACGTGTTTTTCCACTGTCAATGTGAAAAGTGTTCTTGGAGAATGTTAGTTTGCAACATTGTAAAGAATTCAAACTTTTAGCATCCTGTATTCCTAGTGGCAGCCTGGCAGCATAAAGTTAGAATAATAGTCATTGCTGTCTAATAGAGCAATGGTAAAAATTCAAGTTTTTTTTCTGGAGTGGGGAGGATAAAAAGAGGGAAGAAACACCCTAAAAGGGCTTTAGTAGAAATTAATTTCACATATCAGAGGTATTTGTAGAGGAAGGAACTATATTGGCGGGAGTGTGGAATATATCCATAAAAAAAATTTGCAAACCTTTCTGTAGTACAAATACTGATTTTTTTTTCTTTTTTTTTTTTGCCATTCCCGTTTTTATCTTCCTACCAGTTAATGCATTTAAAATATTTACTACTGTCAATGAGGGTATGTAGCCAATTATCCAAAACAGGGGTGTTTTTTATAAAAAAAAAAGTACTCCTTTGTTATAATTGCTGTGTTACGACATGTAATTCACTCAGGAAAATCGTGATCACATCAGGTTAGTACATTGGAAATTATTCATAAAATTTAGATCTATTGGTAGATTTGGGTTACAAGCTCTTCTTCTCTTGGTTAAACAAAACCATTGTCTTTCCCAACACACCATTCCTCGCTTATCTTCTCACAACAGAAGAAAAAAATTTAAAAGAAAGGTATTTGTTTAACTATGCAAATGAAAACTCATTTGGGACATATTTTCATTTTGCTGATTCATGTTTTTCAGTGTCTTTCTTCCTCCTTCCTTTTCAGTCCTAAACTGTAGAACTGCTTTCCTTAAAATTGATGTGGAGACTGTATATGTTTTGAACCTTTTCTTTTCCTCTGTGTTATTTGTACAGAATGTGAGTTTGAGAGAGCTGGGATAATGGAAACACAAGTGTCTCTTAAAAATCTGCATAATTTGAAAATTTTGTGTGTAGGCTTGTTTGTAATCCTCCAAGAAGTCCCCTATGAGTAGGGAAGCACAATATGTCTCATTTTATAGATAGGTAAACATAGAAGTGGAAAAGCTACATAATTGTAAAAACAGACAGATGGTCCCTAATCTTTGACATGAAAAAGGAGAAAAGAGGTGGTAGATTTTAAATTTAAAAAAAAAAATTGCCAGAAAATCTACCAGGATTACTACTGAGTTTATCCAAGGAAAAGTTTTGATGATTCACAAGTGGCTCTTGAGCTGCCAGTCTTTTAACTTTGCTTGCTGTGCATGTAGTGCTGCCCATCACCTGTTGTTAATTATAACATTCTATAAATCTAATGCTAGAAGACTAGCAGTGAGACACAGTGCCTGTACTGGCTTAATGGACACTCTTGGAAAAAAAATAATTTTTCAAGAGTTTATTCCTGGATGAGCTTCTATGGACCTGGCATTGTCATGAACTGATATTTCTATTAAGAAAAACACTAGTGGATGCCTTTAAACAAGTAAGGTCTTGGCTTTATGCAAGCATTGTGGTTTCAAGCACCATAGCAAAAAACACTATGATGGGAAGCTATCATTTAATAAATCAAAATAGCTTGCTTGGTAATAAATATTTTTCTTAGAAACCAAAATATTCTCTTTCTTATGGATCATATGACTTCCCAGTTCCTGCATTTTTTGACATTACTGGAGTAACAAAGGAACGTGGGAAATAACTCAGCATGGTGAAATCATTCAGTTTAGTTCTGCCTACACTGTGGTTAGAACAAGTTAAAAATGTGTGATTTCATGCATAGGTGATCAAATTCTTCTCTTTTTAAGGTAGCTACAATTTGGCTGAACTGTGCAGTGCTACCTTTCTGGAATGAGGGAAGTGTTTAGTTTTGACTAAATCACTTCAGTTTCATTCCTCAGCTTTATATTCTACAAAGAGGTGAGCAATATTTCCATCTCACAGTATGGGAAATACTTTCTTGCTTATATGGGCTCTGAGCATTAAGAAAAACCACAACAAACTACAAAAATGCCATGAATCATTACTATTGACTCTGTGTTCTCCTGGCTGCTGTTCAGATAACTTCCACTTATATTGATAAAATGGTCTTTGTAGTTAGCAGTGAAAAGAAAGCCAGTATTAAAAAAAAAAAATTAAAAAAATAGTTCAGAGACAGGAAAAATACAAAGAATTTATATTCTGCTGTCAGTGACAGCAGTCTAAATCCAGATTTGGTCTAGACACAAGTCCTGTAAAGACACACATACATAAATAACGTCTATAGGAAATATATTATTGCATTTCCATAGATGCATTTCACATATTCTCACATGTATAGTAACTTGCTGACATATCAAATTGAATGGGACCTATCTATTGGCATACAGAAGACTAAGTTAGTTCAAATTATTTAGAAACAGACTTGCTAAAAACATATATGCACTTCAGTGTATTCATATGTGAAATTATACATAAGTTTCACTTGAAGAGTATAAGCAATAAATACTTCTGTAAACAATACTGTTCTTTACAGAATTCTTCAAGTTTTCCAATAATGTCCTTCATGTTTTCCAATGTCTGCTAAGAAAGTCATAAAAAGTTTACAGAAGTCTAAAGATTCAGCTTGTTTTACTGGGATCCCTTTTATGATGCACTCCTCATGTAAAGATCGGTCTATTCTTCCATTTATTTGTTCCACAATTACTCAGTCATTTCATAGCAAGAATTTTTGTGTTCCTGGGTGCGAGATTCTTTTTATAATGAAGTGCAATGTGGTTATGAATATATTTATATAGCTTCAATGACTTGCTGGCTCTGCTTGCCAGTAAAAATATGGTTTTGATTATCCTTAAAACTCCTGATTCAACCTACTTTGGGAAAGTTGAGCTATATTGTTTTTTACTGTTCACATGACATACTGTGCATTCTAGCTGAGATCCAAGGTACCATGCAGTGGACTTGCATCAAAAGAGAAATTTTGCAGCAAACCTAGATTGGAAGCTGAAATATAACTTAAGGAATATTAATAACAGAAAGGTATTCAAAACAGAGTTCTGGTTTTAGGAAAACAATTTCTCAGTGGCTCAAAAAAAGATAGTTTAGGAGACAGATAGGACAAAAGTTGCTGAAAGTATACAAAAAATATTGTGAATCCTTCGGGAAAAAGAAAAATTAAAAAATCAGAGTAATGTTTGTTTTAACAAGCAGGCTTTAAATGACCTCAAAGAATTATGTGCCACATTGGTTTCTGTCTTGTAACAGAATTCCTTTACTTTGAAAGCAAATTTAGATCCTGAGGCAGCTTTGTTAGATATACTAACAGGAACATAACTATCCTCTAACTATCCTCTGAAATGTTTTCTATGTTCTGCATCCTAGATCGCATGTTCCTATAACATACTGTGACTACATCAGGCCTACACTGTGTGCAGTCCTGTTCTAAGTAGAAACTTGTCTTAATGTGTGTCTGAAAAGCAGATGTCCTCTGCAAAGCCGCCTCCTCTCAGAATAATGCCCTGACATCTTCTGGCTTTGTGAATGGAGAAGTTCTCTCCTCATCTTTGGCTTGGGGTTGGTATTTTCATGTAGTTTCTAGCCTTTGTCTGTTAAGATTTTTGACAAGATAGGTCCTTTTCAATGGGAATAATTTTTCCCAGGAAATGAAACTTTGAAAGACTTGTTAATGGCATTGTTTCAGCATTAGACTTTTTCATTAATTATAGTCTCTGTCCTCAACAACTTTAACTCTTAACGCCACTGCAGCAA
The DNA here is from genome assembly GCA_033628505.1 of Tringa tobata. NCBI lineage: Eukaryota > Metazoa > Chordata > Aves > Charadriiformes > Scolopacidae > Tringa > Tringa tobata. The sequence continues at coordinate 7,044,207 of JAHREE010000363.1, forward strand.
AGAATGCAGTCTCTGACATACCCATAATGGTTGTACCATAAGGGTTGTCTTTTAACAGGCCATGAATGCAGGATGTTGCATCTATCATGTCACTATTCCCTCAATGAAGGCAAAGGAGCTGACACTTGCAATTGCTTTCCAAACCCAGTTGAATGTGGTCATCTTTAATAATGCGTTCTTGCTAAATTTATGTTAATAAATGGGGCCTGAATCTCCCTGCCTGTTAGCAGAAGCATCAGTTCTCATGGCTTTCACATCAATTGATGCTATATTGCGCAGTATAACGTGCAATGTTTTTACTGGCAGGGATGGGAAGGCATCTTCTGTAATGCTTTAAACAATTAAATTGTTAGGAAGAAAATTACCTCAGCTTAATAGGAAGAGTATTTCACTGTACCGGTTCTGATATCCAGACTCAACATCCAATAATGAAGAGATCATAACAGTGCTGAGTATCAAATTTGAAGGATTCTGACAATCTGCATTTCTTCTCTTCCTAGAAAGGGAAGAAAGCAAGCATGTATGTTAATACTCCTCAAAATATGCAGGTCAGCAGAGAAATATTTTTTACTTTACTTGAATAAATAAGCTACATAACGTTTATTTTATTTTCCTATTTTAATATTTTTTGACGTAATCAAATGTTAGTACATTAAATAAACATGAAACAGCACAGGAAAATTGTGTTTAAAACTGTTGCTCAGGTTACAAAGACACCATGAAGGGCTGACATTTTGGTTTGTTTTATTTTTATGAGTAATATTGTCTGCATTCCCATATTATGCTTGTGTGTAGCTCTATAATTCACAGTAAACTTTGAGTTATTTTCTCTTTGGACTACTTTGTATATTACAGAGGATCACTATTTCTGTTTGTACAAAGCTAATTTTTCTCTCCTCGATGGCAGTCAGTTTCAAGCTTGTTCAGAGTTTTGAACAAGCAAAAGCTAGAAAAAGGAGAGAGAAAATTGCAATATTTCACTGTACAGTGTAAACTCTTTGGTTTATCACAAAATACCAGACAACAACAAATTGCATCAACCAAAAGCTAAAACCTAAGTAGTTCTCTCCTTCTGCCCCTCTTTCCCCCCCCCCTCCAGTAAACGAGTAACAGTCACCAGCTCTGGAATGTGCACTGCTCTCCCATGAAAACATTTTTCCGCTCTGCCTTTTCCAAAAAATCAAAAGTTCAAAGCTAAACTACTACATGTTATAAAAGAACAAATTTACCATGACACTTAAACAAAGACATGAGTCAGTGTGTTCAGCTTTCTTGAGGGAGGAAGGAGTTATGTTTCTTGTTAAGGCAAGGTTTGCAGTAAAGAAATTATTTTTATAGTTTTATATATCTCCTTATAATTATCCACATATATGTTCTGTTTTACTTTACAGTTGAAGTTGTAACTTGTGCCTTTTTGTTACTGATATATTAATTTTGGTTTACAACATTCCTTCTCAGAAAGCAAAATATTAACATCCTCATTACGCAAATGGGCAAATGCAATCAGAGATATTAAGACACTTAGTTCAGTATTATTTAGGATACACGTGGCAGTCTGGGAACTGCAGCTGCTGCTGTTTACTCTTCAGAGTGCCACTTTTGTTCTTGGGAATGGCACAAGCAAGATAAGTAGCATGTATATGGAGGACAGAGACAAAAATAGATGGACTGCTGTGGGTAAAACAACTTATATCTGGAATAAAAAGCACGTGATTTTTGTGTCCTCTTAAATGAACACAATATATTAAACAGCTGAATTGCTCTATGTAGTTTTTAAAGCTGTCTAGGAAACTTGGAACACCATTTCCATTTATTTGGAACAAGTGGCTGAATCATTTTTCTGCCTTGAAAAACCTCTACTTCTGTTCCTGACTGATATAAGATGGATATTCTGAAAGTCATTCCTCTTGTACAACAGGAGAGAAGTGCAGAAAGTCACAGAGCTCCTGCTAATATTGAGCCTGGACATCCCTGAATGTATGGTTGATTTGGAATATGTTAAATGATGCAAACTTCTACTAGGTACCATAGTAGCTTTAATGTGTCCGTTCTTTCAAGCAGATTGGTACTTGTTCTTTGTGTATACAAACCTGAGGTAGCTAGATCAAAGGTCTGCTTTAGACTTGGATCTTTGACGCTGAATGTCATATTCTCTAGGATGGAACCAAAACCAGAAAACCCTTGAGCATGGAGAAAGCTGACATCTGAAACTATATCCAACAACTTAGGCACACCATCAGGATTCAGTTTTTCCTTATTAATATGCAAATATTTATTAGGTCATTCCCTAAGAGCAGTGTTGAGCAACTGTAGAAAAGATATGCTCAAACTGAGGGACACATTTATTTTTTTCCCCTTCGAATTCAATTTTTTAACAATATAGCTTACACATGAGGTGTCATAACTTCTATAGCTGCCCCTCTCTTTCTGTTGTTTCCGCAGGATGATATGTGAAGGGACCTTACTGTTGTTACCTACAGTCATAAGTTCTTTTTAGCCTGTTTAAAATCCTGCTATATTTCACATGGGAGCAAAAAGAGGGTGTAATGTAATTAATACAAAGGACTTTTTAAACTTTTCAAATGGAAAGGTTTGGATTTTCGATTTTCTGGTTTAGAGGCCCTTAACTGATTGTGCCATTGAATTTAATGTTGGTTATGAATGAGATCGTAGAAAATAAAAGGACGCGGTCTGTGGGAAGCACATTTCTAGTAAGGGAGAGCAGCACAGTTGGTTTTGTTGGATGCAGGCATATCACAGTAGTGACAATGGCTAGAAGCATCAGGCAACTAAAGAGGGAAACCTGCATTATGTGACCTGCTGGGTAGATGAACCATGTTTTGATAACCTCTGGAATAAGGACAAAAGTGAACTGTGCTTGATAGAGAATAAACTCATTTAATTTTCAGTCTTCATGCATTAAACTATAAAAGTTACTCAGAAAGCCACACCAGGATATATATGTCATTGAGCAGTAGGAGCAATTCGGTGGCAGTGCCTTGATAGAAAGAAGGCAGCTGACTAGTAATAGGCCAGTGGTAGGTACCCTTGCTAGCCAGGTGTGAACGAGAGAGAGGAGTGTGCTTCCCCCTTTTTCTGGAGCCAAACATAGTCCTCACCTATGTGCTGCTTTGTTTGGCTACACAGGCAATACAGGGAGTAAAATGATATATGTTCTGAAACAGTCAGAACCACAGTTCAGTCAAAATTCGGTACAGGCCACTGTAGTAAGTATCACACAGGGCAAATACGTATTCCCCTGGCCTGTGCTTCCATCTCCCACATTATACAGGCGAGCAGGAAAGAGACTCTCACCAGAGGTTAGGAAAACTGTGTGATTTATAACATTGGTGGTAGGTGGAACAGGGGAGACTGTGGGACCAAAAGAGCCAAGTATTTTAAGCATCTGCTACAAGCCTGTGCCAGATGCAGGATACCAGACAAGATGTGCCATTTGTCTGTTCTTGAATGGAATTTCCTATGTCCTTAATACCAAGCAAACTCTGTTTATTTATAATATAACTACTTCTGGTTTTGTAGAGATGATATACAGCACATTTCGTCTTTTCACTCTCACAATGACATTTAAACACTTAAAAAGTGATTTATTTAGCTGTGTAAATTCAGTCAGCTTGGCAGGTGTTTTGCTTTGTCATGGGTGAATCTGTAAAGGCTGGAAAACTTCTCTGTTGAGGGGAGCTGAATTGTGTAGTTTCCAGAAGTACGGTTTTGTCTAATGCTTATCTGGATTAAGAATGAGACCCAAGTTCTTATAAGACAGTAGGCAGTGATCTCAAGTGACCATTTTCATGGGTACCAAAGAGAAGAATGATTTGGGAAATGATGACTGTCCTCTCCTGGAAGTGGACTTTTCCCCCACTTTTAAGTGATTATACTTCGTAAGTGATTCTAATTATTTCCCAAAGAAATAAGCAGGAATTTCTGATCAAAACTTCTTTTCAGAAAATGCCAATTTGAAACTACAGGTCTTTGGAAACACCTGCACAAAAGGAAACATCTCTCATTTCCTGGAGTGCTTTTCTAGACAAAATTAGAGAGGAACATACCCTTCCCAGAGTAACAGTATTTCATAATGATTACCTACGAGTTGAGTACTCCACCTTGAAGTCTCTGTGCTACCTTGTTAATATTAAAGACACAAGCCTCAAACTACACTTAAGACCAGTTGGGAAAGTTAGTTCCAGGATGTCTAGGCCTAGAAATAAAATGCAACAGCCCTACAGTAGAAGATCTTGGCTCTGGAGTAAGCCAATCGCTGAGAAGCATTGGTCTTCTGCACATCAACCTCTATTAATGTCAGCACGCAGCATCCTTTCCTGCCAGCACGGGAACGGCCATTTTCTCTGCTTCAAAGTCACATTAGGGGGGACTGTCAAGCTTGCCAGCCTTTTCTGTGGGCATCTTCTGACACCTCTGCTCCAGCATCACATTTTCCAGTCCTTTACCAGCAGGCTGTATCCTGATCACCTTTGTACTCTCCAAACTATGACTTTGTTTGAACCGTTGCTAGTTTTTGAGTTCAGAGGAGGTGACACTGAAGTCAGACTTCTTGACCTGGGCCCTCAATAAACCCCAGCTTTTCCATAGAAATGCCTTGGCTTCTTCCAAGGACATGACAAGAGACTTAAAAAAAAAAATCTGCCAGATGGAAAAAGTGGAAAGTTGTAGTTACAAATCTGCTAACAAAAACATGAAGGCCCACAAAATTACTAATCATAATCCAGGTTTCTCCAGCAGTATTCCCTATAACCTCTTAGGTCACAAGGTACGTTAAAACATGTGCAATTATCTGCCTGCATAAACAAGTTTTTCTGTTTGTAAAGCTGAGGCTGTAATATTGACTGGGTATTGCTCTGAAGTCCAGCTTCTGATTGGAGTTGTTCTTACAATAAGTACTGCAGCAGATGTCAGAATCAAGTGAAAGTGCTGCTATTCAACAATCTAAGCACAAACCATAGCCATCACTTTCCCTGTGTTATTACAGGTATAGACCCAACAGAGCAGAAGGCTAATGTTCACACTTCCTTCTAGGTGTAATCCCCTGTTAGGAGAGCTGTTTCAGCCTCCCTCCCCCTTCCTCATCAAAGGTTTTTCCAGTACACTTAGCTGTTTCTAGCTGCAGCTAGAAATGACACAGCTGCATTTTTTGGCTTATATAGCTTGAGCTCAACCCTCAGCAACAGCTTAGTCTGAGCTGTTTTACAAAACTATTTTTCTGTAAACATTTTCATTCATTACTTATGTGATGTCTGTGCTCCCTTAAAATACACTAGTGACTGGGTGCCTTATCTTCATGTTACCAGACTGGTCAGATACTGAGTCAGGAGGTGGTCTGAAAGCTGGGGACAGAGGTGAGACAGAGAGCACTTAAAGAAAGTTTGACTCTGAGATGGAGTCCTGTGATAGACAGTCTAACAAGCTGATGCTGAGCGACACAAAGAGCAGCATCTTGAGTGGCAGTTGAATGGATGTGGTCAGCTTGAAGAGGAATTTCTAAGTTAGCCTTGAGCTCATGGCTTTAGAAATTGTCATTTGCAAATGGACCTCACACAAACAGAGCACAAAATACAGGATTGAGGCTGGGTTTAGGGGGTTTTGCATGGATTCACACTTCGGGGTACTCAGAATCTGGAGACAGGTCTGTGCTTGAGGCTCAGGGCAATCTTTGATGTAGCTAAATCATGCTGCCTACAGAGGCTGCTGTAAGGAGGCTGCTGCTTCCCACAGAGGTAAAGTCCAGCCAAGAATAGCATGTGTTTCCTCCTCTGCATCTAGCACAACTGCAACTAAGTGGTTGCTTATGTTCAGAAATGAATGAAATATTCAATGAAAGCAAGAATCTTCACTGACGCGACCACTGCTTCCTAATCATTACACAAAATAGTGTTGTCTTGCCCAAGCGTGCCTGGCTCTCTAAGGATAATGGAGACAGTACAGTGTTTGGATAGCTGCTGTTTTGTTGGTTTTTTTTTTTTTTTCGGAAGAGTGGGGAGGGTGTGCCTGTGTGAGGGCATGTTCACAAGAGTTTTAGCCCAGAAAGAACTAGGTACATCTGGAAAGAGCATAATCCAGGTTGCCAGACTCTGGCACTGCTACTAGAAATAATCCTTTCTCAGGAAAGTACCAAAGTGTGGCTGTCTGGTTTGCCCACAAGTATCCGGGCATTTTTCTTGGCAGGCGCGGGTACTGGCAGTTATTTGGCATTTTGATTCCTGCCCCAACTAGTGTCTATTCTTTCTTTGCTGAAGATGGAAGGATACGCCTGTGGTTAAATCCCTGGGCTAGGGATTAGGCAAAGTGGGTTCTGCTCAGATTTTAGTCTGCATCCTTGGCCAGGTCACTGAAGTAAGAATTTTGAAAAGTGCTCAGCACCCGCAAACAGGATCAGATTTTTCAAAAGCGCTCTGCTTACACTGAGGCAGTGGCCAGATGATCAAAGGAACTTTGCAGAAAATTTGGCTGCAAATTTCATTATGAGAGCTACTGGGTGCTGAGCAGTCATGAAAATCTGGTTCTCATTGAGGTGCCCGGATGGGAACCAAGCTCTCCAACTAGCCCCCATCGTGATGGGAAGACACTTGAGAATCTGGCCAGGAGCAACCTCTGAAATGCTACACCAGCAACTTTTTCTATGCCTCAATTTCCTCTAAAATGAGAGTGATGTTGCCAGGGTGCTTGTAAGGATAAATTCATTAATCTACTGTATGTGACGTTCTTGGATGCTTCTGCAGCCAGGAGAGGGAGGTGAAGCATTTGTAGTATATCTTTCTAGACACAGCAATGAACTGTGTAAGCAAGAGTGTGTGAAAGGGACTGGATTCCAGGAGTCAGCTTCACTCTATGGACAGTTTGCAACCCTTCAGGTTCAGGAGCTGCTGCTCTTTGTCTTAAACCCTTGATCATGAGTCAGGGCTCCACCATGCTAGGGGATGTAACAAACAGATCAAAAAGGCTCACCCTAAAAAACCTTTGTGCTAAACAAAGTGGTGTGGGGAGAATATATTGGAAAGAAATGATAAAGCTGTTCCGTTCAGCTGTTTGCCTTCTGAACTCCCAGCCTGTTGAGTACAGTAGTTTTAGCATTTTTTTTTCTCACGTGGTATTTCTTTCCTCACATCCCACCAAAGTGTTTGGTGTTCTGGGGAGAGTTTTGGGGTTTTAGAATTTCAACTTTACAAGACTGGTTACCCAGATACAGTAGTACTTTTTGCAGGTGGTTTTTTTTGGTTTTAAGACCACAGAACCTTACCTTCAAAACAGACTTTTTTTTCCTTTTTTTTTTTTTTTAACTTACAGTGGCCTCAATTTTGCCTCCAGATGGGGAAATCTGAAAAGTCCTGAGCCTCCTGTGGTGCGTGCTGGAGCAGCTTTCCTTCTCTTTCCGAGCAGTCTCCCCTCACAGGATGCGACATTTTCTTTCCAGCTGAGAGTGGAGCCCCCCCCCCCCCTTTCATTTTTGGCTTTCCAGCACTGTCCGCATCTGTGCGAGCTAATGCTACCCAGATCCTCCTCAAAGGGGCACCGAGGGCTGGCACGCAGAAGCAAAGCCCCCAGGCTGTATCTCCGAAACCCAAGAAACCTCAAATGCATTGTGTTTCCATAAACGCTCCTCAGCTGACTGGGCTGTGGGGGAGAAACTCCTCTCAACCCTTGCCTCTCCTTTGAGAATGGGAGGCGCAAGGCTTTAAATCAATTTTCTGACTGCCTATGTGCAGAAATGGTGTTCACGTTAGAGCAGGTTGGAACCACAGAGCCCACAACAGGAGGCAGGAGGTGATAAACGCAACGTGAGGGGCTTGGCCTGACTGACAAAGGGCCCCTAATGGTAGCTGCTCTGTGGCCTAGGCTGGCCTCATCCCTGCCCAGCAATGGTGCCTTCCTTCAGGCCTGTGAGGGCACCTTCCTTCAGGGCTATGGCGGTGACAGTGCAGCCCAAGGGTGCCCTATGGCAGAGGGGTTGTGGTGCGGCCTCTTCAGCAATTTAACTCCGTGCAGGCTTCGGTGAAGGCAGGTGCGTAACGGCCACTGCTGTTACCAGTGTTTTAAACAAAAATGGGGGTTTTGTCTGGATGGGGCTCTGAGCAACCCGCTCTACTGGGAGGTGTCCCTGCCCATGCCAGAGGGGTTGGAACTTGATGATCTTTAAGGTGTCTTCCAACCCAAACCATTCTATGATTGTTATAACTAAATTGTTACTAAATTGAATCCACTGACACAAGCCACTGCTATCTTGGCAGCTTTTGGGCATCAGATTTAACATTTCATGTTTTCATGGAGTCTGAAAAACTTACAAGCAGTTGAGCAAGCAAAAATATTTCTCACCATCATCTTTGATGGTGGCAGGGGAGAAGCCAGGAAGGGCTGCTGCACCTGGAGCTGAGGCCTGTGGTGCCAAGTGTCCCTAGGAAGGACCAAGTTCCTTCTTCAGTTAGCTTCAGCCTTGGCAGGAGTTGAGGGAGCAGCTCCCAGTCTTGCAGATGTGGTGACTATTTTGAAGGATAAGGCTGTATGTTGTGAGTAGCTGTCAAGCTAAAATGCTGGCTTTCAAAATATACTTCATGAATGGAGCATTGAAAATATAATAGGTATCCCTTCACTTAGAATCACAGAATTGTGCAGGTTGGAAGGGACCTTTAAGATCATCTAGTCCAACCATTAACCTAACTCTGATAAAAAAAACCATCACTAAACCATGTCACTAAGCACTATGTAAAGCCATCTTTTAAATACCTCCAGGGATGGTACCTCAACCGCTTCCCTGGGCAGCCCATTCCAATGCTTAATAACCCTTTCAGTGTAAAAATTTTTCCTAATATCCAATCTGAACCTCCCCTGGCGCAGCTTGAGGCCATCTCCTCTTGTCCTGTCGCCTGTGACCTGGGAGAAGAGACCAAACCCCACCTCTCTACAACCTTCTTTCAGGTAGTTGTAGAGAGCAATAAGGTCTCCCCTCAGCCTCCTCTTCTCATGACTGAACAACCCCAGCTCCCTCAGCCTCTCTGCATAAGACTTATTCTCCAGACCCCTCACCAGCTTCGTTGCCCTTCTCTGGACCCGCTCCAGCCCCTCAATGTCTTTTTTGTAGTAAGGGGCCCAAAACTGGACACAGCACTCGAGGTGGGGCCTCACCAGTGCCGAGTACAGGGGAATGATCACCTCCTCAGTCCCACTCACCATGCTGTTCCTGGTACAGGCCATGAGATGAACAGTTAGTAGAAAGTCGAAAGCATGTGGAGCAGAGAAAATGTCACTGAGCAATCACAATTGAATTTGTTTTGCTTGTGTTTTGTACATGTTTTGTATTGAGTACTTGAGAGCATTCAGCATAGGAGTGATAGATGTGATTTTGAAAATAGGGTGTTTCAAAAGAATAGTATAAAATATTCACTGCAAGTGAATTCTGACCACAGTGAAAGGCAGCTTTTGCTTGAAATTTGAATCTACGAACTGTCTAGCCCTGACTGTGGAACCGAGATACACCATAAGAATCACCTGCCAAAACTAATAGGTAGCTTGGATTTTAGATACTGAGTACTTGCAAGTAGTTGCTTAAGAGCAATCTAATACTGAAATGCAATGAAGATGACATTATAAAGGACAGCTGAGCTGAGTGGATTTCCTTTAAACTAAAACTTAAAAGCCATTTGATAATTTTGATAACAGTAAAAAATTTATATTAAATTACTGCTGCAAATGAATCTTACAAGCTTAGGGAACAATCCTGGAATGTTTTCCATGTTTCCTGACATAATATGTTATGCCCAGATCTCCAAAAGATAGTAACAGTCTGTAGGAGTTCCTAAGCATAAGAACTAAGAAAACACCCTTGCAGTGGCAACTTGGACTGCACTACAAAGACCTCCTAAACTGCGCTATGCTGGGCAGAACTGAAGAATAGTAGGAATTCCTGTAACTGGCACAGAACATCCAACTACTGCACTACTTCCTTCTGTGGAAGACAGAAACTGCTGCTGCATCTGCACCTGTATGCACATACAGCAAAACAGTTCAGAGGTCTCACTGCCCAGACTTGCACACAACTTGTGTGCACAGTAGAAACTTGGTTCATCATGAATGCCTTCATCCTGCACTGGAGCATATTTTTGGAACTACTCATCTGGGAGGCTAGGAGAGGATGGGACAGAATCTTCCAACTGTTGCCCTGTAAATTCATGTAGGGAATTTCCACTTAATAAATAGGCAGGGTAGCTCTTGTGAAAGGATATTCAGCCTGTGAATTCTGCATTGCACAAGTACCAAGTTTTGTCCAGTAATCTACAGCAGCACATCAGAAATTGAAGCCACGGCAAGTATTCCAGTCTAGGAATACATTCAAGAGAAGCCTAATAATGATTACAGCCATTTTTGAAAGCACAGCTGGATTTTGCTAAGCACTGCCCACCCTCAGCAAAAATCTTTCCATTCATTGGAGGGCTTGTGCTCTGTTTGAAAGCTCCTTTTTTACCCTCTGAGTTAACCAGAACTTGGCTTTGGCCCTTTAAATCCTCCTCCCTATCAGCTCAGCAACCACAGAGGCAGCTTATTACTGAAAAGAAATCTAAGAATCAGATTTGGCCAGCATTGTCTTGGAAAGTTCATTTTATTAACATGGTTTTGGTTTTATTTCAAAAACACTTTGACAAGCACTGACATTTTTGGAACCAGTAAAGCACAAGAGACTTACTCCTAAAGGCCTAAGCTTTGCATTTTTCTGCAGCGAACAATGTGATGTGCTACTATGGTAAATTCAATTCAAGCCACTGACTGAAAGGAAATAAGTACTGAGTGTTGTCTTTTTCCCTTCATTTTCTAAAATACATTTTGTGTGAATGTTAGTGCTTGTAGGATGTACTTGCTTAACTACTCTTCACTTACTTGCTTTTTTTCTATAGCGCAGGTGACAGATATATCAATGCTGGCAACATAAACTTTCCTTACAAGCCTGTTTTTATTGCTCAACTTTGACCTAAAGTAACTACCTCTTGACTTTTTGCTGAGATTTGGCAACAAGAGTCCCAGTTGTGTGTTTTATATTAACGTCCATTAACTGAAGAGTTGGACTAAATCACCTAATTCATCTACAAAGAAATACTGGGAAATATCTGAGCACTTTCTTTTCCTTTTTTTTCTTTTTTAAGGCAAATAGAAAGAGGAATTTTGGTCTCTGAGCCACATACAAGACCCTTATTCTGACATTCTGCATTCACTGGCGCTCTACACACGGTGGGAAGAAGGGCAGAACAGAGGTAAGTTGTGTGCTGGCATAAGCAGACTTGACTGCTAGATTTCTTCAGGGGTAAGTTGATTGTATTTGGTTTGAGCGTCCCTGGGGCTGTGGCATCTTCCATTCTGTCCCTTTGAAAATTATGTTGAGTAAATGAGAGGCAATGTAAGCATCTCCATTTCAGGGACTGTAGCGTATTATATATGAGTGTTGTTGCTTTGCATCATAACGCTGGGTTTTGTTAGAAACTTGTTTTGCTCCCTGGAATTTTCAATTGCAAAAATGGTCAAATGCTTTGCTTGAAGTTCCCTGTGTGAGTCTACGGTATGCTAGTGTCCACTTCTTACTTTCCTTTCAGAGAGAAGAATGCAGCAGTGTGTTGGTCTGGAAAGAGTGGTTGCTTTTTTAGTTAGCAGGAAACATATGCTGCAGATGTTTAAAAAATCTGGTTTTTAATATACCTTTGATATCTAGTATGTCAAGCTGTTAGTTTTGACTCATTCTCCCTTTGATAGGTTATGCGTATCCTTTATGTTGCTGTGATAGATTCCCAGAAGTTGAAGTGAACTGTCATACCTGACCCAGGAGCTAGTGCTGTGGATATTTATTTAAAATGGAAACTCTTTCTCAAGTTTGCAGTATATTTTTCATACCTCAACGTTATTTCAGAGTGTCTGCATAAATTGTATGACCTGTTTCTGCAGTTGCATAAACAGATTATATGGGCCTTTCCCTATAAGAATGGAAAAGAACTGGCTAGGTTCTTTTTCTGTTTTGTTTTGGTTTGTGGTTTTTGTTTTTTTTTAAGGCTGGAGTGTTCTCATTGGTACCATTTATTGCTTTTGTGCAAATATGGAGTTCTCAGAAGCTGACATTCTGAAGTGTTACAATTTGGGATTGCCAAGAATATTTGTGATAACTGACCAGACGTCTCTAAACTGTATGTAATGAACACACAGATGCTTTTCTTGAAGAGGTGGAAAAACCAAGGTGTGCATATGATGTGTAACAGAAGGATGCTCTAGCTGCATAGTGTTATGAATGGCATAGCTGCTAGCATGCTTCTCAGATCCTAAGTGGAAAGTTTCTTACCTCCCAGAACTCCATATTATTTTTGAGTGCCCTCATGTTGAACTCAGTGTAGTTGTTGATGAGACCCTATAAAGAATGATGTCCACATACGTGCACAGACACCACAGTCATCAGTTTACCACATGCACACAGCATTGGGAATAGAACTTAAGACCTTCGCCTCCGCAAACACAGCTGCTCATCTGGCTGTGGGCTTTGTAGCCAGCAGAGGGAACTGATAAACACTCTCATAGGGCTGCTTTATATATCTTTTTTCTAACCAAGAGAGGGCACTGATTCTCACTCCCTTTTGAAAAGGGTCCATTACATGTTACCCCTCAACAGTTTCACCTGCCATTCAAGAAGCAACAGACTTAGATTCATCTTGCTTTTTCTATAAAATATGGTCTTGCATAGAAGAAGTTTTAATCACCCAAAGATGTCCCTAACTGCATAGTGGTATTAATCCCCTGCAGTGCAATTATGAGACATTAAATTCATTACACATCAAGACAATTACAGAAACACATCCAACATTTCAGGAGTACAGGGAGACCAAGCACAATTGTTTACTGATGTGTACAGAGAATAGGAACAGTTATTGCACAAGACTCACAAAAGGCTTTAGAACCAGGACTCATCATTATCTTTTTAAACACACAGAGCTCCACAACTTTTGCTGAAGGAGAATTCTGTTAGCACAAAGAATAGATCTCACTTTCTGGAGGGAAAGCCACAAAAACGCAACATCACTTACACAAAAGTGGAAAAAGTAAGAAATTTTTGTACAGCTAAATACAGGTATTTGTTGTTGTTAATCAGACAGAACAAGCCACCTCTTATATTTTTGTCTTTTCTTGTTCTTCACTACAATAACTCCATTGAACCAGTGTTCTTTTAGAAATACAACACCAGTGAAAATTAAAAATTATCTCCCTGTAGAAGGAAAGAACCTACAGCTTAGAATAACTGGAAGGCCAAAAACTTAAGGGAAAATATAGGGATATATTTAAGCTTCAGGGATAAAACTTAATCTTTCGTCCCCTGAGATATATAGCAAGACATAGAATAAGTGGGCAGAATATTCTGCCTTGTAGATGGCATCAACCTATGAAAATTGTTCTACCTCCTACGGCAGGTAGTGACACAACCATTAATGGTCTTATTTCTGGCCCTTACCATTCTTGCTAGTCCTCCAGTTACCTCTCACGCATTCACTATTTTATGTGAGCAATGCATGCTTAGAGGCAATTTTAAGTTTAAAAGAGAAGGAGACAAGGCCTCCATCAACGTATGTTTTTAACTCAAGAGCTAATTAACCAAAGGGATAGGGCAAAGCTGGTGGCTTTTGGGGGGTTGTTTTTTTAAATTGGTATGAAATTATATTCTGTACGTTTATCGAGGTGGCACATGATAGTCAATGTAGAAAAGAAGAATATATTCTATGTGCCATACAAGATCCATGTGAATAATTTTGCTTAAGCACCGCATACTTCTCTTTGAGCTCTTTACCACTACTGAGTTACCAAGACTGAATTCTTACAGTCTGATGTTGCCCATGGAAATTCTGGTCCATGGCAGTGGATCTCTGCTTGCTTATCCTGCCAAGAGTTGGTTGTTGTCCTTGAATCAGAAAGGGTAAGAAAGAGGCGGTCATTTGGTTATTTATTTATTTACCCTCTCACAGAATGATTTGCGAATCCTGTTAAGGGGGTTGTAAAGGGTTTCACAGGAAGTTCAAAAGTGTTAGGAGTAAATTACCTCTCTCAAGTTTTGTCACTGATTTCTCCCTGCAGTTCAGCCCTAAAGAGTCATGCAATACCAGATAATCTGCAAAGGGGTGGACTTTATAAGGCTGAATAGAAAATGAAGCAAGGGATTAAAGCGCTGGACAGGAACCCAGAGGAGCTAGATCTCACTCTCTACCATGAATTTTCACTGTGACCATAAGCAAAACATCCATATGTTTACTATCAGTGTGGCCAGAGGAAAACATATTTCTGCCTCACAGAGATGTTGGTGAAAATAAATCCATGCAGATCAGAATGTCTCACAGGCAGTGGCAGGCCTATGCATAGCTAAGCAGACAGTGATATGTTTATCCTGTGTTTTTAGGTATCTGACACTTGTGTCCCGCTTGTGACAGCAGTGGGAGTTATACTAGTGGCTTAAGTGGGCATTAGTGCCCAAAATGAACACCTAAAAAGCTAAGTGTAACCCCCCATGAGACACAGCAGAGAATGCCCGCTAAACACTTAACTGTGTTTGAAAAATTAATATACTCTTTACCTTTAGTTTGTTATTTTAAAATGTTATGTCTCAAATTATTAGTCAAATAATCTAAATTCCTTGTTCTCCCACTGATTCACTTCCTTTAAATTTTGGTTTTAGCACTGTTTTAAAATGACAGTATTTTTATCTTAATATCAGTATGCTTTGATCTTATAAAAAGCAGTTTCAGATCAGCACAGAAGTCAATAAATGCATTCCTAGACATCTTAAGTTCTCTTGGAGACCTGCTGGGTGCAGTTTCCCTTCATCCCCTGCTGCAAAGCGATGCTAAACTGAATTATCTACTTGGCCTAAGAGAGAAATTGCTCAGATGAGATTCTGACCTAAATTAGACGCGTTCCTTTGAATAGAGTTTTCTTAATATGTCCTGCAATCCATTTTTCAAATGCCAAAACAGTACATTTCACAGCAGGCTTTAATAAAAGGTATTTTGCTATATATACATTTCCTGTGGCAAATGCATTTTTTTAAGTCTTTTTTTTTTCTTGAAAATCGCTCTGTTGGAAATTTTTACTTATCTGATAGAGTAATATTCTGTGTGAACAATAAGGCTTTACTGCCAGATTGTAGATCTAAATTCTGTATGCATTGCACTTAAAATCACATATCTGTGTTTCATAAGAGGGGTGTTTTTAAAGAGGGAAGGGACTTTTGCTATAAAAATCAGATGTTAACTAAGGGAAAAAATTTTGTAGCTCAGAGATAGAATGGCAGTTATCAGGAAAACCATTGGGTTCTATTCCTGTCTTCTTTTGGCAATTGATATGGATTACCTGGATACAAAATGAGTTTTACTGTAAGCCTGCTATAGAAAGCACTGTACTTTATTCTTGAATAGTTCCATTTGTTTTGGTTTCGGGTTTTTGGATTTTTTTGGGGGTTGATTTTTTTTCTTTAAAGATACTTATGTAATCTTCCAGGCAAATAGCTGAAGGCAATGTTTTCTTTTCCTCATTAGTTAGAATAGATAACATGTAAAATACAGAAAAAATCTTAGCTACAGTATGTAGGAAAGGGCCCTTTGAGCAGAGCTCTGCTGTTGTTACACACTGTTATAGCTTAAAATGTTGCAGCTAACGTGAGTAGATTTATATGTGGACATAATTATTTTTCAGAAAAGAACAAAAAAGAGTCAATTTAGAAAGAGAATTGTTTGGCTATTAGGAAAAAAAACCCACTCTTCAACTGCAGAATGTATTACATAGAGTACAAACAAACAATTTACAGACAGCATTCACTGCTTGCTTTTGCCCTCCTCTCTGAGCACTGGAGAGAGGCATTCTAGGATTAGGATTTCTGTGATGGAATTTCATTAAACAGGTGACTGTGTTAAAAGTGCACTGACTCACACAACATGAGAAACTGGTACTAGTCACTAATAAATTTGTCTCTGAGGATGGATAGATGAATAGAGGGGCACGCAAATATAGTTTTGAACCACTTTTTAATGTTTCAACTGTTAAGTGGCTGTCTCTGAGGCACTTAACTATTCCTTTCTCTAGCATTATTAGAACTGCCTATGTAGGCAAACTGTAGATAAAACGTAATTCAAGCTGATCTAGAAATTTCATAAAGGCACAAGGTCTGTTATTCCAAGAAAGAGAACTTTGCTTGTGAAATGTGTATTTCAGGCGTATTTGGTACCAGCTAGTGAATTCCATCAGCCTTATTACTGTGCTTCTGTGAGGACTTAAGTTCCATCGCACTTTTTAAAGGCAGTGAAACCTGTGAAGACACACTTCAGTCCTAAGATTGGCTCAATCTGGCTAGTAAGTAATAATAGTAATAAAAACCAATTCCTTCCTTAAATTAGCTCTAAGTATTTTTTTTCCTTCAAACAGAATTTAAGGAAGTTTAGAGTGTAGGGTTTTTTGATAACTTTGACTGGACTGACAGGGAAACTACTAAGAGGGATAATGTACTGTTAGAATTGGTCTGAGTATACTAATCTTTTCAAAATCAATCAGAAAGGAAGAGAAGAGCTTTTCCCAGCCACATAGTGTTTCCCAGCAAGATCTGTTTTTATTTCATTGCTAAAACAACAGACTGTTACTAACTTAAATGTCAGATGACACTACATCTGAAAAAAAAAAAAGGGGGGGGGGGGGGGAGGGAGCCAGCACCACCCAGCAAGGCAGTGCTACAGTTCACATTAAGACTTCCTTACAATAGCTGGTTAGAACAGAAACCTGAAGTAGCAGTAATCTTACCTTGAGTATACAAGATCCAAGGAGAGAAGATCACTGGCTCAAAACAGTGGAGGACTGAGAAAGTGCTCTGATCTGCTGCTGGTAGCATGCACTTGGCTTTTATGTGCAGGTGGGAGGAGCTGCTCCCTACGGTAGGTGGGCAGTGAGGATAGCAGGCAGACAGCCTTCAGAAGGCATTGTAGAGTAGGTTTTTGCTCTTTGGGGACAGAGAGAGGGAGAAAAAGCAAGCTGGATGGTATTTAGAGGAGAAATAGTGTTGGATTTATTTGTTGTTTTTTTTTCTTTAAATATTTACTTATGTAAATATTTTCTACTGTATTTGTGTCTCTGAATCTGAATCTCTGTATTATTCCAGTTACAGTTCTAATGCTACTAGGTCTCACTTTGTCTTTTGGAAGGATTTTTACAGCAGTGAGATAATAATACAAAACAGTTATCAGAAAGGCTGGTGTTTCCCTTTCTAAGAAGGGATAGCTATGAAGAAGCAGCCCGTTGATCCTTGAAGTTGTGTGTTTACTTAGGGATTGAACCTCCTTAATGTTCCAAATGTCTACTAGATCTATGCTCCGGAATCAGGCTCCTAAGTTTCTGTCATGCTGAGCTACCCAGCTTTTCCTTGATGCAGCTGTAACATGTTCTATCTACATACTGGCATTCTAGCAGTTTAGTTTAGAGCAATTTTATTGTTCCCTGTGTCTGAATGCTAAACAATTTTTCCCAACTGGTATTCTCAAAAGGCAAATATAGCCAAAAAGACAAACCAGTAGGAATACGCATTCCTGGTGGTTTCTGTGTAAAATTATTCATTGTTCATTTTAACTCATTCATTGCTTTAAGGGCACAGGAGAGTAGATGGCACAGTGTCCAGATACTGGCTCCTGCAGGTGAAACACAGTTGTACCCATCTGGAATACACTAATTCTGTATTTGCATATGTCCCTCTATGAGGCGTATGGACCTGTATTATTTACCATAATACACAAGTAAAACCTGTGTATTGTATTGGAACATTAATGAGTGGAGAAAGCCAGAAAAATAAAACAGGAAGGAGAGGATAGTGGTGTGAAATCAAGGGAGTGGTTAGAGATGTGTCCCATTTTAGAATCTGGGGAGGACCAGACAGAGAAATGAATGAGAACCTGACTTTACAGAGTTGAGATAAACTAGTGTGTAGCGAAGGTGATGGAGATGAGATCCGATATATACTGCTTCTTGCACTAAAGGGCTAAACTGGTCACTGGATAAGGAGATGAAAAATGCTTATAGAATCTGTGAACTTTCATCAATATCCTGAGTTTGCTCTCAGTGTTAGACTCTTGTGTCTGTATTTTGAGAACTGAATATATATGCTATGATCAGTGTAAGTAAATCTCAAGTCCTAAGATATTTATGTTGGGAATGTTTATTAACTCTTAAGATTGAGTCAAAGTAACATTCCCTTCCTTATATTTCTTCTCCTTTTTTCTTGACTATAATGAACATGTATTATTGGGGTTTGTTTGTTTTTGTTTGTTTTTTTTTTAAATTAGTATTGAGTGAGTTGATCAGAACATAGTTGTGTGCAACTTCGGCTTTTTCTTTTTAGAAAAAGGCTTACAAATCAGGCACTTATCCACTTGGATGTCAGTTTTATGTGGCAGAAGGAGCTCCCTAACCTTGGTGATGTAGCCTCTGTCAAGCTGAAAAGGACTGGTTAAGCTGTTAATATTTCTTACAGGTATCAAATTGCTGCTGGATAGGGCAATTTATACATTATTGCTACTGACTGGGAAAAAAATAATGTTGTTTTGTTATTTCTGCAGCACTCAATGCATTTTTACAGTTCTCAATCAGATTTTATGCTCTGAAGAGATTACAGTGTGTTTTTAGGAAGGCTACATGAAGTAATGATAACATGGGAATAGGGAAAGCAAGGGTACAAGTTACTGCAATAAGTTTATGTAACTAGTTCAGATATGGCACTTTGTAATGGTTCAATTGATTAAATGATGTACATAAACTGGAATTAGAATCATAGAATCATAGAATGGTTAGTTGGAAGGGACCTTAAAGATCATTTAGTTTCAACACGCCCTGCCATGGGCAGGGACGCCTCTCACTAGATCAGGTTGCTCAAAGCCCCATCCAGCCTGGCCTTAAGACTTCCAGCGATGAGGCATCCACAGCTTCCCTGGGCAACCTGTTCCAATGCCTCACCACCCTCACAGTAATGGATTTCTTTCTGGTATCTAATCTAAATCTCCCCTCTTCCAATTTAAAACCATTACCCCTTGTCCTGTCTCTATACTTCCTGACAAAGAGTCCCTCTCTGGCTCTCCTGTAGGCTCCTTTCAGATATTGGTAGGCTGCTATAAGCTCTCCCCAGAGCCTTCTCTTCTCGAGGCTGAACAACCCCAACTCTCTCAGTGAGTCTGCGTAGGAGAGGTGCTCCATCCCTCTGATCATCTTTGTGGCCCTCCGCTGGACCCATTCCAACAGGTCCATGGCCTTGCTGTGTTGAGGACTCCAAAGCTGGACATAGTACTCCAGGTGGGGTCTCATGAGCGCAGAGTAGAGGGGTAGAATCACCTCCTGCAACCTGCTGGCCACACTTCTCTTGACGCAGCCCAGGATGCAGTTGGCTTTCTGGGCTGCCAGTGCACACTGCCGGCTCATGTTGAGCTTCTCATTCATCAACACCCCCAAGTCCTTCTCCTCAGGGCTGCTTTCCAGCCATTCTCCACCCAACCTGTATTTGTGCCTGGGGTTNTACATGAAGTAATGATAACATGGGAATAGGGAAAGCAAGGGTACAAGCTACTGTAATAAGTTTATGTAACTAGTTCAGTTATGGCACCTTGTAATGGTTCAATTGATTAAATGATGTACATAAACTGGAATTAGAATCATAGAATGGTTAGTTGGAAGGGACCTTAAAGATCATTTAGTTTCAACCTCCCCTGCCATGGGCAGGGACGCCTCCCACTAGAGCAGGTTGCTCAAAGCCCCATCCGGCCTGGCCTTAACACTTCCAGGGATGAGGCATCCACAACTTCCCTGGGCAACCCGTTCCAGTGTCTCACCACCCTCACGGTAAAGAATTTCTTTCTGGTGTCTAATCTAAATCTCTTCTCTTCCAATTTAAAACCATTGCCCCTTGTCCTGTCACTGCTCTTCCTGGCAAAGAGTCCCTCTCTGGCTCTCCTGTAGGCTCCTTTCAGATATTGGTAGGCTGCTATAAGGTCTCCCCAGAGCCTTCTCTTCTCAAGGCTGAACAACCCCAACTCTCTCAGTCAGTCTGCGTAGGAGAGGTGCTCCATCCCTCTGATCATCTTTGTGGCCCTCCACTGGACCCATTCCAACAGATCCATGGCCTTGCTGTGTTGAGGACTCCAAAGCTGGACATAGTACTCCAGGTGGGGTCTCATGAGTGCAGAGTAGAGGGGTAGAATCACCTCCTGCAACCTGCTGGCCACACTTCTCTTGACGCAGCCCAGGATGCAGTTGGCTTTCTGGGCTGCCAGTGCACACTGCCGGCTCATGTTGAGCTTCTCATTCATCAACACCCCCAAGTCCTTCTCCTCAGGGCTGCTTTCCAGCCATTCTCCACCCAACCTGTATTTGTGCCTGGGGTTGCCACGTCCCAGGTGCAGGACCCTGTACTCGGCTTGGTTGAACTTCATGCAATTTACACAAGCCCACCTCTCAAGCATCCCTTCCCTCCAACTTGTTGACCGCGCGGCACAACTTGGTGTCGTTGGCAAACTTGCTGAGGGTGCAGTCTATCCCAGTGTCTCCAACAAAGATGTTGAACAGCACTGGTCCTAGTACTGACCCCTGAGGAACACCACTCGTCACTGGCCGCCAGTTCTACTCAGCTAACATCTAAACAATCAGATGGTTTTGTACATAGAGAAATCTAGGTCAAGATTTTCAGAAATTAGAGTAAATAGGGTACTCATGTTCTTATCTGATGATTAAACTGTTCTTATAGTCTCAAAATTGATGAGCTTTCTGTAGGTCCCTTTTAAAATCAGTAGGTACTTCTGTAAACTTAGTACCTTCTAAAAGTCAATCTCTTTTTTTCTCGGGAACAAAAGTTTAAATGTAAAAAAAGAGCTGTATGTTGATTTTAATTTTTTTTTTCAGCTCTTGACCCTAAACTTCTGGTGCTAAGTGCCACTTCATTTCTTGCAAGTGAGTCAATACTCAAGCCAGTTTAGTTTAACTGCTTCACACTCTGTTGGTTGTGCGTACTGATCACGTGTCCTACTGTACTATTGACTGAAGGGCAGCCTTACCTTTTTATACTTCTAGTAGAGAAGAATTAAAGGAGTTTTTCTTTAGTTCTTTTGTTGAAGGAATCTTAAAGCACTTTACAAGTGTTAAATAAATCTACCAACACATAAAAACAGACAAAAAGTATTAGACGTCTGTTAAGGATTATTAAAGCACTACCATGATAAAATTATATGGAATATTACCTGATAAGACTAGAACACAGGCACAGACCTGTGATTTTCTGGTTACTGCATTGCTTATCTTCCCTAATGAGGGTTTTTAGTAGATGAAATCTTTACCAAAATATCCGTGGGAAATTTGATTTAGGTCATCACATGATTGACTAGATTTCAGGGCACACTGCCAGGCTGGACAGTAAATTCAATGTGGACACATGGCAGGAAAGCTTGTCATGTTCCTATAACTAGGAGCTGTGCCCAACCTTTCAGCTTCCATCTGCCTTTTAAAAATGAAGTTATTCTTTCAAGAAACACTTCAGTGCTCTAGCCCTCTTTTCCACGTTTGTCCCCAAATGTCCAGATTGGTTTGCCATGATCTTCCAAGAACTGTTTGAGGCAGCCTGTGCTTTCCAAAATTCATATCCGGTATTTGCTTTACTTGGTGGTAGGGCTACATCTGTAATGCAGAATAGAACTGACATTAAGGGTATCACCTTCATGAAAGTACCTTAAACTTGGATGGATCGTTTTACCACACTTTTGGGAACCACACACATTAACTCTTCAGTGAGTCTTCTATTAAATTTGATTTGTTCCAGCATACAAAGTGGATGGCAAAGAACAATTATTAACAGAGGTGGCATCATCCTTAAAACACAGGTAAAAACTATAGCTGTACAAATGACAGGCATTTCACTCTAGGTCTTGTAAAAGGACATAAGCCAAAATTCTTGCATTTGTTCCATAAAGGAATTAAGTGATTATTCCCAGTTTGCCCTGAATGTAACTGAGCTAAGTAATGTGGCTGAATGTGTTGGTGGTCAATGCAGAAAGAATATACCCTGAATATATTGGGAGGCTGGACCTTTGCAAATAAATGACAATTTATGTATCATCAGAGCAACAGCTCAGGTAGGTGGCTACTTGCTGTTTATCAGCTACTTGCTGGTATTATCAAAGGAGGACGGTCCTCGAACAGTTAGATAGCATGGTGATGGCAGAAGATTAGCTATCCAAGATCAAGGTGTCAACGTTTTTTTAAACAGAAACCAGACAGAATTAGAAGGAGAGCTCCTAACGTAAAGCAGGGTAATACAGGTAATAGTAACCTCATGAGGTAACAGTTAATTCTTCCAAATTTCAGCTATAATTTAAAAAATGCCATAATGAAAGAAAGAGGAAGACATTTAAGAACTTCATTGTGACATTTCTTGGTATGAAAATATTCTGAACAGCCTACACAACCCTCATGTAAATATATTCTTTTCATCTTATTTGACTGTAGGACCAAAGACATGAACGTTTTCTCTATTTGAGCAGTAGTATATTTTATTAACCTATGGTTTCAGGCAACATTCTGTCTTCTGTCATGCTTCCCATCATTGTTAGTTTTATCCAAAGTCTTTCCAGCAAATTTGCCTTTTAAAGAATTAAATATGACAATATTGCAGTTTTTATAGAGCATTGTTGGTTTTTTTTTTACAGTAAAGATTCACAAACCTAGAGGGGAGAGTGAGGGGAGAGAGTGAACAGTTTTCAAAGTGCCAGCTCAATTAAATTTGCTTTCTCTGCATGATATCAAGAATCTGTCAGATACTGCTTTTCAGATTTGAATCTGTAGATTAGGGCCAGTCTGATGGTCTGGCTGCAAAACACTGTGTGTCAATCCAATGTAGGATACAACATGAGAATACATTTTGAAAGTGCAGATCTTGCATTCTGGCATACACTAAGATCTGAATGTGCATGTGGAGGGAGTATGTTTAAAAGATACATGCCTACCTCAAAAAATGTTTCCTCCTGTATGACAAGGTTCATTCTTTAGCACATTACCTGGTAGAGGCAGAATTAAAAAAAAAATTAAAAAAAAATATTGATACAGAAGATACTGTAGCCATAACTAATACCATTTTGTATGTGTCTTGGCTGTGCTGATTCTGTTTAGTGTTGCGTCCACCAATGGCAAGGGAATGCTGTCCAAAGCTGCTAGTATTAGGTCAGTCAATCCAGCCTATGATTGCATCATTTATCTCTTATATTTACTGAATTCCTCAATCTGTGTGTCAGCTCTGGGACTTCCACTGGGATTCACTAGCTGATGTTGATGCTTACCATATCAAAACAGAAAAAAGATACATACTTTATTTTAACACAGTGACTCTTGGCAGTGTTAACTTAAAGACTGGCTGTTTTTCTAGAAGGTATATGATACAGCATAAGCCAAATTGAACATATAAAGGCTGGGAACTCACTGTCTGGAGAAGCAGTTATGCTAAAGACAATGGGAAAGACATGACAGACAGCAAACTGAACATGAGCCAGTAGTGGGCTGTGACAGCAAAGGACAACAGTGTCTTGGACTGTAATAATAGGAACTCAATGAAAGTGATTATCCTCCTCTAGTCAGCACTTAACTAGGCCATATTTAGAAGACTATGTCCAATCACAGAATCACAGAATATTCATGGTTGGAAGGGACCTTTGAGATCATCGAGTCCAACCACAAAAAGCAACCAAACAAAAAACCAAAAAAAACCCCAAATCAACACACCCACCCACAACACCCACCCACAGACAGACAAAACCCAACAATCTCAGGCATTAGAGCATGCCCTCAAGTGCCACATCTACACGTTTCTTAAATGCCTCCAGGGATGGCGACTCCACCACCTCCCTGGGCAGGCTGTTCCAGTGCCTGACCACTCTCTCAGTAAAGTAATTCTTCCTAATGTCTAATCTAAACCTCCCCTGCCACAACTTTAGACCATTTCCTCTGGTCCTGTCATTATTCACTTGAGAGAACAGGCCAACACCCGCTTCTCTACAACCTTCTTTCAGGTAGTTGTAGAGGGCAATGAGGTCCTCCCTCAGCCTCCTTTTCCCAAACTAAACATACTCAGTTCCCTCAGCCTCTCCTCATATGACTTGTTCTCTAGACCCCTCACCAGCTTGGTGGCTCTCCTCTGGACACGCTCCAGCAGCTCAGTGTCCTTCCTGTAGTGAGGGGCCCAGAACTGAACACAGTACTTGAGGTGAGGCCTCACCAGTGCCAAATACAGAGGCATGATGACTTCCCTACTCGTGCTGGCCACGCTGTTCCTCATACAGGCCAGGATGCCGTTGGCCTTCTTGGCCACCTGGGCACACTGCTGGCTCATGTTAAGCCGGCTGTCCACCAACACCCCCAGGTCCTTTTCTGCTGGGCAGCTCTCCACCCATTCTTCCCCACGCCTGTAGCATTGCCTGGGGTTGTTGTGACCGAAATGAGCAACCCCATGCAAGGAAGATATCAATGAACTGGAGCGAGTTCAGTGGAGGGCCACCAAGATCATCTTTGGGGCTGCAGCACTTGCACTTTGAGGGGAGGCTGCAGGAACTGGGCTTGTTCAGCCTGGACAACAGTTGGTTTGGGGAGAATCTAATAAACAGCAGCCTCCAGTACCCATGTGGAGGTTATTAAGAAGCTGGAGTGGGGCTCTTCACAGTGGTGGAAGGACAACAGACAACAGGCCTGAGTTGAAAGAAGGGAGGTTGTGTCTGAATATAAGGAAAAACTTTTTCCCTGCAAGAACAATCAGGCAGTGGAGCTGATTGTTTGCTGAGGCTGTGCAGGCTACATCCTTGAAGGCTTTCAAGAACTAAGTGGATAAAGCCCTGACCTCATGGCTGACTCTCCTTCAGGGGATTGATTTGATTGGAGATCTTCTGAAGTCACTTATTACCCTGTGGTCCTATGTCATTTTACAAAAATATTGAGTAAGACTTCACTCGGGTGACAAGAATTAAGATCAGCTGGGTTTCAGTTCAGATGCATTTAAGAGAGTGGTCCATTCAAATCTAGAGTGTTTGTCCATTTCTGAAAAATAACCCAGATAACATGCAGAAGGCTTAACTTTTAATGTATGATTGAGGATTAAATAAGACTTGTTTTCAGTTCCACCAGAATGTGCTTGGTGGCAGTATTATGCATTCTGTGTGTGTGAGTATTTTTCTTTTAAATAAGTTTCCTGAAAGTTTATTTAATGAAGCCAAGTGGCACACATTTTGGCTGTAATATATATTCTTTTAAATCTCTCTGCCAAAAGATTATATTGTGTTTTTTTATTTTAGAAAGATAGTTTGTGCTCTGTTTCAAATGAAATATAGCATCCTTGGGAAAATATATTTCTGATCAAAGGAAATATTTGGCCCAGTGACACTGAAGTTAAAAAGGGAGTGAAATAGAATTTGAATAAAAATGTTCATGTTTTCTGATCTGTCTGTACCCCACAGGTCTCATGCCTTATTTCATAGATATTGCTCATTTTGTAACTACACCATTAATCAGTGTTGAAATAATAATACACGTCTTGCTGCCTTGCTTACATTATTAATAAATTCTTTCCCCTTCTGCACAAAAAAAGCCGTATAGAGACAGAATTAAATTGTTTATCTTCATTGATGTTCAAACTGCCTAGTATTACAAGAAAATCACTAAACCATAGGAATTTGATCCCAAACACTATAACAATTTTACTGGTGGAAAAGTAGCTTTATTGCGTATTTGCAAAATTATTTTTAAGGTCTAATGACTGAGATTTTTTTTAAAGTCAAAATGAGCATAAATTGTTCTGGAAATGGACATGTGGAAACTGCAGGGAATACCTAAAACACACCTTGTTTTAGGTGTGTTGTAACACACCATGTAACAACCCATGCTTTCCTCAAACCGCATCAAGTTTTAAGTATTGAATGAGACACAATATGATTTATCCTAACTCCTGAGACTGCTGTGTAAAGGCAGCAAACCAGCTTGTGCTCTCAGTTTTATCTTGGGAAAATAGGAGTGTGAGCACAGACGTGATTGGCAATGCTCACACAGATTTCAGTGGAGTTGCGTTTCAATCCTTTTTCAGGCTTCTTACTTTGCTATAATATATCAGAGTATGATATGCAGTGTTTAGCAAAGAGAGCCTGTCAGGTTAATGGTGTTTGCAAATGTTTCATCAATTGCATTGTTTTTATTCTATATTAAGTTTTAATCAGTCTTTTATTGATTTTGGTTCACAGTCAATGTTTCCATTACTCTCTTCTAGTGTAGACATTAAACCACGCTGACTTGTTCCCAAGAACCATAGGCTAAGTTCAAGTAAGTTAAGAACTACCACAGTTGTTTCATATACTACTATAATTTTCTTTTCTTTCACCTCCTTTTTTTTTTTTTTTAGCAAAGTACTTTAGTGAACTTCTAAAAGAGCAATGAACTCTAGAAACAAGTCCTTTGAGTTTGCATTAGCGTGAGGATTAAGAAGACATTTAGGTCATCTGTCCAGCTTGTGTCTCTGATCTTTCATAGAAAACCACAGAAATCATTACTACTGGGAAGCAAATAGAACAAAACAAGTTCTGGTATGGTTAAAAAGTTTTTCTGACATTGCTGGTGAACAGATACAACACTCAAGTAAATTTCAGCGATGTTAAGTTTTTTCAAAGTATTGGTTTCTTACTGAGTGAGGAATATGCTTGCACCACGTTCACCAGGAGGAGAAAAGGAATACAAAATGAGTGCTTCATGACACATCAGCATTTCTGCATGCATTCCCAAATTGACACTTTGATCTTTTTTTTCCATAGTGTTTCATCGGGAAAGAGCTCTCGTCTCATGAATATTCAAAACATTCCTTGAAAGAATGTGTAGAAAATGATAGTTTCTGTGTACTATATTCTGGACAAAGTTCCTTTTCCTAACTGTAGACATTCAGTTGAGACAACTCTTTGAAATTTATAATAATTTATTTGGTTTTATTAACTTGTCTCATTTTGCATAATGGATACATTCTCAGGGTGTCCCCCTGATCATATTAAAAATGGAGGAGTTAGATCAGTGTTGACTGTTTTTTTTAAAAATTCTATCGCAAGCTTTAGGTAGCCTTCATTTATGCACTGTAATGCATTCAATAATGCTAGACAAACCAATGACAAGACAGTAAGTTCACCACATACTTAACCAAGACCTTTTGCATTTAAGATGATAATGGTAAGTTTGTTTTTCAGTTGTGTTTGTCTCTTGGAGAGACTCCAGTGTCAACCTAGCAACTAACCTGCAGAAAAGATTTTCCTGTTTTCTTCATCTCTGCTCCCCCGTTGGCCTAGATATGAAGAGGAGCTTTTGTAAGAGTATGTTGCATGTGATTAATCAGAGAATTATTCTCCTAATTATATTAGTGTCAGGGGGATGAAGCATCCAGAACTGTCTTATTTTTCTAATAGCAGTGCGCTTCCACTCCTGGAGAAGGACAGTAGAGCATCTAGTACTGCTCCTATGTTCTCCTATGGGAGATGTGTAGATTTATGCTGTAAGTCACTAATCTAACAATGTGACTTTCTTGCACTAGAATACTTTTAGACTGTTTATCAAACTGCTTATAGTCCCATTTCCATGTCAGAACTCAGTGTTATAAATTTTTTAAATTATAGAGAACTTGACATTGGTTTATTTCCATGAGTGCTCAGTCCAGGGTTGTTTATTTTACAAAAGTACAAGAATTCTTCTAGCTAGGACCTGTCATTCATGCAGTTGCAACAAGAAAAGCAGGCTGAACTACTGAAGCTTCGACTCTTAGCATAGCATGTTATGTGAAAGCCTTTCTGCTCCATCCAAATGCAAAGGCACTTCATATCTTGCAGCATTTATTTCTATTTATGTTGGACTGGATGGAGTGTCCAAGTGTTACTTTTTCTCAAACAGTTCAATGTTTGTATGTTACTGTTAACATTTGAATAAGCACTCAGCCAAAATAATTTTGTCCCACAGATCTCAGATGAAATTTATGCGAATTAAAGAACCTTCTTATTTGTTTTGCTGGGGTCTTGTGTGTTGTGTTTTATTTTTCTAAATGAAGGGAATCAGCTCTCTGTAACTCCATCAGGCTTCTCAGCAACAATTCTAGAGCAATTCTTCCCAGAGATCTTTAGAAATGAGCTATCAGATGTTGACTATGGAAGGATGTAGACTGGCAAGTCAGCTGCTGTTCAGCAACTCCTGTCTGCATGGTCTTATCATGCAGCAAAGGTGAGGTAACTCTGAACAGAGAACCATTCAGGGAAGAGGAATTTGGTGTAAAATGCTGACAAACTTGTTATCCTGCATTCGTGTGTCTGTGCCACTATTTATTATGATTTTGCCTGATAAACCTTATCTAACCATTCTAGAGAAATTCTGGGGGTAAGTCCTTGTTCAGTTTTTGGTTTGCATAGTCAGCTGAAGTCAGAGATACTTATTTATACCATCTGATTTAGGAACAATGGGAATAGCTTTCTCACAGGATTCTCTACTTTTCTGGTGGTGGAGGAAATACCATGACTGGAGCCTTTCTCAGGCTTTTATGATGTGTGGTTTTGGATGAGGAAGACATCGTCACATGTACTTTGTTAATGATTTGGAACCATCAGCTGGTTTTCTCCATAATTTTTCTTTAAGAACATTTTCATGTTAATTTAAGTTGTTTGCTTAGTCTTAGTGGAAGTGAGAAAATCATGACTGAGTAGTCATGTGCTAAGCTGTTCTGATATTTGCATCTCAGAAGATAAGCTGCACTGCTGAATGACTATACAGACATTATCATGCTGTTTCCATTCTGGAGAATTATGACGTACTTTGAAATTAAGTCAGGTTGTCTGAAGCAAATGAAATTTTTTAGTGTTTCTGTAATTATGGCAAACAAAAGAAGTGAAGCTGGGATGAAATTGCAGGCAACTTGAAGGCTAGGTAATACATCTTTTTTTTTTTTTTTTTAAAGGGGAGTTTAGGTTTTGCACAATTTGCTTAAGGTTATTTTAAAATTTGTTACAGGTTGTTTTTTTTTTTTTTCTTACACTTTCTACTGCAATTCTTGCCCTTAAACTCATTTCCTCTGCCCAGCAAAAACATTTTAAGTTTTCATCCCTTTATACTTCAGGTGGTGAAGTAGTACAGTAACAACAATCACCACTGTGTTGTAACAGTTAGCAAAAAGTGATTTTATTTTGTTTTTTCATGGTGTTCAGTTCAAGGCCTTGTTGTGATGAGGACCAGTTTCCATCAGGCCTTTCCAACTATGTCTCTGTAGGCCAGCTTTATGATTCTGGAACAGCAGATTTCAGGTTGAAGTTCATGAGAACTGGAGAAGAAGTGGACTTGATCAAAGCTTCTGACTGTGGAATAATCTAGAGAGAAACAAGACAGAGCCAACGTCAGATTGCACTCCAGAAATTTGCTGATCCTATTATTTTTGTTATAACGTTTTTAAGAAGTTCTCTTTTTTTGGTAAATAGGGTCCCTACAATGGGTCTTAGCACGGATGCTAAAATTGCTAAATGTTTTGTAAACTCTGCTAACAAATTTATGGCCCTCACATTAAAAAAAACCAATACCCAGCAAACTAGTAAAAAGACAAATCTTGGAGAGGCAGTGTGCAGTATCAATATATTCTCTGCAAGTAAAACTGATCCAGTCAGGATTGCTGTATAATATTTAGATACTGTAGTAAGTCTGTCAAAAACCCCTAACAGTGGTATATCCATATAATGTTTCTTGTCAGTCAAAACAGAAGTCCCCATGTGCAAATCTGAGCTCATGTTACTTCAACATATTTTTTTCCACACTTGTGAGAAGCAGGAAATAGGAGGGTCCTCAAGAGATTTTTTTTTTCTTGTTTGAATGAACTTTGGATCTTTAGGAAAGGGAGCAATATATTCTGTGTGACTGACTGGTGGAAGTCATTCCAGCATATGCATTAATTTTTTACTTAAAAATGAGAGTTGGGGGCTAGTCACGATCTATAGATTGGTTAGTAAGTAAAATGGGAATGCAGTTATATTTAAACCTATCATTTTAAAATACGTGGACTCCATACACTGGCTACATTAGGAGGATCAAGGGAGTTTACTGAACATAAACATTTAACTTTCTCAGTGCTCCCAAATATCATGTCATGGCATAATATTTTCCACATTCCTAAAGACAATTGAGAATAAATTACAACATGTATGAGGAAAGAATCTGTGACTTTTTTATAAGAATGAATATGAGGTTTTGAGTATTGTTTCCATGTAATTATTTGATTTAGCACTGGGGGCTCTGTTGTGTGTATTTTGATGCATGCATTTATGTAGCTGTATACTGCATTGATGCAGAATGGCTTAATAGTGAGTCATGAGAGAGGTGGGTTATAGCTTATAATTTACCTCCCCAAGTATTAAACACCCTGCAATTCTTTAGGTGGAGCATTTGAATTTTTGCTCAACAACTTCTAATGAAACTGGCATTGACTGATACATGCACAGTACTTAAATGGGTTCAGTGCATTCTTTTTGAACAATTATTCATTAATTGTGATTCAATTTGTTCTTAAAAATACAGGTTGAATTAAAAAAACCCATACATTATGAATATTCAGAGAACAGAAAATTATTTTTTTTCTAAAACAAAAGGACAAATCTGGCTTTCACCATCAGAATGTTTGGGGTACCACCTTCTCTCCGTTTACATTTGTTCGTTCATGTAACACATAGTACTTTTACAGTATGACAATTTCTGCAAGATGGTGTCTTCCTACACATGCAAATATTCATATTCTCCACAGTGCTGACAAGGGCCCATTTCAGGCACGTTGTTTCTAAAAAGATGGGTGCTAATAGCAGAGAATTCAGGATACAGCAAGAAGAATGATCAAAGATCTGTTGACTTCTTACCTACAAGGAAATGTAGGAGAGCTTGTGTTGTTTAGTTAAAAAAGAAAATTTAGGAGGAACATTTGCAGCCTTCAGAAGTATATAAAAGGGCATTGCAAAGAGGAAGAGGCAAACAAAAAGTCAAAATTTGGATCAACAAGGAGCAGAGTCTGCTATCTTATAAATTTTTTATTTGCAGAAGGATCTCAACTAGTCTGTTTGTTTACACTGGAACGTTTGCACAGCCAACTTTAAAGGCTTCTGTGTTGCATTGGGAGTTATCCAGGCAGTGTGAGAATCAGTATCAAACACTTTAAATGACTGGTCACATGCTTCGAATAGCAAGTATTTAAGGCCATTGTGACTATGAAAAATTAATGTGCAGTCCTTAAAGTGGAATATGTTCATGTAAAAAGTTACTTCAATAATTTTCAATGCTGGAAAGTGGTTGATTCTGAAATAAAAGGGGCTTAGTTAGTCCTACAAACTGTCCAGCCACACTCGATTTATTTTAACTTCTGAATCATTCAGGATTTCTGTTTCCAGTATTTCCTCTATATTCAATCCTTATTTTTCAGATTATTTCCCCTACTAGCACTAGCTTGCATTAGTTTTGTTAAAAATTACATGGTTATTTTCTGCTGAAGTTTCATGTCCCATGTCTATGGATTTCTCACTCCTTATTGGTGGAGCTGTCAATAAGGAGTTACATGTTGCCTGGAAAAAAAAAAATTGCTAAAGATCTTTTTCAAATTATATTTTAAGATATTTCTCTTTGTGTCACAGAAATCAGCTAAATCCCAGAAAACGGGGAAGCAAATAAAATGCTTTTGCAATTTCCAAATTACTCTCTCCCCTGCCTTTCAGTTTCCTTGCTCTTCCTCAAGCAATTTCAACAACACTTCCCCCAAAACCTGTTTAATCTCCCTAAGAAATTAAATTAGAATTATTATAATTAGAATAGAATAAATTAGAATTAATTAAAATAGAATAGGTATTACGGGAGAAAATTACCAGACTGCTAGATAATAAGTTTGATTCTAATGATGGCACATTGCTGCTTTTAATATAAGAAGAAAGCAGGCTTGGTGTATGAGTCCTGTGTGTTCTTAACTAACGTGAAGTCTTTCAGTAGATGAGTGGGATACTGCAAAACTAGGGTTTTCATGTGTGACAATACCCAAATTGTGAGGAATCCAGGTATAAAATGGGGATTCAGGATTAGCATCAGGAGGTAGTGAGCAATTTTTTAAAAATCACTGCATTTGTTTCTGAAACATCATCCAATACTTTCTATTTTTGTAGAATAAAGTGAATAATTAACTCCCATAGCTCAGAGTTATTGGGTGTGTGTGTGTGACTGCTTGTAGAGATCTCTTAGCAGAATAATGTAAGTTAGCCATTTTTTTGTTTAAATGAACTACCCGATGGTTTGTCTGTTGCTTGCTCAGTAGCAAGGTAATGAAACATTAGCAAGGGAAACAGTTTTAGAAAAAAGTAAAACTTGCTGCACCTTATTCATGTCATAAATTTAGACATGACTCTGGAATATGCATCTCACGTTCAAACTTAGGGTGTTTGGAAGTATCTTTGAAGTTTCAATTGTATGTGCAGTTCAATTTTCTATTCACCTGTAACTGATTCTTTGCCATTTTAGTAGGGAGAGATGGTGCCTACTCAGAACAAAAAGGTTAGCAAATGAAATTAGTGTACGTACTGTTAAAGAAGCAATGAAGAATCGTTGAGAAGAGAGATTTGGGCTGCATGTATGTTATCTGTTTCCACTCCACGGTGGTGGAGGAGTCGTCTTCTATGCTGGAGGGGCTCAGAAGAACCACCGTGGGCTAAGGGAGGCGTATGGGCTGTACAGGGGGGACTGTGTGTCAGGTTCTGAGACATTAACCCTGTTCCACAGCACCCAGACAGTGTCTCTGCAAGGGGAATAAAGGAAGTCAGAGGGGAGAACATTGTGTGGTGTAGCCTTTTTACGGCCAACAATGGCCAAAATACAAATCTAGCTTATAACTGACCACATGATGGAGACCATAACCGAAAGTCACAGTTCTAGATAGTTTAAAAGGCTAGAAGAGCAGTTAATTTCTTTTACAATCCTTCCCAGAGTGGTAGAATTTTTCATACAAAATACAGGGAGAGGAAGATGAGGAATAAACAAACATATAGAAACGGAAGCAACACTGAGTCTAGAATCTGTAATTAAGAGAGAACTGAATAAATGTTAGGAAAAAGCCTGGTAATTCCAGTGGTCCATACATCTATTAGTTTTTGTTCCTTGCTCTTTCTCTGTGTTCCTCACTCCTTCCCTCTCTTCCCCTCCTCATTGTTGTTGCTGTAATTTTCTCTGTGTTACCCATCACAAAGATACTTTGTGTGCTACCTGAGAATACAAAGAAAATATTGCATTTGTCATTACGACGCAACCTACTTTCTGGTATTTTAAGAATGATCCCTTGCCAGTGAATGCAGTGAATGTTCAAAAGTTGTTGTTGGGTTTTTGCATTGTGTTTGAATTATTTGTGGACAACAGTGGAGTACGATTTGAACTATCTTCCTAAAATGTCTGAAATAATGGCTAACTGGGGTAAAATAGGGTGGAAAAAAAATAGGGTGTACAAGAGGGATATAATCGCTGTGGAGACCTCTCAAATACCCTACTGGACTACCTGCTCAGTCTGTCAATGAGCAGAACATCTGAGATTAGGGGACTTGCTGACTTTTTTTTATGGAGTTAGCACTTGCTCATCAGAATCTGATTATTTTTGTCCACATATTTTCAAGACGTAAATTAGACAATAAGATGTTTTTTTGACATTCTTATTTTTAACTGATCCTGAATATGGCTATTGCAATATGTCTATCTTCCTGCAGCTCACTCTCATAACTTTCTCATACATTTTTCTGTGCTGCACACAGTCTTCCTACCTGATTTTTTAAACTCTTTCTTGAAAGTCAAGTTCTGTTAGCACTTCTAGCTCTGTAACGCTACCTGTTGCTTGGAGTCCTGCTATTCCCCTGTAAACTGTAGGAAAGTATTTCTACTGTTACAACTGGCAGAACTTTATATCAGTTCTCTCCAGAGAGCTTCTAGAACATCGTGCATGTATTTCTAAAACAGATTTCGTTTTCCCAAATGCATTTAACTTTTCCTGATTGCTGTCAGAGCCACTCCAGGAATGTGAAGAACTGTGCCCCGTAGTTCTTGTGTAGAAGAGACAATGAAGAGCAGTCATAATTTCCCTGTAACAGTCATGGTTATATGGACCACTACTATAGGCTTTTTTGGCTATCTTTTTTCTAGACAAAATCTGTGGGCCTCACCCAATAGCCACTGCTGTCTGGTGAAATATCCCAGCCCGTGAACCAAAGTGCAGGGTACATGATTGCATCCATTATTGCAGGCTTGTGAAATGGCCTGTGCCATATAATCTCACTTCAACCTCAAGATTACGTTTGTACTCAGTGATGTGTATAGAGGTCTGATTAAGTTAGGGTACTAGCTGACAAAGCACTGAGTCAATTAATTCACCCAGATATAATTTTGTGTGTTACTGAAAAGGCTCATAAAGGAAAAAAACTCTGTGCAGGACAGTCATTTCTGACCATCAGGCAGTCAGAAAGAATAGTAAACTGGGAAGTTTATTATAAAACCAAACACACAAAAAAGCACTTTATGTAAGAAAAGCTCTGGTAAGAATCTTAAAAATGTGTTTATGGAATCGTTATAGTAATGAAAATGTCACTGAAAATAGAGTTAAACAAATGAGTATTTATGAGAGAGAAATTGCTAGGACTTCTCTCCATTTGGGGCATTTTCAGAGCTTCTATCACAGCTTTAGTGCAGTTACACATAGATAGGGTTGCTCACTTTGAGTCTGAAAATTGAGCAAGTAAGGAAATGATATTTAGGGACAAAATAATATTGTTAGTAAGAGGGATGATGTAATATTGTGGCACAGTTACAAAATAAACAGCACTTTATACTTCTCTGAGTGTACCCTGGCTTCTCACTGAACCTTGCTCTGGACAGAACCATGTGTCCCAGTTGCTGGGGGACTGGGGGACTGGGGATAGCAGGGCAGCCTTTCCTTGCTTGTTTCCCAGCTGTATTGGCTCACTCAGTTTGGCACCTGTGAGCCCCTTCACCATGGGAGGATATAGGCCTGTAACAAGGGAACCAGCTCAGGGAACTTGGAAATGGACTTTGTTTTATCCATTTGGTATGTGCATATTTTATCCTTTTGCCACGTGTAGGAAAGAAAAGGTAGAAAGAGTAAGATGCTCATATGCCTGTGTCTATATTCTACATTCAGTTTTCCTTGCCTGCACTGTAAATCCCTTTCATGGCACAGATGATGGTGTTGGACATGCTCTTCCTTTCTGTTTAAACCTCTGAAAGCCTGATTCTCTCATATGTGCTGAGCTGCAATTTCCTAGCCCCAGTACAACAAATTTCCAAATGGCTACAGGGAAAAGATTAAGTTTGTGTTGTGTCTGAATGCCAGAGGTGCTACCAAGAGAAGGTTGTCTTGCAGAAAGACTTACTAGCCACTCTGTGTCTTTTAGGAAAGAAATGTAAATATTCTCCACTTTTTTCCCTTGTTGGTCTAAAATAGCCTACAAATGAAGATCTTCCAGGCTTAGTGTTTATAAAACCCTGGAGAGGATTGAGTGGCACTTAAATCTTTAAACAGTTCTTGAAAGCTGATGCCTTGCACGGTCAAGGTAAATTTGAATTACACTGTATGTGACTGTAGCTGAAACTCTATGCTACATGTGCTAGGGGCAAATATGTGATACAAGGCCTCTGTGTTTAGTCTGGGGAATTGCAAATACTTTTCAGGGACATGTGATTCCTCTTGCTCCTTTTTTTTATTTTTTATTTTTTTTAAAATGGGTTGGACAGATTGTGGAACTTCTTTCTGTTGTGTGGTAGTATTACAATACAGTGATGGACGTGGAAGAGGTCTTTCTCTGGGCAGTTTCTGTTGTCTTGATAGCTGGATATTAATGCAGGCTTTTCCCATGCATAGTAAACCCTCTGAGAGTGAAAACATCTGTTATGTGATGTTAATATCCAATTAAATATATATAGGAGTGACATGGTAGGTGCTACACTGTCCATGATGGATGAGTTGTAGTCTGGATTGTTTGGTGATTATTTCCAAAAGTTATGCTTCATC
Source organism: Tringa tobata (assembly GCA_033628505.1). Lineage (NCBI taxonomy): Eukaryota > Metazoa > Chordata > Aves > Charadriiformes > Scolopacidae > Tringa > Tringa tobata. The sequence continues at coordinate 7,080,352 of JAHREE010000363.1, forward strand.
TTATATGAGAGAAAATCCTGTGCATTCTTATGTAATAAAAAAGGTAACTATTAGAGTTTGTCTTCCAGCCCAGATTTTGAAGATATGCCTGTGTGCAAGAAAAGGGGTAGGGAAAGCAATCTTTTTTCTGAAGTGACAAGTGACAACACCTCTTTTTTTTCAGTCCAGTTTCCCAGGGATGTCTTGTCCAAGTGGCCTCACACTTTCCCAAAATAATTTCTTCTGGCTATAGACCAAACACAAGAACTTCAGGCAAAAAATGTTTCTTTAAAAAAGTCTGAAAGGGTATCTGTTGAGAGAAGGAAAAGATTTTTGGGCTTGCCGTGATGACAATGGTATGATATATAATAATGTTTATTTAGCATATAGGGCTAATAACTATGTGTTAAAACCAAATGCTGATTTTTGTATGGCTGCTGTAGATTTTCTTCTGTCTACTTGTCCTTATGCATACAGTACATTGGGAACATAAGATAGAAGGACCTCAATGATATGTCAGACTTCTTCCCACCCAAATTCTGGCAGTGCTCTGTCCCCTGAACATTCACAGGACTCCTTCCCAAGGTCTCTGGTGGAAGGAAGTGGCACTGTTCAGGGCTTGCCGGCCTCATTGCTGTTACTCACATGGGAACAGCAGCTGGTCCAGTAAACAGCATAACCCTTTCATTCCAGTGTTTTGATCACTACTTTGGCTATGTGTCAAAAATGTCAAATTCAGCACCCTTAGTGGCCATAGGTTGCAGCAGTTGCTTATTCCAGAAGCTTCCACAATAGTAGCATCCTCAGAATGGACATGTGCCAGTGGCAGAGATGAGATTTATGTTTTGTCCTTTTATGTTACAATAATGCCTAGAGTCCTTAAGCTACATCAAGTCCTCTTCATTCTTTGCCTTGTACAAAAAAATGTAAGCTGTCACCTGGGAAGTTTAAAATCTTGACAGATTTAGTAATCTAAATATCTAAGAGCACAGCAATTGCACTCTTGTCCTTTAGAGATTTCATAGAGAATGAATTAAAACACCCACCTCCCAGCCACTATTTTCTTGCAGTTAAGGAAGAGTGAGGAAAAATATCTTGTTAGACAGAAAAAGGAACTCGTTGCTAGCTACGGATTGAAATAAGAAGAGAGCCAGCATTTAGAGTTTCTCGTAACAAAATACTGGATGGTGATGAAGTTTCATGTCACTAAACTATGCATAGTCCCTGCATATCAGCCATGTTAGCCTTAAAAATAGGAACAAAACTATCCTTTGGGTCAGTTGCCGAATCTCACATGGAAGCTTTGTTTTTGAAAGATCCTAGGGGTGAGCAGTGAACGCAAAGTTTCTTTGCTTGGATTCTCTTTGCATTTTAGGGTTAGATTTCCTATGACCTGTAGCTTTGCAGGAATGGCATCTATATAGCCCTGTCCCACCTGTGGAGGGAAAGATAGACAAGCCCTGCTGCCTGTCAGAGCATCGTGTTTTGAGAAACTGCACAAGTAAATATTCAGCAGGAACATTGCAGTGTCAGACTGTTGCATTTGTAAAGTGTAAAACATGGAAATGAGTCATGTGGCCCCCATACTTACGATAGTTTTCTCACATATGTAAGCAATCAGTAGACTCGATCAATGAAAATGATAGTGCGAATGTGGTAGAGAGGACTTAAACCTGCTGATTACAAAGGAGATTGCATTATCTAAGAAGGAGTGTTCATACGTTGTGGCTTAGAGTAATTTATTCCATGTTTAAATAAGTGTTCTATTAAAATGTATAACATGTGTGTCTCTCTGAGCTCCTGCCAACAAAAATTATTACAAATCACTCATTTTCTGATAGACACTTGTTACTTTCCACTTAAATTTCCTGCAGAGATTATCTTCAGATTCAGCAATGGCCTAATTTGGGCATAAATACCTTTTCCCTTTTGTTAAACAAGCTAGACATGGGGGAGTTTTTGCTCTGCCTAGGCCAGTCATATGATGTTGATAACTTGCAAGATGCATCAAAACCTCACAAAACATGGATGGCAAGTAATGCTAGTGGGATTAATGTCTAAGTTTCTTGTTTTTTGCGTTTTTTTGTGCTTGTTTTGGGTTTTGTTTTTTTAAGAGGTAATGAAGTGGATAAGGGCCTGTCACTTACCTGAACACTAATTACAAACTGAAGCGGGCATGATTACGTATTTCACAGATCTGAGTATCTTCCCCGGGAAGCTTTCAGCAGTTGTAAGATATCGGTATGGCATTATGTTATGAACCAGCCTCAGCTGAAAGCAGCAGTAGGGCACCGGGTTTTTTCTGCCAGCAGAGAAGCAGGCACTGGAGGAAATGCTCTCCATACACACCCACCCTGTTGTGCAGCAGCATCTCCAGGAAGGGAAAATGTGTGCAGCTCGTTCAATCCCTGCCATTTCTGGTGGGTTAATGTTGGTGGGTGTTCTGATGCAGGCATTTGTTCTCTTAGAACTGGAAGGAGACACATTTAAATGGTATCTTTTGAATGTGTTATTCAAAAACTTTCAAATAAGAAACTAATTGTTTAGAATACCTATTCCAAAGGCAGCTTACTCTATTTAAAAATCTCCAGGGACTTTTGTTTGTTTGTTTTCTTGAATACCCACCTTCTGCCCCCCCATACCCAAGGATTCATAATTACTCTATGGCATAGCAGAAAAGTCATTCTAGGTGGAATTCTCCCAGAATGCCTTTTTGTCTAAATCCCAGTGCAAATCAATGGGGTTTGTGCTCCAAAACCAGTTACTTTATTTTAAAAATCCTACCTAATGAAAACAAATTATCACCTTGGTTTTACTGGGTAACATTTACAGAGCCTGCACATAAATTGCCTCTTCAGTGCAGGGGGAGGACAAAATGTTTTTAGAGATCTAGCTGGAAGCAGGGCTCATGTCGGTTACAGCAAAAATAATTGGTATTTTTCACTTCAGTGTCTATTGAATGAATGAAGCTGAAGATAAAGCAGTGGTGTGTATTCAGGCTAAATGCCGGTAGTCATGGAGAGAAGGAGCAGCTAATTGAAACAGAAAAAAAGTAATACACATGGGTCTTTTTTGTTAGACAAAACAATTTTGTCCAAGAAAGTAAAAGGCATGTGGTAACAATGAGTATAACTACATTTCATTTTTGCTGTGAGATGGTTACAGTTACAAAATCTCATGCAATTAACTGTTTAATCCCAGTATTAGAAATGCAGCAGGGTGCGGTGTGACTGAAGTAGTTTATTTAAGTGCATAAATGACACATAGGGACCTAATTCTTGCTGTCTTTCAAAATGTCTCCTTCAGTGTATGCTACCACCTTTTATGCTTTCTCTGGTAGCAGACTTTAAAATCTGCCAAAGGAATCTAACTTCTCTGACAGCTTTCCACTTCTCAGACTGGTGCTGCAGATCCAAAGTGCCTATTCAAACCCTGAGTGATGCAAGAGAGCAAATATTTGCCCCATTAAATAGAAGTTGGGAGAGGGAAGTGACTTGCCAAGTTATAGAGTGGAATCCTTTCATCTCAGCAGTCTTGAATGGCTTTTAGATCTGAATGTTGATGCTTTGATACTGTGCGTCTACAGAAAGGGCTAAGTGAAACTGAAACATAATTGGACAAATATCTTGGTTAGAACTTGGCTCACAAAAACCGCAAAAGAAAACATTTCATAGATATACACTAGTATAGGTAAAGTTTTCTGGTCAAAATAAATCCCTAAGGAAAAGCGACATAAAAATGGTAGCCTCTTACTTATTAAGTTTTGTAAATGAAACAGTTTGAAAAAAAGCATTTTGAACAGAAAAACCCCAACTAAATGTTTGGAAGTATGTTTTCAAAACCATTGTCACTCAAAAAGCCCCTTTCATTAGACCAAAACAAAAATAAAATACATCATCCCTGTTGATTTGCTAAAAACTGAAGGCATACATTGTTTTAGATTGTCCTGCCATAACTTTTGCAATTGTCAGCAATCGCAAAAGCTATCTGTACACCCTCAATCAGCAGAGCTCAGTGATACATTAATTCTCTTTTGGGTTAATAACTCTATCACAGACAATGTTTTTATTACTGTAATGATGCTAACTACAGTTCCTGACTCTAGCTTGGCTGTTCATCTGTCTCTCTAAAGTTGAAGCTAATATGGTGTTAGATTATAAATGGGAAAGGAAATAAAATAGGATTTTGATTTTTTTTCCCCTGTTTTTTTAAATGAGGTAGATAGCTATTGATAGATTCCCACAAATGCACGTACCCTTGGAATTTTTTGTAAGTCCTGTTTTAAGAGCTTAAGTGTAATATAGGTTTTGCTGCTAGTTGTTTTGCATGGAAGTCAGCTTTACCCTACATTAATTATTTTATTGCATGTGGTACTCAGCTGGTTCTGGTAACAGACATTAACAAAATTATCCAGCTAACAAATATTTTCAGTTTAAATAGAAAAGAAAAGAGAAAGTTTGGCTATCCCTCATTGAAACATAGTTTCTTCATTTTTTTCACATGACAGTGTTTGATTGCACCCTTCATTATTTCTGACAGTATTTAATTTCCTTTTTTGCTTTACTCAGTGCCTACAAAAATAAAAGAAGCAAATTAACTTTAAAATAATATAGACCAGACAACTGGTCAAAGAAAAAAAAAAAAAAAAAAAGGAAGGGGGTGCTAACCCAAACCCCTGAATTCAAATGCACACACGAAATTAATTTTAAGAGAGTCTAGAACCAGACCTTAAATTTTGTGGCTCTGGTTATGGTCCAGTTTGTTCATAACCCAACATCAAATATCTGTGCTCACAATTACATGTGAAGTTTTAATAGAATAAATGGATTGATTGAAAATACTTTGTGAAGAGGTTATGTGAAAAGACTTACGTAGTAAGTGTGGCCAAGATTTAAGGCATTATTTCAGATGTGAAGCATTTGGCAACAAGAGATCATTTTCATCAAAAAGGAAGCCCTTGTTCATTATTTTTGGGCTGAAAATAATTTAGGTTTTGTTTAATGCTACCAGCAAACAAAAATTATATAAATAGAATGAAACTGCTTTTTTTTTTCTTTAATCAAATAACACAGCACCCTAAAGGGAAGAAATTAATAACGTTCTTTTACAACCATATGAAGTGTGAGATATGACCTGTTAATATGCAAAATTCTTGCACACCTCCCATGTAAAATCACCCTATTTATTTCTGAGTAGGAACTGGCACAGTTGGCCCATGTGACTATAGAGCTATGTGGCTTTGTTTGTTTATTATTGCAGTGCGGCATAGTTTCCACTGAATAGCTGTGCTAAACTGATGCTGCTTTAATGCACAGGAATATAAACAAAGTGATAGACCCACTCAGAGACTTAATTTGACTGTACTTCCAAGTTTTTTAATCAGACCTTATTCACTTATCTGAGCATTAAGACCTCCCTAGTGCATACCTCTAATCATCCTGTCATACTGTGAACTAGTTTGTTCTTTCCTTTCCTCTCGTCCTTTCCATCGTGCAATTGATTCTTTTCACATGTTGTGGTACTTGGGTCTCCCTTCCTTGGCCAATTACTTTGGGCAGAGAATTGTTTCTTTTCTGGGTTCTGGTGCTTGCTTCAGGGTACCATGGAAATTCAGGAGCATTCTTTGGCTTCCCAGTGATTCAGTTCTGTTGTACTAGATTTGGGGGATTTGATTATGGTAAGAACTGTGCCTGTGGAAAAGCAAGCAGACCTCAAGGACATTTTAAAAGCAGGAGCACCTTTGGAACAGTAACACAAGCTCTGATAGGTTAGGCATAGAAGAGTAGGAAAAAAGGGAGCCAGAGAGATCCATGACTAATGCAGCAGTAGTCCAGACAGATCTGAATCTTAGGACAGATTTCAACTATGCCCTGCACTGGTTTAAAGGACTTCAAGGAGGAGAAGGCTTAGGCTACTACTGATTGTTTTTATGTCATCCTACCTTCCAGTCCTGTTCTGGTGAAGCATTGGAGTGTATCCAGTGTACCCACGAATTACATTTAGGGGTATCTTGCTGCTACTGCGGACGATAAATTCGTGACATAACATAACATTTCCTGTGCCTTGTGTGTGCCAAGTTTGTGCATGTCTGCATTCAAATACAGATGAAAAATTAAATTTGTTTGGCTCGAACAGTTTTCGCTGACAGCATAACTCAGTTCTCTTGAGTTCCTGGATAAGCTCTAGCTGAAACAGTTTGTTCTGCTTTCACTGCCCAGTGCCTGAAAACTGGGGTTAGAGCTGGCTTGCTTTAAATCAAAGCTGTGCTGAGACACACCAACAGCCAGGACATAGGCAGTAGGCTGCTTGTTTCCCAATCGTCCCGGTTCAGCCACACTTCAGAGAAAGTCTTTAGAGAAGGAATAAACTTAATTGCAGATAATATTGGGACCTTCATATGACCTTCAGAAATTACATTAAAATGGGTTTCTTTGTATTATTTTTTTAATTGTCTGATATTTGACATTTGTCTACATATCCTTCCCTTTTCATGTTGGAAAACAAAATACAAAATTGATGTCCTACAATATTGATAATTGCAGTGAGAGCATATTGTAAGATCAGAAACTGTCAAACCCTCTTTGTTGAAAGCATGTCTATTTCATCTTGACAGCTAATTTACCTCAGCACTTTTCCAGGATCAAGAGAGCATCACTCCAGTTAAATAGAGACTCCTTCCAGTTGACAGAAATGTTAGTTAGCATTGGCAATTGCACCAATACCAAATACCAGCCTGATTTGAGAAGAAAATGTGAAGCTTTTAATCCTACCTATTGATTAGATAGGATGACTGTCCAAGAAGGAAATGTGGGGAGACTTCCAGTTTAAGAACCTGTCTTTAAAAAGTGTTCAAAGCTTTTACAAGTATATCTAGTAAATACAGGACCAGTTCTGATTTAGACTATGATTAGTGGCATTACTCTGGAAGAATGAGTTGGCCATAAAAATGTTCCAAATCAATTAAGTCCATTAAAAAAAGAAAAATTCTCGTAAATGAGAATTCATTTTTACCAACATTCTGTAGCTGGATTATTCTTTCATTGTTCTTGACCGGGAGATTATGTTTGATTAATTATGAAGGTATTTGCTTCTATATGAAAGTATTAAGCATGCTTACCAACTTTTTCAGGTGTTATTAGTGCTTTGAGATGCCTCAGTTTAGGACATACTCCAAAGAGCATAGTTTTCAGAAGAATCAGAAAGGTACCAGATCACTTGAGTTGTATCAAGTTGATAGAGTGGGCAGTGTGGCAGATGGAGGCACAATTTTTAAATTCCAGAATTTGCACTATGATGTACTAAAACAGATTTTTTGCAGCATCAAATCTTACATCTTCTATGCTTGCTTATTCCTACAGAAAATACCTTTTTATGACTTGCTGCTTCCAGTGTACTGAATACAACCTTTTTCTTTGATATTGCATGGTTTCCAAAATAACAAAGCAATGTGAGAGAAACATCATCTGTATGTTTTGCCAAACGGATTGGCTTTGGCTACCCACATAAATTTTCTGGATCTCTTGATCAAATCCTCCACCCTGTTGCAAATTTGGAATTCATGCCAAATATAGCATCCAGCAGTGAGATAAATCTGAATTCTTTCATGTGAGCTACAGCGGGTTTTGTTATTCTTATTTGTGATAATTCTCCTGCATATATTGTTATCAAAGCTGGTCAAATAATTTATTCCTCAAATAATTTGAAAATACTGTTATTGCTTTTTAATTCAACCAACTTAACATGCATTCTCAGAAAACTCTTACCACTAGTGGTTACAAGTACTACTGCTTTTAATTTCATAATTATTTGCAAATACATATTGCTAGCTTTTGTTATTATCCAATTTTTTAATCCTTGGGAATTTACTGGAAAATGATGTCAGGATACTGGAAAACAGTAAGCAGACAGGGCTCACCCATTGAAGTTAGTGGGATTTTTCTGAAATTTCCATTTAGTGAGTCTGACAGAAATGAGTTTAAATGCATCGTGCTGCTTCAGTCAGGATATTTCCAAAAACATTTTTGGGGAAATACTGTTGCTGATGGTTTTCATCAGGAATACTGGGTACCGCCAGGTTACCCGTTACTAAGGAAGCTTAATTCAAAAAGAAACAGGTGTAAAAAAAGTGCTCAGATTGTCTGGCATTGGAAGGATCCTATAAGGGAGAATAAGAAAGCTCAGCCAGCATGGTCAGGCAAAACAAAAAAAAGCGAGACGATTGTAGTCTATAAATATATTAGAAAAAGAAGTGCTATTTAAGCTAAGGGAACTGCTGACACAAGAACAGATGGGTATAATCTAACTGTGTACGATTATTCCGGATTTTAGAATGTTTCTAATTCTAAAAGAAATAAGAATCTGTGACAATTTTCCACTAAGAGTACCAGGACCAAAAAACACCAAAAAAACCCCCAACCCCCAACCCCCCGAACCAAAAAACTTTAATTGATCATAAGCAGACCCTGCGCGGCATATGAAAAAGATTATATGGCATGGTTGCCTGCAAAAACAAGGGACTGAACTCAATGACCCAAGAGTCTCTTCCAATCTGCTGTTCTTAATTAGATATATGAGTATCATGGGAGCTCTTCTAGCCTCCAGCCTGTTCCTGCAAGAGGATCCTTTTATTTATGTAACTTCCCACTGAAATCCCTGCAAATCTGCAGATCCCCACTGACATGTAGGTGATACGGATTCTTGGACCAAATTCCAAGGAGGGTTCATGATCCCAGAAGAAAATTCTATATCTGGCTTCTGTTTTCCTTCCTGGTTTTGCATGCAGCTTCTGTTTCAATTCCTGAAACTCCCTTCTCTGCATTGTTTGATTTTCCTTGTGAATATAACTTTTCTTCTTGAAGAATGACTTAAATGCTAATAAATCATACATTTCCAATTAAAATCCATATAGCTGGAAATACTTTTACATGCGGAATACCTGTTACCATGGCCTGAGTGCCCTTGTCACTGAAATCAGTGCAAGTGGATCATTCAGTGGTTTTCCTGTCCCTTGAACCAACATTATGAACCAACCAACCAACGAAATGAACCAACATTTCATCACAAGTTAGGTTTTGTGCCATGAAACTTTAAACACATGCTTCTCCTAGGATCAGGGGGTAAACGTTAAGGTAGCTAAGGTTCCAATATTGGTGGGAGAAAAAATGCTAGTGTCACCCTCCGAAAACAAGTTCTTGGTCTGGTGGCATCATAGACAATCACACAGATTTGTCTTGCCCTTTATGGTGCTCCATAATGCAGTAATTTTTTGGACTGGATCTTTATCTTATCACTTGTGATCAATTCAAAATACTCACTAAAGTCTTTTCTTTACACGAGATAATCTGGCCATTTCTAGCTCTGTTTCTTCACCTGTAAATTTGTGCAGTGTGCTGAGGACTGATAGGATTTGCAAGGGATGTCTGGTGTCTCTGATAGAAAGTCCTACTTGTAAATTATTATGATAAAGATCTTTCCTAGAAATTAAAGATTGTGTTGGAAGCTCTTACTTGCTATGATGACAGAAGGGAACAGAATGATTCCCACTAATTTGGGATGGCTGGTAACAAAGCCTGACAACTTGAGTTACTGCTTTCAGTTGTTCTGTGATTCTTTAATGTGCTGTTTTCCCAGGGAAATTCACCAATGACAATAATGCCAGCAGTTTTTACTATTTATTGGCTTGTTTTATGAAGCCCATGACCTCCAAAACTTCTGAAGTAATCCCAGGACTGTTTGCTCATACCAGCCACCATACCAGGTTTGACTGCCAGGCACACTCACCAAGAGGGAAGTACAGTATTAGGGCCTGAAATGAATAAAAGTCAGCATCAAATGCTGAATAAAGATGACTGCAATTTTCTTCTCTCTCCATCCTGAGAGGAAAGGATTGGGTTCTGACATTTTCCCATGGCAGAGTTTTATCTTTGGCTTTGTACTTTGTATTTCTTCATATTCGGGACACTGTAAACAATAATCTTAGATTTTTATTACATTTAAAAAAAAAAAAAACGTTATTGAAACAAACCTCTGCCTTTGACATGGTTTATGCCACTGTTAAAAGGTTGTTACATTTAATCCTGATTATTAATCCAGTGAAAAATCCATAATATCACTACTCCACTCTGCACTGCAGAAGGTAGCCGGGCATCTTGTCTCTGAGAGTCTAAGGCACAGCCACTAATCTGTGACAAGCACAGACCAGGAACAAGCTTTCAAGAAAAAAGCTGCAGCTTTCATCAAGCACAGGTCATGGGGTTTTCTTTGGCCACAGGTTTGCAAACCTCTGCAAACACCTCTCTACTCAGGACTTCATAGAATGGAAAAGAAAGTGAGAAATTTTATCCAAAGTCTGGAACTTCTGCTGCCTTTCTGCTGTAAAGTGGAAGCTGAAGTGTCCTTCACTATTATGGGGCACCTGACGTGCTGCTCTTCTACTTAACCTTTTTTTCAATATTATTTGTACAAGTGACAACCTGCAATTTCTCGGTACATTACAAGCAGCAGCAATTGCAAATGACTTAAATCTAGGCAGTTAAATATTTTAGAAATGCAAACTGTCTGCATTTTCTAGTAAGTGGACGAACTTGAACCCATAAATATCAGATTACCTTTGTTAATGCACAGAACATGGGGAAAGGCAAGACTGTCTAGCTGTGAGAAGTATCCAGGACAGCCTCCTTGCTTTATGTTCTTTGTGCTCTTACTTGCCATTTAAAAATGCTCTATAATCTATACTGATGTTTCTTGATCTTCATGGAACTATCAGGAGATTTAAGTAGTTAATCTTTTTTAACAGCATAGGGAAATGGAAAATGCAGTATATGCATAAAATACTGTCACTTGGTCCGGAGGATGGATATTTCAGGCAATTTGATTTTATTTCATTTTTTCTTTATAGTCATATACTAGTGCCATATGCTAGCTTTGCCATTGTCCCTTTGCCAGTGCAAGTAATTTTTAATTTCACTGAATACTTTTCTGCTTTGTTTCTTCACATTTAAGGTAGCAAGTGTTTTGTGTCCGTAGGAGTCTTATATTCCAAAATCTGCTGGCTTTTTTTGTCTTCCTCTTGACTTGCAGGATATATTCATTGAAATGAAATTTTGGAGAAATTTGAATCTGTCCATATAAGGAAACGCGTGCAAAGCCATAATAGAAACATATAAAGCATAACCATTTGTCAAAGAAATCAAATCTGTTGTCTTGGAAGGAACTTTAAGTTTACTTCTTTTGGCCTTAGACTTCTCATAGAGGTCACAAAGCTTTATTATATGATGGAATTGGGTGATTCTGAGATATTTTTATTTGAATTTGGACAATCTGAAATGAGCAGTTAAAATCATAAGCTGCACTTTGATTTCTTACGTTGGTACCCTAAGCAGTCTTAGTTTGACATCCCTAAGGGATGAAATTGCTACTCTGCTCCTTCTGCTTTCTCTGTGTCATCTGAATTTTCATTGCATTCATTGCTTGTAGCACGTTCAACCTACTTAAAACACTTTGAGGAAATTAGTAAGTTTGATTACAAAGTCCTCAGTAAGCAAGAAGTCAACTTTACCCTCAACATCCTTGCATTCTTACATGGGAGCTCAACATTACAGAGGTTAAAAGAGTCTGAACATTCATGTAGAACCATCTTGAGTCTAAAGGCAGGCAATCAGAGGTGTTCTCTGCCCCAAATTTATTTGCCAATTAACATAAACTGATTTTATGAACCACTTTATGAACAGTACAAAATAAAGGGTAGGGGATTTAAAATGATTTTCTATAATTTTTACAGGCAGCATTATCTTTCAAGAATGTCACAAAATGTTAAATCCAATTTAAGATGGTAAGCTCATAAGGTAAAGATTGTTTCACTGGTATAGAAAACCACACCAAAGAAACTGTACAACTATGTATTCAATCTGTTCAATTCCAAACTTTTCAGACTGATATTCAGAAGCACTGAAGAGTAACATCTCCAGTTAAACTTAGTATTAACAGTGATGAACACCTTATGTTTATCAGTTCCAAAATTTCAGAATTATTTACGTTCTGGCTATCCCTGTGTTTGCGTCTCAAAGCAAGCCATTTTACATTTCCTTGTAATCCAAAGGGCTTAGTATCTGCCCTTTAAGGATTCATTCTCCTTCTCTTGGTGGTACTGAACGCAGGGACTAAGATCTCTCAAAGTGGGACCCCTAAAATGAATGAACACATTTTGGGAAAAGGAAAAACATTAGATGATTTACATCAGGGTTCACTGTAATTATAGTTAGAATTAAGATTGCAAATCAGGACATTGTAACTCCTTATATTATGATTGCTAATTCCTTTCCCCACATGAAGCCAAATAGAATCTCTGTTAGGAAAGGCCTTCATAGGTACATATTTTGTAACTGAGGCTGACAGCATGTGTTTAAGGAATGTCAGAAATGTGTTGTCTGATCTGCTTTCTCTGTATGATCCAAAATGTGCCGCCAATATTCTTCAGGTTAAATATGTCAAAACAAATAATGATGCTGACTAAAACCAGAATTCTGTACTTAGAGTCAAATGAAAAAAAGCCAAAGATCCCACACAAGAACAGACTTTCAGCTGATGTATTTTGCTTTGCAGCCATTATGCCATCCATACTGGGAGACAAGGTAGGAAATGGTCTATTAAATAGTAGTACCAGAAAAAGTCACGGAAATTTATAAGAATTACAGGTAAACTGTTGCCTTACTTAGTATTTCTGTGGATGCATTCATAAGCAAAAAACATGGGTTTGGGTGATAAGCTTCTGTAGGAAATGACGTGAGAAAGAATATTCTCTTTTTTTAAAGATTATTTTCTTTATACAGTTCTGGGTTTGCTTTTTTTTTGGAGAGGCAAACCCCCAAATTATGGTAGACACAGCACCATTTTAGAAGGGTGTATGGATTTCAGGCTGGGACTGGCTTCTATCCAGAGCACAAACAGTATGACATTGGGTCAGTCTGCACCCATGGGAGTAGACATGTTCTGTATGGTGTTTTTAAGTGTGTATACGGTTGCATTATGTAAGGATGAAGGTCTTGGCAAATATTCTTGTATGCATCTTCCACTACATAAATAATTTTGTCAGCTTTGTTGAATAAATTGGGATTGACTTCATGTATACAGTCTTTGAACACTTTTCAAATGTTTTCATCTGAATCTCTTCAATTTCACAACTTGTTTATGATGATCTCTTAGAAAGCCATTTGGCTTTAGTGAAAGCTTCACTCAGTGTCTGTAGACGTAATGTACTTCTTCAGCATTAGAGAACAGCAGTAAGACTTACCAGCAGCACTACTGCAGCTTCTGCAAATGAAGTATCTTTTATATGAACACACTGTTACTAAGGATAAGGGTGCACCTTATCCTTCAAACAAGAGAAAAATTGCAGGAATTTTATGAAATGGATCTGTACAAATGAAAGCTGCATATAATTTATCACTACATCAGATATTTTACTGTGATTTTAAACTGACTGCCCTCTTCCTGCATACATGAGTTTGTTGGAGCTGTCACTTAACATTCTTTTATAGATGGAAAACTGCAGATAGTTGTACGTACCTTGGCTAAAGCATCTCTGCTGTAGTATCATCTCATAGAGCCTCAGATTTTCCCAAACTTCTGCTATTTGTGGCTAGGTGGAGAAGGAAAACTTTTTATTTTCTCTGCTTAGCTATGAATCCATTTGATAAGGTTCGGCTCAAGTAACGAAATCACTTTTGATAATGACATAAAATACATTTTTCATTATTAAAGAAAAAGTTTGCAGTCTTTTTGAACAGCTGTACTGCTGAGGTGGGTGTGGGTAGAATGTTGTAGTCTGGTGGGAAAGTTGCCATAAAGGGCTTTGTGCATTTGAATGTGCTTAGAAAAAAATAGCTCTGAATTATTTAATTTTTTGGGGGGTGGTGGCTAAGGAAGAATATTTTGAATACGTTATTTTCCTCATAAACTTAAATGCTGTCACTTTGGCATGATTCAGGTCTGTCAACAGTGCAAAACTCACCTGAGGCAGGTTAGTGAACAGAGGCTGTTCTCTTTCTGGACTCCAGATGCCTTCAGAAGGCATCAGAAAACTCCTCCACAGAAACTCTCCTTCACCCCATTGTTGCACATGGGACTTGCACACAGTCCAAGAGCTTGCTCTCTGCCCCTTTTACGGTAGAGTAAGCTTCCATCAGGAAATTCCTGTTGTACTTTCCTGAGTTTGGAGAGATAAAAGCTTTTTACCCTTTGGCCAAGCCCTAGGAGTGATGGTTCTTCTTACTTCCTCCCCGTCCTCATCCTACAGAATAAGTAGGAATATAGAAACAAGTATTAATACTTCCTTCTGAGATTCTTAGGATTTTATGACAATCATGAATGACTATGACACGTTATGGCATTAAATTTTTGCCACTGCACCTCTATAGAACAGTATATCAGCTATTGAACCTTTAATACAATTTCATGTAGCATTCCTCTATACTCTTTTGGCCTTCTCATCTGTCACCCATTGAGAGTAACATTAAATCTTCCAGAGGAACATATATGGAGATGTTCCTCTGAGCTTTCGAGTAACTTGGGGTAGCAAAGACACACCAATGTGTGGGGGGATGGCTGTTTAATACCAGAGTTATTTCTATTACATTTTATAAAAGTTAGAATTTGAGTTATGATGCAAACCCAGTGAATTAATGTGTTTCTGGGTCTTTCTAGGGTCAGTTTTTGGAGGCCATACACTTATGTTTGGAAGATCGATTCTCTTGGACTCCAGAACTTTAATCTCAAGGGACATCTGTATTAAAGTAATTTAATATCAGAGTCATAGGGCTTGTTTACATGGGGAAATTGACCAGCATTGTTATAACGTAATAGCTTTACTTCAGTGTAACTCCCCCATGTGGACATTGTGCACTGGAATAAAACTGACTTCATTTTGAAATAATTACTCCTACTAATTGTTCCAGAATAGAGTGTCCACAGGAGGGAGTTACGCAGAAATAGCTGTAACAGAATAGTTGCAGCTCTGCTGATTAAATTCACTGGGTAGGAAAGCCTTGTGCAAGGGTGGCACAAGATTTCCAAGGGTAAAAATGCAGTAGCTAGTCAGCTCTGCTCTTGACAACAAACTGGTTTGCTGCTAGTGTTAGCTGTCTCTCCTATGCAAAGATTTGTAGTTTCCACAGTGCTCTGGGAAACTGCAGCAATTTTGCTTTGATAATGTTCTCCGAATAACTCAATAAATTGAATATAAAATACAGCTTTGTCTCCCCCCTCCTCCTCCTCCTCCCCCTTGCAATGTCTTTTCATTTTCTAAATTGAATTTACTTTTGACCATATAATTCTTGCGTGAAAAATAAGCTTTTAATTTTCCCTTACTATGTTCCCTGACCTGCTGGTATTTGTCAGCTCACTGGCCCTTCATGCCTCTCATTACCTCTGAGTTAAAGAATACCTTCTTGAAAGATCTGTTCACCCTTGTCACCATATGGTCAGCCTTTACAACTAAAAGGATGTATGGCTTTTTGTTGTTTTTTTCCCCCCCCTTTAACGGCAAAGAGCTGTTTGCTGATACCACATTCTCTGTTTTCTAAAATACATTGCAGAAATTGCTGGTAGCTGCCTGAATTTCAAATGGCTGGAAAAAACCTAGATGTTAAATAAAAGCAAAATTATAACTTCTCCCATAAAACCTGCAGTTACAAAATATGTTTCGTGACTCTTCAGAAATCTTAAGGAATTGAGGTTTTGTACAGTTTTGTGCAAGCTGTTCTGTGAAGGTGAGAGTTGTTTGTTTTAGTCCTAGATCTACTAAAGAATCAGTATATGGCCTTAGTAGAATCTCTTATGTGTCACCATTTGCTCTCTCTGTGTACATAGACATGCTATAAGGCATACATATCTTACAGTTGAAACCATCAGGTAACAGGTACCATGCCACTGCAAGTGCTAAACATTGCTTTTTATTGCTAAACTTGCAAGTTCTCGTTCAGGGCAGTGGTTTAAGGATGGGAGCAAATGTGCTGAAATTCTAATAAGCTCTCCATGATACGTTGTGGGCAATAATGAGCCCGGTCCTTGAAGCCAGTTCAGAGTTAGGTGGTTGCATTCCCATACAGATGAGTCTGAGTTAATATGACTCATTTTCCAAGATGTACCACTCTCCTAACATAGTCACTCGTGGTGCACGGTAACCTGGCTACCTCTAGGAGTGCTGGCACAGCAGGCTTGCAGCCAGCCAGAATATACAGTGTAGACATGAAATACAAAGGTTCCTGGGTGAGGATTGCAAGGGATTTGAAATAGTCACCTTCACTGAACCTTTTAATTGGGTTTCCAACTTGCAGAAGAGTACTCCTAGCCAGTGTACTGGGAAGGAAGGAGTGAGTGGAGAAGTGGTCTGAAAGTGAAGGAAAAGTTTAACTACAGTTGAACTTTTAAAAAGTCAACCCAGTGAAATGAGGTCAGCTGACTCACTGTTTTGAGCATAGCAACATGGATCTTTCAAAATAGTGACAACTGCTAGTATAGAATAAAAGAACCTGCACTGAATCTAGTGAGAGAGAGTCTGTAGTGTAAAAGGACAGAACATGCCAAGGTTGAATGAAGTTCTCATGCAATCACAGAAACCCAACTATACCAGGTATTTATTTTACCTGGCCTCAACAAATAGCCTGTCCCTCTACCTGTCCTATTTCCAATGAACAGAAAGTCAGTGGAATCTTCTCCACCCTGCAACAGTCCTTTATATAGTGAAATATTGCTGTTCCTTCTCCCTTTGATTTTTTTCTTCACTGGAGAAAACAGTTTCAGCTTACTCAGTTTTTCCTCATTGGTCTTGCTGTGTAGGTCTCCACTTGTTCTTGTTGCTCTCTTCCAGACCGATTCCAGCAAGTTCATATCTCATTCATGCACTGTACTTGAGGCTTTACCTGTACCTCACCTAGAGGCTGAAGGGCTACTTCATGTATTCTAAGTATTTTATATATTCTGGTATGGGTTTTGTTTGCACTAGTTTTAATGTGAGGAAAGAGAAGTGAGTGCTTTTGCGAATAAACCAAACTTATTCAAATCCAGACTAAGACTCAAAGTGAAGGGGGGAAACAGGCTAGACATGGACTGCTAGTCAGCTTAACAGGAGCTGGGAATAAGGAGTGATTTCCTTCCACAGAAGGAATGTAAGAGGAGAACTAGGAAAATGACAAGAGAAGGAGCAGCAAAGGAAAAGTGAAATTCTCTCAGCTAAAAGCAACAGAAAGATCAAGCAGCTTTAGATTAAAAAGGCTCTGCCTTGGTATTAGACCTACAATTCAATTGTTTCCTCTAACTTGAGACCCATATGCATCACACAACTGTTAATTCAAACAGGGTGTTTCTAACTTGGATTACTTGGAGGTAATGGAGACATGCAGTCCCAATCTATATCTAAAGAGTGACTGTATCGTGACTGCTTGTATTCAGATCAGGCTAACTGGAGGCAATCTCTCTAAAGTACCACCATTTAACTGTGCTATGATTAATAAACTCGGTTTGGCTGGCCTGAACATGGAAAGAAGCAGAAAGTAGAGTGAGGATTAAAGAGGGAGCCGAAGAAGACCAAGGGAACCAAGTGGTCAAAAGGACTTGTTTTACTTTTGTGTTATGAAAGGTATATTCACTTTGCTGTGACTTATGAGTTTGCTTTTTAACTGAAAAGGGGCCCCTGTATTATCCATGCTGAAACTTTAGCAAAGCTCTTCAATGTTATCCTACAGGGTCATTGTGAGTACTTTTGTCCAGCACCCTCTTTCCAAGGGTTTGCTGTGGCAGCATATTTTGCTGCTTTCCTTCTAAGTCTCAGCAAATATGAAAAAGGTATTAAAAAATAAAAGCCGTAGGAGGAGCTCAGGTAGAGCAGAGAAATCCCTTAATATGGCCATGAAGTGCTGATCTGTAAGAACTGAGGCTTTGAGCAGTGAAAACTTTTAATGTCCTTACTTCTAATCTAGTGCAATGCCTCTGTGGGAAGTGAATTCTTAAATCTGCACTTATTTCTGACAAGTTATACTGAGGCATTGAAGAGATTGCTGTAAAGAACAACATCAGGCAGGTCTCTTTCTTCACCCTGGTTATTGAGTTCCTGAATTCTGAAATTAGTTGTCTACGTGTCCAGTGATATGATACTTTTCAGTCACTGGATAATTACCTCTGCAGAAAGAGCAGAGCAGAACATTATCCCTGTGCTCCCATGTGTCCTCGTTTCTCAGCAGATTTGCAGAAGATTGTTACCAGGAGTACAGTACCACTAAAATGGGTCACCCACAGGACTGCTGACTACCCTGTTTCCAACACGTGGCATTGTGGGAGTGTGAAGAATTCCCTGAGGGAATGTTTACTTGAGATTGACTAGTTGGTAACTGTAACTGCTAAACCAATATGCATTTAACATTGTTCTTCGTTAAACTGAGAGACGGTATGTTAAAAAGAAGAATGCTTCTTCTAAATTAAAAGGAACTGTAAATCAGACCAACTGCTTGCCTGGTAGACTCCTACAGCTGCTGTGCTGGAAGAGAGGTGATTCAGTGGAAAGAGATTTTGAACAGCACTCAGATGGTCAGAATAGTCTCCAAGGTCCTGCCCTGGATAACTGCACTGTAGTTATCTCAGTAGAAGCAACACATGTTAAGAGGTGTCTGGATATTAAGAAGAGGATAGTGGGCACATGATTCCTCCATCTCCCTGGACGTAGATCCTGGAGGACATACAGAGGATCCCTGTTTTTTTTTCCCCCCTCACTCCCTGTACAACTCAAAAAGCAGTCAGCCTTTGTGGGCTTCCTCAGGCCTCTCACCCCTCAGCTTGTGATCTTCTTTAAATATCCCAGTCCAACATGATAGCCTAGCATATCTGATTTGGTAGTTATAAACCAGTTCACAACTGTGCCCAATTAAAGGGTCCAATGTGAAGCTACCCTCAGAGGGCTGCAAGATCTGATCAAGGGGGTAAAGTTTGTTTTTTTCTATCCTCTTAGCCTGGCATGTGAAGCTGTTTCTTAAAGAATTTAAACTATGTAATTGAGGCTCTTTGTTTTGTTTTGTATTTTTCTTGAAACAGGACTAATATGGAAATTTAAAGATACAAGTGGTCCCTTCTGAAAGTTCCTAACATTGCTATCAGTATCATTCCTTTTTATAAACAGAACTGTTACAGTTCTAAGGAATAAAGTATTCAAAGAATGCACTCATAAAAGATTACGCATACAATGGAATTTTTTAGCCTCAATGGGAACAGAAGGCTTTGTGAGAAGTGTTTGTGTGCAATGAACATAATGTTTAAATCAATTTTTAAGCCGTTGCTAATGAAACACCACCCTCTGAATAAGGGTCTACAAAGCATGTGTCTTATAGATGCACAACGTACCGGTCCCTGTCCAGCATATCAAGGCCCCAGGGGTTTAGAGTGTGAAACAACTGTTCAAAAAGAACCGTGCTAGAAGGGGAGGGTAGCAGGGAAACAGCCTGAACTGCAGCTTGGAGTGATGTGAGATTCCCTTAGCTCATGTTTTCCATAGTTTCATCATATGATTTGGCAATTCTGCCGAGCTGGTGTTAAATACATCACATGGGAGTGTGACAGAGATACTTCTGAGCCTTGCATGAGGGACAGACCTCACACAAAAGTAGTTACATGACAGTTCCTATCTGTTCCACTTTTGTAGTCCAGCTTTTGTTTCTGTTGTGGTCTCCAGTCTGTTTCTCCAATCGTGTAACTGGGTTTCCTTTAGAGGGGCACGGCTGGTGACACTGTCCCTGCTCAGATTTTTAAACAAATGGGGAGGCTGGGGACATCCTTCAGCTGCATCCTCCCTTCACACATATTATCTGCTGCTAGAAGTCCTGCAGGCAGATACCCTTCACAACTCAATCCCCACATTGCTCAAGTTTAGCAATACAGAAATACAGTTTAGGAAGAATTGGTCATTCTGAAGATTTGGTGAATGGTTCATGTGAGTATGTACTTTCCAGCCTTCCGAAATCATTTGCTTCCGAATCATTTCCTCAGAGAGCTGTGAAAGTTTGTTTCTTGAGACTGCTATGAGGTTCATTGCCAGACGATAGGGGTTCTTGGTCTCAACTGGATACAAAACCTTGCCATCACAAAAGTTGTCTTGCACACACATTTGTTCCTGCAAACTTTAACGAATTACAAGCAAAACAAGAAGACATACACACAAAAGCCACTAAGTAAGTTTAGTAGTTCTTTTTTCAAGTGAACGTTTAGATTGACCGTTGCACAACAGTTGCTCAGAACTACATGAAGCTGAGTATCTCTGGTATGAATTTATCTCTGGAATTTCCACTGGTTAGCGGAGTTTGTTACATACTCGTTTCAGCAAGGATAACCCACTGGAAAATAAGCCACTGGGAAATACTGTATCTAGCTAGACCTTTCTTTGGTCTTTTTTTTTTTTTTTGGTGGTGGTGTTTTTGTTTAACTATCACTGCATCTGGTGAGCACATTCAGACTGGGGAGACCAAAAAAAATAAAAGCATTGAGAGCAAGTGAGAAGTTCCTGGAATGTTACAAGCTGCTGTGTCACTGGGAAAATGGCAAGGCTGGCAGGCAGAAAGCTCCTCTCTCCAAAGCTGACACTACAGTGGGAAAATCTAATACTTACTAGGTAGTGAATTGACTGAAGCCATAACTTTGAAGTAAATGTGCAGTTGCAAACAAAGACCGAATATCCTGCTCTTCTTAATTGATTTCTCTTCCCCTTAATTCGTATACCCTACGCTTTTTAAGATACGCTTTCTGAATTGTATTCTTTGAAATCTTATGGTCCACATGGCCTTATGTTTTGTAGACCTAAGGGCTAGGGCTACTGCACATTTTAAAACTACTTCAATTTTTTTATTTTAAAGTGATGGTCCCACTTGGACAATAAAACAGATAGTGTCTAATTACAGTTTACAGATGCCACTCGGGATGAAACAAAGATTACCTTGTATGCATTAAAAAGAGAAAAATTATTTCATTCAATCATCAGAAAAGCTAGAGCTGTCCTGAATCTCAGAGAAAGCAAAGCCTGGTTCCCATGCTGTCCTCTGCAGCAAATTTCCCAAAGAATGCTGTCTTCTGGCACATATGTCTACTTTAGCCTGTGAACGTATAAGCTGTTGTCTACACCAAAAGGATTCATTGTCTTTAGAAAGAGCAGCAAAGCCTGAACAGTGAGAATAGAAAACTTCTATCCTCATCATTCACACATGGACTTATGCCATTATCAGGATTGCATAAGCAAAGTGCGTCCTTATTGTAGTCTTCCTTTTCCTTTCCCTTAGAAC
>JAHREE010000363.1:7101699-7174247 GCA_033628505.1 Tringa tobata
CCTCCCGCGTCACCTTCCCCCGGCCGGGGGGTCTGGCCCTGGGGGAGGAAGGGCCGAGGAGGATTGCCTGCCCCGGGGAAAATTGTTCCGTGTCTAGACAATTTCATAATATGGGGGGGGAGATGGAGAAAATTACTAATCGTTAAAAAGCAAAAGAAAAAAAAAAGGCGTAGTCATTCAGCTACCTGAAAGGAGGCTGCAGCGAGGTGGCGGTTGGTCGCTTCTCCCAAGTAATGAGCGATAGGACAAGAGGAAGCCGCCTCAGGTTGCTCCGGGGGATGGATATTAGGAAAAAGTTTTTCACTGGGCGGGTTATCAAGCACTGGAACAGGCTGCCCAGGGAAGTGGTGGAAGTGCCATCCCTGGAGCTATTTAAAAAATGTGTAGACGTGGTGCTTAAGGACATGATTTAGTGATGGTTTTGGCAGTGTTAAGTTGATGGTTGGACTTGACGATCTTAAAGGTCCCTTCCAACCTAGACATGTAGTCTCCTACCACCCTTACTGGTTAAAAGTTGTGTGGGACAGTCAGAGAGGTTTTGTAAAGCGACCAAAGGACGGGGTTGCATGTTTTTTTACTCCAGCTGTGCCCTAGGAGCTGGTGACTAGAGCTGGAGAAAGAAAATTTTCAGCTAAACAAAATGTGGCCCTGTCATTCAGGAAGAGATGCGGTATAGGAATACGAATATTTCAACAAAGCTTTTTTCCTGGGAAAGCTTTGAAAATGGGGGAGGAGTGATTTTATATAAGGACCTGAGGATGAAGGATTAGGTTCAGATTCTTATTCTCTCTGAATTA
Organism: Tringa tobata; assembly: GCA_033628505.1. Taxonomy (NCBI): domain Eukaryota; kingdom Metazoa; phylum Chordata; class Aves; order Charadriiformes; family Scolopacidae; genus Tringa; species Tringa tobata. Next base: position 7,102,497 of record JAHREE010000363.1, read on the forward strand.
AGTCTCTGCCCAGAATCGAAGCAGGAGCACAAAATTGAAATACCAAATTTAAAAAACAAGCAATAAAGCTTCAAGTCCTATCAAACTTTCAATAAGACATTTTGGTAACTTCTCTTTTTATGAACAACATTGCTTGGCATTAATTACATCTGAAGCAAATTTTATTTTGGTAATCTAGAGGGCTAGCATGAAATGGAATCGTTGTCCTTCTGGCAGCTGTCATGGTGATTGATTGCATTTTTTCCTAATCATGGTTAGAGGGCTCTGGTTTCTCATCAGGCTGCTAAATTTATGTATGTTCTCTATCTGATATTATTATTTGCTATTTATCATAAAAAATGAAGTAAATAAATTTTGATTGCTTGACAGTTGCTTACATGCAGATGGGATACACATTTCGTAATTATTAACAAGTGTTGTAATGTATGTATAAAATATCTAAGTTTCACTTTAATATTTGGGTCTAAGCCCTTAGAGATACAAGAATTGACGAATGTTGCAGGCTGTTGCCTCAGTTTGCACTAATTTTACAGTGACTGATAAGCACTCTATTGTGTTTCTTAGAAAAATCTGAACTTCCCAGAAATGTCTGAGGTATTACAGTGGCAAAACAACTCAGTTTTGCAGACTTTTGATGATTTTGAACTTGATGACAAACACAGATGCAAATATGTAATACAATGTCTAACATAGCCTCTCTTCAGATGATTCCTCTGGTATGTTTTTGCAAAATGCTCTTCATTGCTGGGGTTATGCTGTAACCATTCATAGGTGGGAGTCTTGTTAGTACTTTGCACTATTAATACATGTTCTTGTTAATTTCTTCCAAGACTAGAGGCTTGAACAAACTCCTGGGGACTAATCACAATGACTCTCAATAGGACTGAGGAAGTTGCTTCTCTGTGCCTTATAGTGGGCTCAGCTGTAAAGTGGGAATCGTGATATTTATCTCTGAGAAAGGTCAGGACTTGTAGGTGAAAAACGTGACTGTTAATCCAAACCTTTAGGAAAAGATGAATTGGCCTTATGCTGTCTAGAGAAATAGAATGAAAACCCCACCCTTTTGTGGTGACTGATCCTGTTTCTCTGAAGCCTTTTGGAATAGAACTGAAGTATTTCACATGTACAGAAATCTACACAAAGGCTATCCAAGCTTGTAAAGTGTCAGATGGGCCAAGCTCACTAAATACGTGCAAGATTCCAAAAGCACTTTGGAAAATTCTTATTTTCCTTCCACTGGCAACATTGAAATTTTTGTATCCCTGCATAAAAATGTTTATCATGCATTAAATTATTACCGTATGGCATTTATAAAAATTATTTCCTTCCTCTCTCTACTCCAAAAAGAAAGATTAACTTTTATCTATACACACTAATTTTTACCATTGAAACATTTGTTTTACACACTGAACATCCTCTAATCTAAATACCATGTAAGAACATATATGATCACAAATTATTTGGCTAACAGTAATTTCTAAAAAGGTAGTTTAAATACTCATGTTGTTTCCACAGGATTTTTATAATGAGAACAAGGGTGGTGATGATGGTTTTCAGTTAAAAGTACAATTACTTTTGTAACTTACCAAGCTGCTTCTTTCAGATACTCGTAACTTTCACAACTTTCAGGCAGAATTATTGCGTTCTTGCTTCTAGACGAGCAAAAAATTTATCAGGAAACTTTCAACAGTACATATCCACCCTTTTTAAGTTGCACTGGTGCCAAGTATTAGAAACCACAGCCACAATGAAGAACGCTTTTACTGCTCATACCAAAACATAAATGCGCATGTGCCTATCTTAACAATAATTTAGCTGCATATGCTGTAACTTGCCTTTTTTTTTGTGTCTCTCACTGAATCCCAAAACTTTGAAGAATAGGTTTTAAAGTTCTGACCACTTGCCTAGATTTTTCAGTACCTTATTATTTGCAAGTATTGTCAAGGGCACAAGAAATACGGTGCTTTAGTAGCGTCTCTACTTATTTTGCCTGGGCATAGTTGGCAAATTGCAGAAGGGAAGGAACAAATGTATTGCAACAAATTAAAATATATTGCCCATCTCTCACGTTTTGATGTTGGTCTTCCTTCTGTAATATTAGCGCTGATTTTCAGAGAGCAGATAAATATTTTTGTGTAATTTAAATGTTACAGGTTCTTTAAAACTCTGATGTGTTTTCACAAACACTTTAGGAAAGCTGTGAGTTTAGGTGCTGCTGCTGATGTGCTCGATTAGGAGGCTTAGAAAAACAAGAACAAGTGTTTGGATGAAGGCTCCCAGGTTCTGTTTTCCACTTGGTTATCATCTGGCCACACAAATATTTCTGTAACACAAATAAATAGGCATCCCTTTGGGCTGGTTATTGCAACCATTTCACAGGTGGGAGAACTGAAGTTCAGGAAAGGCTATGGGTTCACAGGGATATGGGTGAGGAAGGAATTGGCATCTGAAACAGGATGCGGCTTCACCATAAGCAAAGTTTTAACTCCCATGTGTTACCCGTTTCTTTACCTCCAGGCAAATTACTTTGTCAGTCTCTGTTTTCTTACCTGAAAATGGAAAGAAAAGAAGAAGTAATTGAAAGATAATAACAGTTGTTTGGTATGAAACTCTTCCTTTGCTTATTATGCCTTGTATTTGTTGACTATATGAAGATGCCTAAGGAAGACACTGTGGTAAATTGTAAGTTAATGCATTATATAACACAAAGTTCAAGTGCAGTAAGTTTCAGTACAGTCCATGTATTTTTCATATGTGGCTCTGTCCTCAAGTTTCAAAGAAATACACATGCAAGCCAAATTTGAAGAAATTTTTTTTGGAGCTTTCACACTGAGAAACTTATTCAACCTTTCCAGCAGTGTAGAAAGCCATACTTTTTGAAAGTTTTTATGTAGGTTCCACTTATATTGACATTATTAAAGTTGTTAATTATTGATTTTCCTTCTGGTCTGAATTTGAATGCTGCCCTCTCAGACCCCGCAGATTACTAACTGCTGAGCTAGAAGGTGACTCTCTTGAACATTTATCCTATTTCTTTATTTTCCTTCTGCTGTATCTCCAGTGTCTCAAAAAATCTTTGTTAGTGCACTGTCTCTGCAGGTCCACCTAGTTTGTCCATGGCCTGCAAAAGATGAAGCAGGAACACTGTAGTAGTGAGAAACTTGTTTCTGGTATGTCAGTCTGCCTCTGGTGAATTTAGCTACCTAATGAATATGCGTATGCCAGTTTAGTAGCTCCATGAAAGATTTGGTATCACACATATCCTAGGAGAGCTGTCATAGCCTGTCCCTGCTTCATTTTGGTTGTGCTGTGTGTGTAATTTCATAAATAAACATTTATTCACTGAATGTAAATTTGGCTGAATCATTCTGCATATGTGAATCATTTAGTCTTGAACAGAGTAACATTCAGTAACTTAAATATTATATAACCACTTCAAAACTTGTCCATTTGAAGGAAAAAAGAAAACACAATTTTCTTCTGGCCTCGTTCCTTCATTTCCGTAGAAACCTTTTCAATTGTGATTCTGCTTTGAAACACAAAAACATTAGCTCCATTTTATTCAACAGAGCTTTAGCTTGTGTTTATCAAAGGCATAGTGGAAAAAAAAATAACCTTTTACTGCCTTCTGTTATCGTTTAGAGCTAACGCTGCTCTGAAAGAAGGACTCAAGTTATGTTGTGTCACATGCAGCATCAAAGCTGCTTACTAAATTTTTTGGATTTACAATACAGGAGCAAACCCACTGCTAGAGACTTAGTAAGTGTCACTGAGTCACACTAGGAATATTGGTTTCTGTGCCCAGCCACTCTGGTGCTGTCAGCAATGTATGAGAAAGTAAATCCTTCATATAATTTGCATTGCATGGACTATGTTTGCATGCTGTCGGAATGATTGCGTTTAATTGTGAGTCACTGAATGGAGTAAGCAGGGACCTTCATGGAGACATTAGGGTCCATTTTGCAAAACTAACTGCAGTGACTGCTGTTCGCAGATGTACATATTTGTAATTGTACATTTGCACACATGGGAATTTATATTAGGGCAGTAGGAGACAAAAAGCTGCAGTACTAAATTGTGGAGGGCCTTGTCTGATGTAAGACAGAAAGAGCTGGTAGTTCAGTGGCAGAAGTGTGATTCATTTACCCAAGCAACAGTGACCTCTGAAGACAGTTTGTAGGGTAACAGGAGGAGGGATTTAAGTATCTCAGTGTTTAAATATACATTTCCCTATTAGTTCTTCTTACTTCTTGGAAGTACTAGTTTGACTGTGTAACAAAAGGCTTGTTGATGACGGATCAGCTTTCCTGGGCTTCCTACCTAGTTTGCCATCAGTTTACTCTGCTCTTACAGAGTATGAAAAGCTTGGTAACTTCTAGGAGATGGGATGTTGCTGTTCCCTTCTGGATCTCTGCGAGTAGCCCCCTACGCATGTACAAGACCTCATGCCTTCATCTTTTTTTGAGTTTTCTCACAGAGCAGCAACCTGTCAGTCAGCTGGGCTTACACAGCAGGCTCTTGTGTTTCTAGTAACTGCTGTTCTTCTCTTGGACTAGCAAATTTGTGACTGACTGAATAAGGCAAGTTTGTTTCAGCTAAACTGCTGTTCAATTGCAACAGCAGGGGCAAAGCATAACATGAGAGAAAGAGGATATTAAAATTATACCAGATTTGTATGTAGTTGACCTTTCCAAGGGCCTGACTTTCCTCTTCCCAGGGTTCCTAAATAGATCAACCTTTCCCTAATTTCTCATATAGAAGAGTCTGATTTCTCAGTCTCAAGACATAATCACTCTCTCTCAAGTGTACTTCTTGAAAAATTCTTAAATCCCTGGATTTCCTGCACTCCTGACAAGGACTGCTTATCTCTTGGGAAAAAAAAAAAAAACCACAACAGTTTGTCTATTACAGGTTCTGTTGAAAGAGAAAGGCTCTTGCCTTATGTCTCGGGTGAATGATGAAGAGTGTTAATCTAGCCCCGCCTTCATTTTCCAGCCTGACTGTCCTGCTATTTTATTAGTTCAGTATCTGTATACAATGAACAACACAGTAACATAGGGTACGGGAATTATCATTGGCAGCTCCAAATCTATTAGAGAGCAGAGGCTTGTTCTTTGCTTTGTGTCCAAAAAAGTAAATGAAGGTGGCAAAATGAGATATTATTGGCATTCACTCTCAAAAATAAATCAAAGTGGGGAAGGAGTAATTACATACATAGAAACAGTTTAGAATTGCTTAGTCTGTGATCTGCCTCCCTGATATCTTTCAGACTGAGCATGGGATTTAAAGTATCTAGGCGATTAAAGATCAAGCCTGTTTGAGACTTAAAGGGATTTTGTGCATTTAAGTTCTGTCTGGACACTTGGGCTATGTTGTTGTGCTAATTTTTTCAGTCCCTGATGGTAGAAAACTGGAATGTAACAGCTTCTGTGAGCTAACCTCTGTGTCTGCTATGGTACTGCTGGGCTCAGAAAAGCGCAGTAGGCCAGATGCATGTCTAATGTGGCTAGGCTCACCAATCCTGAAAATAGGATGTGGTTTGATCCAAAGTGAGAGATATTAGCTTAATTTTCCATCTGCAAAAGAGTTCCACTGCTCTGTTTACATTATTTCTCTGAGCCTTCCTCAGCCTGAACACTTGGTTGGTACAGTTTTTTGGAAGGGGGTAATTCACCCTCTCCCTTCACAGGATATTTCTCTGCAAATTCTCAGATCTCTGGGAGCCCCCGCCGTTCCCTCTTTCTTTACCTTTGCAGACCTTGGCACTCTGCTAACTCTTCTTCCTGGCCAAAAAGTTCTGGATGTGACTCCCAGCAGGGCCATTCAACACTGCAAAGGGCAGAATACAAAACATGTGCTGCTCCTGCTCCTCGTTACACAAGCTATGCTTCCTGCCTCCACTGCCCAGCAGAGCTTGCAGTGCAGCTCCTCTTTAATGAAAACATCTGACAAAAAAAAAAGAAATAAATTGTCTGTTATCAACTTAGAACTCTCAAGATTCTCCTTAAGCCGTTCAGCTGTCCCAGAGTCCAGTTTATTTGATCCTCTGCTGCTTGGAGAAATCTCCAAGGTCTTCACAGTTTGAGAGGGCAGAGGTTCATGACTGGTAGCATTCAGGATGCCAAAGAACTGGAGACCTTCTGCAAGTGAGGCTGGGCACAGTGAGGCTTGAGCCCTCCACAGCAATCTGGAAGCAATGTCAAGAAGGGAACACTTCCCCTGATCATCCCAGTGAAGGGACAAAGCTGCCACAAGCAGCTTCTGTGTAAGGAAGGGAGAAAAAAGTTGCAGTAAAGCTCAGGGAAAGGCCCAAAAGACAGTGAAGGTGCTGAGGCTAGAAGGGGCCATGGAGAGTGGGTAGTGAGGGATGATGGTAGCAGAGAAAAAAATACCATGAGATTTTGAACCAAACATATGAATGGCATTGATAGGAACATTGCAGAGAAGGGGAGAGGACTCTGTGCAAGATACACAGCCATGAAATTGAGAACACCTGACTTTTACTGCTGGCCCTGTGACTATGGCAGAATCTTCTCCTCGTGTCTGAATTATTCAGCTACAATCTGGGATCTTGTCTCATAGGGAGTATTTATATTATTTTGGCATTTGCTAGGTAAGATGTAAGAAAGAAATACTTAGTGAAACCATATCTTCATCAAAAGCTTCAGTGAATTTGAGAACTATGCTGGCAGACACATAGGTACTATCCTATCATTGACAGGATATTTTTTTCATGCAGAAGCAATTGATTGTACTTACTCTGTAGTGTTCTTTATCAACGTCTGTCATTTTAAAAGTAATACATACATTCATAGCTCAGATTCTGTTAAATAATTTCTAAACTTTGCAGTGTTCTTCCTCTAAGCTCATAGGTACAAGGAAAATCCTTAATATTTTCCATTGTGTCAGGTGGGGTAGACGCTCTTTAAAAATAAAAGCTTTCAATATGCCATTTCTCCTGCCAACATCTTTGAATGCTGAATGAGCTAAATTTCATATTTATGAGCCAAAATAAATATTTCTGCCACTTACTGCTCAGTGTTAGTCTGATTCCACTCTAAGCTACAGTAAAGATGTTCTTGGAAAAAGAAATCATTGGCTGATGGTCGTCTTTCAGAACATATTAGAAAGCTGGATGTATTCTGACCATCAGGGATATAGGATTTAAGTTAAAATAAATCAAGAAGGTTTCTGCAGTGTGTGTATGTAGATGCCAACATGCCAGGGAGTATTTATTTCAGCTAATATGAGCTGTCTTACAATATAGACAATTATCCTAGCTCTTTATATAGGCTTTTCCTGTGGTCAGTAGAAGTTCAACACTTCCAGAAAGCAATTATTCTACTTACGTTTGACATCTATGCTGGGATCTGGTGAATTGCCTTGAGGTGTCTGTATCCCTTCATTGATTACAAAGGAAGACTATGCAATCAGCCAAGTCTAGACATCTAACTGACTTAAGTGACTACAATTATCTACGATAAATCCACTTGGTACTGTAAGTATATGTACATATGCAGCACAGAAAACTTGCAGAGCTCAGAGAATACCAAGTGGTGTGATATGATGTGGCACAGAGGATTTATTGTTATACACAGCGCATAGACAACTCCTTCAACTGTGGCTTATCCCAAAGTTGTCCCCTTTCTGCAGCCTAGAACCTCACCTCACAAAGTGGAGAATAACTCTTTAACCACATATGCACTCTCGTACATCAGTGACTGTTGTTTCGCCTGCTGTGTTAGAAAATTTGTAAGTGCATATGCTCAGGCATTATCAGTTATGCCCCAGACTCATGCTAAATTACTATTTGATCACACTGCATCTGTTTCAGAAAACATGTTCTTCGAATGTCACAAAGGTTTCCCACAGGCTGTTTTGGGTAGTCTGCTGAATTGCTGGCTGCTTTTGCAGATACAGTCTGTGGCACAGGATTCTGAGGCAGAGAAAAACTTCCTTCTGAAATATAACAAACCCAACTGATGAAAAATTAACCTTGTATCTATAAAATGTCACAGACTGAATGTTTTGCATCTCTGACTTTCCTAGGACTAAAAAAAAGGGCTCGATTCCACTCAAATGAGATACAGTGAACTGTGGCCCTTAAGATCTTAGGTGGTGTCAGATGTTAAGTAGCACAGGCTGTATTTGGCAGGCAGAGTGATTGCTACATAAAAAAAAAAATGTTACAGGTCTCTCTCTAGGCAATTTTCCTTGCAGATTTGTTTGATCTGCATTTATGCTGCAAGCCAAGGATTTTGCATAGGGCTGAATACAAATAAAGGCATATGTTGTACTCTGTGGAGGAAAGAAAAAGGGAAGGAAAAACAGGTGCAGGCAGGGGAAATGGACTGGTTAGGTGTCCCCATGCTACAGGCTTCAGCATTTTTTTATCCCGCTATTTCTTGCATTGTATATTTGGTGATAAACTGAAACAATGTCCAAGCTGTGCTATAGCTATATATAGCTGTAGATATATATATAAATATATGTATAGCTATAGCTATATATATAGAGCAATGTGAATACAGCCTAGATTCCTCTTTCACTTTATTTTGTACCCTCGCTCAAAATGTCTTCTAGATTGAACAAAAGGTAACTTATTGGACAATACCTGCTAGCTAAAAGAATGGAGGAAAAACACGTAAGACCCAGGCAGCATGGGTTTTTTTTTTTCCACAAAACTGAGAGAAATGACATCGCATTATCTGGTGGTTTTATTCTCACTAGAGAAGAAACAACATGACGGGTTTAGTAATCCTAATTTTATACTTCAAAATGGCATCAGATCATGTTTGAAATAACGTCAAGGGCAGCAAGAGGTGTCAGCCCAAAGGGGATGAAACACTAGAGATTTGATAAGACTTGTTTTTAATTTATGTAAAATGGGCACTTCCAAAGAAAGCTCAGGGGCAAGATTTGAAGATAAAGGAAAACCAGTAACAATGGCCTAAGAAACGGACAAGTAGTTAGAAAGTAAGACAAAGGCAACAGTTTGAAGGAATGGCTGAAGCCCCACAGTGCTCACAACATGCCGGGCAGAGAGTAAAGGCACTGGTTTGTTTGTGTATAGGTAACACCCTTCTCAGTGGCTGACTGGGGGGGGGGGAATGTGATGAGTCTGTCTTACAGATATAATCATCGCCTCAGGCACAGCAACCTATGGTGACTTATTTATAATTGTCACTCATTTATAAATACAGGATCTGAGAGTTTGCTAAAGAGCAGAGATCCAGTTGGAGCTCAGAAGAGCAACACAGGGTGTGAGTTCATTCTCACAGTAGCAGTGGGGAGGCAAATGTGGCTTCATATACAGTGAGAAGTTCTGAAACTGCAGAAAATTCCCTCACCTTAGTCTTCAGGTTTTTGTGGCACAGTCATATGGGGTGAACTTCCCCCTTCCTCCTCACCCTCCCTCCCGGTTTATCCAGACAAGTATTGCTCATTACAGGCTATTCTAATGCCAACTTTCATATTTTGTTGTTCAGCCATCCTTGAATAGTTGTCCTGGAAAAACTTTCTAACAATGGGCAAAATGTTCAGTGAGTTTCTTTCTCACACACATAACTCAGAAGTGTCTCAGTAGAGTTTTTTTATTTTTTTGTTTTTTCAAATGTTCTCCAAAAAATTGCCTTTTGTCAAATACCAAGCATGGAAGACTTTGGCCAAAAAGACTAATATTTTACAAAGTTAAGGGATTATCATGGAAATTACTTAATGGCCTATGCTAATATATATAGATATTACTGATGTCAACTATGATATGTCAGTATCACAGGTGTGGTTGGTAGTACTATCTGTCTGCCTACACTCTTCCCATAATAAAACTTTGCTTTTCCTTGCTTTATAACTTTGTCAAACTTACATAGTTTGGGCTGAAAATTTCCATGTCAGGTGTCTGCCCAAGGCTGATTATTTTGGAAAACTCAGTTCAGCCATTTCCAAAAATAAGACTAGAGGAAAATATGTTGGTTCTGACCATGTCTAAAAAGCTGTGGCAAGCTTTTCCTTGAAAAGCTCTAGAACTCCAATGCCTTAAGGCACAGATGTAGCATTTTCTGGGGTGATGAGGCTGAAAGCAGAGAGGAAAATCTTCCTGTCAGTAATTTAACTTCTGTTGTTCCACTCAACACTGAGCACATATGGCCAAGATATAAGCTCCTAAGAGAGCACATTTTGCATGTGCTCTGAAAAGACCTACTTGAGTATAACAATTTAGTATTCCCAAAATCTATCTCTGTACAGGCCATTTTGCACTTTGGGGTTTGGCAAGACTTTCTTTGCAGCTACAGATGTGTGCTATGTCTGATCTCGGCAACATCAAGGAAAACAAAGAGTTGAACCTGTATGGGGACAAGAGGAAAAGATTCACAACAAAGAGGGGATGAAAAGTAAGGCAGAGAGAACAGAACTAGTTGAGCTTCTGATTCAGACAAGGGCAGAAGCAGGGAAGTGGGCAGAGATGCAATATTACTTGAAATTCAAAGGGAGAAATTAGCACTGGTGGAGAAGGAGCCTGGAACGGAGAGCTGATGGGAACAAGGAGGCGGATTTGATGGTAAGATGTTCTTTGAGATATGAACTGAGATTGCTGGGAAAAAAGAGACTGAATAAGGCTAATGGAGATGAGGGGGTAAAGAGAGACTAAAAGCAGGGCCTATCACAGGACATGGGCATAGAGAGAGAGCTGAACAAGGAGACAAATGTGAATGGTATTCTGATATAAAGCTGTGACGAAAGAATTATCTGTGGCTAGTCAAGGAGACGGGAATAAGGAAAGAAGATCTAAAGGAATGAAACTGATTTCCTGAACCAGAAGATGGGTGCTAGGTTTGGAGTCCTAATGAATGGCTTCAGGGAATGGACTTGTGAAGGAAGAGCAACTCTGCAGGCCTGTCCCTAGACATAAGCAAAATACTTAGGAGAGTACAGTCCATTTACTTGCTGCTTATTTTGCCTATGCTAAAGCCCTGAAAGGTTAACAGGCTTCTGAGGGTGATGAAGAAGGAGATAGGATATGCAAGGTGGCATGTGGTTCTCCTAAATCTCTGATCTCCCGGTTTCTGCAGGAACAGGATGTCTTGCTCCTCAGCACTCACTTTGACAATTTGCAGAGGGATCTGGACAGGCTGGATGGATGGGCTGAGGCCAATGATATGAGGTTCAACAAGGCCAAATGCCGGGTCCTGCACTTGGGTCACAACAACCCCATGCAGCGCTGCAGGCTTGGGGAAGAGTGGCTGAAGAGCTGCCTAGCAGAAAAGGACCTTGGGGTGTTGGTAGACAGCAGGCTGAATATGAGCCAGCAGTGTGCCCAGGTGGACAAGAAGGCCAACAGCATCCTGGAGTGTATCAGGAACAGTGCGGTGAGTAGGACTAGGGAAGTGATTGTCCCACTGTACTCACCACTGGTGAGGCCCCACCTTACTGTGTCCAGTTTTGGGCCCCTTACCACAAAAAAAGACATTGAGGTGCTGAAGTGGGTCTGGAGAAGGGCAACGAAGCTGGTGAGGGGTCTGGAGAATAAATCTTGTGAGGAAAGGCTGAGGGAGCTGGGGTTGTTTAGCCTGGAGGCTGAGGGGAGACCTTATCATGGTTTACAACTACCTGAAATGAGGCTGCAGAGAGGGAGGGTCAGTCTCTTCTCCCAAGTAACAGGCGAAAGGACAAGAGGAAATGGACTGAAGTTGTGCCAGGGGAGGTTTATATTGGGTATTAGGAACAATTTTTATACTGAAAGGGTTATCAATCATTGGAACAGGCTGCCCAGTAAAGTGGTGGAATTGTCATCCTTGGAGGTGAGTAGATGTGGTGCTTGTTGACATGGTTTAGTGACAGTTTTTGTCAGTGTTAGGTTGATTGTTGGACTTGATGATCTTAAAGGTCTCTTCCAAACTAGACAATTCTATGATTCTATGACATAAGTCACACCTTTCTTCCCAGGCCAGCCCTGAACAAGCACCAGCATTATGCCTAGGGTGGCAATAGGCAGATTTTGTTAGGGCCCTAAACATGTCTTCCTCTTTTCTGTGGGTTTGTCTGCCTGGGCTCAAGATCTGTGGACACTACTTTGCTAGTGCAGTGTCCATAACTGGCCTTGAGTCAAAGAGAAGCCTTGACAAGGTCTTGCCCGCTTTCCTCAGGAATGGCTTTTCAGCTGAGGGTTTTGCCCTTGGTTCTGTCCTGAGCTGCATTGCAGCTGTGCCTGTGCCTGACCATGTCTCTTGTTCATCCACACCTGCAAACTTGACATCCTGGCTTGACCTCAGACCTGCCTCATCACTATGGACTTGTCTGGGAGTCTGGGCTCTTGACAGAACCTAGGTACCATCATCAGACCTGTTCTGCTCCTGTTTTGGATGCTGTAAGACTTAACCCTTTCTTGGTGAGGGCACTATGCCTGCTTGCCTTTCTATCACGCCAGCTCCTGGCTCCACTTCCTTTATGAAACAGCACCACTCTTATTGTTCTGGCTCACATATCGATCACATTGACAGCAGTCAAAGACATGAAAAATGTCATCCTGTGAAATATCTGCCATTTCCAGGTGGTCTTTGACCTTTACATTGTTAGTTATTTTTTGATAGGACATACTGGGAGTCTGTCTTGAGAGGAGTCAGAAGGGAAGGGTTTGGGAGGTGTCTTTACAAATGAGATCAGGGTGCAGAACCATAACATTTCAGGCTTTTCATTTCTGTGTAGCTTCTTTGGCTTGATTTGACACTTCATTGCTATAGCTTTACACCACTGTATTCATGGCAGTAGCACTAGCAAAGAGCTGGAATTAAGCCTTGGCAGATCAGAAAGGCTGTGTTCTGAATGTGGCTAAAATGAACTATATTTCTGAACATTTATCCTACTATATTAGGGGTCAAATAGTATGTTTTCATAAAAATATATCACATTGACATTTGCTTTACCATTGAAGCATGTTTTTCAAATGTCACTACTGTATGTCAGCATTCATAAACTTGATTTTGATAGGAACACAATACGGTGTTTATCTCCAATAAATACAAGTGGAGTGCCCAAGGCATTAGTGTCTGGACTGAATCCTAATATTGTACATTCATATTGTAGTGCATGAAAATAATTTGTTTCTGGCTGTACATTAGGTGATTGTTTTATGCAGTAACCCAGATTTGATGTAAAAAGATAAAATCTTATTAATAAATCCAGTACACAGTTTGTGTCAACAAGTGCGTAGCTGATTTAGAAAAAGCAACACACCTGTGCTATATGCTGTTTTCTTGATCAGCCAGCTTTGACATTCAGAGGGCCAGTGCTTTTCTGAGTACTGGCAAAATAACTGCTTAGGCAGGTAGGATATATTTCACGGTGTCTATGTAACTAAAATAAATGAAACTAGTGGAGTACAGCAGTTTATAGCAGGTAATGACTTGTATGAAGAAGAGAATATGAAGTTGTGTTGTGTGGCATACACACTTTATAAGTACAGACGTGGAACATTTTGTCTAATGGGAACATCAGGAAAGAATTGCACAGCTAATCCCAAATGAGTGCCAGTGACAGCTTTTTTCAAACTTACTGTTAGTATTTGTTGTATGTATACTATTCAGGAATGTGTTTTAAAAATGTGTTTCAATTTAAAATAAAATATTAAGAAATAAATAGAATAGCAGTGACATTAAAATTCAGAATTAGATTGGAGTTGGTACTTAACTGGATTTTGAAGTATGTGGATTTAGACCACTCAGTTTAGAGACAAAAACCACCAAACACGAAGCCTCTACCCTCTGGGAAAATTCAAATCTTATTCCGTAGTGTCTGGCTGAGCCCCAGGCCTATAGTACAGTATTTGCCTGCAAGCACGTATACATTGGAGCAAAGGGTGAAAGGGAGATCCTCTTTTGTCATGCCAGAGGTATCTGGGTTAATTCAAACGAAGTAGGAAGAATCATGGATTTACAGCTACATGACTAAATGAACAATATGGTCGATGGTCTCTAGAGTGTTAAAAAAAAATGAGGGCAGTCTCTTAAAAGTTCTCTCTGCTTTTATACTATTGAAATTATATAACATTTAATAATCCCTTCTTTATTTTCAGACTTATTTGTTAGGTCCAGGAATTATTATTTCTTCTTGGCAACAGCAAATCCATCATTCTCTAATTTCCCCACCTTGGAAATTGCATTTTTTATTTTATAGTTGGCATCATCCTCAAAAGAAAACAAACAAGCTGCTAGTCAGTGAAAGAAAGGAAAAGAAACATTAAAGAAAGGAAAGGAAAAAAATCTTCAAATCATGTTTAGCCCCATCTGGCCCTAGGAAAACGTGGAAATGGGTGATCGAGTACAGTTTCCAGGATGGGCTGCCTTTCAAGGGAAACAAAATCTGGATATTTCTATGTCTAGACCACAGAAGAAAAAATGCTTTGGTGCTAATTAACCCATCAAAGGCTTACAAACCCTGAGTTGTGCTCCGAAACGTATGTAGGGAAGTTAGCAGATTTAAGCTGCCAAAGGAAGTGGCAGCCTGGGAGTCAGGAGATCTGGGTTCTGCTGCTTACTCTACCCCTGGCTTGCTCTTTGATTTTAGGTGCGTCAATAGCTCAGCTTATCTCTGCCTCATTTTTCCTCACTGTAAAGTGAGGTTGGGACATTACTCTCCCTCCAAGAGCTCTCTGATACCGAGAGAGGAAAAGTGCTATGAAGCAAGTTCTAAGTCTTGCTTTCTTACATAGTGTATAATGGCCATTGTCTAAGTAGAAACTGCAGTCTGTGAGGTTGTATGCTGTAGTCAGATGTTCAACAGTCACTGAGTAAGCACTCCCTTAGGGCCAGCTATATTGCTAAAAGGGTATACACATCTGAAAATAATATATTCCATGCTTCTCTCACAGTGCATGTGCTCAGAGAAGAAAATAATGTTTGTTTCTAAGGGAGGTTGAGAGGGATGTACTGATATTAGCCCCTCAGAAACATACTGATTATGCTTTAGGCTGAGTTTTTGAATGACTAAACCATATGTACCGCGAGATTACCTTTAAAGAACAGTTTCAGTATGCATTGAAATGAAAAAGTAGAAATGGTATTTCAGCCAGGCAGGTGCTGCTTTTGATTCAACCCACAGCTCTCAGCCCATCCCTGCAACTGCCTACCATTCTGGTCCTGCTGGTTGTGGACAGAGTGGAAATCATTCCCATGCTTTTTGAGTTAAAAAGATAGCCACTAGAAGACAGAAAAATCCACGTTAGTTGCATCGAAGAGAAATGAAATAAAAATCCAGGCCTGCCTGGGTCTGGGAAATAAAGCGATCCTCTAGTATCTGAGTTTTTACCTCCTGCTCCCTTGTCAGCTCCCTATAACACCTTGGCAACCCTCCCGCTCCTCTGTTACCACAGCTGCCAGCTCACGCTTAGCTGTACTAATTTCACTGTCTGCATTACCCCCTTTCCCATTTGGAAACATATGTTCCTCATCTGTTTACATGCCACCTTTTTCCTGGATTGGGCTGAGCTTTCACAAACTGAGGATTTCAGGAATGGCTAGGGCTGGAAAAGAAGGCTTCTTTGGCAATGGCTACGGGGAACTCTACGTTAGACTTCAAAACTTAGATGAATCTTCAGTAACACAATAAGATAGTTAATGCATACTCAGGAAAGGAACTTGGGAGGGAAGGGTCAGCATCTCTGTACCAGGCAGAGAGCAGCTGTTTAGGATCAGAGCATTCCTGCCCCTCTGGATGGACTGTTGTCCTTCCAGGACAGCACTGAAGTGGCAGTGTTACCTACTTGTCAGAGTTGGCAGGGAGCAGAATAAGGGATGGAGAAATACAGGTTAGAGCAGGTGGAAGCAAGAGCCAGAATATGTGCAGTCTTTTTTCAAACCTCATGCAGATCTCTCTACTTTCTGGAATTTGGCATTTCTTCCATGTTTCTAGGCATTTCACACTAATAAATTAGTCCAGCGTGTTCTTTAGCATCTACCTAGCTGATGTTTGGGTTGTCACCCACTGACTGGTAGCTTGAGAAGTGCCCAAAAAAAACTTTACAGTCCCACCAAGTTGAAATGCCAGTTCAGTGAGAATACTGATGTTTAAATAAGTGTTGGTACTTTGAAGTTCTAGATTTGCCTGTTAGGATCTCCTACCATGCTTCTCTCTGCTTTTTTCCTCTATATTGCCTCTCTTTTTTTCTCTCTATCTTCCTAAAGTGTATTTTTATCCTTCATCCTGCATAATTTAAATCTGTATTTTCATTCATTCATTCTCATTCTGGATCTCATCTCTCCTTCCTTGCACCTGCATCCACTTCTACCTGTCTTTGTCACTGAGTCACAGAGTTGCACCAAGTAGCTGAGGTTGACCTTCTGTGGACATCTGTGTGCTCAAAGCAGGGTCAGCTAGAAGAGGCTGCTTAGAACTGTGTCCAGTAAGGCTTTGAATATACCCAAGGATGGAGACTCCACAACCTCTCTGGGCACTTGTTCCAATGTCTAACCACCCTCAGAGTAAAAAAAAAAACCAAACAAAAAATTTCTTACATTTAAATGGAGCTTTCTGTGTTTCAGTTTGTGCCTATTGCCTCTTGTTCTGTCACTGCGTATCTCCGAGAAGAGTCTGGCTCCATCTTTTTTACTCCCCTCAGGTATTTATACATATTGATAAAATCCCCACTTTCCTTTGATAAGGTCCTCCTTCTTCTCTTTTATTTCCTTAGTTGGTTATCCTATCAAACAATAGACAGGGAGAGGGCCACTGCAGTGAAAAAGCCCTAAGAAGTACTGGCTGACTACAGAGTCATAAGACTGCCTGTGGGAGACAAGTGCCCCAAGGCAGAGGGGTATTGTCAGGGGAGGAAATGGGCTGAGCATGGGCAGGAGCTCTCTCCTGGACTTCTCTGACTGTGCTGACAGGGAGTTGAACTCAGTATTCAGCTCAGCATTGGCTTGAAGCTGGAGAAAGGGAAACTGTGCCAGAAGACAGTCTTCTCTGGATAAAAGGAGCTCTAGACAGAAAGGCTAATAGCTTAGAGGGGAATTGGATCAGACATCTTCTTACTTCTTGATTGAGAGAAGAATGGGACATGGGCTATTGTTTACATAGAGTAAGTTACTGCAGCTATAGGGGTGGTGGCAGCAATTTGAAGTTTATTTGGAGGACACAGGGAGGATAGTATCCAGATGCTAGAAAATACTCGAATGCTGACAAAAAACTGAAGCGAACTTTGATAACAGAACTTTGATAAAAAGTGGCATTACAGGGTGCAGAACATGTTGGTGTAACAAGGGTGTCAAACACTGAGCTGCAGAATTCAGGTTTAGTGTTACATCCATTGCTATAGTATATTTCAGCATTTTATTTTCTCTTTTCAAGCTAGTCTCCAGTCTTAAGATATGAGAGTTATTTGCCCTTTCCAAAGACTTTGTAAGTTCATAGGAGTGAAACCTTTAAATCATATCCTGCTAATACTCAGGCCAGGAGTGTGAACAAAGTGTGAACTCCAGAGGAGACAGTAATAAGGGAAGTCAAGTCAGCTGACCTTTTAAATCTGGTAAGCAGATTTTAAAAAACATGCTAAAATTTGATAATATGAAAGAAACTTATTTGAATTTGGAGCTTTGTTATAATTTATTTTAACTCCTGAGTCAAATTCAGCATGCCAGCATGTTAAACTAAGCCTACACAAAGCCAGACTGTCAAATTAATGGTGATTTATAACCTGTGAGATTGTAAAATTACAATTAAAGAAAATATAAACTTTGAACAGTCCAGCTGTGAGTTCAGCTTTGGTCACTCAGGAAACTAACTTCTGTCCTTATCATTCCAAAAGCATTTTCTTGTCTAAATGGGAAACATTTCTCTTAGATTAAGATTCAAGTGTATAACTTCATAGTTGAAAATGGAAATATTTTGTTATTCTTTGTAGATAGATGGTCTTTCCACTCTTCTGCAAATATAGTGTGTACGCATTTGTAGTACTTATATATTCCCAATATAAACCCTCACAAATTTAGGTCTTCCATCAAATAAAAATACTAACTTCAGCCCTGATTTTCTCCACAGAGAATTGTGCTAACAACTGATTTTTGGTTCGATAACTGAATATTTAAAAAGTCAGATCTAAATTGAATTTTCTATTCCTGCCCAATGTGAATAAATGGCGTTTTTTTTGTAGGTCAGATTATCATTTTGGCATTAAAAAAGAACAGATAAGTGGCGATGAATGACTAGACTTGAGGAATGTGGACAAAACTGGTAAGGAGGCTTTGGGGTTTTGAAATAAAGGAGTATTCTCCCTTTGGCTTTTTCTTTGCTTTTTCTACAACTGTCATAGAATGCAGCATTCTGTAATGCTCAAATGAAATGTTCTGTGTGCAGGAAAATACTTATTTTCCCCAGTTTTTTCCTCTGAAGTACAGAAAGTAAACAAAACAAGAAATTGGTTTAGTCTAACATTTAAAAAAAATCCTGTCACATGAAAAGGAATTTTTCGCTCATTCCTACTGACTAACTTTTTATAATTTGAGGGGATTTAAGAAGATCCACCAAGCAGCAGCAGTCAGTAGTAATTTCCCAACTATGTACAGAGAGCTAATACTTGATTTTGAATTGATTTGAAGCAGCACATCATTTCCATAAAATGCCCCGTGTCCTATTAGCTTATTATTTATTTTGTCTCTGAAAAAAAAAATTTACACTATGCTATAGAATTATGCAGCATCATTCCCATTAACATTTTATATCGTTATTATAGAATGTGGTGCTATATTTTATGACAATATATTTCTTCTTCTTCCCAAATACTTAAATGTTAAGTAGTCACAGTGAAATTAAGCAGGCTATGTTAAAAAAACAGTGAAATTATTTCATATGATGTTGAAAAATACTCTGTTTTCATAGAATCATAGAATCGTCTAGGTTGGAATAGACCCTTGGGATCATCGAGTCCAACCATCTACCCTACTCTACAAAGTCCTCCCCTACACCATATCCCTCAGCACCGCATCTAAACGGCTCTTAAACACATCCAGGGATGGTGACTCAACCACCTCCCTGGGCAGCCTATTCCAATGCCCGACCACTCTTTCTGTGAAGAATTCTTTCCTAATGTTCAGTCTAAACCTACCCTGTTGGAGCTTGAAGCCATTCCCTCTCGTTCTGTCATTAATTACCTGTGAGAAGAGACCAGCACCAACCTCTCTACAGTGTCCTTTCAAGTAGTTGTAGAGAGTGATGAGGTCTCCCCTCAGCCTCCTCTTCCTCATACTAAACAGTCCCAGCTCCTTCAGCCTCTCTTCATATGATTTATTTTCCAGGCCCTTCACCAGTTTCGTTGCCCTCCTCTGCACTCGCTCCATCCCCTTGAGATCTCTCTTGTATTGAGGTGCCCAAAACTGGACACAATACTCGAGGTGTGGCCTCACCAGTGCTGAGCACAGGGGCACAATCACCTCCCTACTTCTGCTGGTCACACTATTTCTAATACAAGCCAGGATGCCGTTGGCTTTCTTGGCCACCTGACCTGTTTTGCTTGTGTAAGGTCTTCTGCTCACAAAGTAAAAGGGCGAGCAATTTCTTTCATACAGCAACTCCACTCATACATCTGTTTTAGGCACATGATTGGGTAGGTTTATCATTTCCTGAAAGATGGAAGCACATCACAGACGAATTTGGAAATGACAGATTAGAGAGTGTTTAAATAGTTTGGTAAGTGGAATTCTGATTTTTTGATTCCTACTAATTCAGTTGGAACCAAATTACGTTATAAGGAGAAATAAGCAGATTGTGTACCAAAAATATTTTGAATATACATTTAAACAAATACAAAATTTTGCACAGAAGTTACGATGCCCTCTATTAGTTTTCCAATGCTGTTTGTACAAACGAACAAATTTAGCAGGGAGACTGCTGAACAATATAATGAATTGAGAACATACGTGTGTATCAGAATTCTCACCAGAACTATTCAGATCCCACTTTGACGTGTGTTTGTGCGGAAGGGTTCAAGCAGTAAGGTGAAACTGTATGACTCCGGCAACCACCACAGTAGGAGGACTGAAAATGTAAAGCAGCAGTTATTTCAAATATGCTGTGACCAGGTTACAGGTGAATGTTACTTTGCCTAAACTGTTTTATGACATTGAAAGTCTCTATAACCTGTGAACAGACAAAAAGTGCTAACTCGGTCGAATTCATTGTACATTGTGAATTGTTAATACACCTGAATGAAGACCAATATTTGGCCTCATCTGTGCAGGCTGATAGAATCATGCTGGAAACCATTGCTGCTTACTCACTGCTTATAAACTTAGGTCTTATGTGTGTAGTTCTGATTTTCCTCTCTCACACACCTCTCTAATGAGGTGTTGCTGTTACTTTGTGAACTACTGAAAACTGAGTAGCCAATTTCTTAGCATTTCAGAACTAGCTCCTAATTATACTTCTCCCATGTTTTCCTGAGTGCTAATGTCTGGTTTTTAGTTTTACTTGCAGCCCATCATCATACTGTGTAAGAGTCGCTTAAGTCACTAACGGGGATCCCATTTTACATGAAATTGTCATTAACTTATTGAGTATCAAAATACTGCAAGGAGTGTGGTTTGTGTTTTTCACTTTTTTGGTTTATAATGTTATTAATTTCCTTTGTGGTGTCTGGCAGAGGTTTAGAGGTTGATAGGACGTTGAAACGTCTTTATGCCTTCAGTAGTGTGGCCCAGCCGTTTTCCATCTCACCATATGATGTCCAGCTGTTTCTTTCCCTTACCCTGCCATTCACATACCCCATTCATTTTCCCTTCATGACGTAATGGAGTGATATTTGTATGAGCAAAAAATTCTTTACATAGCCATGGCTATGTAAAATCACCATGTTGTAGTTCATAGGTAGCAGCACTGTTGTAAAATACTTTAGAAATGTGCAAATATTACAGTAGGATTTCACTACACTAATTACTGTACTGTTCAGGATCTTTGCCTTTCTGCTTGAATAGCAATCTCTGCCATTTTTTTTCTGGCTTTCTGAGGGCTAAGGAGAGAAAGACAGCATGCAGAGGGATTCAAAAGACTAAAGTCAAAACGGCTTTTCCAGTTCTGATTCACTTGGAGTCTATGAGGACACTCAGCTGATGTTGCCATCACAGTTCCTGAGGCACTTCCAGTGCAGTATTATGGATTCAGCTGTATTAAGATAGTTATCTAGTTCTAAAGTAAATTTTAAGCATCTGAATTTAGGTTTTGATTATAATATAAAAAGCAAAAAAAAATGTGCACTGCTTGTAGAGAAATAAACACTGCAGAGCAAATTCCCAGATGGTTATTTATCACTCAGCATGCTGAGTTATACATCAGTGGTTTGCATGGGCATTTCTGCCTTTGAAACATTTGTTTTGGAAAATCTTGCCCCATTGTGAAGCACAGAAAAGCACATATTCCTGTTCCTCATTATCGTGTATCCTTTGGCATTGCTGTTGATATTGCTTGTGTGCCACAGAGTGGCTGGTGCCCCTCTATCATGAGGGAAAATAGTTCTGGTTTCAAATGCTGTATTGCATGTTTTCTCAGTGGTGAAACTACTCTTTCTCACTCTCTCCTTTGTATTTGTTGTTTGGGCATTCTTTGTAGCTTGTCAGTAACACCGGTATTCTCTACAAAACCAAGATTGAGGTCCCGGGCTGCTTGAAGCAGCTAGAAGTTTTGCTTAGATGTCAAAGAATGTGTGGAAGAGGATTTTTACCCATAGGGAAAAGGCCTGATAAAGTGCAATTATTTTTCTTCCTGTTATGACTGTAGGGTAAGATTCTTTCTGGGTCTCCTGTGGGACTGGGATAGTGCAATAGAAAAAGCAAAGAAGAATTAGGTTGCAATTTTTAAATGTCTGTTAATGTTGAGGAGGCCAAAATAGGTATGTGGTCAACCTGAGGAGGTTGACTTATCAAGGCTTCTGAAGAAAGGAAACTGAGAACTGGTAGCTGCACAGTATCTCACAGAGACTGTGGGTCTGACAAAGACACGTGCAACGTTTTGTTGCTCTTGTGATGCAGTGCCACATCTCTGGTGGCCTGTGACTTGCCATGTCTGTTACACCCCTGCAGACTTTTTGTTAAGCTTAGTTATTAGAGATGCGAAGTTGGCTGTCTGTGAAGGTGACCTGAATCAGAAAGACATGGGTTTTCTTGAATTCTTTGTGGGGCATTACTGAGCTCTTGTGTGTAAATTCTCTAGGATCACTAACTCTAGGTCTGCTAGGTTTCCCATGCAGTGTTGTACCAAAACGGACCCCAGAAACAAAATGGCTGTCACAGTTGGAATTTTCTTAAAATCTTGAAGATCTTTTTTGTTTGGTTTTGTTTGTTTTAATTTCAGGCTTGTTTAATTCTGGGCTTTATTAGAAATCCAGGTAGGGTTTGTAGCTCTTCTATCCAAAATCCAAACTACACCCTACAGTGATTATTTTGCAAGAGAAAAGCCTTATAAGATAATAATTATAATAAAATAAAATTATAATACAATCCAAGTACTTTTAATTCTCTTTGACTTATGACAATATATAAAAAATTCACATTCATCTTTATGTAACTATACTTAAATGTGGCAGATGTGCAGAGAGTGGTAATGGTATCTTGTCTGACTGACTAAACAGCTCACTTCATTTGGACACAGAACAAATGAAAACAGTTTTGGCCCAAGATGAAAATGGGTAGAGCACAGGCTGATCTGTTGCCTCTTCTGTAACAGGATGTTACTAATAAAAACCAACAGTGAGAATTACTCAACATTGCAAATTCACAAATATTGGTTGGATAATCTTAGTTTGCATTAAATCATGCCCTTGACATCATAAGACATTCATTGGAATTCATTGGTAAATAAAACACTTATATGTGATTAAGCAAGCATACAGGAATGTCAATCTACCTTTCATCATATTTTAGATTTTCCATAATGACATTTTGGCAAGTAAACTTGATTTTTGTCTCCATAATTAATGCACTTTGGGATGATTAAAGGCATACCAAAATCTCTGGTGGGAGCAGTTGAACTTCCCCTGTTTAACTGGCCTGCTCCATAACAAATTGAGGAGAACTCCTAGATCCAGGGTCTCTGTGTTCTGGTGGAGTCTCACAGCATAGGTCTTAACTATCATGGCTTATGCTCACTTCTAGAGTTTACTTTGATGGCCATTTTAATGATATCCAATGTTGAGCCTATGTGACTGGTTTTATTCCCCTTTTCAGCAAAGTTTGCCAGTCACAGCAAAATAAATGTCTGACTATTCTGAAAGGCCTCTAAGTCTCCCTAGAGGTTGAACGTGACACACGTTCCCGCAAGGAGTGCTGCATTCAGTCTCATCAGGAATGTCTGCTGTTCCAGCAGGACAAGGGAGAGGAATTGCAGAAAAGGGCTGTTACTTGGGCGGCCAACAGCAGGGAAATTCTGGTGGGTAGACCATCACCTGACATTAACTATGCAGAACTAGGTGAATGAAAGCAACCAAGCAATGCACTAAGAGAGAAGGATGCAGAGACACTTCATAAATCTGTAATTCAAAAAAGAGTTCAGCACACATTCTAGGCTGACATTCAGGCCAGCTTATTGTATTCGAACCTTTTCCTCTCTCTTCATCCATGCCTTTGTAGGGTTGCATTCAGCAACTGTTGGTACAAACAAATGGTTAAGGTAATAAAATGTCTTGAAGTAAACTCATCCTATAAAGGAACTGCTGATGCTTAGTCTCTGGGAGTGTTGAAAGAACAGAAAATTGGTGGGATGATGGGTTGGAGGAAGACACAGGATGCCTGTTGAGTATATTGCTTCCTATTCAAGTTCTCAGCTGGATGCTGTATCGGGAATGTACTTTTTCATTTGGCCAGGAGAGTCAGTCCTGTTTTCTTCTGCAAGTGGTTGTTGGCATGTGAACTTGAAATTGAAAGAAATAAAATGGAAGAAGCCAAGTACTTCACGTAAGATTCAAAAAATAGTGTTAGAGACACGTACAGCATTATACACTTATGATATTTTTGCAGTATTCTTATAATACAATAGAGAAAAATACTGGCCCACACAGTTACCAACTCTATATCTGGTGTTGGGATTTGGTGGAAGAGGTGCAGTTATCCATCAACAACCTGATTTTGCTTCCATTGAAGTCATATGGAGTTTTGCCAATGGCTTTAGTAGATGGAAGAGCAGGATGTGGGAGGCTATAGATGAGGAAAAGCCAGCACTTGAAAAGTTTTCTCAGCATGTTATTGGATAAGTGCCACTGTCTAAAGGGCAGTGGGTGGCCCAGGGAGGAGGAGTTTCAGAAAAAAGATACAGAAAGTGAATTCAAATAATTTGGGGGAAAAAGTCTTGTATAAGAGGAAAGACATGGTCTTTTGTCCTTTTGAGGGACATGGTATGTCTGATCTTTCTGTTGACTAGGGACACTGGAAGGGCCCACTGTGTCAAAAAAAGAGGCAGTAATGAAGTCTAGGTTTACGTTTGTAAGTGTGTTGTTTCACAAAGTGTTGGTATCAGAGAGAAGCACCAAACAAATGAGAACAGATTTGGATGGCCAATTGATGTTCATAGCTGTCAGTCCAAAGAAGCCAGACCTGAAATGACGGTGTAGAAAGATAGATGCCTTGGAGACAGGAAAAGCACTTTTGTTCAATATCCTTGTTTTAGGAAAAATAACTTTCAGTTCTTGTAGACTGTTAAGTCAGGTGACATTGTCTCCTTGGTCTCTTATTAAATCCTTTCAAGAGGACTGCACATCAGTACTCTGTGTAGCCCTAGCTTCTGTCTCAGTATTGACAAATGACCAAATCAGTTTTCTTGCTGTCATTCCCAGGACCATGTGCAAGAGCTGTTGCGAGCATTTGGAAAGTTGACATCTTACTGTCTTCCCCACCCAGTAGAAAGCAATGCTGTAGTTATCATCCTGAGGAGGGAGCACTGTCAGGGAACGGGGATGTATAAGAACAGTTCACACCTAAACTAGGAACAAAATGGAATAATGAGCTTCACTACTCAACCATCTTCATTTATGTCTATTGGGTGGCCCGCTGAGAACACTAAGAATAGTGGCATATAAGTTTAGGGTATGTTTTTTCCATGTGCAAAGGAGAATTGCCAAAAATGATATATAGTTCAGGAATTTATCAAAGCTGCAATACGTTTTTCTGGTCTGTGATCCATAAAGATGCCAGGAAGATGCCTGCTAGATACACAAACAAACTGTAGTTTCGGTGGTGTCCACATAGTAGTCAAGACATTATAGATAGGGAAAGAAAGACCTGAACAAGTCTGGTCTTTGCAGCACTGCTGTCAGTGTAAAAAGAAAATCCACTACATGCACTTCAAATCCTGTAGGAGAAATCACAGATAGACTGTATGCATGCAGTTTGTATATCTTAACTGCTGTTGCCTTCTTACCTTGATAAAAATGGACAATTAACTACAAGTCATGGGCGTGGGTATAGGTGTGTAGAACCACATATGCACAGAGAGAGACTAACTCCTGGAGTACCAGCATGAGGCATATGGAAAGGTACTGAGTATAACAGTGGCAGCCTTTGAGAAAGCAGAAAGGCAGAGGTGCTTGTATAATGTAGGAGCATTATATTGGCAGCCAGGAAAATGGACAGATTCAAAGTCCAGCTCTGCCATTCTCCTTTCTAATGCTTGGACATACTATTTTACCCTTACATCTCATTTTGTAGAAAACATGAAAATATCTGTTGTTTCTGCAGCCTTTGTATTTCTGATTTGGCAATTCTGTGAAAAGTGGATACAACTTAATATGCTTCAGTTTGAGGTGGGTCTGAAACTGCTGCTTTAACAGTCAAACTCCTTAAAAAAACCCCAAACAACCCAACCAAAACCAACACCCTATCCACACTGGGCTATTGGCTTCAAACATCTTTAGACATGCAGTGAGTTAGAGTGCTGAGGCCAGTGTCATAGCTTGAGTCATTTACAGTTTCAACCAGGGTTGAGATGGGAAGACTGAGATCCGAAACCTAAGTGCTCTGCTTTTCTAATGTTATTTCTTTCCATATGTTTGATTAATTTCACATTATGTATGTCTACTGGCAAGGGTTCAAGAGAAGATAATCAAAAGACAGAACAGGCACTGGTACTGCATTATCTGTCCCAGATTAAACTGCTTGAAAATAGCAATGTATATTACCACTTGGAATAGGAGAGGTCAGAGCACAGGATACAAACTGCACTCTTTACAGAAATAGTATACAATGCCACAAAACTATGTGCTAACAGCAGAATCTCCTAATTTGCCATTTATATCCCTTTTCAGCATTCACAGAGAGGGATACAGTGGAGATTTATATACCAGATGAGCTAAATTAAGTGACGGTTTAGTATCTCTGAATGACTTCATGCCTTTCATTAAAACAGCAGATCATCATAGATCTCTCTGTATATCATCCCATTATATTTCTCTGCCAAGAAGTTTGGCTAATATATTCCTCAACTTTATAATGGAAAATCAGTTTGCGTGTGGTAAAGAACCTGCATTTTCTTATTACCAAATTTTTAATATTTACAATGGAAAGGTAGGCATCTCATCTACAAGCTAGGGATCAAACACTGCTGGGGAGATGAGCATAAGAAAAAAATTGGAAGGAAGGTGGACTTCTGTTCCACTGCTGTCTCCTTTTGGGATCCTTCCAGCAAACACACATTTAAGCACTTCTATAAACCTATCATCTCAGAAGGAATATCAACACCAAGTGCATTTCAGCCTTTTTTACAACCTGATAATTGTATGTGCTTTTTTAGGGACTTATGAAGCTCTATTTCAAATTGTAGTCACTTTTTATATTGCTTAATGGCTTTTCCAATTTGCCCTGGTTAAATCTGATAGTAGTGCTGTGTGTGAACTGCAAATGGGGATATACAGTTTTCATATTTTGTTTGCAGCTCGTTAAAGAGAACGGGCTTGCAATACTTCTTGCAGCGTTTGAAAACTCCTATCTTACACCAAATGATATGGGAAAAGCTTTTGCTATGAAGTCCCTTAGCTGTCTAGATTTAGATGCATAATGAGGCCACACAGTTAAGGCGACACTGAGCATGAGAAACGTTGTTTGTTCTTTACAAACATACCTCCTTCTGGAAAGCTGTTTGCTCCATGGAAGATAAGCCAGCTTTTGTGATTTTGCCTACAAGTTTACCGTACTACTTAAGAGCTGCAATGGCAGCCTGAGGAGTAAATCCACTAAATTTACTGTTTTGCAAGTATGCATGCTGGTCAGGGAGAAGT
Organism: Tringa tobata; assembly: GCA_033628505.1. Lineage (NCBI taxonomy): Eukaryota > Metazoa > Chordata > Aves > Charadriiformes > Scolopacidae > Tringa > Tringa tobata. The sequence continues at coordinate 7,129,732 of JAHREE010000363.1, forward strand.
GCTAAAAGAGTGAAGGACCACATTCTGCTGCTCTTGGTGATGTCCTGTGCTGTGCACATACTCTGTTCGGCTGGCCACAGAAGTGGCTGCACAGATACACAGCACACCTCATCAGACCAGAACTGTGTTCAGTTCTGCAAGGCAACAAAAATTAGGATCCTAATCCTGGCTTGGTCAGATTGTGTGGATGATTTCAGCCTCCTCTCAGTTTAGTTCTCTTGCTTTCTCTAAAAGATTCGGCAATGTGAGCTGGAGTGAAGCAGAAGTAAATCACAGTCCAGAGCCTTCATTTGTTTCCTTAAGCAAATTTAAGTGCTTTTGAATTCTAATGTTACACCAGGTGTCCTGTGAATGATCCAGAAGGCTATACTAGTGTGAGAATCACTGGCAACTGCTCTTTTGTTAATGTCTTCTATATATCTACCTGTGAGGATCTGTGCTATAAACAGCATGGCTTTCATACAGAGTAATTTTTGTTATACCAGCTGTGCAGAACATGCCTTTATGCACATGCAGTTTCACACAAACAACTTAAGGTGGATTTAAAAAGTGTCCAGAATATCACTTCAAAAAGAAATATTGCCAAAAAAAAGGTAATTAGGGCCACCTAGATTAATCAGATTGTCATCTATGGTAGAATAAGAGAATGCTTTGAAAAATTTGAAATAAAAAGTCTAATATTCTTTTAACTCAAAGTGACATGATGTTTGGAAATATAATTTAATTATTTTAAAAAATAATATATTGCAAACCAAGTTGACAATGCTTCAGGCCTTGTTTTGTTTTTATTTTCAGTTTCTTTGTTTTGTGTTTCCTGCAAACCATAAAAAAATTCTTTTTTTGCAATTGTGTTTAATATTTGCAAAAATTAATATTCTCCCAAAACTCTTTCAAGAAAAATGGAAACTGACAGCAGCATATCAGGAGGACAGCAGCTTGGTATGCTACAAATCAGTTCATTTTGGTAAGATCTAAGTGTCCTCAATACTAAATGCAAATTACCTTTCATCTAATCTGATTTGTACTTTTTAAAACAGTGAAACTAATAATACCATTATTAAGATAGAAAGACATGGTTTTATTTTAAAAATAAATGTTAGAATGCTTATATCTCAGTAGGAATATAAACAGTTAGTCTTGCCTTATGTGAAGAGCCTTGTTGCAAAACACCATAGTAAAGGTGGGTGTCTAGCTTCTGTGATCCGTGACCACTTACTCATTTCGACACTTTCAACACTCTGAGTTTTTGGCCCTTTTGTATTAAGATTGTGGTGTAGTTTATAGTGTCTTTAAGTTTCATTTTCACCTTTCACAGGCTCCATGGAAGCAGCTCAGTGGCCCTAAAGTCACAGTCTGAAAATAAACAGATACTAAGAGCAACATTCATTACAGTACTCAATTTAGTATGCCCAGTATTGACACAAAAAATTATGTCGTCTTCCTGAAGACACTCTTATGAGATAGTAATTAAAGTACTACGACTAACACTAATGGTAGAATGACTTAGACTGTAGTCTCATGTACGCTGGTTTTTATCTGGACCCCCTTTTTCTGTAAGGATTTGAGAGGCATGTGTCCACTACTTTTCCAGTGGAGATCCACACAAACACAGTATCCAACTGCACGCATACATTCTTTTGTTCATGAATAAAGCGTATGAGGTTGGATTCATTGTTTTTGTTGCCCAGGTAACTTCCACATGCATTTTGCTCTGTGAGGTCTGAGAGGAGGAGTTGCTGAGTGAAAACTAGAGGCGATATGGTATAAATGTGTCTTATAAAGTCATATTGCAAAAAGATCATATGTGCCAAACAGCAAGTTGCTTGAAACCATGCTTTATTTTAAGCACATTAATAGTTTTTCATACAAAATGACAAATGTCTGGTCTTACATGAGAAGGGACAGAAAGAGATGGACTCCAAATTAGTAGCTAAATTTTGCTTTTTAGCCTAGAATACTTACTCAGATTCCAAACCTGCTAAATGTACCCCACCTTCAGTATTTGGCTAAAAACACTGATGAGCACTGTAAGTAGGAAGTTTCATGCCGAGGAAGGCAGCCGCAGCTTAAGTAAAAAGGAACTTTAGAATGGGGTAAGTGAAAACAGACAGTTAATACTGTTTCAGTCTCTGCTTCAGAGATGTGTGGTTCTCCAGGAATTGTAAGAAAGACACTATATATGACCTTATTGCAAATCAAGTACTGTGATTAAATGAGTAATAACTTGAAGACATTTTTTTTTCTGTGAAGATGGAAAAAGATCTCATAAGAAAGAAACTTCACACACTTGATAAGGTGAGGTGAAAGCCTGTCACTTCAGTGAAATTAAGAAGATTTTCTATTCCACTTTACAGTGGCTTTGATTTTTACTTTTGTAATGAATTAAGTAAGAGGAAATTTGATTTGGATTTTCCAAGTTGCACTGCCAGAGACTTATGACAAAAACAGACTTTCAGGAACCCATTTGAAGGAACTGTATTCCACTGGATCTATAGGACTTCCATGCTCTGACAGAGATACCAGCATTTGTCGAATAAAGGGGAGCATTGGCTCTTCCCTGGTCCAATGGGGAATCTACTTATAGATCCCATTCTGGGAGATTCAGTGCTTACCCATGGAACTAGACAAACATCTGGATGTCAGCGCAGATTAACAAATATCACAGTTTACATGGGAAGATTAATTTACCTTCCTTGTTTCAAATTAATTTCCCGGCCAAATAGTGTCTGGAAAGAACAAAATTTAATCAATACTGAAGAACTGCAGGGAACGCTGGCTAGTAGGTCTAAGAGTCTGTACTTAACTGATTGTTGCAGGGCTTATATTCGTAGATGTGTTTCCCCCAGTTTAGATTCTAAGTTTTATTCATCCAGGTAGGAAGTAGACACATACAGTATTATTAGGCACATGGATGAGAAAGGTACTGTAATTTTGTTGTCCTAAAATGCAAAATTTTCTTTCATTTGCTTTTCTGAACTAAGGTGACAGCCCTTCAAATTTTAGGGAGAAAGGGAGTTTGTTTGAGCTTCGTTCTTTACCACAAAATTCACTCAGATTATCACAAGACATATCTCATGTCACTTAGCAGGTCAGTGCTGGGGGATTTCTGGGACCTTTCTCCACACTAGATGCAGCTGACTGGCATTTGATGTTGGCCAAGTACTGCTCATTTGACTCTTATGAGAATTATTCCTTTGAACTACTTAAACTGAGGCCAATAGCTTCTTACTGGCTTCAGGTGAGACTGATCTGTTTTTTATATATCTGCATTAGCTGTAGTGAAAGAAATCATAGTGCCTTGGATAAAACGTTTCTCCCACAAGCCAACTGTTCTAATAATTTTCAGGTGTAGGCTTTAGGGATTCACTGTTTTCTTGAGAGGAGCGAGTCAGTGATGTTTTGCCATTCCAGGGTAGCGAGACGCTATGCAGGGACTACCAAATTTTTGTTTTTGCTGACTCCCTCTTTAAGAATGAAGATTCTTAATAGCTTCTTGCATGCAACTGTACAGGGAGAAATCAAGTTTCTGAGATGAGCTGCTCACCGTGCCCAATATGCAGGGGGTGTTACAGTTCTAAGAATGAAGAGCATCTCCTCAGTGGTGTAGTTCCCTAGTATTAGTTACTTGACGTATTGGGTTTCCATGGCAAGGTTTTGGTAGCCGGCAGGAAGAGGGCTACAGGGGTGGCTTAGGGTATGTGCTGGGTACCAGAATGGAGGCTGTGTTAGAAATAGAGTAGATTTTTTTCTGGAATGTTCCTGTAACACAGGGGTTTTCTTAAAGTGTGTCATCATCGCTCCCAGGAGGCTCACTAGACTTGTTTCATGTCAGTAAGTCCCATCTGGTTTTCCTCTTCAACTGCTGTGATGGAGGGATTCTTTGGGTTGGTCACTTTTGGATGATTCTTCAGCTGTGTTCGGGTTTAGGTTTCCCATGGCACATGTTCTGGGCTCGTACTTCTGTCTGCTCTAAATATTTTTATCTTCTTTTGTGCATAAACAAAAAAGATAAGGAAACGTTTAGCTCTGACAGATACTGGAATCTGTTGCGAATGCATTCCAGTTAATACCTAATGCATTTCTAAGTGATTTGCCTGTGAAGACTTTTGGTTGTTTGTGTATCTGATCAGTTTCGACATTGCATGTTCAACTGTTAAGATGGAAATAATATCTCACCTGGAGAGTCCTACTTGCAGGTTTTCAATGACAATAAAAGTGCTTCTAAACTGACAAACACAGCTGGTGTGATGCCAATTTGTGGCATTGTTTTCTTCTAGACCGAAATTCTCACTCATGCAGATTACTGCCAGGAATTAAAAACTGACTCACTCCTTGAATTCCTTTGCTTTTTAAAGTAATGGTTGGGTTGGGACTTCTGAGGTTTTCATCAGATTTGTCTTTATTTTGTCATTACTGATTTGTTTTTTTTCTAAGCCTAGACAATTTTTTCTTCCTTACTTGCATGTAAATTGAGGTTAGAAAGGCCATACCATTCACAAAAAATGCATAACGCATTGCTTTGATGCTTCTTATATAGAGTCATTATACTGTTTTTATATAGTCTTTTATTACATGCACAGTTGTCAAATGCCCCCCTCTTAAATTCAAGGTTTCCTGAGAGATCTCTTTATAAGGCTCTATTTTCATTTGAATTAACTTTGCCAAATTTGAACTGTTTATACTGATATTTTCCATGTCTGTCTTAGCCTGAATTTTTTGTTTTAATGTTTCAGATTAAATGGTACAGATGTTTCCAAGAACAAGATTAGGGAAAACAGCATTGTTTTCTCTATTGTTGATTTTTTTCATAAGCCCATCAGGAATCTCTAGAGTCTTTTATTCTCTGGAGCAATGATTTGAAACATTAGGGTAAAAAGAAAGCCATGAGGAGGAGGTGCAAGAAGAAATGAGATGGAAATAAGCCTTAAGGGATCAAACGGTCTATCTAAACAATGCTCTCCTCCTGAATGTTGTTTTGAACCCGTGAGTCCCAAGTGTTTCTTTTCCTTTGCTCTCAGTAATCAGTTTTGAGACATTTTGGAAAATTATTATTACCCGCTTTTAGGCATATGCTAATGTCACTTGGGCATTCTTCATTTTGGCATTTTTGTTTGGTTTTTTTTTTTTTTTTTTTAATGCTTTGGATTGTAATTAACATGGTTTTAACCTTTTCTCCTTTTGTATGGCTATGCATGTACTATATCATGGGGCTATTCCAAATGTAGTTAATGCAATGCAAAGTTGAAGAAAGAAATGTGCTTCCACAGAGACCTCATAGTGTAGTGCAAGACCTGATGCAATATAGTAAGAATAGTAGTGCAGAAGGGTGACAAGGGCAATACAAAGTTAAACAAAGGAGGTATATAAAATAATGGTTAGTTGTGGGGTTTTTTTAATAGAAAGCTGTCACATAGCTATAGTCTCTGTCTAGGGAAAATGGAAGACTGAAAATTGGGCTCATATGGGGACTTGTTTAAAGGTGGTTCTTACCAGCATAAGAGGTTGTAATGTTATCTAAATTTTCTAATTTCTGCACCTATCTCTGTGTAAAAAAAAAAAAAAAATTAAAAAAAAAGTATTTTTTAAACTTTGACTTATGTTGACTTATACCTCAGTGTGTATTGTTTTCCTAGGGGACATTTTGTCACATTGAATTTTCGGTCTTTACAGAACACATAAAGAGCCATTATTCCTTTGCAGGCAGAGACTTTGTATCTTGCAACATATCACATATTCTAGTCAACAGAATACCACTGGGTCTGCAGAGCTTGAGGGTTTTTTTTCCTGGCAACTCTGAGTGACACACATGGTTTGGTCTTGCACCCATCACTAATTAAGTCTCCTTCCAAAATAAATGTCAAAGCATTAGCTAGGAGAAAAGTAAGATGCTACATATGAGGGGGAGAACCCTGTTCTATAGTTCAGGTTTAAGGGCAAACTATGTAATGGAAAATAAATTTGTCAAAGAAAATTGTTTCACAGATCTAAAAGATCAATAATACAAAGACAACTCAGGGTGCTTTTTTATTTTTTAAAGGCTAGAAACTTTATTGTTGTTATACACCTCTGCTAATGCTTTCTGCATCCTTAGTGCACATAGTCCCATGTGACTGCAGGGAAGAAAACAATTACAGCATAGTAAAACTTATCTTTCTTGTGAGGAAGACCTCTTAGTCTGGAAAAGTTTCAGGAACGCATGGAGGCCAGAGTTCACATCCACTGAACACAATTTACTAAGTCAGATACAGAGACAGGACTTGTAGATGCCCTAACAGCATCAAACTGCTACCCAAACCTGTTGAGTCCCATAGTGGCAGTAGAGCAGCCATTCTCAAAAGTTTCCCAGCCTAAGGATAGACTATCTAGATATAATGAAAAGGACAAGCCTTTGGGGTTTTAAGCCCAAAAGAAGGAAAGAGAAAAGACTAGAAAGAAGGCTTATTGGGAAAGATGCAGTGGAAGGCAGGAAGAGCGAGGAGATACTGCAAAGACTCTGTAATAGGTAATAGTCCAAGAAAAAAAGATAGGATCACATAACTAAGCATGCTGTCATCATGCACGTGCAGAACTAGAACTTAACCATGCCTTGTTGACATTTGCCAATTTTTGAGTGTTACTATATACAAACATGCGTAGAATGAATCAAACTTTCAATAGGGTGTATGTTGCTTTGGGCTGACGTGCATGTACGTGCAAGTCATATCTGTAATATGCATTTTCAAATGGAAGATTTGAATGGACATAAGGTGGCAGAGGGAAAGACAATGTGATTTGTGGTGATTTCAGCTGGAATGTATCGTTTTTTGTACATCTATGTGTTCTTCCCTGTGCTCTGCAAAAGGACAAAACAGGCTGAAGATATGTGAAAAAAAACTTCTAGTGTGGCAAGCAGGAAAGGTTTCTGAGGACAAGGGTTAGGCATAACTCACCATCTGAAAGAGAACATACCTGGGAAGTAGATAAGAAGACAAGCTATTAGGGCCACCCTCTTTGCTACTTCTGTCTTGTCCATCTGGCATGGAGCATGGTTAGTTTCAAGTCTCAAAATACTAAGACAGACACATCCTGTAAACCTGCTTTGTGTAACCTGCTGTTGTTCTGCTCTTACTCTGGTTGAATAACTGAGAAAAGGCAGAGAGGTAGCAAGTGTTCCTGCTAGTCTCCAGATCAGTTCTCTTGCCTATTTTTATATTAGTTTAGCTAGCTAGTTAGATGGGTAAGAATTGAACTCACTACAGAGTTCAAAATCATAGGACAGTCTTTGCTTTTAAATCAAACTTATCTATTCAGTGCAGACTGCTATATGTCTGTTACAAGGATCAAGATAAAATGCAAGCCCATTCCCTCCTCCCATTTCCTTCTGTCTCTTTTTTTCTCTTTGAAACTTGCTAAAATGAATACTAGACAGTATCCTTTGACAAATGAGTATAGCTTCCTGCAGGTCGTTTCAGAAGCAGTTCTGAAGTTCTCATGGGAAAATCAAAGTAGTCATGAGCAACAGTCCACATGCAATCTAGTGTTTAAAAAAAATCTTATCTTTCTGTCTTAACATTAGCATCTATCAAATATAATAAGTTCTTAAAACAATGTTGAGAATTTGAGACTGAAATTCTTTATAGGGAATAATAATGTTGGCTGTCCCCAGTTATGTTCCATGTGCCTTAGCAGAGATTCCAGAAGCATCTGCTCCATGATCTTGCCGGGCACAGAGGTGAGACTGACCAGCCTGTAGTACCCTGGGCTTTCCTTTTTTCCCTTTTTGAAAATCGGGGTTATGTTTCCCCTTTTCCAGTCAGAGGGAACTTCACTAGATTGCCATGACTTTTCAAATATAATGGAAGGCGGCTTAGCAACTTCATCTGCCAGCTCCCTAGGGACCCATGGATGGATTTCATCACGTCCCATCAGGTACCTTCAAGTTCCTTAGGTGGTCTTGGAACTGATTTTCTCCTATAGTGGGCAGTTCTTTATTCTCATGGCCCCTGTTTTTGCCTTCTGCAACTTGGGAGGTGCAGTTACAGCCCTTGCTGATGAAGACCAAAGCACAAAAGTCATTCAATACCTCAGCTGCCTCCATGTCCTGGGTGACCAGGTCTCCTGTTTCCTTCCAGAGAGGGCCCACATCTTCCCCAGTCTTGCCTTTATCTCTGGCATACAGAAGTTTTTCTTGTTGTCCTTGATGTCTCTGGCCAGATTGAATTCTCTCTGGGCTTTAGCTTGCCTAATCTGGTTCCTGGCCACTCAGACAGATTCTCTATATTCCTCCCAGTCTATCTGTCCTTGATTCCACCCTCTGTAGTCCTCCATTTTGCTTTTGAGCTTGTCCAGGAGCTCCTTGTTCAACCATGCAGGCCTCCTGGCTTTTTTGCCTGACTACTTCTTTCCTGGGATACATGGCTCCTGAGCTTGGAGGAGGTGATCCTTGAATACTAACCAGCTTTCTTGGACCCCTCTACCCTCCAGTGCTTTTTCCCACGTTACCCTGCCAAGCAGGTACCTCAAGAGGCCAAAGTCTGCTCTCCTGAAGTCAGGGTAGTGAGCTTGCTGAACACTCTCTTTGCTGCCCTACGGATCTTGAATTCTACCATTTCATGATCACTGCAGCCAAGGCTACCCTTGAGCTTGACATTCTCCCCCAGCCCCTCCTTGTTGATGTATTCATCTGAAGTGATAAAGGATCTGGGTGTAGGACAGGAACATGAGTTCCGTTCCAATGTTTTCCCCCCACACATTTGCATGCAGCGGAACAGGGCTGTCTAAGCCTCAGATTCTTCTCCCCCTCCAATCCAAGCAGTCACCGCTCCGTTCTTTCAGATGAATATATAAGACTTCACATCCAGGCTTTTTTGCCGTCCATCAACTCATGACAGACAGTCTAGAAAATAGTGCACCCTAAATGTCATGTAAATGTTAGTCTTAATCAGGCAGCCAAATACAATATTGTGCTACAGCTAAAAATGAATTAAAGGACCTGCCACACACACTTAAAAATTTCCCTAGAAAGGAAGGTTTAGGGAAAGTTCAAATGCATAGAATAAGTAGAACGTAGTCATAACAGGATATGCCTTTTGTGAACTGAAAAAAGAGTCAACATCCGAAAGAAATTACACCTGTTAAAGATGTAGAGGGGAATCAATTTATATTGGGTGAGGAGGCCTACCTGTCTGTTCTCCCTGAAAAACATGGAAACAGGAAAAACAAACAAAAACCCAAACAAGACCATCTCCATGGCACAATATAGGAAACTAAGAAGGTGAGACATCTCAAGACGCTGAGAAAAAAGGAAAAGAAGCAGCAGAGAAAGCTGTTTCCATCATTTCACTTCCACACTATCAATAATTCTGCTTCACAAAAATTGGTCACAACCACCTTTCGTTTATCCTCTAGCCGTTGGCACTGTGTTAGTGATGAGTGGTTGGCCCGTTTTGTAGTAGAGCTAGCACTGTAGCAATTAAAACATCCTGTTTCTTTGTGGTCTATACTGAACTTTGCAAGCATCTAAGAAAGCTATCCTATAAATAATTACACTATATTCTGAGCAATGGAATGGTTATCTGAAGGAGAAGGCTTCCTTTTGGTTAAAAATTCCTAGTTCCTGTTACAAAATGTGATGGCAAAAATGACACTAAGGGTTCTTTATTGTATCTCATTAATTTCCAGGTCAAAGCTCCAACTGACCAGTTACTGAGTATGGTTTTTCCTTTTTTCCCCACAGTTAGTTCCAAATGCTTGCTTTGTGTGGCATGCGCGACACTGTACCTTTACTGTGACCTGTTAGTCATGTGGTGTGGTGCCTTTCACTTGTATTCCAGTCAAATCTACTGGCTGATTTTGGTTTGTTATTATTTCCTTTATTTCCTCCTGGTGCATTGATAATTAGGTTACACTCAGTGTGTTTGCTAACAGCTTTTACTAGTTCTGTGGATATCACTGTTTTTTGCAAACTGTTTTGCGAGTGGAGCTCAACAGCCTTGCTCTGATTATAATCTGAAGGTTTTTGAGGAGGTTTGTCATTTTTGATGTGTTCGATACAAACTGTAATATATTGCACTGTTAGCTGTCTGAATTCATTCCCCTTTTAATGTAGGCATTTAACAAATAGCTAACCATATCCATCTTACAATTAGTTTTTTGTAGCGAAAATGAGAACTAACAAAGTGATTTCCTTTCATAAGGAAGTTGATATCCCTTTTTACATACCAGCAATTAGGCGATACAAAGTTCCTACATGTTTTTTCCATTTGGAAAAAATAACCTGATGATGGTAGGGTGCACATTTGATGCAGTCCTGCTTATGTGTAAAGGATGTACACAAATCATGTTCATCTGACCGTATTTGAACAAAAGCAGTTACTTGGCCTGTAGCTCCATGCCTGCCCTTCTGGCAGGCTGCACACTAAAAGCTGGTGTGCTGCCATGCTGTTTGTCTCCTTCTTTCTGTTACTCTCCTTGCTGTTTACAGGACACATGGAGGGCCAACTACATCTCCAAATCCTGATGGTTTCTTTTGTCGTCTTGTTAAAAAGAAGGGAACTGAACCTTCTCTGCTTCTGCCTGACTATAAGTGGCCTCTCACAGTTGATTAATTATAGAGAGGTTTGTGATTTCCTTTAAAATACACACTTACCAAGCAGTGTCTAATCAACCACCGGTATTCTGGGCAATTGTGAAAGGCTTTGCCTCTCAGTTTCTTTCTGAAGCTCAGACTGAAAAGTATTTTAGATTTTCTAAATGTTTGGGTTGACTTCCCACATAATATAAAGAATTTTACCACTTTTAATATCTCTTCAATATCATGTAATTCCAGGAGGAAAATCAGATTCCAAGCTAGGATCCCCTCCAAATAATTTGTTGTCTTTCAGAGTTGTTTTGGGATTTCAGCAGTCAAAGGAGCTAGTCATCCAGCTTGCTTAGCTTGGGAATAAACTCACCCTCAGTTTTTCTCTGCCTGGCTTTAATGGTGTCAGAAATACAATGGCAAAAGGAAGGTTTGTTTCCAGATCCTTCTAACATGAATCATTGGTACAGAAAGCTATAGCTCTGGCAATGCTTCAGTGCATCACATTTGTATTACAGTGCATCACATTTGTATTACTCCCATGAAACTACTAGGCCTATATTTGCTTCATTCAAGCTGTCATAAAGTTAACTCCATCATAGTATAGGTCTCCCAGACAGCAGCTGATAGAACAAGTCTTTATAAAGTTCAAAGCACCTATTTTTTACTGATGTTGGCACTAAAAATACTTAGTTTTTACTTGATTCAAGTTCCTTGATGTAAGTAACATTGACATTAGGTTGAGAACATATTGCTGTTTTTAGAGGAGAGGTGGAAAAGAAGTAAGAAAGCTCACGAGGTATTAATTTGGCAATTCATATTTTAAATCTGAATACAAATATTGACTGCCTCTTGTTGCTTGCTACCTATGCTCCACCTCTGAATCAGAAGTATGCTGTCTGAAGTTTTTTATGTGATTCATACAATCATGTGTAATCCTAACCTTCCTCTACATATTTTATTAATATTTTTACTATTTATAATACAGGCCTAAAACTTATCCTTCTTTCAGCTGATACATTCAGAGTTTGCCTTTTGCCTTGGATATATGATGTAGGAGCAAAAGCTACCTTCATCCACCATCTTCCTGGATGGTGGATTGTTCAGTCTGTTTTGTCCAATAGTCCTGACAGTAGCTATCATGGACCTCCCTTGCCCTCCTAAGATTTCAAAACCTAATGCTTCAGAAACAATTCAGAGCCACTACAGGCCTAATTCCTGGTTTATGTAGAGGGACTTTATTCTCCTTTGGTAGAGTGAAGGGCCACAGAGATTCAGTGTAAGTTAAATTAACTTAAAGGTTTCTATTATATGATATTGAGTGAGCATCATCAAAAGATGATTCTCACATGTCTTGTAGCTCTTAGGAATGAAGTAACTTGTCTGCTCCTCTCCTGAAGAGAAGGATGGTGCAGCTGTGCAGACTAAAGATATAGTAGCAGAGTATGAGAACTTGTGCTTACATGTGGGTCTGCAGCTGACTGCAGTCAGCCACATCCCTTCCATTTCTGCCCCTGGTGTCTAGTTGGAACCATTTTCTAGCTAGAAATACAGAAGACAGTAAGGTGAAGCAATGAATCCTGCATCTGGACAGTTTCTCCCTAGTCCTGTTTTTCTTCTTTCTTACTTCTCTGCTGTAGGTCCTGCCCAACTAGCATGTTCTTCATCCAGGCCTTCCTACCTCATATGATAATCCCAGCACTGTAGTATAATAACTGTCTTTGCCCTCACTAGGAAGGACAAAGCATAAGGGGTTTGCCTTATGCTAAACTCCACTTATCTCTGATTCCCTTATTCTTGGCTTCTGACTGGTCATGGGCCACAATATTTGACTCTACGTGTAGACCTGGACTTTTCACGCCTTATGGCATGGTGGAGCTGTCAATGTTTGTCTGTCCTGTGGTTGTTCCATTACATCAGCCACAAAGTTATGCAATATCTAAGAAGATGAAGAAATATCCAAGAAAAATTCTCCTTGGAGCTCTGCATGGGTGTCTTGTCTAGACACCAAAACAATCTGCAGAAGACAATCTGCAGTTAACTAATACCTGTTAACTGCTGTCAGTGAAGCGGAAGTGCAAGCTGCACTTCCTCCTCCTAAAAGACAAGAACTTTCCTTGTTCTGGTGTGTATAACCTGCATAGCAGTAGACAGTCCTTCCTTTGCCCACCTGTGTCCATATAGCAGTTCTGTCTTGGCATGCAGAAATGGCATGGCAATTACGTTCAGAAAATATTATACAACTGGATTCGCAACAAGAAGGAGGCATATCAGCTATGTTTTCTCCTGAGCATATTTTTTTTTCAAATTGTAACTTCCTTTTCTGTCCTTGACTCCTAATACTTCTGCTACATAAAAGCCTTGATAAGGCTTGAGAAGGACTGTGTTCTGGTGTAGGAGCTAGAAGGACGTTATCTGATTGGCAAAATACGCTAAGAGCAGAGTATCTCATTGCAGGATCCTCTTCACCCAATACCTTTACTATACATAGTAATTGTTAATACACAAAACAAATGAGGTTTGTGAGCCTCTTCTTACAGGATCCTTCTGGATGCAGCAATATTCTACATGAGGTTCAGTGTGAGGGACTGTGAAAACTAGAGCTGTGCCTTCCTTGCACTTTGAAGAGACCCCAGTCTGCTTCGAAAGTTCAGTTCAAGGTACAGCATTTATTAGAGAGGTCTGTTTCTGATGGCACAAGCACATAACATGAGTCCTATTGAGTGGGTCAAAGATCATCTGTAATAATCTCTTAGGAACTGATAGCTAGATGAAAATTACAGTTTCCAAAACAGAAAGGTCTTGCTGTTACTTAATACACTTTTAACACAGAGGGGCATTTGTTACATATGAGCCTTTGGCAGTAACTTCTTAACCGCCTTTTCCTGAACCTCTCACAGTTAGGAGTTGCTTTCTCAGACTAAGGCTAAATTACTTATGAACACACAAACATAGTTATTTTGTTAATGCTTTGGATATTAGTGTGAATGATACTATGGCCCTAAGCAAATTTCTCTTTGGGTTTTAGGCTTGTGAAGGAACAATAAGACCAATGATTTAAAAAGGGGTTATTTATTGTAATTCTTATGTTGTGTCTCTGCAGAGCTTGCTATTTTTACCAACTAAAATGCAGGGAAATTCTCAAAAGCAGTTTGAAATAATAAACTTGTCTTAAGTCAAGAACAGATCCTGTCAACCTATTGGCTTCTGCTTCTGTTTTGAAAGGAGCACTTCTGTACTAGCAGCCATTCTTCTGGTATGAGTTTCCCATGGGTTTTCACTGTGGGCAATCTGTAAGTTTTGACCAGATCTTAGACAGTGACATTATTGGAATTAACAGCTTCTGAACGCGTCCTGTGAAACGACATTTACATGCTTTACACCTTGTATGACAGATTAGCATAAAATCTTGACCTCCTAAAACCAGCTGTTTTCCCCATTCCAGCAGAAGTCACTGAGAAAGGGGAGAGAAGGTTAAAAAAAGAATAATCACCATTTCAGTCTGTGTTATTGTTTTCCAAGAAGCTAAATGGTCTATAAGAATTTGGGTAATGCATGTACATGGTTTCTTGACTTTATATTGAGAATTTATGTAGGATGGAAATCAAAATACACAGCATCTGTGTGAAGAATGTATGCATGTCCTGGGGAGCTTTGACACAGAAAGAAGCTGTCACACAGTGTGTGACATAGTACCTGTGGGCTCACCCTGCAGTGTGTGCTTCCCCAGAGGGCCTTTAGCTGCTGTTGGAGTGTTCCTTGGACTCTGTCTTCTTGGACCATAACAGCTTTACTACAAACAAGTCTGACAATGAATTAAGCCATTTGGATGTAGAGGTGCCCCATGCTTGAGGGCCACCAAGCAGTTTAGCAAAAATGCTTAGCATACAGAATGGTAAACAAATCCCAGAAATGTGAGCATAAAGGATGGTCTCCCAACAAGGTTTCTTGTGGATCCATGCAGGGAGGTCTGCATGCAACTGAAGCACTGCAGATGGAGATTCCCAGATCTAACCTGTCAGTTACTACCCTGTTGCATTCCTGTCAGCAATACGGAGCAACACATGATGACTACAGGAACCTCAGCAAAATACTACCCAGAAAGTGGGATGTCATCTATACTACCAAAAAACCTGCCTCTGCCTTCTTCCTGCCAGGAACAAATGACATCCTATCACAACTAGCTCACTGTTCCGCTCCAGCACAGCTCTCTGGAGGATGGTGGTCAAATTGGCTTAATTTTTTTACTCCATGTCAGTTGTGCCGTATCAGACTTTGTACAGAAAGATTGCTGTCCTTACCTACTGGAGATGCGGACTTAGCTCAGGCTTAGAGCCTCTTTGGCTCTAAGACTCTTTGGCTTTGGAATCTCTTTGTTTCAGTTTGCAATATTAGTGGGGCTCCAGGCTGAACTGTGCCCTCACAGACATGTGCTACCTCTTTTTTACCTTCATGAGGTTGCAGACAGGTCCAAGGTACCTGGCTTGGGGAATTACTCCCAGAATGATATATGAAATAGAAACAAACCACAGAAAAATATGGATATGCACATGGCAAATCTGTTTAAAAATGAGAGATCCATCAAAAACATAAAATCTCACAGTAACAACTTTTAAGCCATTTTTCAGCATATACCTACAGTACCCATTCCCCTTGTTCATTCTGGGCTCAGGCTGGGTATGGTGACCTGAGCAGGCTGGCTGGGAGTATGGATTCACTGATTTTCTTCCAGAGGTGTAGACAATCCTCTGCACCCATTTTAAGGCAACAGCAATAGCAAGACCCATGTATTTGAACAGAATATTTGGATTAGGCCCCACATGAGCTCAGCCAAGTCAATTAGTATCTTTGCTATGTGTCATCTGTATTTGGTTCAGTAATACTCTTTATACATGACATCTGAGAGCAGTGATTAACGATCAGAATGTGTTTTTGAAATTCTTGAATGAAAGCGGCTACATCAGTACAATGTCTAAATATTTTAATGAGTTTGTCATTTTTTCTCTCAGTGCCAGTATTTTGTACATTATAAACTCTTCAGCACAGCATGCGACTCCAATCCCATTAAATTTTATTGAGCAACTTAATAAAAATGAGTTAAGTTCCAAAAAGAAAACAAACTTACGTATGAGCACAAAGAACAGTTTTGTAAGCCCTCTTGTGAGTCCATGCACGGATGCCTGGGTGCGTATGGAGCCCTCCTTATTCCATTGGTGCAGGCTACCCCTTCTTGACACATAAGTGTTAGTCACAAAGAAATAACTATAGGAGATCTTATTTCTTGTGCGGCTTGTATTATAGCAGCTGTTTATGTTTGCACAGGCAAGCCTGCATTAGAAAACACTCCATGTACCTAAAGCCTGCCTTTCAAAGAGAGAAATCAAAGGCAAGAAATGTTAAGTGACTTTCTGGCTCCACTGCTGAGGTTGTCGGCATTCTCAATACATTAAGACTTTTTGCCGTGGGAACGTGCTGTGGCAGGGAATGAGTCTGAGGCTACTGAGTCCACATTAAGCCATCTGGTATTATGCTAAGCAAATGCAATAGATTTGGGGCCAGTAACTCACAGACAAAGAGAAGTAGTGCTCCCAGATTCAAGTGCAATATTTACCTTTAGGAAAACTCTGTATCTCCTTACATACTTCTAAAATAATGCTAAGCAAGTAACAAAAAGGGGTTTCATAAATATGAGCCTTTCCTAATAATTTTTGATCTATTTTTAATGTTTAAGCAACCTTTTCTCTTTGTTGCTTCTCCTAACCTGTAAGGTTGCAGAACTCATGGTCTTCTTTGCTCATAACAATATCCCATGATACTTAGAGAGAGGCAGAAACAGCTAAAAATAGTGAAATTCTCCTCTACTCAGCCCTCTAGGAAAATATTTTGATAAGCTGAGGCAGCAAGCAGGAAGGCTTGAGAAGGAAAGTAAGACATACTTCTCTATATCTGAACAAACCTTAGGAAAGCATGGCTTAAGAAATCGACTACATTTTAGCTTTTATTTTATATGAATCAATTTGCCTGTCCAATGTAAAACACATGTCATAATCTGTTCAGGTAATAGGAACAAGGAAAAATCTCTTTCTGTGATCTTGCTGCTTTCTCTGCACCCAGATGTGACCCTGGCAAATGATCAGAGACTTGCTTTACATTTTGTTGGTCAGCAGTATACATCAGTAAGGCTGCCAGGGAGTTGTTGTTCTTTCTTCTTGCATTTCTACACTGAGACAGAATTATCTGGACCATGGGGTGTCCACAAAACAACAAGAACAACAGCAACAAAATTGATTTTATATGGAGCATGTATAGGTGGCAAGGTTTTAATCCATGGCTCAGATTTCCCAGATACTCATGATTTTTGGGTGCTGTGCACTTACGATGGGTAGCATGCTAACTCTAAGGAGGAGGAAGGCGCTAGAACCTAGGGAGCTAATTTTCTGGGAGTATGCACCATTTCAAGTTGTATTTCAAGGGTATTAACACCATCTGACTTCAGTATCTAAGGTGCTGAGTCCATTGGAAGTTTGGTGCCTACAACGTGGTAAAAACTGTCTGTCAGTTTCTGATGACTTCTGCAAACCCTGTCCCACAGTTTTTGGGTGTAGTAGCAAATGTGAGAAAGGATTCTTGCTTTGCAGCCCCTTGTATGTGTGGTGACACCACCACAATAAGAATGTTCGTACTTTGGTCATATTAGGTAGCATTTTATTAAAATTTTTATTAAAAACTTCCAGTGTTATAGATGAAAGTCTGTCTTTACAAATTCATGGCTAACTATATGCATTTCAGTTTTGGGAATCAGGGTATTTTTTCCCATGGTTTATACAGTACTTATTAAAAAAAACAAAACCAAAACAACAAAACCCCAAAACAAAACAAAAACCAAACAAACCCAAGCTATTTCTCAGAATGAATCACCATGAGTGCAGTGAGTGAGAGCACATCTGCAAGTTAGTGCACACATCTTTCAGGCCTTCCTTGAGAAAACTTACTGTTCTGTAACTCAGGGCAAAGCTGGATAATGGCTTACCCATCAGGAAAACAAAACCTTCATATGCTTCAGTGAGGTTTTGGCAAGTTCCCCTTTCCTATGTGCTTTATGTTCTGTTCACTGAGGAGCTCATGTAACCGGACATCATGCCGTACCCTGGAATCTGACTGTAGTAATGTAGCAAGTAAATAGCTGTTGGAGTGCCAGCACTATATTCAAAACCCTAAAACACAATAAAAACAACACAACCCAACAGAAAAACAATGACCCAAACTCCTGACTTCTATCACCGTATTCATAGGACGTTTTTCAAGAGGACTGTTTTCCAACAGAGATAACTGGAACGCACATAAAAAACCCAAGTCAGTATATTCTGGTGAAGGTTGAAGTGAACTTTGATATTTGCCCTTTGACCCTGACACTGAGTCCTCTCACTAACTTCAGTTACATGCTGGTTTCTTTACCCGTTTTCTTATCTGTTAAATGTGAAGCATACTTTCAAGGGGGTCACTCTAACACTTAGGGTTTTTTAAGGATAAAATGTAAGTGCTAAGTATTGCATATTTAATACGAAATTGAATCACAAAGGCGTCTTAAAATACTTTTGACTACATAGAAATAGCAAAGAGCTCCCACAAGGAGAGTATTCCTTAGGTCATAGTTCCTATTTTGATCATGGTACATATGGAAAACTCATCATCATGTATTCACAAATGCTGTAATTTACTGGAGCAGTTGTACCTGGCTGGTACATTCTGTGTTTGATCAGACAGCTCATCTAGGATTATATACCTTTTCTATAGTCTAGGTTGGTATGGAAGAAGCATGCTTAATGGGCTGGTCAAAGTGAGGCACCCACATGAGATTGCTCAGAAAAAGCAGCATGTACTTCCTAGCATGTTTGGAAAAAGCCTGGAGTAGAAAAAGCAGAGCTGTAGCCTACCTTTCCAAGAATTTTTAATGTCAAGTGAAGCCTGGAGCTAGAAAAACATTTTAATACCAGCTAGTCTGTTATACACATAAAGCTGGTATTTTACAGGGCATTAAATATTTTTGCCATATTTGTAGTCATTTTGTTTTGTTGGTGCCAATTCAAATACATGCTTCATTTTCTGATCTTTGTTACTTACTTCTGACTAGCTCCCTGTTGATAGCTTTCCTTGCTCCTGCCTGCAGTTCTCAGGGGCATCTCAATTTTTACATATTTTTCGGCTTTATATTTCACTGATTTGTTTTCCGTAACATTTAGATCCTTTTCAAGTTA
Source organism: Tringa tobata (assembly GCA_033628505.1). Classification (NCBI taxonomy): domain Eukaryota; kingdom Metazoa; phylum Chordata; class Aves; order Charadriiformes; family Scolopacidae; genus Tringa; species Tringa tobata. The sequence continues at coordinate 7,148,545 of JAHREE010000363.1, forward strand.
TTAGTTTCATCCATTATTTCTTTCTGTTCTCTTTCTTTCTGGTCTATACTCACTTTTCATCACTTCCATTCATTTATTATGGTTTTTTCTTATCAACTTTGTTTTCTATTTTTGCCTTGTGGAATCTGTATTTATGCCCTAACCTCTCTCATTTAGTGCTTTTCTACTCTGTCTAAGGAAAATAAAGTAATGAGATAAAAGGGCACTTCTGTCTCATACATTCCATTCCCAAGAGACCAGGGTTGTTCCCATCAGTGCAGGACCGGACTTGTTCCTTGCTGAGGTCAATTATACACCAAATTTTCAAGCCCAGTTTTCAATCCCTGAATCAGAAGGAACAAATTTCATCTCAAGTATGATTTTTTTTGTAATGATCTAAAAATTAGTTTGAGATGGTCATCTCAGATAATTTGCTGTATAGTGATTGATTAAGGTGGGTAAAGGAAAGCGAATGGAAACTAAGGCATGATCTAGAGGAGTAATAGCCAAGAAGACAGTTGCCAAATAGCTGTTATTTCCCTGGTGTTCACACGCACACTCACCTTCTAATTTCATTAAATTTTGGATGGAAACCATTTTGCTACTGTGAAGATTTTGAAGCTGTGGTGCAAGCAGATTTTTATTTTGACCTACTGAAATGGACAGCTTTGTGTCCCTAACACTGTCATTAGGAGGGCCAAAACATTTGAATTTTTGCTAATTCAGCAAACAATCTCTGTAAGTATACTGAAACAAGTGTACCCAAACAAATTCAGTAACTTGCCTTATTAATGTGTATTTTAAGCGCACAAACTTGAAACATTCAGCCAAAAAGTTCAATACTGACATTATGAAACCGCTTGGGTTTTCTTAGTCAATGTGCTACAAATTCTTCTGTTCTATAGACAGAAGGGAAGTCTATAAGGACTCCCTCTTCAAAACTATGCAGGAGGTGGGTGCAGCAGCACACTCAGAATCTCTAGTCTCAGGCACTTAAGTGTCAGCCCTCTTACTGTAGACAAGCGCAACGCAGCCATCACCTCTTATTGTATAAAATTATAAGGGTAGAAAGAAAGAACTGTTCCCGTTCCCTGAGAGAGTGGATGGGAGAGAGAATATCCTTGAAATACACAGAAATAGTAAGCCTAGAAGTACTGCCACTGTTGCAATTGTTTCTCCTTAGTGCTGGACTATCTAACCATAACTAACCATAGGGCTGACAGTTACAGGGGAGAGTTAGCACGAAATATAAAGTGCATGGAGCCCTTATAAAATGTCCTTGCCAAGACTTGCCTGATAACTTCCAATCTTCATACATAACAGCAATGCCTTGTGACATGGGGGGGGAAAAAAAAAACCCATGAAAAAACCCTGTCTCTCCCTTAAAAAATTGTTTTAAAAGGAATATGGAGTATTTAAGAAGAGCTCAGCTAGGACTGCTGAGCACAAGGTGAGCCCCCCTTCCGTTCACACCTCCTGACTGGGAGCCAGCACACACATGCAGATCCTTTGCTGTGAAGGCACACAGAAGCCCCCAGCATGGCTGCTCCAGCTGAAGCTGCAGGCAGCCTGCCCTTCCTAACTCCCTTCTTTCTGTTGGATCAGCGAGGGCATTCTGCATCTCTGTATGTTCGGAAGAATCTTGTTACAAATGAATTGGAAGTTGCAGTTACAGCTCTCTGAAATGATAGGATTTAATTTTTGTTATTTTCTCCCTTTCTGGTAAATGTCTTCTTTAATTTCTTACTTGGAAAAAATATACCGGTTGCTCTATATAACCGTGGGGATAGACTGTAGTGATAACTCCATCTGCTGCCTTTGCGTGTCAGCTATCCAGAGCCTGACAGTGCCCCAGAACAGCAAAGTTTGAATGTTCAAGCCAATAAGAGAAAGCTCTTGTAAATTTATCTAAGAGAAACTGTCTTGTAATTCCTAGCAGAGCGAACATTATGCTGATTACCAAAATCTCGGTAACTAAGGAGTCCTTAGGATATTTATACCGAAACAGCTACGTTGGCAGATATGTCACTTCAGGTTCTCTGTATAGCAGACATTATATTTCTGAAAATACAGAACCTGGGGTGAGGAAACATTCAGGCTGGATGAGAAGATGGAACAAACTCTGGAATTTGAATAGCAAATAATACAGTGCAAGAATAACATCTAGCCAAAGTTAAACCGAGGAGACACATTTTTCAAAAGGCTGTTGCAATTGCAACCTTGCTGAATAGTGGTATATTTTCTGTGTATTCGAGCAATAAGAGTATTTATTAATCACTCATATCTGCATTTAAGTTGATGGCATTTAGGGTTATCTTTATGTGTGAGCACCTACAATTCTATTAGTGATGTACATATAGCATGCATATTTAATGTCTGACATTGTCTTAGAAGTATGGAAAAATATTTTTAAAAGGCAATAAATAATGTTTTATTTGAGGAAAGGCTTGGAAAGAGTACAATGTTTCTCTTTCTTATAGGATAAATGTCCTGTGATTGGCTTTTTAATTTTGTCATAGCAAAACCAAAGTATAACAGCTGAGATTTTGTTAAGAACCAAACACAGCTGCCAAAATCCAGTTCTGATAAATCTAGAATCAGCTAGCTAACTTGAGATCTACCTCCCCTCATCATGTATATGTAATTTAGAACTGCTAACAAAAAACTCTGAATTCAAGTTCTGAAATTTATCCAGTTGCCCAACACTAGTAATGATGATGACTGAAGATATTAATATCTCCTGTTTGCGTGTTAGCATATTGTTCAATTGTCAAAAATAATCTGACTGGTTTTCTGAAAACATGAAATAATACTGAAAGAATTCAGAATGACAAATGATTCTTCCTCCATTTCACATGGCCTAGGAAACTGAATTACCCTCACCAATGTTATACGGAGAGGGAAGGAAATTGCATTAACAGTTTGTAAGGGAGAAGGTACATTAAAAGGAAGAATATTTCCTATGTTTGGAAAGAGTGAAAAATCTAATGTACATCTCTCTTTGTATAGTCATTATTGCACTCTCAGTAATACATGAAACACTTTCAGAAATGCAAGGATTAGAGTTTTCTTGGCACAACTGCAAATGCATATACAAGGACTCACTTGTAAATGTCAGTGTCAGTGTCTTTTCTGGGAACTAGCCAACATCTGCAGATATTTTGAAGATCACTGACAGAACAAGGTGGTTCCTTAAAACTTCATCTATAATATGGAAGTTCCAGATACTGAAATTAGTGCAACAGTAGACAGAATGCTCTAATTTATTCTGGTCCTACTCTTCCTGAATTCAAGAAGAGTTGAACATACTCAAAACTTTAATATGAACCCTGGAATAGAGTTCATGGGGAAGAAAATAACGCGTTTCTCTCTGATTTGTGTCAGATTCTGTGGCAAGACTAGGGAGATGCTTAGGTATTAAAATGTTAGTGGACATAAAGGATTGAAATTCATAGGTAATTAAAAGAATCCTGTTGCATCTGGTTCTGACTTTAGGCACACATTGAAGTTTTCTGATCAAACATCTCCCAGAATATGTTTTCTAAAGTATAACCAAAGACTGTGTTTGTGTTGACAGAGGTACTGCCCTTGAGAGGTGGTGAAAGCACCTTGGACTAGAAGAATATCCTGAATTTCCACTATCTTCAGTAAGAGAAGAAAATACTCAGCACCAGGTAGGAAGTAAAAGAGACCTTATTTACTGTACGAAAAATGAGAAATCTTGAGATATAGCAAAGGGGCTTGTATTCCAAAGTCTTGCGAGTCCTTATGAATTCAAAATGAGGTTTCATTGTTCCTTAGGTGAAAGCTCTTAGGAATATGCCTGTCATCAAGCCCGAAATTAAATATATTTTATGACAATCTGATTTTATCCATATTAGATTACTCTCTTGGCCTTACATGTGTTTATGGTGGTGCCAATTATTCCTTTTAATACCCCTACATATTTTAATTTAATAGCCTATGTTAGCAGAACTGCAATGGTTGGGGTTTAGAGACTTAGAATTACTGAATTTTACTCTTTCTACTCTTTTTAGCCTGTGTATGTGATACAGCTAGTACCACTGCTGACATTTATAGTAGTTATTGTGTATTGCTCCAGATACTGGAACATCTCCAGTGGGGAAGCTTGCTGCATATCTGATCCTATTCCTAGTAAAGGATATGGAACTGCACCAACATAAATACCGATACAAGTTCTCTCAAATAAGGGCATCTGACAGACAGCAAATATTTCTTTTGTTTGTAGATGGAAGTAAAGCTCAAGAGGGTGTTAGGATTTCTGAATCTAGGTTTGGCTGTGTGTCTTCAAGAATCGTCTCTCACAAAGTATGAGTTATGTACCAGGTATAAAGAGTTGCACTGTGCTTTAGGAGCCTGCAAGGGGATAGCACAAAATATGTTTAAAGCACTGGCAAGTAGTCAGCTAATGACAAAACAGAAATAAATAACCTAACTAACTGACAAATGGAAAATTATGTTGTTTAAATTATTAATCTATGTGTATTAGAGAGATGAGGTAGTGTGGTAGCTCTTTAGTAGAGGATGGGAACTGAACATGGAGGTGTCAGGTGGTTTTGACTGACCCCTTAAATTCTGCAAGCCAAGCTAGAGGTCCATGTATCATGTCAGCTCTTGCAATGAGGTAGGAAGGCAGAGCAGGAGGAGAGGACGCAGCAGAACTGAATGAGGGTGTATCAAAAGCTGAAGCCAGACACAGAGGGAGCAGAGCAAGCAGCTGTCTGGCACTGAGAGAAGTCAGTGTTGGCTTTCTTTTGGCTTGCGTGAACACCAAATGTCAAAGACTGTGAATGTACGGGTTGTTGTTTGTGGCCACTCCCGTGTTCCTGAATGTGCAAGTAAATGCTAATTAAGGATAAATGCTTAAGAACTGAAAGTGAACTACTGATTCTTTAGTTAGTAGTGATTCTTTAGCAAGAAGCTGATACTTTGCCTCTTCACAGTAGATACAGTGGAGGAAATGTTGCTGTCTGTCCTGCAGTCTGGCCTCTCTTCATACTCTTTCCAAACAGTCTGTGAGAAAAAAGGCCAGGCCTGTAAATAGAAAAGTTGTTTTTGCATATCATCACTACTTGAGAAAAATAAATTAAACCTGTTCTCACTTCATTCCTGTCACAAAAGGCTTACGGGTGTTTTCCATATGACTGTTTATAGTGAACGTACATAACAACTTAGCATGTGATTTTTGAAATGCAGGTAGCAAGAAATAAGTTTGTTCATTTGTGACCATAAGTCTCTAAGACACTTCATAAAGAGTTTCCAGTGAGATGATTCACAGTAGCGTAACAGAAACCTTCCTTTGAGTCCCTCAGGGAATTCAAAACTGTGCTGACAGTAATTAATTGTATCACTTCCTATGGGTTGTCACTTCTTCCTGAGAGATCACTGTCTCTTGGGACTTTTCTTCAGGTTTTCCAAGCAAACTCTCTTCCGTGCAACATGCGGTTACTGAAAGCTGTCCTCAGATGGTCTGCAGGATTTCCCAGGCAGGCATTCCTGAAACTGAACTGGGATTACAGAATTGCTAATTTGAGAGCCCAGTTACAGTTTAAAATAAATTCAGTTCTGTCCTCAATGCTTCCAATTTTAACTTTTACACTCAAGTGGTATAAATTATTGTACCAGAGCCTACCAGTTGAGCCTGTGGCTATGCACCTTTCTGGCACTTAACAAAATAAAATAAAAAGGTAGTAAAGAGCCATCACAGTTCTTTATGCAGGGCAACAGGACATGGTGTTTCTCAGAGCTCCACAGTGTGCAGGTGTGGCAGTGCAGCATACACTGTCCTGCCCAGCCAGCAACAGATGCTAGCTGATGAGGAACGTGTCCTTGGCATTGGGTCTAGGCTGCTGTTCTAAATGTAGTGGTAGCTGGCCAGTAGCTGTGACTAGCACTAAGACGACAGCTCTGACCAGCTCAGAAGTTGCAGAGCAAAGGCAGAGAGTTAGAGGTCTGAATAGGGTGGATCAAGTCACGTGTTCGGTTAAAAGAGAAGGTGGGTCAGTGCAGCTCTGGGTTGGAGACTGCCTAACTAACCTCTACATTGCCTGAATGAGAAGGCGGGCAACCTGTGTTTATCAATGTTTACACCTGATTAAAGCACGGGACAAAATGCAGGACGGGTCTCTATCGCACCCTGACCCCTTGCCCACACTCCTCAAAGGCCAGACGTGGCCCGACCTTTGCTCTGTGTGGGATTTGTCTGGAGTGGAACCAAAGAGAGCTGGAGCTCTGGTGTTCTGCTGTCCTGGTTCTGTGGTGGACCGGTGGGGATGTAAACAAGGGTGGGGAAAGGGAGAGCTTCCGCCAGCCGCCAATCTACTCTCGGGAAGGCGGGAAGCCCAAGAGCCGAAGACATTACAGCATTGTCTTTTGGAACTGACTGAACATGTGCAAAATCACTGTCCTAATGATAAACACTGTAATAAATATTGGCAGGACATGAATCCAGCCTCTGCAAAGGCTTCCTTTTTTAAAGGAAGATCAAATCACATTTTTCTTTATCACATCTTTAAAGTTTGTTATCCTGCACCCCTCTCTAGATTGCCATACGGTGAAAGAAATGGCTCTTAGAACTGTTTTCTGTAGAACTGTAGTAGACATGAATACCAAACAACTTCACAAAACCACTAAATATTTGGCAACCTTCTAGTCTACTGTAATTTTAAAAAAATGCTCAAGACAAATGTTTATGTTGAAGGGGGAAAAAATCCTCAGGACAGAGCTGTCAATGGATAATTTCAGCTTTCCTATATAAACCTGTTCTATAAGCCATACTTCATAAAGAGTGAATATTCTTCTAATTAAACTTCTCTAAAACCTTAAAACATTTGAATTGTGAGTGGATGCTGCTCTGGCTTTTCTGGCATGTTACATACAGGACGTCTGGCCAATTCTCCAGTCTTCTCTCAGATCTGTTACCGATCCAAAATATTTTCACCAGACACCCTGAAGTGGAATCACAAGTTTGCCAATTTCCATTTCATGTATCTTCCTTAGAAAACTGAAAATTACAGCTCATGAGCACTGGCAATTTGATTGCTCAATGTCCAAACTTAACTCACTGGAACAAAATAACAACAAAGATGCAGAAGATGATGCCTGGCCTCTATGAGACAAAATTTCTTACCAAAAAAAAAAAAAAGCAGTTACGTTATTTTCAACTCAGAAGTTAGGCCTGGGGGGATTGGTGCTCTTAAACCACCGATGAAGTACAGATCAACAATTACCAGTAGGCCTTCATCAGCAAAGTTATTGCGTTATTACACTGACATTTCCCTGAACCTGCCCAGGTCTCCAAAGCAAAAAAGCAATTCTCGGTGTCTTTACACTGTGTAATTTTCAATTTTCTCAATTATCTGAGCTCCAAGTCAGCACTTTTTTGAGAAACATATATATCAGAAGAAAAGTTCTCAACAAAAGTCTCATATTCTGATTTCCTTGGACTTTACAGCAAAATTTCAAATGCTGTTGAAACTGCCAAAAAAGAAAAATGTGTGTTATAGTATTACAGATGATAACATAGTCCAGTCTGGGGTTTTTTTTTTTTTTCTTTCTAACCGGTGCAGTGAGAGCTTAAGCAATGTTATTTCACTAGGCCAGGAAGTCTAGGCAGAACTTCATTAAAATACAGCTGAATGACCTGTTTCATGAACTGGGCTCGCAAGGGAGTATTTGAGAGTTTGGCAATGTAATGGTCCCGCAAGTTGGTTCATTGTTCACTAAAGCTGTAGCCTGTGGCTTGAACATCTCTTGTCCTCTGGAAAGGAATAATCTTATCTAGATGCCAAATAAGGTGTCTGGTCTTCATATTGAAACACTCTGCACTGGGTCAAGTAAAAGGCTTAAACTCCTTACCTATCATCCTTCCTCTCCCCCAGTTTATTCAAGAGAAATGCTGATCTACCACCCCAGTCCATGGTACCTAAAGAATTTGTCCTTGCTGGTTCCAAACTGGGGTTATGTGTTCAAGACATCTCATCTCCCTCCAGAAAATATTCTGTTTGGAAAGAATATGGAAAATGGAAGAGAGCTGTGGCTTTGGTAGTGAATCCCACCAGATATATGATGCTATGGTAATCTGACTCTGGATGATAAAGATACAGTTGATGTTGCTAGAAATGCTCCAGGAAGCTGGTAAAGTTTATAGCTAGGCCAGGTCCAGTACTCCAAGGATGATTGCTCAGAATTACAGGATATTTAGAGCTGAAGCCCCCAAAGGCACTGTTTTAGGAACGAGTTCAGATTTGTAGAACCTGGGAGTGAAGTGATAGCTGTTTGGAAGAATGCCACAATGTAACTAAAGCCCAGAAGTTCCCTAAATTGAGACTTTGGCTCAGACATTTTGTCCAAACTCATGCTTTGACTTTGAAGGTGCTGCTAATCCCATGTAACTGTAGTCAGTGAGAATTTCAGGAGCTGGATCTTCTAGGGAAATCCCTGCTAGGCAGACCAGCCACAATTTGCAGGAAGTGATACAAGAAGATGAAATACCCATAGAGCCAAAAGTTTTATCAGGTCAGGCTTGCACTCTCTGGGTTTGTGTATGGTAGTATACCAGCTACCTCTGACATTCCTGAGCTCTTGCACCAACCCAGTTCTTCTTGAAGTTTGAAAATTTTTTCTGAGTCTTTGGTCAGTGTAATGTAGCCATCTCACCAAGAAGCCCAGACAGGAATTGGTAGGGAGGGTATGTGTGATTTCCAGTGAATAATATCCAAACATGCTCTGAATGGTAAGCTTTGTGTAATGAATATCATATTTGAAGAGGAATAGTAGGATGACTAGTGAGGGAGGGACTGCAAGCCCATGGGCACTCATCCAAAATTGTAAAGGAAGGCTCTTTTATAGTACTGTATATCAGTTTATAAATATCATCAAAGGGTTAAAGTAACTGCTTACAGACAGGTCATAAAAATACAGGAACCCTGAGGGGTTCCAGGAGCAGCTTTAGTAGTGGGAACATAGTATTTTTATTTGTAATTGGATACAGTCTACATTGGTACAGCAGCCTTTTCATTTTGTGCAATATAAAATGGGAGAGGAGAGTGTCACTTCTGGCTGTGTCATCCCAGCAAGTGCTCTGTGTTCAATAAAGGGCTTCAGTCCTAAAGACTACCAGCACAGCACGTTTCACTGAGAGAAAAAAAAAAAAAAAAAAGACATTACTTGGCAGTTATTGCCAAAACATGATCTAGAGAACAGTAACATGCTCTGTGTTCAGGGCAAACGAAAGATGGTATCCCATGTGCAGCCATCAAGAATTTCTGCAAGGTGAGTGGATGCATAATTATTGAAGTAAAGCATGGGCAAATTTTTTATCTGGTTCCAGGTGGCCTAGCCAGTGCTCATTCAGACTGATTCTTTGGCACTTCTACTCTGAGCTTACAGATTGTACCTCTCTTTGCACAGCTATTGGTGCCTACACGGCAGTGGAGGGTCTTGCTATGCTCCTATCCTGGCCAGCTTCTGGGACTGAGCCTCATTCTCCTCACTTGACTGGTGCACACAGGCAGGAACAGGCTGCCCAATAAAAAAACCAAATTATACAGAGGATGATTATAGAGTGCCCAGCTGGAGGACTGCAGCTGCTAGTAAGCATTACGGTGCCTCAGGAGTCTCGTTGCCTTTACAGAGGTGTTTCATACATAAAAGTAACAGGGATTATTTAATCCAAATCCGATTATTCCTCTCCCACATTGCAGAACATGCAGATTGTCCTTTCTCCCTCCTGATTTGCCCTACCACCTCACCGGGCCCTGCAAATGACCTTCTGCAGCTGCCTCCTGGGCTTCCTATGCTTTGGCTGTGCTGGTACTCTTCTGCTTGTTAGCCATCAAGGGGGAATTTACACATTATCGGATGGCTAGATGACAGTTGGTGACCATAAACCACCAAACAAAGCATTTTTAAAGTGGTTTTTGAAGCCAGAGCTTTCAAGTGCACAGCCTGAAGTGAAACATATAAATCCATATTTAGGCATCAAGATAAACAGGGTTCTGATTTTTAAGAGGTGTGGAACAACTCGGGTTTTCCACCCAATTCCCTGGAGGCTGTAAATTTGTTCATTTCCTCTAAAAATCTGGCAGCCACTTTAGACCTTTAGGAATGGAGTTGCCGTGCTGGCAATCCAGGGAAGCCTGAGAGTATCCCTCAAAATTTTACCAAGTGTGGAACTGAAGGATGAAATCTAGAAAAAACTTGAGGCCCCTATTCTGAAACATAGGAATAATCTGGGTGCCTGTCTTCAGAAGGAAGACAAAAACAAGCAAGCAAAAATAATAAAATAATACCCCAGGTCCTCTCTATTTGCTCGCTCCCTGGCCTTGCCAGTCTTGTATGGCTTTTCTCAGAATTGCAGTTTCCACACCACAGCTAGATCCTTGGAGGTGAGAGTACTACTTTGGGAGAGAAGTAGGTTCAAACCCCCTGAACCTGTGGGACTTTTCCTTTCTGAGCCTGTGTTCCACTCCTTGTGCTGCGATGGAAAACAAAGCACTGTTCTCGCCTTTGTCCATCCTTTTTTTTTCTAAAGAAAACAATAGCAATAACCCCAGTTGCCAAAAAGGGACTGATCATGTAGCTAAAACCATGAGATTTCTGCTGTTCTCACGTAATCATGTCAGTGGGGGGACTGTAGCTGCTTCTTTCTTTTGATCATTTCTGTTCATTTCGCTTAGGCAGCTCTTGCTCAGCACATTGTTTTTTCTTATTTGTGTTGCCGTGTTTTTAACTTTCACCATTCCCTGAGTAAAGAACTCACTTGGGGCTGAGAATTGCTGTCCTGAAAACTCTGTGCCTAAAAACCAAGGCAGCAACTGCATTCCCTTGTAGAACAGATCCTAACACCTAATTGTCACCATTTGAAAGGCAGATGCATAGCCTAAAACGCTTCCCTAGATCCTCTCTGAGATCAGTTGAGAGAGGTAGAGGCCCCTTCTAAGGGCAATTCTGGCCAATTATGTCAGACACCATTCCATTGGAAAGGATAAATTGACCTCAGTTCATCACTCCCGCCACTGACAGAGGAGGAAACCTAGACAACTAAGTTGGATTAGATACCTAATTGTTGGGTGATTTAATGTCAAGCGCCATAATTCCATCCCCAGGGTCTGATGGGAATTTCTTCTGATCACATTTCTTCTTCTAGTCTCTCTGACTGAAACCTTTGTAGGTGTCTCCAGCTTCCTGGTATCAGCTTTTTTGCTTATTAGACAACTAGTTAAAACTATTGCAATCCTGAGTTACCTTTGGTCTCTATGCCTGGTCTGTCTTAGAGTCGTGCCAAATATCACTGATGGATTTAGCCACTAACTTTCTCTTAAGCCATTTCATAAAAAGCCCAATGGGGCCCCAGTAGTTGAACTTCCCACAGCTGCTCTTCCATCTCTGGTTGCCACCCCATCCACTTCAGGTCTGTCTCAGGCATGCAGTAAGGAAACACGCTGATACAATGAGCACAGATATAAAGATAGTGTATCCTCTTTGTATCCCTTGTGTAGCACAGTCCACACACTGGAAGGAAAGGATGCTAGCCAGAGGGACCTACACAGGCTTGAGAGGTGGGCCTGTGCAAACCCCATGAAGTTCAACCAGGCCAAGTGCAAGGTCCTTCATCTGGTCGAGGCAATCCCAAGCCCAAATACAGATTGAGTGGAGAATGGATTGAAAGCAGCTCTGAGGAGAAGGACTTAGGAGTGCTTGTGGATGAGAAACTCAATATGAGCTGACAATCTGCCCTGGCAGCCCAGAAAGCCAACAGCATCCTGGGCTGCATCAAAAGCAGCGTGGCCAGCAGGTTGAGGGAGGTGATTCTGCCCCTCTACTCCACTCTGGTGAGACCCCACCTGGAGTACTGCATTCAGCTTTGGAGTTGCCAACATAAGAAGGACATGGACCTGTTGGAGAGGGTGCAAAGGAGTGCCACGAAGATGGTCAGAGGGCTGGAGCACCTCTCCTATGAAGGCAGGCTGTGAGAGGTGGGGTTGTTCAGCCTGGAGAAGAGAAGGTTCCAGGGAGACCTTATAAGAGCCTTTCAGTACCTACAGGAAAGATGGGGAGGGACTCTTTATCAGGGATTGCAGTGATAGGACAAGGGGTAATGGCTTTAAACTGAAAGAGCATAGATTTAGATTAGGTATTAGGAAGAAATTCTTTACTGTGAGGGTGGTGAGGCACTGGAACAGGTTGCCCAGAGGAGCTGTGGATGCCCCATCCCTGGAAGTGTTCAAGGCCAGGTGGGATGGGGCTTTGAGCTACCTGGTCTAGTGGGAGGTGTTCCTGCCCATGGCAGGGACATTGGAACTAAATGATCCTTAAGGTCCCTTCTAACTGTAACCATTCTATGAGCTATGATTCTGTGATTCTCATGGCCATGGCCTCTGCTGTGTATAATATCTCCTGGATATTATTCCAAATCAAGAAAGAGATCACTAATCCTTGCTGGGTTTAGCACTGAAGTGGCTCTAGTTTCAGGACACTGTAACTGTTAGCTTGATGTTCTTCCATTCACTGCTTCCCTTTCTGCATCATCTTTATCCAGGGTTATTGGGCACTGTACTAAGTCTAGCACCATGGCTTTAACTATTCCCCAAAACTGCAATAAAAGTGAAACAATACAGCCAATACTTTGATGTTTCTTTCTTACTAAATCCATGAAAACAAGGCTCTTACCAGCACTGGAAATTTTCCTAACAGCCTTCCTCATAAAATGCAGTATTTAGTTGACTAACAATGTCAGCATTTTAAAAACACTTTTCAAATGTGAGAAAGTGGAATGTGTTTTCCCATCAGTACAATTAATTTCCAGGTGCCCAGAGGTGACCTTTGCATGCATGAAGCAGGATCATAAATAAACACCTAAGGAAATGAGGAATTTGTGCATTTATTGATCAGAATAAAAAAACAAGCACTCTTTTCCAGTGGGCCAAAAAAGGCTTGAGAGGCAGACAAAGCAAATAATTCCACTCATTCCTTCAAGACAAAATATAGATCAGTGCAGACATTGCACTGAACATAAAGTTCTCCAGAAGTATTTCAGGTTAATGGTTTTGCAGCATTCCGTCCAGTAAAGAATCCCTAATGCTCATTGACTTCATGTTTCAGACTTCATGATACTGTGAATTATTGATTTTCTTCTCTGTAACATGCTGCACTAAATTTCTAGGATCTTCCACAGCCCACAGTCTGGCCATGTATTTCTTTCAGCCTTGAAAGAAAAGGGATAACAGCTCTGAGAAGCCATACTCCAACAGCCCCAACATATACACCCACAAAGACTTTTTGATGCAACAGCTGGAAACACTGTACCTATGCCAACACTGTACCTCCCGTATTTTACATCCTCTTATGCATTTTTAGCAGATGGCTTCTGACTGTTACCTTGCTGATAAGTGGGTACTTGAAAACTCAGTACAGAGAAGGTGGTCAGGGAATCACTGCTCCAAACATATTAGGATAGTGTCTGTAGTAACAGAGCTTGTTAAAAGATCTGAAAGTGATGACAAAGTTGATGTCTTGTGTTAGTTCTGGAAGAAAGAATCATCCCTTGGCAATTACTTTCTTCTTGCTACTTTCAAGCACAGCAGTTCTCAATTGGTCTCTGAAAGCCCTCCACAACAAGTTTTCATCTCACAGTTTAATTGTCACTTCAATTGTCACATTTGCAACAGTACAAGAATGAGTGTCTTCTGAATATAAGAATGTGTGCTTATATCATAGAATCATAGAATACCAGGCTGGCAAAAGACCAGTCTCAGCACTCGGTTCAGCTGAATCTTAAAAGTGTCCGGTGATGGGAAATCTACCACTTCCCTGGGAAGATTATTCCAACGGCTGATTGTTCTCACTGTGAAAAATTTTACTCTTCTGTCCAATCAGAATCTCCTCAGGATTAACTTGCACCCATTACCCCTCATCTTTCCCATGTGACTCCTTGAAAAAAGGGAGACTCCATCTTCGTAGCCACCCTTTAAATACTGGAACATGGTGATAAGGTCTCCCCTAAGCCTTCTTTTCTCAAGGCTGATCAAACCCTGTTCTCTCAGCCTTTCCTCATATGGCAGCCTTCCCAGTCCTTTGATATCTTTGTGGCCTTCTCTGGACCTTCTCCAGCCTGTCCACGTCTCTTTTGCATAGCAGGGACCAAAACTGAACACGGTATTCCAGATGTGGCCTGGCAAGCGCTGAGTAGAGTGGGATAATGACTTCTTTATCTCTGATGGTGATGGCCTTGTTGATGCAACTCGGCATCCTGTTGGTTTGCTTTACCTCAGCAGCACACTGTTCACTCATATTGAGCCTGTTGTCCACCAGACCCTCAGGTCCTTTACCACAGAGCTGCTCCCCAGCCAAGTAGATCCCAGCCTGTGCTGCACTCCTGGATTATGTTTTCCCAGCTGCAAGACCTTACACTTGTCATTGCTGAACTCCATTAGGTTCTTGTTAGCCCTCTCTTCAAGTCCATCCAGGTCTTCCTGCAGGGTGGTTCTGCCTTCCAAAGTGCCCACTTCCCCACTCAGTTTGGTATTGTCAGCAAAATTAATCAGGGTATGCTTGATCCTATCATCCAGATCACCTATGAAGATTTTAAACAGTGTTGGGCCTAGTATAGATCCCTGGGGCACCCCACTTGTGACAGGTTGCCAGTTTGAAAAGGAGCTATTTATCACCACCCTCTGGGTGCGGCCTGTCAGCCTGTCACTGACTGTGCAGACCTCTTGTCTTAGACTGTAATGCATCAGATTCCTAGTAGGAGGAGGCGATGGGAAGTGTATTGAAAGCCTTGGAGAAATCCAGATAGAAAATGTCCACTGCTCGCCCCTCATCAACCCAGCAGGCTACTTTGTCACAGAAGGCAATCAGGTTTGTCAAGCTCAATTTGCCCTTGGTGGATCCATGCTAGCTTTTTCCAATCATGTGCTTCATTTGATTTGTGATAGCCCCCAGATGGTTTGTTCCATAACTTTCTCAGGCACTGAAGTAAGAATGATGGGCCTATAATTTCCTGGATCCTCCTTTAAGCCCTTCTTTAAGATGGGGGTGTCGTTAGATTTCTTCCAGTCTTCTGGGATATCCCCCATTCTCCATGACTTCTCAAAGATTATAGAGAGTGGTCTCGCAACGACCAGCCAAGCTCTCTTAACACCCTCAAGTGGATAATGTCAGGGCCCATCGATTTGCAGGGGTCAAGCTCCTATGTTAGAGTTCACATACCAACTCTTCCTTTACTGACAGTGGGTCTGTGTTTACATCAACCTGGATTTTTGTTCCCAAGGCCTGGGATCCAACAGTGCTGGTAAAGACAGAAGTGAAGAAAGAGTTGAGAACCTCTGCTTTTTCAGTGGTTTTGGTGATTAATTCACCTCCTTCTGTCACTTTTTCAGTTTAAAGCTCACCTCACCAAGTTGGCCAGCCTGCTGCCAAAAATTCCCTTGCCTCTTCTAGACAGGTGGATCCCATCCCTCCCTAGCAGGCTGTAGTCATTGAAGAACGTCCCATTGTCCTAAAAGCCAGAATATAGCCAATATATAGATGATGTTAAAATTATAGCTAATGTCACTGGAACTACTGTTTCTATTGCTGCTACTAAGAAGGTGTGTTACAATTGATTGATCAAAAAAGTCTTGTCTGCCTATAGTCAGTGCTATAAAGGCCAACTATCAAAAAACACTACCCTTGAAATCCAGCTTCACTGAAGGGGAGGCACACAGCAATGCTCCTGGGGAGCACTCCCACTGAAGGGGAGGCACAGAGGAGCTCCTGTCATCTGCATAGTCCCTTTTTCCCCCACCTAAATTACTTTAATACACCCAAGGTTTTTTATGTGACTTCCATGTGACAGTTGTTGAATTGCTATTAGTAGATAGTAATTGCTATTGTTAGGTAGTAACATCTTAACAGTTTTATATCAGCTGAGGAAGGGGGTTATGGGCAGAACTTGTGGCCGTTACATACAAAATCCAGAATATGGCTAAAATTCTGTATTTTCCTGCACTAGCTTTAGCTGCTTCTATCAGTCATTAATGGATTCTCCATAAAGTCTTTCTGATTGTTTTCTCTGTCATCTAGCTTTATCTTAAGATATTAGAAATACCTAGCTTGTGTATAGTGCTTTAATCAGCAGGTCTTGTGGTCCTTTGCTGAGAGATCAATGTCATTTGCTCTGAGAAATTGAGGTATTTGGTTTAATAAAGTTGGCACCATCCTTTCTGTCCACTGGAAGGAGACAGATTTTCTGTGTGGAAAATATAATAGATGACTTATGATTAAAGGCTGCAGTAGAATGCATGCATGCAGGAGAGCCACGTTCATGCTCATCAAGCACCGCCTGATTCTGACATTCCCTCACAATTTAGTGCTTGATTTTGTTGTCCTAATAGTGTTGTTTCTGGATATTTTCTTTAATCAAAAGTTCTATATACATACTGTGCTATGTTTTCCTAGTTTAAATCCACTCAAGTGAATCATAGCATAAAACTGGAGCAACAGGCCTAGACTGTATAAACAAATCTTTGTTTTGGTGTTGATGAGTGATAAACCAGCACTTAGAGTAAGTTAGTGCCACTGATATTGCCACTGATAACTAACTAGAGACTTCTGAACGTTTTCATAGTATGAAGCATCTCTTGATAGATCTTCCAGTTCAGGGAAATGTTACAGCATGTTCTTAAGTCCCACAGAAGACAAAGCACATCCTTTTCTGAACCAGGGCCAGAGACTGTCTCATTCCCTCTTGCCCTCCCATTCATGATCACATAATGTCTCTGTACCAACTCAAAACATTGTATACATGGAAAAATGTGTGTGTTCCATTACAGGCAGTTATGGATAAGTGGTTCTGTCCATTCTGAAATAAATTAATCATCCTGTCTACATTTGTTCTTCGTTTCATCTGCTTCTCCCATCTGTTCCTCTCTTCCACCTCCCTCTGTTTTAGCAAAGTTTCTCAGTTCAGCTGAGATCAGATGTTGGCCCTGCATGTGTTGGCAAATTTTAGTGTATGTGTCTTAACATGGTTTTGTTCAGGGGCTTGTTTTTTTCTTTTTAAATCTCTTTCTCTAAAAATGGATACAAGTCCCAGGCCTTATGGTCTCCCTTTTGTGGGAAGCATTAACATTTTCCCCTATGGGTGGTCAAGTGATCAAGGCAGTTTTAACAGAAACCTGACTGATGGAGCCTCTCTGAGCTCAATAGTCCATTCAGCTCCCAGTTTTAAGGACACCACCTGCTTGATAGACAGCCATGTTTAAGGAGCAGAATGTGGGCTCTGCGAGGCAGGGCTTGGAGGCTTTATGCCTCTCTCAGCTCACACTCTAGCACTTCACCCCAGAGCGAACTTTGCACCACATCAAGTGCTTTGTATATATTCTTGAGAGTATGGCCAGATGTGGCAGTTTTATTTGTTTTACTTAGGTATACATACCCTATTCATGTAGCTCCAAATACAAACACTCATCAAAGTAGATTAAATAGACTAATGCCATCCATAATGGAACAAAGCTTCTAAGTCAGTGTTTTCATGTCACTTCTAATTCAAACATTTCTGTATGGATTAACCCCTACAATAAGCAATGAGTTTGCTTCTTTTCTTCAGCTATGAGGGTATCTTCAATATAAAGCAAAATGTAGCAGATGAAATATGTCATGATTCACTTGGAACGTCATTTAAAGTTTCTGAAGGGTCATGTATTTCTGCCCTGTTTGACTGTTCTTGCTAAAAAAACCCTAGTTTTCTGCACATGCATGACATTTGAGAACTATTGTAGGTTTGTGGAACAACTTGATGCATTCCAGAACTGAGCACACTCATTACAGTCATATGCAAAGCCATAACTCTTACCGGTGCATTTGGAAAGCAGAATGTTTTCCAGTGCAACTGAAGGATCCAATTCTGCTCTTCATACTGCTGCTGAAAAGTGAGAGTAACTCCACTTGAAATCAGCAAAATTGTTACACTGGAGTAATGTGAAAATCAGACATCAGCTTCTAGACATAACTTTTTTCATTTTTTACAGTAAAACCATGAAAAAAAAAACCTTGAAGACTGCAACCCTTTGGTTTCTTGCCTGATCCCACTGACCCTTTCTTCAGCCAGTTAGCTCTAAATTCATCCAGCCTCTCGCAGGCACCCAGTACTGGTTTCATTCTGTCATTAGATTCATTACTCTTAACTATTCATTTTTACCCTATACTGTCCAGCATATAGACCTTCTGAATTTCCTTCAGTGGGTTTCCTCTTCCATGCTGTTTGTTACTGGAAGTCATGTTATTAACAGAGAGAGAAAGAGGCTTCCTGCTTTAAGTTCCTATACATGGTCTAGCATAATTTTGAGTTTCCATTACTGTCCTGACCCTAGTAACCCTAGTTTGGCTTGGCAGCCCAGCCCAACTAGTAATCACTAGGAGCTGGGAGCAGTCTGACCACGCTCTGTGGGGCAAGACCCCTCAGAGATCACAGATACTAGAAAATCAAGGGGGTTACTAAGTATATGCAAAATGCATTTTTTAAAGAAGCTTTCACAAAGGCAGCAAAAAGGACTCCTGGCAGGAGTGCCCCTTCCCCTGCCAAATTTTATATACATGCTTTAAAGCATTAAACAAACTGCATACAAGAAATAGTCTCAGTTTTTTATATGTGGGCAAAACTTATTTTTCACTAACTTTCTTCTCAGAAACAACTGAACCATGACTCTTGAAATTTAAAAACATATGAATAACAACAGCCTGGAGCAAACACCAGGCATGGAAAATTTCAACTGAACTTGTAAAAGTTTAACTAAGTTATAACAGTGTCTTATAACATGCGATGTCAAAAAGTCTCTTAATAACAACAGAATAATCGTGAAGCAAATTCAGTATTTCTATGGAGGGTTGATTAGGGAGTGAATAATATCACAGGAGAAATAAATGAAAATAAATGAACGGTGGGTAGTGGATAGTAATAGGTAGCACACACAAGCTATGGGAATTGTAGAGTTTAGAAAGCACTTCAGAGTCTGCTTTTCTTAATGTATTCTTTTCTAATAACAAGAAATGCTACTGGCAGATTAAATAACTGTTAACCTCATCTTTTCTACAGTAAGAAAAAATATAAAACACAATGGAGTGTTGCAAAGTGGTGATAAAGTGGGGAATGTTTCCAAACATCCAACTTTTTTAATGGGTGAGGAATAATATTTTGGATGATCTTTTGACTTTGTCATTCCAGTCTGATGCTTTTGTAAACCAGGCTAATGTATGGCAGTTCACTCTGTGGAAGCCACTTCCATTGCAGTGGTATAAGATGCCATTCTTCCCATCCATGGCAAAGAAAGCTCTCCATTGAAGGAAACAAAACTACCTGTAAATCAACCTTTCTGGTACATCATAGTGTATGGTTTGTTAGATTTGGACAACACTACTAGTGTACATCTGGGCCTCTCTTGCGCTTGGTTTTCCCATCTATTTCACCCACTGTGGATGTATCCTCTTTTCTGTTGCTGAAACACAAAGAAGAGATTCCTTTCTTTTACCTCCAGATGAACAGGCTCCAGCTGAAGTTCTTTGTCTAGCAGTTTACAGGTAGTTTTTCCTTCTGAGGAGCAAAGTGGGCTAGCAACAAAGACAGGGTAACCATTTACTGTCATGGTCTATACTATACCCACGCTGTGGCTTATGAAAGGTCATCAGTCACTGGGATGTCAGTCCAGAACCTATCAAAGCCACTGAATTTCCCTGTGTCTTGGGATCTGCTCTTGTCTAGGATTCAGGAGTAACTATTTACATAGATTTTTGGTCTCTCTTGTTATGTGTTTGCAGTGCAGATGATTCATATGGATGTGTATCCATACAAATCAGACACTTTGGCTTTCTCATTAGACAGTTCTTGGGTACAATAAAATAACCTGGGACAGATTCTGTCCTTCTTTCTCACCTGTTCTTGGAAGAGCTATTTGTGTCTTTAGGGGAGTATCAGCTCAGGCTGGTCCTCTCCAACCAATGTGTTCTGTCAGCCAAATTTGCTCCCTTAACCTATACTATGGCTTTTCCCCCAGATCCTTGAGATTTATTTTAATCGAAAAGAAAAGAAAAAAAAAAAAAGGCAGTAACCCAAGACTCTGCACAAGTAGCTGTAAATCCAGAATGGACCTCCAAATAGAAAATGGTGCAATTTCCAGCATTTTCAGCAGTAATGAATTAGAACATACAGCAATACAAAAATATATATTTTCTTTTGTTGAAATAGAAAGGAATAAGTCCCAGTCCACACAGGGGACAGTCCTTTAGACAACGTTGCCCGTCGGAAAGTCTATGAAAGTTGGAGTTTTGTGGTATGCCAAATGCAGAACATTCTGACAAGAGAGTAGAAAAACATATTCCAAAGAAAAGAATGTAGTTATATTTAATTCCCTGAGAATATTTCTGTAGGTTTGGGCTTAATTTGTCCTCCAATATACTTTTCCCCAAAAGGCTTAATTTAATTTAATACTGTCTCTTTAACATGAAACAGTGGAATGCATCATAATATTTTCCCACTTGCCAAGATTTGCTTTTCCAAATATGCGCATTTATTGAATGAGGTAAAGCCAGATTGCTTTCTAATTGGGCAGCAGGCATGCCAGATATGTTTTTAGAAACTCCTTGGTAAATGGCTCAGACCCTCTGAATCCTGCATGGTCTAGCATCTGAGATGTTGTGGGGAGAGACAATGATGGTCTAAAGAATATTTATCAATGGAGAGAACTTTCAAAAAATTGGGTTAGTTTTCACTAGGTTGATGTGCTACTGACCTAGCCAGAGATGACACTGTACATTTCAACTGGTCTTCCAGCCAAGACATGTTAATTATCTGCTGATTTATTTATACGATTATTATTAATTTTTTTACAACAGGACATGTTCTTACAAAAGACAATATGTACGGCATATCAGTCAGTGTTGGTTTTTTTCCCTCTCAACTGGAAAGCTGCATTTTCTGTGAAATACTTTAGTGTCATTTTCAACCTGATGTAATTTTGATGGCAGAGGGATGGTATCCTTTTTATTGTGCTGTATAACAAAAAAATTACAAGGACCATCAGGTGACCTACACAGTAATGGCTGCATACAGTCATTATTAGTGATGACTACCATTTCAGGAGCTGATATCCCTAAGGACTATGTTCTATTTTACCCAAGGTAAAAAGTCAGGGGAAGGGACTGTGGCCATTTAATAAAAAAACAACCCACAGTAAATTTAGTATAAGCAACAATTATCATCTTGCATTTCTTGCATTCGATGGTCAAATTATTAATCTTTGTGCTTTTTTTCCTGCCTAAGGAAAAAATGGCTTCTTGCGGTAGAGTTTCTTTGTATACGCTCCTTCTCTTTCACATCCTTTTAAAGCCCAAGACCTTGCCTTTGGTTTCACTTGCATTTGAGTTTTACTCTAGCAGGCTAATTTAAAGAAATATACATCTGCTGTTAATGGGTCACATTCACCTCTGTGCACCAGGAACAGCAAGCAGCCATTAATCCAGGATAACTTGTTATTTAACCCAGATTTACAGCTGCATATTGTCACTGGACTTCCACTCTCAGCTTGGTTGTGCTGCAGCAGTGTTTTTCAAAGTGAAGGTCATGGTCCCCTTGAGGGCTGTGGAGAGGATCAAAGAGTGGGTTGGAAGTTGCAGGAGAAGTGGTGTTAATCACTAGCAGCCCCAGCCGTGGTTCCACCGGTTTTGCTTTGACTGCGGCGACGGTGCAAGCAGCCATCCTCTCCTTCCTCTGCGCTGTGGGCTCCAGTATGCGCCCGTGGAGCTGCACCACCGTGAACCAGATCAAGGGGTCGACCTGGCTGATATAAATGCTCTGCCAAGCAAACAGGCGCTCCGTCGCAGTCGGATCTGTTTCCAAGCCCAGTTCACCATGCAGCCACAAAATATGAAAGCGTCTGTTGGCTTCATGCAGGCTGCAGCACAGGGTAGGAACAAGCAGCTCCGCAGAGGGGAGTGGACAAGCTGTGGACACCGGTTTAAGCAACATAGCTGCCAATTGGGAGCAGGTAGTGTTAGATCATTCAGGGTGGGGGTAAGAGGAGGCTGTAACTACTTGCTGCAGTTTTTAGACTAGCCAGGAAACTACTAATTGACTTAATTGCAGACAGTTTGTCTGCATGGAAGATGTGAGCATTTAACTAATACACATATACAAGCAGCCATTCTGGGTCAGACCAATGTTCTTATTAGCACTGTATCCTGCCTCCAACATGAGCCAAGAAGTGCACAAAGAAAGCAGGCATACATAGTATTTTCCCCAATATCCTCCCTGCTGCCAGCCACTTGCAGCTCAGGGACTGCATATGGTTGAATTTTGCAGTCCTCGGTGGATTTCTCTTCTATGAATTTCTACTTCCCTCCTTGCACCAATGTAAAATGTTACTATCTGCAATGTTCAGAGACAGTTTACGCCTTCACATAGTAATTGCAGCAAGTCCTTGCTACTCTGCCCTGGAGGAAATGAACTGCAGCTCACTCATGGAGTCACACCAAGAGAGATTAGCCAAAAGGAGTGGATGGGATTGCCACAGTTCCAAAAGGTTAAATGGGACTCTTTTTATTCAAAAGAAATAGCCCAATCAATGTGTACATGAGTAACCTTTCAAGAACTTAAGGAACTGGATCGTTTAGCTGGTGAGCATGGGTTTATCTTTACAGACTTCAACAGCAGCAAATTGCAATTGAGCTTAGCTTTGTAAGTGTCCATCTGCTGGTTTGTAGCAGCATCTGCTTTTGCTACTGGGGGCATTCGGGGGGAGGGAACTGAATGGCAATGCATAATAATTTGTTCCATGCCTAATCATCACAAAATCAGAAAACGACTGGCTTAGACTGGCATATAATGAGTCATTTCTTAGCTAAACAGTGGCAGAGCTCTCTGGTCATTGATCAAATATTTCAATATCCAGAACTCAGTGTTTGATTTTTCCTCATTGGATCAAAGCCCTGCCAACTTAATTTCTGCCGAGGATCCATCAAGATTTTGTGATGACACATGTTGCAAACAAGCTGTACAAATTCTTTGCACAGATCCATTTGTCTCTTTCTAACAATGTCTATTAGCTGGATAGGTATACAGTACAAGCATAAAACCAGTCTCACTTAGCTTCCAATTTCTGTAGGTTGTTGATTTGTTTTACCAAATATTGGTTGAGATACACCTTTATCAGAATGTGTATGAGCTTTCCTTTTGGTAAATTCACATCACAGCCTCCATTCCTATCTCAGAGTGGCAAAATGTGCCTTTCAGAGGCTCATTTACTTTCTCTCACAGTCAGTTTCTAAGACTGTGAAAAACAGCAGGAACCTTCACATCACCCTTGAGGACAGAAGCTGGGAGAGCTCAGAAATACCCAGCTGATGATTTCTAAGTGCATCTGAGCTGTGCCATGGTAGATGTGCATATACAATGAGTACCAGAGAGGAAACATGTACTGTAACATGCACACTAAAAGGTGGTGTGGGATTCGGTCTCCATATTAATTTAAGCATTTTCAAAATTCTCGGTGTGTTTCTAATATGATATATTTGAATTTTATCTGTCTTGTATTTCTGTATTTAACAGCTCTCTAGTCTCTTTGTGTAATTAATATACAACACACTTCAGCAAGATACCTCGGAGTCCTGTATTAGTGCTCTTAATCTATGTAATAATAAGGCTGACAGTGGACAATGGCAAAGGACTAGAACTAAAAAGATACAAGCTCTCTTTCCATCTCTACTGCTAACCTACTAGGGGATAGCAGGAGCGTAGCTATCCTCCTGGTGCTCACTTTGTCTTTCTTCTCTGTAGGATTGGAATAGGAAGAGCATAACCATAAGCCTCAGTGAAATGTATTGATGGAAAACTGAGATAATAAATTTTACTGTAAGGTTTAGCATTGTGGACTATGGTGTAGGCTCTCTCTCATCAATCAGATCTAGGATATCTTCTCAGGCCTGTGCTCCAGGTACCTACTCTGTCTGCATCCTGACTCCCAGGGACTCCCCCTGTTACTCATCCTTATTAGAGATGCAGAGAACTGTGGGTGTGAGATGATCAGAGCCAGGTCACCAGACTGGCTCCAGTGGTACCAGTCAAGGTACCAGGACTGTGAAGAGTCCCGCAGAACGTACCTGATACAGGTATTGACTAACTACATGCATGCATACACACATATGCACACTGAATGTATACACATATTAATACCTTGCTTTTCTTAGCTAGTTGGGTCCGGAGATCAAGACTCCTGTGTTTTCCCCACTGCCTTTATTAGGGGATGAAAAGAAGGGATGCAATTGAAGTTGCCTTTTTCATTAGCAGCTGTAGCAGCACTTTGTTACTGTTTAAGTATACCTGTGGCATGGAGAATGTGTTCAGGAAATGTCTGGCATACTATCTTTTGGGTGGCAGCGCCTTAGGTCTTCTTAAAATCTTGCAGGCAAGAATGATATAGCTATGACATAGTTGCTGTGAGCAGCCCTTTGCCTGTTGGCTTGCATGGCGAAAATGCCAGCATCTGCTGCTGTAGCAAACAGCTGTCCTTTTGGTAAGGATTGCATAATAGGATGAAGTTCTTATAACCTCTGGGACCTTGTTCATTCAGATTGTGGACTCTGAAGAGCAGTGAACTTGAAAAGGCACAAAGGTAACAAACCTTTTGGATGCTGAAAAATAATGTCTATGTACTGAAGACTGCCCTTGGTCCTCTCAGTCTCCTTCAGGGACCATGTCTAACTTCTAAAACCTGAAGAACTTTTAAAGTTATCTTTTAATCATAGACCTTTTCTTTCATTCATACCAACCCATGTGTTCATTTGCTCTAAACAGCATTGACCTGAGGTGTAACATAGGTAATCAGGAGGTCTGAACTAATTGCAGATTTCTGATTCAGTGTCTCACCAGTGCTAGACATGGAAGGTTCCCAGCTCTCTATGAGACATTTGCTGGCACTCTGAAATCTCTAAGAACTTTAAAAAAGAGTTTATGAAAAAATAAATGTTTTCTTGATTTTTTTAGAAGTTTCTAAACTGTGTTAACTGCAGATTCTATCTCTGTTCGAGATCCATAGTAGCTATAGGTAGGAGAATAAGACAATTTAAAATACTCAGCACACTTCTAGTATATTTTCCTTAAAAATGTACAATAATCTCTCTTCAAACATACAGAAGACTTGATGGTTGGCCTGATAAGTTGTAGATTTTAGCTGTACCTGTTAATTCACATAACTCACGTAAGGTTTGACAACTTGTAAATACAGGTGGGAGAATAATGGGGTTTTTACTCTGTACCTGAGTGGAAAAAGTTGAAGAAATATTCTTTAGATTCAATTTGCAGGTCTCAGGAAAATAGAAACAACTGATAGGTGGTTTTGGATTATTCCAAATGTTTAATTTACTCTGAAATAAAACATTTGGATTCATTTGTCATCATCATTGTGCGTTTTAACAAGCTTTATGTCCTTCCTTACTTATAAGGTAGGTCTTTCTAATGGAAAAAGGACGTTTTAAAACCAGAAGTAAAAATGTCAAAGCAGACCACTGTGGCTCTCTCTAGACAAATATTTCATACAAGGAGAACTGGGAAAATATCCTTTTAATCTTCAAAATTCTTTCAGCTGTTCTTGGCACAAATTTTGGACTGTTTCATTGCCTCCAGATCTCCATTTCTTCTACCACATCTACTGCTCACTGAAAAAAAAAAAAAA